>CM060250.1:57711875-58365375 GCA_030684275.1 Acipenser oxyrinchus oxyrinchus
CAATATGTGCTTGCAAAACAGCAGTAAAAAGGAGTTACAAAAAAGTGAAGTTTTTTTGAACAAAAACAAAGCATCCCCAGGGGAATAATCTAAGGGAAACATGATGTCATATCAAATTAAATAGTTTATAAAGATGAATTTGTGAAAAATATCTGTATGTTAGATATGTGTAGATGTGAAACATCTACTGGACACTATCTGTAACTTTATTAAGGGAATACTAGAATAGAGAAGCATACCAGCGTGGGTGTGTATTATGGCCAGATGTTAAAACTATATGGCAGTGAAAGGGTTCATTTTTACTGGACAACACTGACAATGGAAACCAACTTAAAAAAAAAAAATCACAGAATACAGTTGTGTCCAAAGCCAATATCTCAAAGCATTACGTCTGAAATGACAGCAGTGATGGCTGGAGATACTTATTAACACCTTTGAAACCTGGACGTTGGCTACAATTGTAGTAAATTATGAAAACTACAATTAACTATCATTTTTTTATTTTATCACAGTAGGCATCTTATAGAGCCCAGGTAACCTTAAATGGTTAAAAACAGAATCACACTGACCATACATTATAAGATGTTGCTTCTGTCATTTTACAAAATCAATGAATAGTTTGCTATCACTTTTTTTTGCAGAGTGTGTACACCCAGCCCCTGTGTGTATTTTGTTTGTTTTGTATTTGTGTCGTGTTATTATGATTTAAATGTATGTTTGGTGTGCACGGGTGTTTTTGGTCAGGAGGGAAGGAGTAAATTAACTTCCCTGCCAAATCACTTCACGTGCAGAATGTGCCTGAGACCCACTGAATGATTAACAAGCAATTGAGACCAGGCAAAGCTGCATAAAAGAGCGGACAGCCGCTCATCAGTGCTGGGTTTGGAACGAGACATGAACCTTGAGTGAAAATATATAGAAGAGAACAATCGCTACTCGCATTGAATTAGCTCAGCACGATACTTGTTTTGTTAGCAGTATTTGTTTATTGTCTGTTTATTTCAGCCACCGGGCCATTTTGTTTTGTCTGTTTAAATATTCTATTTATAATTAAAACGTGCAACAGTGCTTCACACCTCATATTTCCTGGTCTGACGTCACCACAAAGCCATCCTGGTCACAGAGTGTTACACAGAATCACAAGAAAACTATCATTTATCTGTCTTTGGCACAACGCTAAATGACGCATTAATAAATGTATTTAGTATACACTAATCTGATACAACGACTGAAACAGTAATTAAAGTACACTGACTATTGTCGGGGTTTAGTAATTGTCGAAAGATCTAATTCAAAGCCACAAAAGAATCAAGTTTTCAAAATGATTTCACAAAATTATAATACGGATTGCTAATTAGCATAAGTTATTTAAATATGCCCATCAGAACCTAATGGATATTCCTGTCAAGTTTAATAAATCAAGAAAATTAAAAATCTTAATTTGCAAATTACAATAACCACAGCTCAGTATTGAGCTAATACATTGCTCATTATGTACACAGAATATCACAACTGTTTAGTTAGAAAACAATGTTTAATTTTAAAAATCCTAGAGTTGTAGTCTGCCCTCTACTACATTAATTCATCTCATATGGCTATGCAAAAAATGTCTTATTAACTGACTGAATTAAGTTATTTCTAGCTGCATAATGAATATACTTTCAGCTTTCATTAGGAAGTGCCTCCCGTTCCAGATTGCCTAGAGAACTTGAAAATCTTCAGCCTAATTTAATCCCACAAATGTTTCAATACTGCATATTACTAGATACTGCAAGCGGGCAAAGCAATTATCAACTAACAGGGGTTATATATTTGTGAACTATTTCACCTACAGTATAATTAAGTATGATAAGTGTTTTACATTTTATTTTAAACCTTTTCCCATAATAAGGGTTGCTCCTTTTCAGCGGCCCACAAAATACCAAAATAAATCACTTGCCTTTTAAAGTTTGTAGCTGACTGGTGATCTACATTGGAATACCATGACACATGTTAATTATACAACAAGCTTCCCCACTTTCAATTTGAGTCACTTCAGACCATCTGAGCTGATGACGAGGAATGATTGAGCAGGGCAGATACTGGCATCCAGGTATGATCGGCACGTATTTCATTTGCTGTCATTTTCCTTAGTTTGCATAGTACCACCCCTGCTGCATTTGGTCAGCTGCTCATCATAACTCAGCAAGGAATAGGTTGAAAATGATCGTATATTTAGCAGCAAACCCCTGCCACCCTCTGTGCAATTAACAGATTTAATGATGTTTAAAAAAAATAAATGTTTTTTTGATCAAATATATGTTACTCTAAGATAAGTGATTTATTATCGTATTTAGTGAGCCCCTGAAAAATAAAACTGGAAAAGGAGTGAACCTAACCATAAAGTAACACACTGCCACTTCATTATTATATATGGATTTATTTGTCCAATTCACAAAAACTACATCAATGTCCCCCCAAATGTGATATTTTTTTAAAATTTTTTGAGTTAGTACAAAAGACGTCAATAAGTAAGCAAATAAGTCAACAGCTGACAAAGATCACATCTTAAGGGAGTTGAATAATCTTCCGATTTGCATGAAATCAATGACTTGCTGGAGATCACTCACAGAACGCCTTGACTTTTTTTTTTACTGCTTCCTATAAACACCTACTAAAATTTAAAATCTCACCATTTATTCCTCTGCATGTAAATAACGTATCTGGACCTCGGATGCAGTCCAATAGTTATGTAAAGTAGGGCAAATACACAAGTACAAAAAGCATAACTTTGTCCTTCACACAATGATTATCGGACCAATAGCATTAAAATGTAATTCAACTTATTTTTTGGGTTTGGTATGTGTGTTGTACCCTTGATAAATGTCCCCGACAGAAAGAAGCAGATCAAAATAATCAGTTTTGGTGATACTGTTTAATAGGCTCAGCTGAACATGCATATAATATGCACCCGCTTTCTCACCTGAAGAAAAGACCTTCTTGAAAGCTAGACCAATTAGAAACACTGAAAATGTTAAGAAAAACAGGTACATTTATTTTTTCTTAAAGGTGTACTTTCTTTTAGGTGTCAACTCAATAGTTTTAACCTGCTACTGTATAGTGCCTACCGGTAATCACTTCCTATTCTGAAAGTCACATGGTCTTTGCTGTTAGACAATTGGAGAGGAACCTGAGTCACATAAGAAGATCATATTTGTATCTATGGTGCTAATTAAAATTCTACATTAAAGTCAAATAAACAAGCAAAGAATAATTCCCTACAGCAGGGATGAACTATCTTCGATTTTTGTGCCTGATGTGACACACTGTGTGGTAAATTGTGTCGTATCTGCGTATAACTATCCTGTCAATGGTTCATGCCTAAACAACTCATCAGGGGAATAACTGTCCAGCTAGGATACAAACACAGAATTACATTTTTAATGTAATAAACATGTTTAAAACAACATCGCTACTGGTATACAGAATGCGTAAGGACTTCGTGTTGTGTTGTTTTTAGGTGATTACATTTTTTTTTTGTTCAGCACAACTCCACAGTTATACCTTCTTAATTATCTGCACAGAAAGAAAGCGACTAAGCAGGCTATCGAACAAGTTATAGAACGTATATTATAAGTTATACAACATATATTATCATAATCCCTGTTTCCTGAAATATAAATGTAACCATTACCAAATGGGTGTTTACCTCCTAAAGACCCCGAAACCTGAATAGATATAGCAAAGCTGCATGCTAGTGCCTGTGACGCAGTCATGCCCGCCCCCCGAGGGCATAAGAAGACTGCACTTGCAGATACCAGCATCACTTTTCCTGCATTACGCAGCGACCTTGAAGGTGAATGGTTACATTTCTATTTCAGGGAAACAGGGTTATGATAATAATCAAACGTTCCCTTTCAAGTACGAAATGTAACCATTACTGTATGGGTGAGTGTACCAAGGGCAATATTGCATAATGACTGGAATGCTACAAGGCTAAGCTGAAGGCTACCTTGTGCGTTACCATTAGGAACCCCAGTAACAAGTAGCTAGGGCTAAAAAAATTGAGGGAGAAACTCACCTCTATGTTATGTTGTAAGGGTCAACCCTGAAGCCGCCCTCAATACTCGGTATGGTACGTGAATGGCTCAGTACCTGTACAGTGCCTAAGCGCCAGTACGGTACGGTACCCTCGGTATGGTACCGGGATGGTAACCGGTTGTTCGGTACACGGTTTGGTGACTTGCACCGGGTTGGTATGGTACAGTACCAGTGCTGTAACCTCGTTCCCTGTTAAGTACGGGTACCGGGTCAGGAACGGAACGGGTCTTTGACCTACAGGTCTATTCGGTTCTACTACAGGGATACCCACCCATACAGCTTCTGGCAAACCCAAACAGTCCGAATGCATACAAGACTGAGGGAAGTCTTCGTAATGGTGCTGCAAGCAGTCACCAAGACCAATGAGATACAGTAGGACAGACTGCAAGCAATCTGAACTTATTTTTAACTCCAGCAGGAGTTAAGCAGCCTGTAAGGAGAGCACAAGGCAGCCGACTCAAGTTGCTTGGACCTTGGGAAGGGAGGACAAGCGCCGCCGGCTTCACTTGGGGCACAAGGCCGCTGCGGGAAGTAACAAACAAAAGGGCTGTGTGAAAAAAATTAAATGTAATTAGTAAACTAATACAACGTCAATAATTAATTTGTGTAATACACAAATAGTGAGAAATACACAGATAAAAGTAACAAGTACTTATCTGTCTATGGCTCTCCCATCAGGTTCAGTCCTCTGAAATGATGCTGGTATCTGCAAGTGCAGTCTTCTTATGCCCTTGGGGGGCGGGCATGACTGCATCACAGGCACTAGCACGCAGCTTTGCTATATCTATTCAGGTTTTGGGGTCTTTAGAGGTAAACACCCATTAGGTAATGGTTACATTTCATACTTGAAAGGGAACTTTATTTAATACAAATACATTCAACATTTTAACAAAGGAGAAAGCTTTATTTAATAAAAAAATATTCAGCATTTTAACAAGGAAGAAAACTTTATGTAACAAAAAAGTAGGAGGCCCTTTATGCACAAACCACAATATATTTTCTAAATAATGCCAGTACTTTCTCCAACAACTTAGGCGTGTTTAATTTTGATGACTTCTGAGGTAAAATATACTAAGTCACACTGGAGATGTAAAGATGAAATAAGCCAAAACACACATGTTATAGGGGTGATATTGTGCCTTCAGCTGTACTTAAAAACCAAACCTCACAGGGACCGACTTACTCTCTCTGCTTGACACTGGATTAGAGTAAATAAGCACAAATTGTTTTTGTCAAACAATATGCCCTTCTGCTAGGGTTGTGTATTGAGTGTGCTTCCCATCATGCCCTGCTGCACTGTCAGAAAAGGATTATGACAGAAAGGGACACTCTGGGATATAAAAAAAAATGACTGCAATGATTAAGTAATGCAAATCGGTAATGCAAAAATAGTATATTCATATTTATGTTTAAGAATGGAACCATGTCTGTTAATTCTGGTTAGCTCATAGAGTTCTCTTTACACTCATGAGTATGTACAGTCATAATGTAGTCAATGTAGTACAATGGTTTAGCATTAAACTGTATTAGCCAGAAAGCCTTATGTATTATTATTTGTATAGCAGTGCTCATCCCTGAAACCCTTTATCTTAATCAGAAGTGACTGCTGAAGTTGGTTATGCATAAAATATGAAGATGCGCATGAAAAGCATTAATTACAGGGCACTTAGTGCAACATTCAGCTCAATAAACATGAAGACATAGATAACGTCACATTCAATGACATGTACTAAAAGCTGTATTACATCAGGTGGCACTGCAATATAAATACATACAATTAATGAGAACTAAACAGTCTAGTAATGCATAGAGCACTTCTAGCCTATTTCAAGTACATGCTATACTGCATCTGTAAAGAATAGATGTTTTGTTTTGCACTCGCTTGTCTACTAATCATTACCAATGGGTCCTCCAGACCACTAAGTACCAGACAAAGAAAACAAGAACTCGTTGCATTGCATCTATCAATTGTAGATAGTACTTTAGCAGATGAGTGGATCCCATTTCTCCAAGTCACTCATCCCTCCAGCAACAAAGAAATCTATGTGACACTGGCAAAAATTCCATTCAGTCGGAATGTGTGTAAAAAGATATAATAAGGTTTACTGACTGCAATGGTTGTAGCATCAAACCCCAGCTCAGAGTACAAACAAGGACTCCCATTACGCTGCAAAGCAAAGCCCTCATTGACAGTGGTACTGTGTTACTAATTGGGCAGTTTGTTTACAATGTGTTTCAACTGGGGTGTTTTTCGTGTTGGAAGAGTAATTCAAACACTATATCCCATTCCTTTGTACATTTGTGATTATTCAGCCAGTACCAGGGATTTTATTTAAGACTGAAGGAAGCAAAACTGCTGTGCAGTCATTGCTTATGAATTTCATTTGGTGTCACTATTGAAGCAGTAAAGAAAGAAGAGTGTATTGAAATGATATAGACACTTTCTGATCACCAGACAGACAGACACACACACACACACACACACACACACACACACACAGTGATTCTAGTTATTACTTTCGTGCAATCTTAGTGCAGAGCCAGTACTGCAATAGCTTTTAGACACCTGTATTTTGTTGTGTGAGATGTAGTGTGTTATTGCTTGTGGCACCCCTCAAATGCCAATTTACTTGTCTGCAGATTGCTCCCTGGCACCAATACATCTATAAAAACTAATCTATAACTGCTCTGCTGCACATTTCTTCTTGCAGCTTTTTATTGTGGAGCAAATTTTGTTCATCCGGTTTCAATATAGATGGTTCCATTGATCTCAGATATTAAACTTGTTTCAATTATAAAACTCATTTCGCGAAAATGTTGACATTTTGTTTTAGCTTTTTCATTTGAAAAAGTTTTTCAGTAGGGTTTGATTTGAATAAATTAAGTAGATTTAATACTGAGCTCTATTGCAGGAGGAGGCAGTGTGGTCCAGTGGTTAAAGTCCAGGGCTTATAATCAGGTGGTCACCGGTTCAAATCCCACCTCTAGCACTGATGGTCACTGGTACAAATCCCACCTCTGCCACTGACTGGCTCACTGTGTGACCCAAAGCAAGTCAATTAACCTCCTTGTGCTCCATCCTGTGGATAAGATCTTAAACCAACTGTAAATGACTCTGAATATAATGCACAGTTCACAAGTTGTGTCACAACGAAAATTAAGGTCATAGGGCACATGGTGTGGCAGCCATATTGGAGTTTTCAAGAATTTTTGGCCAATTTTCAAAAATCTTCTTCTCCGAAAGCGTTTACAGCAGAGATCTGAAACTTGGTGCACATACTCAACTCATGGCCTACATTCAGATTTGTTCGTGAGAAGAAAATCTGTAGCATACTTTGGCGGCCATATTGAATTTGTCAAAAATATTCAAACGTTTTCATCTCTGAAACCGTTATGCCGATTGAAGCGAAACTTTGCATACATAGCCTTGGCAAGGTTCTCTGTTAAAAGCAAGTCGCTATATATAAAAAAAATGGCCGCCATGAGCCAATCAAATTTCAGCTATGGTCAATTTGCATATATTGCAGTGTCTCTCTATGGTAGAATGTGCTAGAGTGATGAAATTTCATACAGTGGTAGAGGTCTATGGGATATTAATGTCAACGAAACAATGAAGTTGATTTGTCACATGGTTTGGCAGCCATATTGGATTTTTTTTAGCCAAATTTCCGTATGTCTGTAAAAAGTTGTGTCAGAGCAAAAACGAAGGTCATAGGTCACATTATTATTTCGCCAAATTTAGAAAAATGTCTGTAAAATCAACACCGTTGCATGAAAAGTCACGAAACGTAGTAGGGTGGAAGCGGCCTATGAGAAATTGTGTCAGAGCGAAAACGAAGGTCATAGGTTTTATCGTTTGGCAGCCACAGTACAGTGGCCCATCTGGTAAAGGCACTCCGAGTGGAGTGCAGGATGTGCACTATAGCCTGGAGGTTGCCGGTTCGAGTCCAGCCTATTCTATTGCCGACTGTAGAAGGGACCTCCCAGGGGGCAGCACACAATTGGCTGAGCGCCGCCTGGGGGGAGGGCTTAGGTCAGCCAGGGTGTCCTTGGCTCACCGCGCACCAGCGACCCCTGTAGTCTGGCCGGGCACCTGCGGGCTTGCCTGTAAGCTGCCCAGAGCTGCGTTGTCCTCCGATGCTGTAGCTCTGAGGTGGCTGCTTGGTGTGTCTGCAGTGTGAAACAAAAGCGGTCAGCTGACGGCACACGCTTCGAAGGACAGCGCTGGGGTGGTAGTGGTGAGCTGAGCCTAAAAATAATTGGATATGCCAAATTGGCTATTTACTAAATTTAAAAAAAATAAAAATTAAAAAAAATAAAAATACTGCATTAGTTCATTATCTCATGATGCTTTATAACTTTAAACACTACAGTAACTATGACCCTATCTACACACTGTAAGGAGTTATAAGCTAATTTTACATTTAACCTTAAGGAGAAGTCAAAAGGTCACAATCAAGGTATTTTTTTGGATAGAGCACATATGGTTTCCTATATGTGTTCCATATTAACCATTAACCTATCTGCACTTTGTAAGGAGTTATAAGCTAGTTTTACATTTGACCGAAGATTTTGAAAGGTTTTTAAAGAAATGTGTCAGGTGGCCATATTGGTTTACGCACAAACACCATTTTTGAAAAAGTTAGTTGTATTGACACAGGCTTGTCAACTTTGGATTAAATCAAATAAATAATTTTTCAATTTAAGCGGTTTTAAATTTAAGAAGAAAATGTAGGTCTGGCGGCCATCTTGTTTTACAAAAGACCATTTTGCCATATTTGAATTCCACTGTCCCCAGGATGATGCCTACCAAGTTAGTTGGTTAAACAGTTTGCAAACAGAAGCAGTTTGATGCTTGGGGCGCGCTTAGGTGAATTTGGTGGCAGACATTTTGAAAGTAAAATTTATCGCAGCAACTTCTGCTTTGCAAGCTGAAGCGGGTTTGGTTGCTGATGACATATGCTAAGTTTCAGATAAATCGGTTCACCGGTTCCCAAGAAGAAGATTTTGAAGTTTTTTTCTAAAAAATGCATCAGGCCGTCACGCAGGAGCTCAATTGAACTGTAATCTACACGGGATGATACCTGCCAAGTTTCATGTTGATTGGTTACAACGCTGAGACTGATAGTAATCTAGTGGTATGAGCTCTGCCGACAGGGAGAGCTTTATAGCTGGGGACATGCTGTCTGACTCCACGTCCTCGGACAAGCAAGCCAGCTCCTGTTCGCCCACCTCCTCAGATACGGCAATGGACTGAACGTTTCCTGTGGCCAATCGGTGCTCGCAGCCCTGTGGGCTAGTGGGGCAGGTGGCGCCAAGTGTTCCCACAGCAATTCAGCAATAAAAGTTCTTCCTCCTCCGCAGGGGAAGGGAAGGACAGGGACAGAGCTGG
Organism: Acipenser oxyrinchus oxyrinchus; assembly: GCA_030684275.1. Classification (NCBI taxonomy): domain Eukaryota; kingdom Metazoa; phylum Chordata; class Actinopteri; order Acipenseriformes; family Acipenseridae; genus Acipenser; species Acipenser oxyrinchus. The sequence continues at coordinate 57,721,348 of CM060250.1, forward strand.
AAAAGGATGAGGAAGACTGTGAAGACGGTTTCCTGCCTGGGCTACTTTCCCGGGTGTGCCGTCCGATCTCCCTTGGCACAGAGCCATGTGTTAAGGACACAGTGACCACTCAAAGAGAGGATGATGGGGGAGAGTGCTGAGCAGGACTAAGGGACGCAGAACGTTCCTTAGAGCTGCGGGATAACCTCTTCTCAAGCTTGCGCTTGGAGAAAGGGGCTCAAAATTCTGCGATTAACCAGTACCTCCTAATTATCAGACATAAAATGCAAAATATATACAGATATAAGCAACAATTGCACTTATCTGAGCAAGGCTCTCCATCAGGTCAGTTTTGAAAGGAAAAACGGTGCTGAGATCTGTCTAGAGCACAGTCCTTTTGTTCCCCCGGTGGCTGAGCCATGGTTGGGTCACAGGCTCAAAGAGCAGCTTTGTTATACAATACTCAGGTGATGTTTGGTTTCATTGAAAAAATACCTTAGAGTTTATAAAGTGTACACGGAACAGTAAGATACTGTGACTTCTCTGCAGAAACCAAATGAATTGTGATCATCTACAGTGATGAGGTCTCTATCCACTATGCAGAAGGAAAAGAACCATGTTGCTAGGTTTTAAAACAGCCACACTACACACTTCTTCACGTGTTTCAAAATATTCTTGTCCCAACAGTACACCAGCAAAGCCTCCCTTGTGGTTACAGGAACTATCTTGCTGCCAACCCATATAGGAGAACAGTTTATCCTCAATGTACCTTCAGACAAAAATGTAACTTTATATCAATCAAACTTATTAACATGGGATTGATAGGCATACAATTGTTATACTGCTTAACAACATGGCCCTCTGAGCATGACATAATAAAGGTCTGATCTGGTTTGTGTGGGTGTATTTCAGGGAGAGAAATCAGATACAGAAAGAGCAACTAAACAGGCTGAAATCAAGGGTTCGAAGTACCCAACAAGAGTTGCTGAGTTATCATGGATGGTCCAAGATCATGAATTCCTTTTTTTTCTCCTCTCCACAAGCTCCACTGATGACATTTGTGGAGACGGTAAATATTTTTTTGTCCTGTGTAAATACGACAGCAAAGCCGTATGTTTTGTTATTTTCATTTAAATGTGTTCTGGCAGAGGCGAGGTCGGCAGCTCGTCCTCTGCCAGTAGTATGTAAAAACCTTGTGTAGAAGGTTGCTAATCGGGAGATGGTCACCTGCATAAAAGCCTGCAGCTCTCTGCATTCGGGGTGGGAGTTCAGAGGAGAGAACGAGAGCAAGAACAAGCAGAGTGTGTTTAAAAATACAGGATCAGTGAAGGCGATTGCCCAGCCAAACCTGAGATTTGTTTTTCTTTGAATATTTAGTTTGGTCTGTGAGCACGGTTTTTGTCTGCATATTTTATTTATTTTTGTGACTTAAAAATAAACGGTGCCGCAGCGCTTTTGCACCGCAGTATTTTTCCTTTGTGTTTCCTTCCTGCATCTGGCCTGACGTCACCACATCGACTATCCCTGTCACATGTCCCAAGAACCACAAAAAGATCTAATTTTAAATAAGTTTTTATTGGAAACGGGTTGTAGGAAAACGGTACTGTGTTGTTTCCTGCTATAAATACACATTTCTCCCATCAACGGAACCAGCCAACATATTGTAATAGCTCTGAAGTATATACTGTGTTTGATACTTTTTTATGGGTTTCTTCCAGTTATACAGTAATATAATGTAATGGATCAAAGCTGTTTTATGAATTTGTATTGGGAATTATTTATTTGCCATTTTCGTGACAAAATGTTAACAGCTGTCCTTATAGATACTTTGTCATGGACTAAACAAGACGCAAATTGTGTTCCACAATATACAGACTTATATTACAATGTGCTGTGACAGTGGCTCTGAAAATAATATACAAGAGTGTAAGAAGACGTTCACCTTCATCTCATCTACTGGTAATGTGACTGACTAATTATTGTCTGTCTAAGGCAAATCCGCTGTGAAAACATGTCATTTCCCCCTGCCCCCCAGCATCCAGAAATAGTTAACATCCAGAAATAGTTAACATGCTTCACATATTTTTTAATATTCAAAAAGGATTTGAAAGCGAGGTGCTTCATGTCACAAAAGCAGTCTCTAAGAAGCAGATGTGATAAAGAGTGGAGAGTGAGCAAGGCTAACGAGGAACATATGAGCTAGGCATGCAAATATAGCATCATTCTCATCAGAGAAAAGTGTTTGGGTAAGAGGTTTGAAGATTCATCAAGGGAGAATGAAATGCTTGAGGGAGAAGGGACAAGGGCCTCATATTGATTAGTACTTCTTACAAAGTCAGTCAAGTCAGTCGAATGAAATCCAGCGACAGGAAGCAAACCACAGTTCGCAGGATATCAGCACCCCTGTCATAGACGCAAGGAGGACTTGCATGGACACAGTTAGTGATGAACCTAATGATCCTTGTGAACCCGGTCAGATAAACCAGCATAAGAGAGAAAAGAATCTCGACGGGCACAAGCCTGGAGTTAAATGGCCAAGAGCTTGTGAGAAAACTGCATGGGACACAGTAAACACAGATCTCTGCTTTGCATTGGAAAGGTTAAGTGGAACAGTTGAAAAGAAGCTGGATAAATTTGGGGATATCATCTACGCATATGGAAGCGAGAGGTTTGGAGCTGAAAAAAGGAAGGAAAAAGTACAAACTATTCCTGGAAAGTCTAGACGGCAGCAGGAGATTGAACGCTTAGTTAGAGAAAGGAGACAGCTGAAGAAGTAATGGAGAAGAGCAGAACAAAGTCAGAAGGAGGGACTCAATCTCTTACAAAGGGTCATAAAAGATAAGCTTGCAACATTGCGCAGAGCTGAGCGACTACGGAAACGCTACAAAAAGAAGGAGCGTGCGAGAACTAACTTTTATAAAGACCCATTCAAATTTGTAAAGAAGTTATTCAGCAGTGAGAAGAATGGCGTACAAAAAGCATCTAAGTTTGAGCTGGAGAAATATTTGGAGGAAACACATACAGATTCAAAAAGGCAGGAGCCTATGTCAATTCCTTCAGACATCCCACCTATCAATCCACCAGAATACCAAATGCAAGGGCTTCATCATCTCCAGGGCCTAATGGAGTTCCGTACAGAGTGTACAAGAGTGCTTCAGGAGTTCTACGAATCCCGTGGAAATTGATGAGTGGCATGGGAAAAACAGGTTGTACCAAGAGCATGGCGCCAAGCAGGTGGAGTCTTTATACCTAAAGAAAAAGATTCTACAAGCATCAGTCAGTTTCACCCTATTTCCCTATTAAACGTAGAAGGCAAGATTTTCTTCAGCATTATTGCTCAGAGATTGTCAACTTACCTATTAAAGAACTGCTTCATTGACACTTCAGTACAAAAAGCGCGCATTCCAGGTTTCCCAGGATGCTTAGAACACATCACTGTGATCTGGCAACAAACTAAATCAGCTAAAAAGGAGAGGAAGGAAGCTCCATGTCACATTCCTGGATTTGGCTAATGCATATGGTTCAGTGCCACATGAACTTCTTTGGGCAGCATTTGATTTTTTCAGTGTACCGATGACAATAACAAATTTAGTGAAAGCCTACTTTGGAGATTTGCAAATTAGTTTTTCAACTTCAGAATTCAGCACTATATGGCAATGCCTAGAAGTTGGAATAATGGCAGGATGCACCATTTCTCCACTGGCTTTTACCACTGCAATGGAAGTAATCATTAGGGCATCAAAATGGGTAGTGGAAGGAGAGCGCTTGGCTTCTGGAATGCGACTACCACCAATTCGAGCATACATGGATGACATGACAACCATGACTACAACAGTAACCTGCACTAATCGGTTATTGGGCAAATTAACCAATAACATTGAATGGGCACGAATGCAATTCAAGCCCACTAAATCAAGTAGCATCTCTATAATTAAAGTAGTAGATAAAACGTTCTTCATTAACGGTGAGGCAATACCAACAGTGTCTGAGAAGCCAGTGAAGAGTCTTGGGAGATGGTACGACGGGGATCTAAAGGACACAGTTCGTGTGGGAGAAGTTAGACAACAAGCAGTGGAAGGGTTGAAGAGCATAGACAGCAGCGCTTTACCAGGCAAACTAAAACTCTGGTGCTTTCAGTTTGGTCTACTGCCGAGGTTGCTGTGGCCACTGACTGTGTACGAGGTTTCTTTGACAACAGTAGAGAAGCTGGAAGCTTTAATCAGTTCATATATCAGGAAATGGTTGGGAGTTCCACGCTGCCTCAGAAGAGTGGGACTTTATGGTAAAGGAATACTGCACCTACCAGCATCCACTCTAACCGAGGAGTTTAAGTGCGCCAAGGTCAGACTGGAAATGACATTAGTAGAGTTACGCGACAAATGCGTAAGTGAGGCAGCACCTGTGTTGAAAACTGGAAGAAAGTGGGCAGCAAAGAAAGCTGTGGAGGATGCAAAGGCTGCCCTTCGAATTGGTGATATCATGGGGCAAGTTCAGCATGGAAGAGGGGGTCTTGGTCTCAGTTCAGTTCTTCCTCATCAGGTCAACATATGATGTTCTCCCATCACCACAGAACCTAAACCTCTGGGTAGGAGAGGATCCCTCATGGCCTTTGTGTTCATTACCTGCAACATTAAGGCACATTTTGACAGGATGTAAGGTGGCTCTTAGCCAAGGATGGTTTACTTGGCGCCATGACCAGGTGCTGCGATGTTTGGCCTTAGCATTGGAAGACAAGCGTAACATGACCAATAAGTTGCCACCTGTTCCATCAAAACATTACACACAAAAGACAACATTCCTCTGCCCAGGAGAGCAACCACCAAGAAAAGGTGTTAAAACCAATCCTCTTCAGGACAACTGGAAGCTGCTAGAGACTGGAAAATGCTGGCAGATGTTGGTCAACGGCTTATTTTTCCACCTGAGATTGCCACCACTAACCTTCGACCAGATATTGTCTTGTGGTCTGGATCAGCACGCCTTGTTCACCTGGTAGAGTTAACAGTGCCATGGGAGGATGCTGTAGATGAGGTGTATGAGAGGAAGAAACTGCGGTATGCTCAACTAGCCACTGAAGCGGAACAGTGAGGATGGAGAGTCCGGGTTTACCCAGTGGAGGTGGGTTGTCGAGGATTTGTGGCACACTCTACAACCCGGTTTCTCAGAGACGTCGGATTCAATGGCCAAGAGTTGCGTCGCACAGTGAAGAACTTATCAGAAGCAGCAGAGAGGAGCAGCAACTGGCTGTGGTTGAGACGGAAAGATTCTGGCTGGGGATCTCAAGCACAATAGAAAGAAAGAAACGCTGACGTACAGGTAAGTAAGCTGGGCTGAGTTGAGTGGGGGACGGAGGGGGGTGATGCTGGGACGCCAGAATCACCGTCGAGCCCTCGAGGTGTCTTCGGCTAGTTGACGAAACACCGAGGATGGAAGGTGCCCACTTGAAGACCCCAGAGATGTACCCTACTTAGCTCAATCCAGACGGTTGTCATGCTGATGCGCTGGGGAGACCGCACTTTGGTTGATCCCCGGAGCCAGCATCGCAGCCGTTGTGTGTGCTGATGCGCTAGGGAGGCAATAAGCTGATCCATTAGTTTACTGTAAAGCTACGTCGTAGTTGGTGCTTATCTTGGCGAGAGCCGAGTTCAAATCAGCATGAAGTTTTAATATCTACTCTTGTGTAATGGAAATCTGCAATGGGCCGGGAGAATTGTGAAAGCAGCACTTGTAATTCAGTAAGACACTGATGGTCTGTGATGCTTTGACAGAAAGGATATAGATATTTGTACAGATGGTGTCAAAGTCAATGTAGAGAGATATACAGGAATATGTCAAATACCTTTGCAATAACATAAAAAAGCTATTTCGAAGAAAGAAAGTTGTTTTTATCAAACAAAACATGCCTGTAGTTTCAATGTCCATCTAATTGTTTTAATACTATTATTCAAGGTCACTGTATTTTGAAACTATATGTGTACGCTAATGAATCAGTCTGCAGTCTGCGATGTGCCTCTATGTGTATATTCATGGAGACATTTGTGTGCTGTTATCTCCTTTCCTTAAAGGAATTGGGAAAATGTTAGTATTGTGGATTCCGTTTGCAAAACTAGCTTATGATGTTTTATCCATAACTGTAAAACACTCAACAGTGCTCCATTTGGAAATACAACAATACATTTTTTCAAAGACTGTCAATGTTTTCAATAAAAAAATTAAAAATCTTATGACTAGCCTGGCACTTGTATTTATAAGTTTTTTCAGGCACTGCTGGGCATGCCATAAATTGACTTTTAAGAAAAATATTTCCAACCCAATATGTGTAAGAAACATAGTGTAAAGAACTACATGCTCTAAATCAACAATAATCCCAATATGAACTCACCTAAGGGTCGTGGCGACTCACTTTGAACAATAACCAAGTGCTAATCTTTTTTATAGAAGAAGTGCCTGGAAAACATGGTACAACACAACACGATTACTTCATACCGTCAGCCGTGCTGTCTTTCATTGAATGGAGCAGAAAAACCTGATATCAGTGGGCTTCCAGTACACACACTGAGAAACTGTCACAGGGAAGAGTAGACAGAGAGTGATACCAGTATTAAGGTCCGTTTGTGTTATATTTTTTAAAATCTTGCCAACTTTTCACCACAGCTGCCGGAAAATCTAGGAACCCAGAAAACAAGTTTCTTCACTGGCTTAAAACTAATAAGAAATTAAGATAAATGCTTTGGCTTATGCGGTCATCTGTGTTTTTTTGTATTTTCTGGGTTATTTGAAGAAACTATATTTATGTTTATGTTGCTTTGATTAGCATTCTTAACATGGGCCATTCCAACATGATTTATTCAATTACAGTACACAAATACAAACAGCTAAAGGATTATGACAAAAGATGGCATGACATGCTCATCAGGGGAATACTGGGGCAACAATGCAAGAACAAGAACATTTGGACTGAACTGAATCTAATATCCTTTCATTTCCCAAGGGTAACACAGTGGAAGCAAAGGCATGGGGTTAGAGGTTGCACTTAATAAAGTTATTCATGACATATTCACATGTCTAGAAGGTAGTGAGAAAATAAGACAATCATTCATCATTTGCAGGAGCAGTACATTAACATCAAACAATGCTTTGTCCTTCATAATTAATAAAAGCATTTTGCTCCCATGGAAAAACAAATTGATGTTTAAGAAAAGAAACAAATGTGGCATGTTTAATCTCTGCAGGCTATTAGTAAGTTGCATCCGGAATAAAGTATTTCCTGCTTAAGTGCTGTTCAAAGAGCTCTCTCTTTACCCCCCATCTGAGAAATCTATCTACAAAGTAAACCAACAAACTAGGGAGGCACCTCCCCACCAGGCCAATCACTATCTTTGGCATCATATTAATGCATTCTGATGCACTTTGATGATATCTTCAAAACGTTTGAATATAAACATCTAATAACCTGTAATAGTCTAAGACAAGAGCACATTTTTTGCTTTTGTCTTTACAGGAGCAAAAAGGCAAGTCAAGAATCCTAATATTGATTTTGAAGGGTAATTATTTTATATTTTTTCGTTGGGGGTGGGGGGAATTTAATAAATTACAAAATAATATTTGTTTACAATCATTCATATTCAGCTGGGTATTAAGCCTGAGCCACTCTGTGCAGTTCTGATTGCTTTTAAATCAAATTCACTTCCATTCACTATACCCTCCACCACAGCAATGGAATATCGTGTAGTATCATGCTTCATTTATTTGTTTTCATTTATTTGTTTTTATTTTAATAGGAGGTTGAATCATGATGTTCAGAAACAACATTAGGCCAGATTATTTTATTAATGTTATTATTTGTTAGAAAAAAAAATAATATGTTGAATATTTAGGTTGCTATTTGAGGTGTTATTTTATTCTGAATACAGCAAAAAATGATGGTACTCTTGTTTACTGTGCAGCTAATGTGCTACTGTAGCTTTGATTGGAAGACCGACGCGCACTGTGACATTGCTGCTCACTGCTTCAGTTAGGTTGTGTTTTTGGATGATCTTCTTCAGATCGTGTTCAGGTTAAGTGAATTTTCTGCATCGCAATGGGGTCATTCGCAAGACAACCCCACCCAGAACATGAAAAGATTTCGTGGTTCTAATAATTTAAATGTACCCCAACCCGATGTGGTTGACCCAATCTACATAAGGGCATATTTCGGATTGGGGTCCTAACATATATAAAATATTAGAAATATATAATGTATATACTATAAGTTATATACTATATATGTTATATGCTATATTATATACATTACTTTCACTGAAATCACTAATTACTGTCTTTCAAATTAATGTCCTGTTTGTGTAGACTGACAGGTGAAAGAGGAGGGCTGGCTACTGATGCAAAGAGTTCTAAATTAAAGTCTACGTCAAAGGTCTGTGCGAATGGTTGTGCATGCTTGTGTTTCTGCTGCAATCATTTTCACCGTATGCCATTAATTTCACTTCTAATTAATACTCTGCTTACACAGTTGCCATCCATCAATTTATTTCCCCATTGTCCCAACTGGAGGTCCCTTATTCCCTGTTCCCAACGAAGTATCCCTCAAGCTGATTGCCTGCAACATATGGCTGATGCCTTGCACTGTATTTACATCATGAGATAAATTCAACTAGAAGGCATGAGAGACACCAGGCTGTACCCCAGTATCGCTTGTTTATTTGACATCATGAGAATATTCCTCACCTGACCGGTGAAAACAATAATAGCTTTGTATGCAGGGGGATTCTCGCAGCTAAAACATACATGTACTATGACGTGCCCGACAGATTTAATACAATGCTTATAGTCTTATTCATAGCTCTACTAAGTGTAATATAGTCAGTGTATTTAATTTAGTGTGAAATGTATTTTGATCAGCAACACAAAACAAGTGTAATGGTATTGACACAGAATGCAAGCTTCAATGCCTCATTTCTTTTTTTATGCAGAGACAAGTGACAGCAGCGGGATAGCCTACCTCAAAAAGGTGTTGTTTACGGCTTTCAAAACGTTTTAGGTAAGTGAAGAGATATAAAAATAATTTGTACTTGTGCAATGCCATGTCAACTGTAGGCATAAATCCAATAAAATCCAAATAGAATCTAACTCCCCAGTAATGTTGTTGAAGCTGACACCCTGGGATCCTTCAAGAAGCTGCTTGATGAGATTCTGGGATCAATAAACTACTAATAACCAAACGAGTGGCCTCCTCTTGTTTGTACACTTTCTTATGTTCTTATGTCCTAATATACATCTTAGTGTTAAAATACATTATTTAAATGGCTTTGCTATACATTTTTGTACCCCAATAATTGAATAAAGATGACACATTCGTATGGGGTACCGCATTCAGTCTTGTATCTAAGATAGAGACAGAAACCCACCCAACCATATCAGAGAGAGAGAGAAAGAACCACAAGAATGTGTATTTCATCTTTTAGGCCAGGTAAACAAATGTGTATTTTCTTCAAAGTTCTAACTGACTGCTTACACATTGTTATACGTGCATTTACTTAAAAAACCTGATCACGAGCTAGTTAAGCTGTTCAGCATGAGGTCCAAAAAGGGTTATTGCTGTACGAAAAATTGATTGTATTCCAAAACCTGAAACAAAGAAGGCAAAACCCATTTTGCAGATACCTAAATTATAAAACAGTAACAGCATGACCTGGATAAGAAATATCTAAATCTTTGAAGCTGTTCCAAATTCCCACTGTTTGCATTTGTTAACTCTGATTAAAAATCCAAGAAAGGGCCATATTCATTAAGCTAAACAGCATTTTAAAAAAGCTGGTGCCACTTGTATTCATCATCTACAGGTTTTGCAGGACTGCCTTATTCACAAAACTTTTTGGGAGTGCCATGAAAACAATTCTGGTGATTCTCTGTTCAGTTTAATGTCGTTTGTATTCTTGGTAAATTCAAAACGTGCTGTTCCTGTTTCCTGCAGTTAAACAATTGAAATACAATAGACATGTAAATGACCTAACAAGCTCTAGCAGTCCGATAGGTGAGTTATTTAAAGTTGAAGTGAATTAAAAGAACAGATATTTTAATAAATCTGTAATCGTGCCACAAAAAGCTTTGAGAATAAGGGGAAATGTATTATAACGACGACAGCGACACTGTTTGAACCCTGCCGGTAAGGGACTCTGTGAATAAGACAGAGAGGCAAAATCTGTTACCATAGTGATTTTACATTTACCGGTACCATACTAATTATAATAAATTCAACCTTATTCTCCAAGCTTGCAGCATTATAAAATATTTATTCACTTTGCACATTAACCTGTACTTTAACTTGCTTTGCTAACTAGCCTGACACAACAAAATGTGGGCGATAAACCACTCACGATGATTATCCATGAAACAAATTGAATAAATGCGCTCAAATGTTTGCAATGTACAGTACATTTTGTCAAATGACCTTTAATACAGATGCGTTAGGAAATTAAGGGGGTGCTGCTATAAACTCAAGGACACCATAGGACAGGGTTTTCTTGTTTTTAAAGCCTGAAAAAACAAACAAACAAAAAAAAAACTTTTCCTTTGCACTTTTTTGCCAAAAAAACGATGTCCTTAGTTTAAAAAAATGACCATAAAATAAAAAAAAACAAAATATGTTCACCATAATGTAACTTCGATATAGGAAAATGAGAAACCTAAATGAATGATAATACATCATGGGTTTGATACAGTAATTTTTTAAAAATACTGTAAACAGAAATACCCTCATCTTCCTGTTACCAATGTGTCTTCTTTTTAATTTGCTGAAGACAGCATTCCAATATACCTCTAGGAAATAGCACAGTGATATCTGGAGAGCAAATTGTAAGAAACAATAAATTATGAAAGCAAAATGAAAAGAAATGTTAGAGAATAACTGCTGACAGTAGAAAAATAAAACCTTTCTGGTGCGACAGGCCTAAGTGTAATTGCATGTCGTTCCCATGGCATCAGATAACAAATGATTTTGGCAGCTGGGACGCATATTATTTTGATGGTAGAAAATAAAAGGGCAATGTATCAAGTATAATTGTGTCCCCTTTGAAGCCTATTATATCTGTGAACGGCTTGTGCGCTCCTTGTAAAGCACTTTGAATTCTTAAAAGGCTTGCGTTCGCGTATCCCAAATGTGCCATTCAGATAGAAAGTGTGGATAGTGCCAATTATTTATTTTAAAGATGAATTCTCTTTTTAGTACCACTTCAACACAAGTATGACACTTTGGAGACGATTTGTGCGTCCAACAGACATCTATGAAGATATTTATTTATCTAAATGAATATACCAATGGGCAACTCAGCATTTTCCTTGAAAAATGATTCACAGCAGTGAAATTAAACTAAACAATGAAGATTCCAGGAACACATGTGTTTATAATGAGGAGTTAGCCTAAACCAGTAGCACTGACAGGCATCAGCTACAGCATGCCTTAGGAACAATTGCTGTCTTCCTAAATGATATTCATATTCAAACATACACGACCCTTAAATGCAGTTTCCTCTCGGGTGCCAACATTGTTGGGCAGTAGTGTAGATGTGCAAAAGATTGCTGGCACAACTACAGTAATTCGAAAACAGCCTAACAGCACATTTCTTGCTTCACAGGGAACCTGTGATATCCAAATATACTGAAGAAAGTAAGTATTTGTCTGAAAATGGTGCCAAGTGTTTACCTAAATATAAGGTTTGAACAATTCCAAGTTAACCAGTACTGAAGATGATGAAAGACTTACACAGGCACAAAGGATGAGCACAAAGCACTGAATGTGACTAGTGTAGTAGTTTGACAAGAAACAGGAAACCTAATAGACATCTCTGTGTATACTAATATCCTTTAATATATCTAACTCAAAAGTAACCTATTTAGCAAAATTTGTATTCTTTGCCAATCTTCATATTTTGCAATGATCCTCGATTGCTTGAGTTGTTGGTCGGTCTGGTCAATAAGTGCATCTGCCTCTGAACCACAAGGTCAAGGGTTCAAATCCTGCTTGGAATAACCTAGAACTGCTACATATATCAACACCTCCGTACGAGATGGATAAAATGTACAACTGTGCTCCCATCTGCTCTGTGCTCATTAAAGCTCCCGCAGCACTTGTAAAAGGACAGCAGGTGCATTCAGCTTCTGCAGCCATTCCCTTTCCAAACAGCTTCCCTTCCTCACCCCAGCATGAGAAAAACTCTCTCTGGAAAACATGCATGGGGGCCTAAAACGACCTCTCTCTCTCTCACTCCCCAAATGCACTGAAATTGTGTCCCACAATTATGACAACATTGAAAGAGTAAATGTCTTCAATTACCCAAACCAAAACTCTGTCCACGACTGGAATTGGTCATCACTAAACAAAATACTGTTCAGCTAGTTGATTGATAATTCCTATATGACTTATATGAAATGTGAAATTCTAATTTTAAGCTCTGACACTGTAAAAATAGTACTGCGTTCAAGTACTCAAACATTTACTGAACAACTGCCTCTCCAGCATGTTAGCCAATGGCCAACAAAAAAACAAAATTCGTAAACATTTGCATACTCGAAAGTCATTCAGTTCCAGTAAAGCCACACAGGCAATTTTTGTTGAACAGGTAAAACTACAAGTGAACAAAACAATCTGCCTACCTTTTTGGCCTTTGTTAGATATGTTCTGGCAGAGTCCTTGAAGGCTTCAGTCTCCTCAGGCTTCTCCACTTGAAGATAACAAACCCAGCCCAACAGATACCAAACCTGCAAGACAAGAACATCCTTCAGGTCACGTGCTGTTCAATTAAATGGAGTATATGGACAAAACCATGAAAAGTGATCTTACACAGTCAAAATTGAAAATGTAGATTTTACCTATGTGTTATACATGATTTGAAAACTAGTCTCATTTATGAATTTACACTTTTCAAGATGAACAGGTTAAGTGAAAATTGAAAAGTACACAGATACCTTGACCTACTACCAAGGTTGTTTTGATAATATCATTTCAGCTGACATTTTCAGTGTTTATTTGTGACTTAACAATAAGATCAGGCTGGAAAATTAAGCTTGTATGACATGTCAGCTAACTGGGTACCTAACCTGAATACCTCACCTGCTTTTTAAGAATGGAACTTTGGTTGACCTCACCTTAGATCTTAGAGAGTCCCTGCCATGTTTCCTTGTTCATGATTTTACCAAAGAAGTAATGAGTAAGCACTTTGAACAGCAAAAAGCAAACACAAAAAGCTGCTCTGCTGTTGTACCAGTGGACATTGCAGAAAATTATACTGCTAGGCACCAGCATACTTCTGTCATAAGCAGGTGACTATTTTCACAACTGTTGCATGGATGGGTCCCGATAACACCATTCCAAATGCTTTCGTCAGCGATTACCTTTCACATGACAAATACGCAGTCTCAATGTTTATTACTGCGATTTATTAAAGATCTCCAGCAATGCACACCAATGATGGGGCCAAATCACAATTTAAGTAAAAATGTAATTTTGCAAACATAACATTAATCAAGATTAATCAAGGATGAGTGCCGCCTTGAGCACCTGGGCTGGAACTTCTTTGCAAGCCATCATGGAAAGGGTGCAGTTGATGGGGTTGGGAGCAGTGTTAAGAACAGAGTATGGACTGCAGTTTTGGTAAAGAAAGCTACAGTGAACAGTGCCAGTGCATTTGTTGAGTGTGCTAAACAGGTGACAGCAATGTAACATAATGTGACATAAATGTCATTTTTATTCCAGCATCAGACATTGAGCCAACCAACCAGAGGCTAGTTAGTCCAGTAGGCAAATGTTTTATGATTTCTGCCATAAGTGTTCTACTTTAAAGTGGTGTGTGTGTTATTTATGTGGTGAGACAGTTGCTAACCCCTCTCTTATTTGTCAAGTGTAAATGTCGACTTAAAAATCACTCAATACTTTTTTTTTTTTAGGTTTGATGTAACGTCCATCACATATTTATGTAAAGTCCGTCAGTCAACTTATTACTATCAATATTTTTTTATTGAAGACATTCAGAGGTACTAGAAAATGTATGATTGATAATTTTACAAATTGCCAATTCACAGAATTCTAGCTTTCAATTTACAAAAATCAGTGTTTCTGAGTAACACCTGTTACAGTGCTAATTAGTCAATATCTACCTTTAATGACTGCTTTATCATAGCCAGCAACAAGCCTCATATACTGTACAGAAAGGTTCTGGCATAGTTTCCAACTACAGTTTGGAAAACTCCTAAATGATGTGTGCTTGTAACATCCGTCACACACGGTTTCACCCAAATACTGTATGAGAAAGACTACATTAATACCTGTCAGAAAAAAAATCCATACCCTTGCAGAATGTAATGAAAACTCAAAGAATCAAAAATATCAGATGAAATTACTGGAGAAAACACTGGAAAATGTACTTCATCTACCCAGATTCTATATAATGCATGGAAAGCACAAAGAGTGTGTGTCAGCTCAATATTATAACCAATGGCTGAAGAAAAACAATGGTATAAAAAAGACAAGAAAAAAAGAATAGCTATGAAATTATATTTTAAGAGTGAAAAGGCAAGGCTATTAACTGACAGACATATGACCATTGATAATCTGGTGTTTTGTATTATTATTTATTTATTTGGCAGATGTCTTTATAAAACAAGGTTGTGTTAAATATAAATTTTACTGTACACAGTACTGAATAAGGCAACATTAAAATTCATTGAGAATGTCTGGTGTTTCATATATTAATTCTGTAAGATAACATGCCACATATTTTATTGACTGACAAAAACTGTAAGAGTCGATTGCAGTGTACCAGTGATTTAGTCCGCATCAAGTGGACTAAAATGTGGTCTATGAAATCCTGCAGATCTGTACTGTTAGTCCTGATTGCAGTGTACCAAACAGCTAATCCTGAAAATTGGTTTAGCTGACCTGAACAAGTGGAACAAGTTGGACTGATAATGAGGACTAACCCATAATAAGCCATTACAAATGCAGATGGAAATTCACACTTTAAAGTGTAAAGACAAACTTGAACATTTGTGTGTACATTGTCATTACTTGCATTTGATTAAAAAAAAACTACATTGAAGATATTGAACCGGCAAAAAAGTCAGAAATATGAAAAGGTATGAAAAAAAGCAAATAATAAATATATTAATGATAAAATGATAAATGCCTTTTTATTACATTAGGCGTGATTCGGGCAAACACATTTACGTAAAAGTACACCTATATTCATAATATAATTGTAGCCCACTACATGTCTTTTTATGCACATTCCGCACACGGATCATACTTGCATTTTAACTTACTGGTATCCTATTGCTGCTTGACACTGAACGTTAAGTTCTAAACTGGTTTTATACACTGACATTTCAGGTTAAACTGAATACATCAAACGTGCATGCTTTATTATTATTTAAATACACAGTATCTTATTGTGCAGCACTTTATTCAAGTTTTTAAAATATTTTATTAATAATAATAATAATAATAATAATCTTTATTTTTATATAGCGCCTTTCATAGTGGACCACCGTCACAAAGCGCTTTACAGAGGTAGGCTGTGAACTGTGCATTATATGCAGAGTCATTTACAATAGGACATTGATTTAACATCTCAGCTGCAGGATGGAGCACAAGGAGATTAAGTGACTTGCTCAGGGTCACACAGTGAGTCAGTCAGTGGCAGAGGTGGGATTTGAACCGGTCACCCTGTGGTTACAAGCCCTGGACTTTAACCACTGGACCACACTGCCTCCTTAATGAAAAAAAATAAAATAAAACAATCTCTTCAGAACACTTTGTTCCTCAACCATAATAAATTATGGTTTATTTTTTTAGAAAAAAAAGGAAAAGGGTGCCACATTGCTATAGTAGTTTATTTAAACTACTGTATACAATTGCTGTCTACCTAAGAAAATAAATAATTGCTTAATATAGTGTATCAACAATATATTAAGATACATTATATCATTACATAGTGCAATTGTCAATTTTATTAAGGATAGTTCTGTGACTGCGAGCGAACCTTAATGAACCAAATGCTTCAAAGAGTTCAGACTGAGGTTCACAAGGCTTTACTTTTCACGTTACTAGTTTTCAGACGTCATTTCAGAGAATAATGGCGCTGTCTTCGTGTTAAAATGTGCTGTACAACTGTAGGATGAGCAAGCGTACTAAGTTAGTCTTATACTTCATAGTACTAAGTTAGTCCACCTGAAGAGGATCATCTCACATCCGATTTGGTACGCTGCAATCAGGATCTTGTTTAGTCCGATTTAGCGGATGATACACCTGTGGTGATTATCTTCTGGTACGCTGCAAATGGGATTAACAAGTGTACTAACTTTAGTCTAAGCAAGTGGACCAAACCTGCTTAATCTGCTAGTTAGACACATCAAGTGGACTAACTTTGGTACGCTGCAATCGACCCTAAGAGACTAAGGGGAATATATTAAATAAATAAATTGGTGTCAGATCTAAATACCACTGTTTAAATAATAATTGAAATGATGGTGGTAAATCTATTTTGCACATTATATTTTAGAATGATTTTCCTCAACATATTGTGCAATTTAACATAGCACAGAAGTAAGAAAAGAAGCTTTAGCCTCCCCTTCCCTCTCTCAGCAATGGTGCCATTTTATTTCCAAAGGCATTCGTCTTGGTGAATCAGACTCCTTTTCCACCCTTAAAACTCAATAAGACTTTGCTATTTGCAAGAGCTTGTTATTAATGTTTGTGACAATAAACAACCTTCAGGTAATACAACATTTATAAGTTACCTGAGAAATATGCTGCGTATTGTATCTTTGTATTTTACAGCACTATAGGGTGCTACCTGATATTGTCAAACTTTGTTAACATTGGTAAAGAGATGGACAAATATTTAACTATTCTGGAAAAAAATACATTAATCAATGTTCAATGTATTCACAGAGGCAGAAAACAAACAACATCTAAATAAGGTGAAAACTATACTGGAGCATTACATTGTCTAAAAGTAGCCGCCAATCTCAAAACAGAACCCTGAAGCCACATCATCAGAAACTCATGCTGGGACTTTAAACGGTACCTACCATTGTGACAAACCCTGAACAGACATTTTTTCTTTTTTTATCATTTGCTTTGCCTGCAAGGGGGATCAATTTTATAGCACAAAACTGATCTACAGCATTTAATGACAGTGCAGATGGCACCACATAGGGGTAACCTGGCACAGATTCAAACTAAGTTTCATAATGGAGTAAGAGAAGAAAACCTTCACAGGGCTGCCTATATTCCAAACATCTGGCACGGCACAAACTAAGCTTTATGACTAAAACAAATTAGGGGAAATTAAATAGTTCTTAAAATGACAGCAATCTGCAGTCATTCATTTCTGAGCCCACCTCAAAAGCAAAATGTAGCCCATCAGTACAATTATATGTTAATACCTCAAAGAATCTTTCTGTCATGTTGAAGTGCTTTTTCAATGAGTTCATTTACAACAAAACTTAGCAATTAAAAAAAAAAATTGGAGGGAAAGAAAATAACTATTGTGTTATGGTGATATAAAAAGAAAATATCTTAAATCGACCATTTAAGTAAAACAGGTGTATACCATAATCTTCTGAATGTTATGCATACAATTACGGTATTAAAATACTTGTTTTTTTTAAACCTTTCTTGGCCAAAATTATTATACACTATTCATACAACATTCTTTTTTTTTCAACCTGCCTTCTTAAATACCTTTGTTCCAAGTAACCTAAGTAAACCGTGTTAATGAGTCTTCCCAGCATCTGCAAATTGGTTAGGCACCTGAGAAAAGGGTTCAAATCACACACACTAACTTACAGACTGAAGATGCTCAGTCACTCAATTTGGCAGCATTATCAACTAGAAAGACATTGCAGGGAGCTCATAAAAAGGGGTTTATTTTGCATCCGTGATTTATAATGTTAGAGATTTATCATTGGAAACCAAAAGGTCACATTTTATATAATACCTGAAATGACTTTGGTTAAAATAAATAGATTTTTAATCACTTAAATCGTTGTCTGCAAGGTATCTCTTAAGAAAAATAAACATTAGTTTGAGCTCCTGTGTTTCTAATTTTGGTGTCTGGTTTTTTTGCATTTTAAAGATACACAGATAATTAAATGAGAGAATTATGGGTTTGACATAGGGGCCGAGACTGAAAAATAGAATGTTATCTTTTACCCATTTTAGCTTTTTGTTTTATGACTATACAATTTTGATTACAATCAAACAGTTCATGGTATATGTTTTAAGAAATAAGACTGAAACTCAAATTCACTCTGTGGTGGTGTGGCAGGGCTAAAGCGTGCCCCTGTAAAATGTAATTTTTGTTTGATCATAAATAACATTAACTGAACATTGTAACTGAAAAATGTGTCTAATTTGAAAATGATGGATGGCAGGGCTGAGAGGTTAGACCTACCTGCCTAATTGAAACTGAATGTGCAGCATTGGTCAACTGCCAAGAAGAAGAAGAAGAAGAAGAAAAACCCTCAGCATTGTGGAACCAGGGTGAGCTACAGCATGATCACAGTGTTTTAACCACTGTGTTTTGTTTTATATTTGTATGTATTATGTACACCTGCGTGTATATCCTTCTGTACTAGGGCTACCATTGCTGGTACCCTAGTGGCAGCCACCAACCAACTTGGTTATACCAACGTTATGAATCTCAAAGACAGTGTAAAGCTGCTCTCTACACCCAAATACCCGCCATTCTCTACCGGCATCCAGGATAAGAGAATAATTGCATTTTCTGGTTTTAAGTCAATGTTGAGATATAGTCGCCTGGCTCTAAAGATTCTAAAAAGCTTTAGAGGTAGAGGTCCTGCTCTCCAATTAAAAAGTAAAGTTAAACAACTCAGGGCCAATTTGGGTTTACTGTATAGGTAAGTATAGGTATTGGTCTCTGAAGAAGCTTAAAAGCCTCTTAGAGGGTAGGCAAACTGATGGCTGCTTGTATACTCTGCCGGCTTATAGTCATCCTAAAAGTGACATGTGTTAACGGAATAATAGAGTGAAGACGAAAAGTACATTTTACTTTTCTTCATCAAGCAGCTCACTGCATCAAAAATACAACTTTTTTTTAATGCCCTTCAAGGATACTCTGTAACTCATGTCTAACGAAAGCCACCTGTAAGACTTTGGTGTTTATGATTTAAAGAAGTACTGTCAGCCAGTTTTCCCTCTACCAAATAAGAAGAGACTAAACTGAATTACAAAGCTTTCAAATGTGTTTGTTCACAAGCATTGGCATAAAACACCCAATAATCTCAGCCCATTTGCAGTAGTGGTGCAGGTAATGTTTATTAAAATGTACATGCTTGCCTGGACGACTCACTAGAAATTGTCACCAATTTCATAACTATGGAGCATTAATCATCTTATTCGATATATCGTTTTGAAGGCTTACTTTATGCCTCAGATGACATTACAGCTACATAATCAGCTTTTTGCACAGCGTAAACTGGAAACGATGCAGTTTTACATGAAAACAGCTATGTATGAGTAAACGGAAGTATATGCTCAGCAAGTTCCCTTAATGATATAGGACTATATACAGTTGCATTTATTTATAAGGACTATAAAACATTCATAAATCTGTTGGAAAAACTCTTGGTTGAACTTTTGAGTTCTGAAGAAATGTTTGCGATTGTGGGGGAAAAAAAAAAAAAAAACCTGACATGTTTATTAATCAGAGCACGAATGAGCAGAATGCTATTTATTGTTTGATTCCCTAACACTTTTTCCTTTATCAACAGAAGTTAGCACCACCAGGCAGTTAGTTAAAATAATAGATTCTGACAGCCTACAAAAGACCCACAAATACATCTTCATGTGGTTCCACAAGGCAGCCTGAAACAATGGCTTTAATTGCTTATTGTGTTAAGGCAACACACTTGTAAGAACATTGAAAAAGATCATTTGGTTCAAAGGCATTTTTGCCAACTGTTATGTAATCTGTTAGCCACTTACTAATTTTTTCAACAATGACCTACAAATTATGCATTTGTTTTCTTACTGTTATTATGTATATATTTGAATTGAAAATGTGATAAGAAATCAAGCTACAAGGCAGGAATATGCTCTTTTTAAAATCAATTTTACTATTACAACCGACCATGCTGTTTTATAGTATTGCACGTTATGTCCTCATGTACGTGCTTGTGCTTGTACTTAGGCATAGGCACATGGGTTAATATATGAAACCAAAGTAAGTAAACGATTATAAAGTACATCTAAAAATGCAAGGATGTTGGTTTGCTGTATTGCTTAGCTTAGTGCTTGTTTTGAACAAGCCCATGTATTTATTTCAATCTAAATGTTCAGCGGTAGGAATAGCACATTGCTTTTGGATGAAAAAAATGAAAACTTACTTGGACAACTTCGTCATCCTCTTCTAATAGACTTTCAAGTATCTCTGTGGCAAGCTGAGGAAAAGAAAAATGTATTTCAATGTTTATTCTTACAATAAAAGTATATCAATCAAGTAAATGTTGATAGGTATGAAAGCTTACACATGTTTTGCTTGCCATTGTTTTGTCCATGTTTCAATTTCTCAGATGTATTGTTTAGTTTCTGTTTGAACATCAAAATAATTATATAACTCCCTAGCATCCAACCACACCAGAAATCTTACTGCAGATTTTTCTTATCATTTAAAAACTGTGGTTTTTACCTCTGAGAATTTCCTGGTGTACCAAAAATGGTGTTCTGTGCAGTGCAGAGTCACTTGCCGAGCTCTGCAAGACCGCAACCAATTTGACAAGAAATGCAAGCACCGATAAATCACAATGAAGAACAATTTGTTTCAAGTTTAATTTTAAGTATCACTTTGATATAGTATGTTTTTTCCTATATATACAGGGTGATTAGAAAGTAAGTCTGCTAAATAAACAAATAATAAAGTTTACCACATCAATGGTATGGTGCGTTGATGTGATAAACATATTTCTAATATATCATATTTTGTGGCCTGCACAAATGGTTTATTGCTTTGTATAAATAAATTCTTTCAAAAGACATTATCTGCAGTTACCAAAACTATATTGACACTCTTCTACTTGAACCCCAGTAACAAGTAGCTAGGATGAATATGCCTGTGTTCTAAGGGTCGACTGGGAAGCCGCCCTTAGCACTCCTGTTCCAACACCATGGTTTTGACGATCCACGACATTCAGTCTGTAGAACCTAATGAAGGTGTGGGGAGTAGCCCACACCACTGCATTGCAAATGTCCTTGACAGATGCATCCTGGAATAAAGCCCACAAAGTAGCAAGGACCCTGGTGGAATGGGCAGTGAGCTTTTCTGGAGGGGGGCAAGTTGGCCAGCTCATAGGCAGTCCTGACCGTGTCTACTCTCCACTTGGAAAGCTGCTGCTTAGACAGGGCTTGACCATGGGACTTCGCCCCATAGCAGACAAAAAATTGTTCGGACTGCCTCCAACTTTTCGTCCTGCCAACATAGTACGCCAAGGCCTGAACTGGGCAGAGCACATGGAGTTGTTGCTCTCTGTCAGACTGGAAAGGTGGATGGGAAGCCTCCAATGCCACAGACTGGTTGACATGAACGCAGAGTTCTTTGGCAAAAAGGCAGGATTGGTACGGAGAGTGACCTTTGTCCTGGCCTCTATAAAAAGGGAGGGGGACCGTGCTTGAATTGTATCAAATAGCCGGTCCAAACGGTAGTAAGCACCCAGATCTCTGTGGTGCACTGATGCCAATAGTCCAGATGGCTCCCTGATCAACAGTACAAAGGTCACTCTTGAAATCAGGACTTAAAAAGGATGTGTTGCAGTAAGAATACCTCTGTTAAGAAAGGGGAATAAGACTAAAAGGCTAAAGTGTGCACAAGAATACAGAAATTGGACTATGGAACAATGGTCAAAGGTGCTTTGGACTGTTGATGGATGGACAACGACACCTGTGGCTTTTGCCAGTTCTGTTGTTCAATTCAATGCATCTTCTTTCTATTTCTTAAGGATATTCCTGGGACTTTATGGTAAAGGAATACTGCACCTACCAGCATCCGCTCTAACCAAGGAGTTTAAGTGCGCCAAGGTCAGACTGGAAATGACATTAGTAGAGTCACGCGACAAATGCGTAAGGGAGGCAGCACCTGTGTTGAAAACTGGAAGAAAGTGGGCGGCAAAGAAAGCTGTGGAGGATGCAAAGGCTGCCCTTTGAATTGGTGATATCATGGGGCAAGTTCAGCATGGAAAAGGGGGTCTTGGTCTCAGTTCAGCTCCTCCAACATAGCACAAGGCAGCCCCAGCTCAAAGGAGGAAGCTGGTAGTCAACGAGGTGCAAAAGCAGGAGGAGAGGATGAGGTGTATAAAGGCCATTTCCCAGGCCAAGCAGGGAGAATGGATGAGATGGGAGAGCGTGGAACAAAGCAAGATTGGCTGGCAAGACCTACGGTCAATGGAACAGAGCAGGATCAGTTTCCTCATCAGGTCAACATATGATGTTCTCCCATCACCACAGAACTTAAACCTCTGGGTAGGAGAGGATCCCTCATGTCCTTTGTATTCATCACCTGCAACATTAAGGCACATTTTGACAGGATGTAAGGTGGCTCTTAGTCAAGGACGGTTTACTTGGCGCCATGACCAGGTGCTGCGATGTTTGGACTTAGCATTGGAAGACAAGCGTAACATGACCAATAATTTGCCACATGTTCCATCAAAACATTACACGCAAAAGACAACATCCCTCCGCCCAGGACAGCAACCACCAAGAAAAGGTGGTAAAACTAATCCTTGCCCAGGACAACTGGAAAAGCTGCTAGAGACTGGAAAATGCTGGCAGATGTTGGTCAACGGCTTATTTTTTCACCTGAGATTGCCACCACTAACCTTCGACCAGATAATGTCTTGTGGTCTGGATCAGCACGCCTTGTTCACCTGGTAGTTAACAGCGCCATGGGAGGATGCTGTAGATGAGGCGTATGAGAGAAAGAAACTGCGGTATGCTCAACTAGCCACTGAAGCGGAACAGTGAGGATGGAGAGTCCGGGTTTACCCAGTGGAGGTGGGTTGTCGAGGATTTGTGGCACACTCTACAACCCGGTTTCTCAGAGACGTCGGATTCAGTGGCCAAGAGTTGAGTCGCACAGTGAAGAACTTATCTGAAGCAGCAGAGAGGAGCAGCAACTGGCTGTGGTTGAGACGGAAAGATTCTGGCTGGGGATCTCAAGCACAATAGAAAGAAAGAAACGCTGATATACGGGTAAGTAAGCTGGGCTGAGCTGAGTGGGGAATGCAGGGGGGTGATTCTGGGACGCCAGAATCACCGTCGAGCCCTCTTGAGGTGTCGTGGGCTAGTCGACGAAACACCGAGGACGGAAGGTGCCCACTTGAAGACCCCAGAGATGTACCCTACTTAGCTCAATCCAGACGGTTGTCATACTGATGCGCTGGCGAGACCGCACTGTGGTTGATCCCCGGAGCCAGCATCGCAGCCGTTGTGTGTGCTGGTGCGCTAGGGAGGCAATAAGCTGATCCCTGGAGCCAGCATTACACTTCAGCCATCAACACCAGACAGAAGGATATCTACATCATCATATGGAAGGAAGCGCAAATGGATGGAGACACAGATGGATCACATTAGTTTACTGTAAAGCTACGTCGTAGTTGGTGCTTATCTTGGCGAGAGCCAAGTTCAAATCAGCATGAAGTTTTAACATCTACTCTCGTGTAATGGAAATCATAATCTTCAAGTATTGCTCATCCTTGTTAAGACAGTTTTTTGGGTCTTTTGGGTCTTGTTTTTCCTTCTTTATGCAAGTCAGGGTTGTTATAATAGTAGAAAACACTAGTGGAGGCTTTGAGTAAATTGTAGATGCTTATAATGCATAAGGGTAGAAAAATGCAACATGTCTAAGACTTTTGCACAGCAGTGTGTGTGTGTGTGTATATATATATAGAAAGGTTACAATATGGTGACAACTACTGTAACTGCACTGCGTGGTATTATTAGTAAGGTTGATTAAGTTAACATGTCCAACTGCTGTCCTCAACAAATACATCTACTTGTGGCCAATGCTACTTGTAACCAGTGCTGGTCCTCATAATCACAAAGCTAAGAACGTGAAACAGTGACATTTCAGTTAAGAAACAAATGTTTAAATGTATTGAATTTTAGCCAAATCAATTTAAAGTCTATACTGTACGAGGCTAGGAGTGTTTAATAAAAGTCTGGTGAAGATTGGTGCAAAATCAAGCCAGTTATCATGTTATCATATAGAGTATGACAGACAGCCAGAGACGGACACGATTAGCAAAATAGAAAAAGAGGCTGCCGTGACATTGACCGTTTCTGCACTGGCTATAATATTGTATACTGTAATGGTAACTTACTTCAGCAGCATAATATGTACAATAATAAATACCTGTATGTTTGCCATTTAACAGGAGCAGTTATTTCTGTATGTATGTAGGGGCCATGCATCTCAAAAAGCTTTATGAAAACGTTTGTAAGGTAATTTCAGTCAATGACAAACTCCTTGGCTCGTATTCATTTTAAACAAAATTACATTAACATTTTTTTTTTTAAATCACATGCATGAATGGGCATAAAGTCCAGGTTGCTTCTTTCTGCGCTGATTTCTGGTTGTTTTCAACCCCTTAGCAACAATTGCCAGAGGTAATGTCGAAATTACCTTACAAATTTTTTTTTTTTTTTACTCGATTTCCAGAAAGCTTTTGACAAAGTCCTACATAAAAGATTAATTCTCAAACTGAACGCATGGATTAGAGAGTGGAAAACAGAAAGTACCGATTAGAGGAGACACCTCAACATGGAGCGAGGTAACCAGTGGAGTACCACAGGGATCAGTATTATGTCCTCTGCTCTTCCTAATCTACATTAATGACTTAAATTCTGGCATAGTAACCAAACTTGTAAATTTGTAGACGACACAAAAATAGGAGGAGTGGCAAACAGTGTTGCAGCAGAAAAGGTCATTCAAAATGATCTAGATAGCATTCAGAACTGGGCAGACACATGGCAAATTACATTTAATAGAGAAAAGTGTAAGGTACTGCATGCAGGCAATAAAAGCGTCCATTAGAAATGCCATATGGGAGATACTGAAATTGAAGTCTTCATCTAGACAATGTGGGGAAGTTATAAAAAAGGCCAACAAAATGATTGGATATATAGTGAAAAGTGCTGAATTTAAATCAAGGGAAGTAATGTTAAAACTTTACAATGCATTACTAAGACCTCATCTAGAATATTGTGATCAGTTCTGGTCACCTCGCTACAAAAAAGGATATTGCTGCTCTAGAAAGAGTGCAAAGAAGAGCCACCAGAATTATTCCTGGTTTAAAATGTATATCATATGCAGACAGGCTAAAATAATTGAATCTATTCAGTCTTGAAAAAAGAAGACTGATTCAAGCATTCAAAATTCTAAAAGGTATTGACAGTGTCAACCCAGGGGACTTTTTTTACCTGAAAAAAGAAAGAAGGACCAGGGGTCACAAATGGAGATTAGATTAGAAAATAGGAGGCACTTTTTACACAGGAATTGTGAGGTCTGGAACCAACTCCCAGTAATGTTTTGAAGCTGACACCTGACTCCTCTCGTTTGTAACCTTTCTTATGTTTGTATGTTCTGAGGCTGAAAAACTGTTACATTGCATTATCCTTTAAACAAGAAAACTTGCATGCAATGATGGTACATGAAATGAGTTTTTTTTTTCTCAATAAAATTAGATGATGACACATCTTGCGATGGTGTACTTCACATGCCTACTAATCGTTTGTTTGTAAAGAGGAAGACTACTGAACAAATATTGAACCTTTGAATACTGAACCTATTTACCCTCAACATGGACTATTACACAATTTTAAGATCCTGTTAAATATATTTGACAGCATTTAGAAGTGGATGTTGGTAGCTAAGATGACAACACACATGCCTCAAAGACATTCAAATGATGTTCAATCCTGCTAGTGGGGAAACTGACCAGCAAAATTCAGCAAGATCCTATGGCAAAAAGTGCAGACCATGGAATAATTAAAAAAAAAAAAAAAAAAAAAAAAAAAAATCATATTAATCCACCATGGTATTAGTATTATAATTTGTTATAAATCTTAGTAGCATTTAGTTTTCTAATGTTCTCTTATATTGTGGTGATCCCTATATCCAACAATATCCACAGATATAAGAACATACATCCACATAGCCCCACATTCTGATACTCCCAATGCATTGTGTTTAAGAATACCCTCATCAAGTTTGTCCCAGTTGGGCAGGTGGGTCTCTAGATACTGTATGTAAAAATGTAACGGTGAAATACAGACAGAGCAATACTGTTGGAAATAAAGACAGATAGACTCCATTGTCAGAAGCCCCAGATTAATCAGTAATTTGTGCAAACAAATATTTCATCACATTAGAATAAGTGGATCTCAAGATATATGTGCCATTTTTGAAGTATAACACATGCAGGTACATTACAGCTGTCTCTACATACCAGTCAATTGCTGCATCCCTAGCAAAGTATAATAAAAACATATGCATATAGCAGGGCAACAGAACAATAGCTAAACAGCATTTTATCAGACAAACACTGCAGTGTAACAGACTGTTGGTTTGCAACCTAACTGCATATATCATCTCTACATAACATATATAATTGCTGAGACACAGCTTTAGTCATTACCCCTTTAAAAGCAATGACCCTGACATAGCAGGACACAAAATAGGTTAAATCGTTTACTTTGCCCTTGAGTGAAAGTGTTGTCACAAGGCTCTAGTTTATAGGATACAGCCTGGCTTCCTCTCGGTTCAAAATAATGCAATTAGTTTCAGAAGGTCTGAAGTCAAGTACGTTGTCTCAGGAAACGACTCCAAAGCAGGGAACAGAATGTTGCACCCTGTAATTTAAACGACTGACCATTCAATTTATGAGCATTTGCTGCAATAAAATTCAGCCTGAACTTAATAATAGCACATTTTATGTGACACCTATGACAATTACAATCTATAGTTACTGCAGCCGCCTTTTGGTCTTGGGAAGATGACAGCATTAATTATATATGCTTGCCATTTATCAGACTTAACTTGGCAAGCAACTGTGCTAAAAGTCATCTCAAACTTGACTCAGATTTAGCATTTTCTAAATCCATTGGAATGGGGATAATTCGTTTTTAGATTAATGTTCTGCTTTTTATTTTATTTTCTTCTCTTGTTTAACACTGTTTTCAGTTAAATTACATAGCAACTCTGACAGTGGAGGCAGGCCATTTATTTTTGGAACACAAAAGATCACAGCAAAAGATCCCATTAACCACGATGCAGTGAGGTGCTGTATTCATACTGTTTGAAAAGAAGACCCGAGAGAAGCAGACTGAGTGGCTTTTCTGAAAAAAAGGCCTGTTACAGTATATAGGAAAGTATGTATTCCTTGACCTTTACCCATGATGTGCATAAACAGGCATCTGAGCGGCCAATACTGAACTCCATGGCTTGTGATCTTACATCTGAAAAAAACTGTTATTGTATTTATTAGCCAAGATTTTACAATGAAAAATAGTAGATGCTATGCAAATGCATAGTTTTTTTTTTTTCTTACTGTGGTAACAATAAATTAATAAATCTAATGGATTATCTTCATAGATAATCACGTATGTATAATGCGTGGTGAACAAGCCATTAACTGAAAGCATGCCAGATGAATGCCCTGACATACAGCTTTTACATACATACATTTTGAAGCACATACAGCTAATAAAAACAATCCAGTAAATCTTTTATTTTAATTACTGTCACTTTTTGTCTGCCTCATATTTTACTTAAAGACGCACATATAAATATGTACTTTTTTCGTTGCAGTTTGTGATATATATACCTATCTTCGTACTTCATACTTTTCAATTGCAATTATTTTATCCAGATGATGATGGGTCAGATTTATTGTCAACTGAAGTACTGCTTCCAAATTAATCTTACTGCCAACCACAGTCATACTTTAGAGAAAATTGTAGGGATGCCCTTCTTCTAAATAACTGTTTTTGTTGATAAAAAGCATTGCGCTTGAGGAGGGGCTGTTATTTAGACAGAATCATGCTACAATATTATGTTCAGAAGGTCAAATAGATGTGTTCTACAAAGACAGTTTGAGTGGTGGACTGTGAAATTACTTTGGGAGTAATCCACTAATTGATTAATGACCCAGTACACGTGGATGAAAATATAACAATCACTACTGTATTTAAGAAGATATGCATTAGAAAAGTGTAGTGAAACATTGTGAAAGCATGGTAAAACATAGCA
The DNA here is from genome assembly GCA_030684275.1 of Acipenser oxyrinchus oxyrinchus. Classification (NCBI taxonomy): domain Eukaryota; kingdom Metazoa; phylum Chordata; class Actinopteri; order Acipenseriformes; family Acipenseridae; genus Acipenser; species Acipenser oxyrinchus. The sequence goes on from CM060250.1 coordinate 57,749,640, forward strand.
ATAACCATGCTTACCGTACCTATCAAAGCACCGTAAATGCACTGAAATGCTTTAGGAAAAGGATTGCAAACACTAAATTAGTGTGCACATTTACCAAGGTAGACTTTCATAAGGGACAACAGAGTACACAGAAAGGAACACTGAGTCATGAGAATTTTAACTTTACTAATACAAGCTCCAATTCCAATTCAAATCAATGTTCCTGCTTTCTAAACAGCATTAAAACCTGCAATATAAAGGCTGCAGGAGTTTTTTTCTGATAATGTGTTTTACAATGTAGATCAGCTCTTTAGCAGTTTGTATTCAACATGTGTATCAACATCACATGGGTGCGTTGATTTTACAAGCTGCTCCCTGTGTTGTAATTTAGGTAGCATCTTACAGCAAAACTATCCCATTTATACTGGGGTAGATTGGAGAGATGGATGTCTGTCCCAGTCATTCAATGTTTTAATTATGAACCACTTTGTGGATAAATACAAACAAATCACTTTATATTGTTCACAGGTCTCAGTTACTGTGTGTTAAAACAGAAGTAGTCTGAGGTCTAGCAAACCTATTCCATTTCATGTGGCAGTGTAATGAACTTCAAAGACATCAGTGGGTTAACTGTGTTTCTCAATTTTCTTTTTTTTTTTTACCAAACATTGAGCTGTAGCATGAGGGCTCATTAGTTTCAGTTTGCTGATCAAGTTTTCCCATCTCTTTTTAAGAAACAGATGCTTCTACATTCCCTACTCCATAATTTCCTTGCATCAGTATATAAAAAGAATCCCTTACTGCACATCTAATTACAAATGAAATGCATTAAGGGTTGGGGTTATTTTTAACCATGAATAAACAAAAGAAACATTTGAACAAAGTTTTTTATGTCTCAAATACCCTGCTGATAAATTGATGGAATACTACTGGAACTAGTTTAAATGTTGTACAACTAATAAAAGTGCAGGATAGGACTTGTGTAATATACTGTATACTGTACACAATAATTATTTGCCGTGCTGGCAAAAAGGATAAGGTTAAGTAGAAGGAACCCATCCTAACAACAAGTGAAACCAGTGATGGCCTTCCTTCAGTCTGGCTCTCTAGGAACATTACCACTGCATAAGCATCATTTTAATCTTCTATTTAACCTCTAAATACCGTAGAGAAATTATAATGAAAGCATATTTATATGGTTTAAGATAGACATTTCCTCCAGCTCCGATAAAAACAGACACACTATTTGTTTTCCAACTCTCCTGTATATTCGAGAAATGACTTATGTTAAATTCAGACTAATATATATATATATATATATATATATATATATATACAGTACTGTGCAAAAGTTTTAGGCAGGTGTGAAAAAATGCTGTAAAGTAAGAATGCTTTCAAAAATAGACATGTTAATAGATTATATTTATCAATTAACTAAATGCAAAGTGAGTAAACAGAAGAAAAATCTAAATCAAATCCATATTTGGTGTGACAACCCTTTGCCTTCAAAACAGCATCAATTCTTCTAGGTACACTTGCACAAAGTCAGGGATTTTGTAGGCATATAGTCAGGTGTATGATTAAACAATTATACCAAACAGGTGCTAATGATCATCAATTCAATATGTAGGTTGAAACACAATCATTAACTGAAACAGAAACAGCTGTGTAGGAGGAATAAAACTGGGTGAGGAACAGCCAAACTCAGCTAACAAGGTGAGGTTGCTGAAGACAGTTTACTGTCAAAAGTCATACACCATGGCAAGACTGAGCACAGCAACAAGACACAAGGTAGTTATACTGCATCAGCAAGGTCTCTCCCAGGCAGAAATTTCAAGGCAGACAGGGGTTTCCAGATGTGCTGTCCAAGCTCTTTTGAAGAAGCACAAAGAAACGGGCAACGTTGAGGACCGTAGAGCGCAGTGGTCGACCAAGGAAACTTACTGCAGCAGATGAAAGACACATCATGCTTACTTCCCTTCCAATCGGAAGATGTCCAGCAGTGCCATCAGCTCAGAACTGGCAGAAAACAGTGGGATCCTGGTACACCCATCTACTGTCCGGAGAAGTCTGGTCAGAAGTGGCCTTCATGGAAGACTTGCGGCCAAAAAGCCATACCTCCGACGTGGAAACAAGGCCAAGCGACTCAACTATGCATGAAAACACAGGAACTGGGGTGCAGAAAAATGGCAGCAGGTGCTCTGGACTGATGAGTCAAAATTTGAAATATTTGGCTGTAGCAGAAGGCAGTTTGTTTGCCGAAGGGCTGGAGAGCCTACACGAATGAGTGTCTGCAGGCAACAGTGAAGCATGGTGGAGGTTCCTTGCAAGTTTGGGGCTGCATTTCTGCAAATGGAGTTGGGGATTTGGTCAGAATTAATGGTCTCCACAATGCTGAGAAGTACAGGCAGATACTTATCCATCATGCAATACCATCAGGGAGGCATCTGATTGGCCCCAAATTTATTCTGCAGCATGACAACAACCCCAAACATACAGTGAAAGTCATTAAGAACTATCTTCAGCGTAAAGAAGAACAAGGAGTCCTGGAAGTGATGGTATGGCCCCCACAGAGCCCTGATCTCAACATCATCGAGTCTGTCTGGGATTACATGAAGAGAGAGAAGCAACTTAGGCTGCCTAAATCCACAGAAGAACTGTGGTTAGTTCTCCAAGATGTTTGGGCCAACCTACCTGCCGAGTTCCTTCAAAAACTGTGTGCAAGTGTACCTAGAAGAATTGATGCTTGATGCTGTTTTGAAGGCAAAGGGTGGTCACCCCAAATATGGATTTGATTTAGATTTTTCTTCTGTTCACTCACTTTGCATTTAGTTAATTGATAAATATAATCTATTAACATGTCTATTTTTGAAAGCATTCTTACTTTACAGCATTTTTTCACACCTGCCTAAAACTTTTGCACAGTACTGTATATATATATATTTTTTTTTAGCTTATACAGTACAAAAACTATTTTTGTTATGCACAGCATTGTAAAAATGTATTTTTTGAATCTGAACTCAACATAAGCATATAAGCATATTGTAAAGCAGTTACTGTACTGTCCACTTACATAAAAATCTTTCTTTACAGTAATTTTGTTTCTATCAGTAAACACAACAGTCTGCTAGAGTACAAAATTGTTTTTCATCTTTAAATTTAGCTTCAAATTGTGGGTCCTGGCCTCTTGCAATGATGTGTTGTTTTTTTTTTTACGTTATGAAAATCTTATTTTAACATAGCACAAAAAAAAGGTGAAGGTCAGAACCTCAAAATGAAATGCTATCAACTAAATGTTTGTAAACACCAGAGCACTTTGCAAAGAAGTTTAAAATTCAGCTAGATATACTTTTCACAGAACCATATGCGTGCAGTAACTGCAATTTCGACTTCCTAATTCCAGCGAGAGGCCCCTTGACTTTTTAATACGATTTCAAAAATCTCTTCAGTTCCGCAAGTGCCTCCCAGAGTCTCCTGCAGCAAGAGAGATGTGGTTGTGTCATATGCCATCTCTAGGGCAATCCTGCTACTTATTATTTTTCACAACAGCCACACAACTCTTGCTACTTTAAAAAAATGTCTCTCTCATTTTTTACAGCATTAAAGGTCTGTACAGAAGCTCTTTGGCTATATGGCTCATTGAGCCTTACAATACAGCTCTTCTGATTTGGAGATTAAGGCAAAACAACTACTCAAATCTTTACTAGAGGTCAGAAAAAAATTAAGCATCTGGGATAAAGAGGGGGGAAATACCTCAGATACCACAGGGAAACACAGACAGGAGATAAGGGTTAACTGGCTGAATAAGATTTGAAGGAAGCAGGTTTGAGAAAATATGAGCTGAACTCATAAAAATTCATGCCTTTGATGCATATGTTGATGCAGACGATACTACAAAACAACATTAACTTACGTGTTCAGACTGTTTGTTAATTCTACAAAAAAAACGGAATGTGATCAATATTTGTATTCTAGGGTTTTTCATGTCGATTGATTTTTGTTTGCAGACCAAGGTTTGCAGAAATCCCTGGACTTTGCACAGGTCCATGCTGATTACATTTTTGCAGAGAGCAAAATATTCTGAAGTATCTACAACCAAACATCTTGGTTTTTTTCTTCCTGCAGATTTTCCCAATACCAGACTTGTTAAACGTTATTAAATGTTAAACAATAACAGTCTATAGTCTAAAAGTTTAATGTATACATGTTATTAAAAATGGTTGTGCCATCAATTAACCATTAGATGGAACACAGATATCTTTGTAACACTGAGATTCAAACTAGTTGAAAAGAAACCATTTATTTCACTGTGCCATTTTCTTGTAGTCCCTTCCATCTAATTAGTAAAACCAATGCAATGTTAATATCCTCAAGGCATAATCTTATTGCATTTTATTCCTTCCAAAAAGTCACTAAATAGGCATTAGTTGATTAAATTGGTAGATTAATCCGTGCACATTTTTAATAATTTTTTTTTTAAAAAGCCTAATGGGAATTTGTTGTTTTTTTTAAAAACATTTTTACTATTATTTCTATTTTAGTAAATGTAACACATTTTCACAGAACAACTGTTCTTTCAGGCCACTGCCAGTCGCATACCTGAAAACACAAGACAGCTGAGCTGCGTTTCCATCGTCGGTTGTTTAATCTACCTTTGCAGCTATGTACTTGGCTTCCTGTATTGCTTTTATTTGTTCTGAATCTTGTTAGAGGTGCCTGAGAATACTGTGGCTACTGACAAGCAATTGCTTAACATGCTGTCAGTCAGAAATCAGAGAAAGTAATTCCATGTAATTACCTCTATTTGAAGAATTGGTGACTTCATCGTGCCCTCGGAATGCCAGTTCTTGCTTGCCAAGGTAAACAACAGAATCAATCAAGCATTTAAGAACCTCACGATTGTTTCTTACTTGCTCATTGTGATGTATTGTATAGCTATGCTTCTGCTCATTCAGTTTAACATCAATCCGGGTTTATCTAAACATTTTGACTGTTACAGTGGCTCGCAAATGACTTTGGGAACGCTCATGTTTTTGCGCTGAATTTGATAGACAGCCTAGATTGCTGTAGCCAGTGCTGTTCCATATTGCCTTTTCTGTACTGAACAAAAAACAGTTCCAGCAGTAAAATTTGTTTAATTGACAGCTTCTGGGAAGCCACGGACACCTTTCATAATTTGAATGTTGGAAGTGGTGTGTATATTCCTTCCCTTCCTGTGTCAGTTTGGGTATTTGTGGTATATACCTCCCTTTTTTAACAATCTCCAATTTTTCTGAGGAAGTTCTTCTTGAAAATTGATTCGTAACCAAACTGACTACAATGTCTCTGTTTTCTGATTACTTTTTTTTAATTTGTAAAAAGCAATTCTAAATATTTCTTCAAAGTTCTCAATATAATTCTCAATAACGGTCTCTGTAATAAGGAATATCATGCGAAATTCAACTATTCTTACACCGCTTACCCCAGCATATTTATGTCCCGCCTCTGCTCACTAATGATTGGACAGCTGCAAAACCAGAGCAGATCTTTGACTTTCCCATTGGTTAAACTCACAAGACCTTCAACTAAAACGGAAAATATCTTCAACAGTGCATGTCCCGCCTCTGCTCACTCATGATTGATCAAATGCATAACAAGGGGCAGATCTTTGACTCTCTAATTGGTTAAACCTAGTCAAGACCGTCAACTGTTTATGTCCCGCCTCTGCTCACTTAGGATTGGACTGCCACGGAGAAAATCCAGATCTATTGGTTGATTTTATTTTACCATAAAAACATAAAATTCTACACGATTAAATTGTAAAAAAATAATCTGTGATCAACTCTTTAGTTGATTAATCGGTCTGATTAATCTGTTAATCGGAGCAGCCCTTATATTATAGCATTATAATATAATAATATTCAATAAACTAAAATACAACTATTGGCTAAAATTTAAGAAATAATACATTTTAACCTAAACCCTAAATTCAACATATCTAAATTAACAACAATTTTGGCTGCTGAGAGTTGTGAAGTTAAACTTCAACTTCTGAGACAGGTTAGTGTGCGTGAATAAAACTGTTTTGTTTTTTTACTAAAAAATACTGTTTATCCACCAAAGAAAGGAAGAGGGGAGTTCTGTGTCTTTTCTCTGTTAGTCAGTCAGTCACACAGGCGATACTGTAGTAACAGCGGGAATGTTTGTTTTTCTTTTTCTTATAAATCTCTAGATCAACTCAGAAGGTATGCAAAATGACAATAAATGTTTTTAACTAATTACTGTTTCTGTTTGGGTTTTTTTAAATTACTTTTGGGAGGAGGTTTTCCAGCAGCTATCTTTGCTTCAAGATACAGCTGAGCAATGTACCTTGCTCCAGAACTAAAGTTTGTCTGAATTGCTTCTTTTATATTAAATAGATATGTTTCGTATGTACAGAAAGAATGGTATCAAATTATTTTGTTGGCCATTTATTAAGTTTAACAAATTAAGGCAATAGGATGTGCTTGATTTGTGTCTGACTTTCACCAGCTTTAATAACTTTGTTTAGAGCATATTTTACCCAAAGTATGTTAAAGTGACGTGGTCTTGAAATCGAAATGCTATATTAATGTTGTATTTTAAACATATGTTGGCACTGTGTAACAGTTAAGTTTAACAGTTAATAATAAATTACAGTGGACTACTGTTTTCTTTTTTCTGCTGGCTGGTGGAGAAAATGCGTTAAACAGCTTTGAATTGGGGCAAAACGTTAATAATATATGAAGTGTTGTCAGTCAGAATAATAAGATAAATCATCTCTTGATCACTCGTTTTATCACCAAACTCCTGAATAATGCGATCCAAGTCATTATTTTATTACTATAACATCTACTATAACATCTAAAGCTCTTCAAATGTCTGTGATATTCTTTGAGCGCTGGATGCAAAAGCAGCTATCTTGTTTGTTTGTGTCTGTGTTATCTATGTGGTGCCGGGGCTATCTGTATTCATGAGATGCGCCCCTTTTTTTTCGGCTTCTCTGGCTCCTATCGGTCTCAGTCGGCCATTGAATGGTTTTCTCGTTTTTCGGAGAAAAATGACTAGAGACCTGTTTTTACATCTTTTGATAATGTCGGACAGGGTCCGACATTGGACCGGAAAGGGAAAATTGCAATGTCAGACCAGGTCTGACATAGGACCGCAAAGGGTTAAACTTGAATTACTGAGCCTACAAAACTTCTGATAACAAGATATTGTAACACTAGGTTTCTGTAACACCTTTTATTGGTCTCTTGCGCCCTCTGCTAGATATTGACTGAATTGCATACAATAAATCATCACATAAATATCAGCGATATCTGTAAACTGGCGAAAATTGCTCAGTGAGAAAGAAGTATTATAAATAATACTGAATTCAGATTCTGATTTAAATTCAAATACATACAATTCATCCACTGAATCGGATGTCAGCGAGTGTGTCAGTGAAGACAATTTACCATCAACATCAAGTATCAGGCATCCAGCGAAGAGGCGGCGCCAAGCTCTGTGTGTTGCTTCATGCTTCAGGAGTATCATATGCTGAAGCATTAGACACTCTCACCCCCTCCGCCCCAACCACCTGTTTACCCGGATATGATTTATTCGCGTCTCTCTCTCTCTCGCTCTCGCTCTCTCTCTCTAGTTCAGCCCTTTTTTTTGTTAGGACGTGTTTATTGTTTATTGTCTACCTATTATTTTTTAGTCATAACCTTTCCCTATGACAAAATAAAACATATTTATTTGTTTTATTTATTTACGGTACAAATTATTTTAGAGATTTAAGATTTAGTTAAATATTTAAGTTCACAAAATCCAGATTTATTTGCGAACAGCTAAATGATTGATTCTCAATATAAATATTTAATAACAAAATATATATTTATTTTTAAAATAAAGATTTAGCATTTAAATATTGAAAAGTTGCTAAATATTTAAAGATTTATAAATTATATCTGAATGTACACATTTAAAAAAATATTTATTTATTTTCACAACATTTATAAATCTGGGAAAAAAATACAAGATTTACGTTAAATCTGGAAAATATTAACGATTTTTTTACACATGGCACCCCATAATAGCTTACCTTTTCTCTATATTCAAATTTACTACCAATTAATACTGCTCCTTATCTTTAATTTAGAAATTGCTTCACATTTTTCTCTTCTGTCTCACTTGGTATTATGGTATCTATATAATGTGACTGTTTGTGTGCCTGAAATATAATTTCTCTGTTTCATTGGTGTCTGGTTCTGTCTTTCTTTCACCGCTTTTTTCTGTGTGTAATTACTGCAAAACCAAGTTTGCTTAAATATGTGGACTTACTTTGAAATTTACTGTGTGCTAAGACAAGTTTTTTGGTTTTAAAATTCTAATATAAATACATTATTTTATAATTACTTTTCATAGACACAAGTAACTTTTACTTGCTCTTTAAATCTCAAACGCCTAAAATAATAATAAAAATAAATTAACAATGTTATATACTTATTTTGAATTTTGTGTCCCTATTACGGCACATATTTAGGCCTAAGATATGCAGGATTTAGACCCCTGCAAAACCCTCTAATTAATTTTCACTTGCACCCACGCAAAACCCTCTAAGTAATTGCCACTTGCACCTACGCTGGGGGAGGACCCCAATACCCCCCTGCCTTATACTTGGGATTTCTAGTTTCCTACTTTAAACGAAAATGAAAAGACTGGGTATAGGCATCCCTTAATGATCAGAAATCAGGTTTAGCTTTATTGAAGGCTGTTCTCTCAAGCGGCTACTTTAGAAAACACTTGCTTAAGCCTCCAGAAAATATTGTTTCTAATGTATTTCTGGGCTTGTAAGTCACCTGTCACTATCACTGCTATGCATGTTGATACAGACACTAATCTACTGATACAGTTTCATGAGGGACATCTGCTCTGGAAGCTGATGCAGGACCCCATGCTGCTCGGTGGCCCAGGTTGTGTGCTACAAATATAGAGTGGCTGCAACCTGGGAAAGCCAGATAGGTGGGTTTTCGGCATTTACCAACCAGATATCCAGCTCAGGCACCTCACCTGTTGAGCGGAGAGATGCTTTAACACTCATACCGATCATCAAGGTAGTGAGATCCGGGACTGAAATATAATGTGATCAGTGGCCAGCACACCAACAAATTGCAGCCCTAACCTGGTAATCCCTATATTCATAAAAGCGTCAACCACTCTGAGCACTTCACAGACCCTGACACAGAGTCCACACGATAACGGGATTGCAGGGCACAGCATAAGTTATGATACCGTTGTACCTGGACGAATTTATATGGAGAGAAATGCATGGCAGGAATTGCCTAGATGCATTTATAAATATTCTGCATCATACAGCAGATCACACAGCTGTGCAGGGGGTGGGACCAGCAGCCGGTGGGGCAGGTGATGCAACCGGAGGAGAAGTACGGACTCTAGATGACATCTTGAGGGGAAGCAGCAGCATCCAGTCAATTACCAAAGGCTCTTTTAAGAGCCATCCAATCTTTTCTAAAATAAATAAAGCTAAAAGTTTAAGATATTTTTTAAAAACTGCGTTTTCAGAATTGATTTTCTGGGCCCCCTAATCTCCACCTATGCCAAGGCTTTGAAGATCTGGTTCCCTAGAACAGCACCTCTCTCCTACATTAAAGGTCCAATAACTCCTTGTCTGGTGACATCTGTTGAATTTCAAATCCTGGCTGCATCATGTGATCACTAATGTATGGATTAAATTTACTTCTGGACTGGCTGAGCATTGCAATAAAACAATACAGTAAAGGACTCTTTAAAAAATCTATCTAATATTAAACCTCAGCAGATGTTGGTGAGGTCAAGGTAATTCAAAATGTAAACTGTTACAAGCAGATCCCTGTAAAATCCCTTTACATTGAAATTGACGACTTGTAGTTCCACTTTTTCACTATTCAATGGATTTCACAGAATCATTCATCAATAGACCCCATTGGGGCTGGCAGGGGTTAGCCACCCTAGCTGGCAGTATCCAGCTCTGTGTTTTCAAATGGAACAGGATGCTGGAGACACCCGCCCAAGGCTTCGAAGAAATTAAAGAGAAAAATACCCTTAAAGTCTGCGAGAGCAGGAGCGGAAGATGACTCAAGGTTTGACAACACAGTTATCGACAGATATGAGAACGGAGAGTATTTTGCAAAGGACTAGCTCAAGATCTGCAGTTAGCAAAGACATGGAGCTCCAAGTTTGTGTCTGTGGCTGGAGCAAAGTGACAACGGTTAGCGGTTTGAAGATTCATCAAGGGTGAACGAAATGCTTGCGGGAGAAGGGACAAGGGCCTCGCACTGACCAGTACTTTTTACGAAGTCAGTCAAATGAAATCCAGCGGCAGAAAGCAAACCACAGTTCGCAGGATATCAGCACCCCTGTCATAGATGAGAGGAGTATTTGCATAAACACAACTAGTGATGAACCGAATGATCCTTGTGACCCCAGTCAGATGAACCAACGTAACAGAGAAAAGAACCTCAACGGGCACAAGCCTGGAGTTAAATGGCCAAGAGGTTCTGCGAAAACAGCTACGCATATGGAAGCAAGAGGTTTGGAGTTGAAAAAGAAAGGAGAAAGTACAAACTATTCCTGTAAAGTCTAGATGACAGCAGGAGATTGAGCACTTAGTTAGAGAAAGGAGGCAGCTGAGGAAGCAATGGAGGTGAGCAGAACAAAGTCAGAAGGAGGGACTCAATCTCTTACAAAGGGTCATAAAAGACAAGCTTTCAAAATTGCGCAGAGATGAGCGTCTACGTAAACGCTGCAAAAAGAAGGAGCGTGCAAGAACTAACTTTTATAAAGACCCACTCAAAGAACTTATTCACCAGGGAGAAAAATGGCACGCTAAAAGCAACTAACTAAATCTGAGCTGGAGAGATATCTCGAGGAAACACACACAGGATTAAAAAATGCAGGAGCCTAGGTCGATTCCTTCAGACATCCCACCTATGAATCCACCAGAATACCAAATGGAGAACTATGCACCAAAGTGGAAAGAAGTAGAGCAAGCTGTGAAAAAGGCAAGGGCGTCATCATCTCCTGGGCCTAATGGAGTTCCGTATAGAGTGTACAAGATTGCCCCTGGTGTTCTACGAATCCTGTGGAAATTGATGAAAGTAGCATGGGAAAAACAGGTTGTACCAAGAGCATGGTGCCGAGCAGGTGGGGTGTTTACACCCAAAGAAAAATATTCTACGAGTATCGGTCAGTTTTGCCCTATTTCCCTGTAAAACATGGAAGGCAAGATTTTCTTCAGCATTGTTCCTCAGAGATTGTTAGCTAACCTATGGAAGAACTGCTTCATTGAAACTTCAGTACAGAAAGCTGGTATTCCCAGTTTCTCAGGATGCTTAGAGCACATTAGTGTGACCTACAGCAAATTCAAACAGCTAAAAAGGAGAGGAAGGAGCTCCATGTGACATTCCTGGATTTAGCTAATGCATACAGTTCAGTACCACATGCAAGCCTACTTCAGAGATTTGCAATTTTGTTTTTCTACCTCAGAATTTACCACTAATTGGCAATGTCTAGAAACTGGAATAATGGCAGGATGCACCATTTCTCCACTGGCTTTTACTATGGCAATGGAAGTAATTATTGGGGCGTCAAAATGGGTATTGGGAGGAGAACGCTTGGCTTAAACTCTGGTGCTTTCAGACTTCTGTGGCCACTCACTGTGTTTCATTGACAACAGTAGAGAAGCTGGAAGCGTTAATAAGTTCATACGTCATGAAATGGTTAGGAGTACCACGCTGCCTCAGCAGAGTGGACTGTATGGTAAAGGGATACTGCAGCTGCCAATCTCAGCTCTAACCGAGGAGTTTAATTGCGCCAAGGTTCAATTGTAAATTATATTGGTAGAGTCACACGACGAATATGTGAGGGAGGCAGCACCTGTATTGAAAACTGGAAGAAAGTGGGCGGCAAGGGAATCTGTGAAAGATGCAAAGGCTGCCCTTTGTATCAGTGATATCATGGGGCAAGTACAGCATGTAAGAGGAGATCTTGGTCTGAGTTCAGCTCCTCCTACATTTTTTAATTTTTTTATTTATTTCTTAGCAGACGCCCTTATCCAGGGCGACTTACAGTCGTAAACAAATACATTTCAAGAATCACAGTACAAGTAATAATACAATTAAGAGCAAGATAAATACAATGACTTTGGTTCTAGCAAGTACAAGTATGACAAAATACGATTCAATAATGAAGCAGTTAACAGTGTCAGTGATAGTTACATCAGGATATAATTAAATACAAAATATTACAGATTAAATAACACTTGACAGATTACAGTAATCTAAAGTACAGGATTAAATGCAGTAAAATAGGGGGCAGATAAGAGCAAGTAAAGCGCATTTAAGGAAGAGTGATAAGTGTCCAGTGGGAAAAACAGAGTTCTACAGGTGCTGTCTGAAGAGGTGAGTCTTGAGGAGGCGCCGGAAGGTGGTCAGGGACTGGGCAGTACATGGCACAAAGCAGCCCCATCTCAATGGAGGAAGCTGGTAGTGCGAGGTGCAAAAGCAGGAGGAGAGGATGAGGTGCATAAAAGCAGTTTCCCAGTCCAAGTAGGGAGAATGGACGAGATGGGAGAGTGTGGAACAAAGCAAGATTGGCTGGCGAGAGCTATGGACAATGTAACAGAGCAGTATCAGTTTTCTCATCAGGTCAACATATGATGATGTTCTCCCATCACCATAGAACCTAAATCTAAAGTAGTAGGAGAAGATCTGTGGTGTCCTTTGTGTTCATCGTCAGCTACATTAAGACACATTTTGACAGGATTAAGGTGGGTCTTAGCCAAGGACAGTTTACTTGGCGTCATGACCAGGTGCTGCGATGTTTGGCCTTAGCATTGGAAGACAAGTGCAGCATGACCAACAGGTTGCCACCAATGCCAGCAATATATGACACACGAAAAACAACATTCCTCCGTCCAGGGGAGCAACCTCCAAGAAAAGGTATTAAAACCAAAACTTGTCTAAAGACAACTGGAAGCTGCTAGAGACTGGAAAATGCTGGCAGATGTTGGACAATGGCTTATTTTCCCACCTGAGATTGCCACCACTAACCTTTGCCCTGATATTTTCTTGCTGTCTGGATCAGCAGGCCTTGTTCACCTAGTAGAGTTAACAAGATGATGTCAACAAACTTGTATTTTTGTTGGATTTAATTAGTTCTGAAGAAAGCTGCAACTGCATGTGATGATCTGTAGCTAGACGTTCAATGAAGTTCTGATGTTTTATGGTGATAGTTTGCTTGTATTGACGTTTGTGTAAAACAGTCGAGATTTTTTAAACCGATTGTTCCCAAAGTTTCAACTGTTTTTGACAGACATTTTTTGGATTCTCGACTGTGATACCCTTCAAAAGAGGGTGAAACAAACTGCTTTCGTATCTGTTAATCTTTTTAACCAAAATGCAGACTCTGATTGACACATGTAGTTAAATTGTAGTTGCTGCTTCAGTCTTGTGAGCCTCTTGGGCAGGTCATCAATGAAAATGAGAATCTGTACAGCTTTACTGTTTGATTAATTGAAACACAACTGCTGTATTGCAAGGATACAATAAAAAAAACAAGGCCCTTGATCTCAATGGAGATAAAACAATAAATTAGAAAATAAACTAAAGGCTTGCTGCCTATAACGTGCATCCCTGTAACAAAGTCATTAAGTGCATGGCTGAGCAGTTTTATTTAACATTCTCTTGCTTATTGCTCAAATGGGGTCTCACAGTGCAACAACATACTCTACTAGTTTAAGGTGTTGTTTGAGTGAGTTATTATTATTATTATTATTATTATTATTATTATTATTATTATTATTATTTATTTCTTAGCAGACGCCCTTATCCAGGACGACTTACAATTGTTACAAGATATCACATTATTTTTACATACAATTACATTTTTTTACACATTTTTTTTTTTTTTTTTACATACAATTACCCATTTATACAGTTGGGTTTTTACTGGAGCAATCTAGGTAAAGTACCTTGCTCAAGGGTACAGCAGCAGTGTCCCCCACCTGGGATTGAACCCACGACCCTCTGCTCAAGAGTCGAGAGCACTAACCACTACTCCACACTGCTGCCCACTGAGTTGTTTGCAAAATGTGCAAAACTGTCAAACTGCAAAACAGAATACCCTTGTCTCAAACTTCTTCAGCAAGCCCAATGAAATGTTGGATACTTAAGTTGTTACTAAAGAGCTTACCCAAGTGTATCACACAGTAGTGCACCAACATTCCTATAGGTCTTGTGACTGTGAAACTGAAGCTTGCAAAAACACAATAATTGTGGCCGTATCAAAGCCAAAGCCCCGATTACAGACCTGCCAACCTTGACATTTTTTTTTGAGTAGCACTCTTTCTCGGGGGGTCCGGGGGGCTTCCCCCCAGAATTGTTTTAGGGTATAAAACAGCTAAATGCTACACTCTGGTGAGTTTTGAGTATGAATTTTTCAGTAAAAATATTACATTATTTCATAAATATTTAGTTATACAGTTAAACAGGATTACACTTATGCGGGTCGGTGATTCCCAGTCCTTACATAAAAAAATATTTTACCGTTAACAAAATCCATAATGCTACATTAATGATCTTACTGAACTTTAATATAAAATCACAAACCAGCCTTTTATGACTTGTTTAAAGCACAATGAAACAGCATTTATCTACAATGTAATTGTACGCTACTTGCAAAGTAAACAGAAACGTTACGTACCTTAACCACATTAACAATGTTAATGCTGTGCTCATTTTTATAAAATCGAATTTTACTGACATCCCTGTATGGTAACAGGCGTTTGTGAAAAACGGGACAACGAGACAAAAACAGAATATTAAACTTAAATATTATACTATATTATCATAATAAATGTTTGTACTTACTCCCTCACCATTCTTGTAAAATCATCATTCAGCTGTATTTTCTTTTCATGTGATGCAGTCATCTAAACCGAGCACTTTTTTTTTTTTTTTTAAACGCAAGTGGGTTTTTTCCCCCAGACAAAAATGAATGCATAACTAATGCATTAATTAAAAAACAAAGGTAGCGTAGCCAGGTTTGAAATAAGTACTTCACACTCCCTTGTGTCCAAAACTGGCAGCTGAAACACAAGCGAGTCAGCGCAACAAAGTCTGATAGGCTACAGTAGAATGCCAGTGATTATACAAAGAAACTGGGTGGTTGGATTTTCTGTCAGTCAACCCACGATAACTTTTTTTTTTTTTTTTTTTAAATGGAGGTTGGATCGTCAACTAAACTCAAAAGCCGATTGGTTATTCTATCACGGAACTAAACTCAAAACCTGATTGGTTATTCCATCACGTAACTAAACTCAAAACCTGATTGGTTAATCTATCTTGCTTGCCTTGCCCTAAGGCCGGCCCTGACGTTAGATGCAACACTTTCTCTAACTACGGGCAACATCATAGACGATGAGCGGAATATGGATTACGTATTATTGCGTATCATCTATGATAAAAGCGTACCCGCGTATTACCAACTCACAATGCGTAGCGGATAGGCAAAATGTATAGAGGTTAACAGGTCTGTGATTAAAAGCGTGCTATCGCCGGTGTCAACAGTTTGCTGATATTCTTCACAATCAAGACCCTACTTCTCAATTGCCACGAATACATCAAACAAAAGTAACTACTCTGCCCACATCATGCACAATGCAGTGAAACATGCAAGCAACACCCTAAAAGTGGACACTGAGACACTGGTGGTTAAGACATTTAATCACTTCAGCAGCTCTACTAAGAGAGTGGCCGTGCTGAAGGACATGTTTGAGTTTGTGGACATGGAGTATGCTACTTTGCTCCGTAACGTCCCAACACGTTAGTTGAGTCTTTTCCCAGCTGTGAACAGATTGGTTAACACTTGGCAAGCAGTTAAGAGCTACTTCGTTTCTCTGGGCAGTGACGAATGCCCACAGAGTTTATGGCCGCTGTTTGCCGAGAGTGAACATGGCGAAGAGGGCGAGGAATCTAGCAGAGCTGAGGTTCACCACTGTTTTCTGTAGAATGACCTTAAAGTGTTCAGTGATACTGTGCTCTGCCTGGAGAACGCTAGTGTGACTGCTTATGAAATTTATGCCATAGAAGGCTGTGTGGTCCAGTGGTTAAAGAAAAGGGCTTGTAACCAGGTCCACAATTCAAATCCCAGCTCACTCATTGTGTGTCCCTGAGTAAATCACTTAACCTCCTTGTTCTCCGTCTTTTGTGTGAAACGTTGTTGTAAGTGACTCTGCAGCTGATGCATAGTTCACACACCCTAGTCTCTGTAAGTCGCTTTGGATAAAGGCGTCTGCTAAATAAACAAATAATAATAATGAATGGTCTGCGAATTAAGCTATGGCAATGAAAGAATGACCAATTCTTTGGTATTGGAATGCAACCTTTATCTTCAGAAGCCCTTCGCAAGGACTTTACCAAATTTTATGATGTTTCTGTCGAATATCTGGAGAAATGGTTTGACTTTTCCACCAGCGGCTTGTGACAGGATGTCTTTGCAGGGGGGACGTCAGACCAGAAACACAGAGTCAAAACAACGCAAAACTGAAGCAAAGGCTCCGAGAATTTATTTTAAATAATAAAACAAACGATTTAAACAAAACAGAACACCAAACAAAAAGGGCACAATGGCCAAACAAACAAACAGAAACAAGTATTAAGCTGGTTGCGAAACCAACATACGTAGCAATTGTTTACTTCACTTCAAGGTTTACTTTCCTTTACCACCCGACTTGTTTCGCCTCTCGAACGTGGCATCCCCAGGCGAGACAGAGCTGACGACCCTGGGTGACGCCGAGCAGGCGACCCCGGGCGAGGCAGAACTGAAGACCCCGGGCGAGGCAGAGCTAACGACCCTGGGCGACAGCGAGCAGGCGACCCTGGGCGACGGCAGCAACGGACCCTCGGGAAGCGACGGCGGCAGCGGACCCTCAGGAAGCGACGGCAGCAGCGGAACCTCGGAAGGCGACGGCAGCAGCGGACACCCTCGGGAGGCGACGCTAGGAGGGGAGCCCCTGGCCAAGAAAACGGCAATGGGAGCTCCAATTCTCCCTCTAGTGGTGGAGGTGGGAGCGGCGCCTGCTGCTCTGTACCTGGCGGTGTAGGTGGTGGGAACAGCAAGCAGTCTCCTCCTGGCGCTGGAGACGGCAGCAATGGCTCCTCTCCCTCTGGTGCTGGAAATAGTGGAGAGACCTCTCCCTCTGGCGCTGGAGGCGACAGAGGTGGCTCCTCTCCATCTGGCGCCTCCCATACCTGCAGCCAGGTAGTTGAGTACCATGGCTGCGATGTCTGGGAGGGATGCTGGGTGGTGTTGCTGTTCCCAGGCCTCCCAGCGCTCCCCATCTCTTGCCCACAGGAGGTTGATCACAGCAGGGAGGGCCTCCTCGATATCCCTCTCAGGCTCCGCCAGCCAGTCCCAGATCCCCTCTGAGGAGAGTGGACCAGTCTGCCTCAGAGGACGCAGAGGCAGTTCCTGCTCCTCTCCCTCGGATGATGGTGGTGGAGGTGAAACCAGCAGGCATTCTCTCTCTGCTGGTGGAGGTGGGAACAGCAGGCATTCCTCCCCTGCCAGTGGAGCCTTGGGCTGTGGACCTAGGGATTTCCCTTTCTTGGGCTGTGGACGCTTGGCCTTCCCCCTCTTGGGCTGTGGACGCACCGACTCCCCCCTCTTGAGCTGTGGACATTTGGCCTCCCTCCTCTTGGGCTGTGGATGAGGAATTGCGAGGCAAAACCGAAGCACAACAGCGCTCAGCGAATTTATTTTAAATAATAAAACAAGGGATTTAAACAAAACAAAACACCAAACAAAAAGGGCACAAGGGCCAAACAAACAAACAGAAACAAGTAGTATGCTGGTTGCGAAACCAACATACGTAGGTATTGTTTACGTCTCTTCAAGGTTTACATTCCTTTACCACCCCTACTCGTTCTGCCTCTCGAACACACTTCCCCGTGCAGCCAAAGCTGCAGGTCTTTTATATTCTGGCCGAGGGGTTAACTAGCTAGTAATGATCTTATTACCCATAGTCTGCACGAGTTTAATAAGGATGCGTGACTGTCAGCTAGTTAAATAATCAGTAGCTGATCAGTCACACATCCTCAAAAGGTTTTTAAAATATAAACAATACAAAACAATAACAAATAATATTGGCTTTCGCTGTCAGTGCTTGAATATCAGCAGAGAGAAGGAGTTGGAATTCAGGGATCTGTCTGCAGCCGTAACCGTTATGAACCTCCAGGGCACTGTGGACCTGGATGAGCTCTACAATGAGATTTGTACCATCCAATAACTCATCAAGAACTTGGAGTTGGAGAAAAAAAAAAAAAACAGTTGGGGAACTCTGGGCTCAGATGCTCAGCAATAAGGGTGACAGTGCTAATTTTCCTAATA
Organism: Acipenser oxyrinchus oxyrinchus; assembly: GCA_030684275.1. Classification (NCBI taxonomy): domain Eukaryota; kingdom Metazoa; phylum Chordata; class Actinopteri; order Acipenseriformes; family Acipenseridae; genus Acipenser; species Acipenser oxyrinchus. Next base: position 57,768,051 of record CM060250.1, read on the forward strand.
TGAAGAAGCTGGTTTCATTCGTGCTCAGTATACCAGCCAGCAATTCTTTCACAGGGCGTGTATTTTCAAACATGAACGGTGCGTGGAGTGACGTGAGTATTGAGCTGGTGAGGTACGAAGCGCAAGTAAAAATGAATTTCAACATGAGCTGCAAGGAGTTCTACAGTTATGTCACCGGCAGAAAGGATGTTATGTGCATGGCCAAGTCATCCAGAAGTATGAGACTGCTAGTACTGACAATTAGGGGGCATACAGTCTACAGTGCATGGTATGTGCAAGCTCTGTTTTATTTTATTTTATATACACACCTATATTACAACCATATTTGAACAGAATCAAGTTGTCTGATTCACTGCTGGTTTTTTTAGCATTGCAGAACAGAGCCTTAAATCGTGCTGCTTTTAATAATCACCTTCAGAGAAAGGATTTGCTAACCTATGCACGGCATAAAATTAAATGTATTGGCAGAGTAAAGTTATAGTCGATTCTAAATTAGGAAAAGACTTTACTGGGTTGCTATTGAACTTTAAAGTAATTTACTGACTGGTTGTTTAATCCTTCTACTTCCCCTGCTGCATGGTGATTACCTAATGTCTCGTGGCATTACAGTTTACACTTGAATTAAAACATTACTCAGGTACTTCAATTAAATGGTACAGATTGGCTGACCTTAGTCCTGACCCTTTCGTAAATGCTGAAAGAAAGCCCATTCCCAAACAAGTTTATAAAGGCCTGCCACTCAACCCAAGCTGCCATGTAAAAAAAGTGATAACTCAATTTTTTTCTGCTCTAAGATTAATGGAGGCATTTGTTGTTTTTTTTTTACAAATTCTTTATTAGAAGACCTTACTCATAATATTAAAGGTCTTTATGTCTTTAGGATACAATTAACCTAAGCAAATGCTGGTGTACCCAGAATTTTAAATGAACCAATACACAAAAACAGAATGGCTTAATGTCTGAACAGTTCACAGTCTGAGTAATAATGTTGCCATAATAACCCAGTCCTTGGATGTCGACACATAGCAGTCCTATTAACCCTTTCGTAAACATTCTACCTGTTTGAGGTCTGAGTGACATAACTTGACATTTGCCTCGTGTAGCAGGACAAATATCCACCAAAAGTATACCATATTATACCTTTCTGAACAGCTGAGAGTCTGAAGAATACAATGTTTTCACTCTATGATGTAATATACCCTACGATTACCTAGTTTGAATGTAAAATAAAATAAAATTTATTCGAAAATGTTTTTTTCTTTAGAAATGTCTACATAAGTGTAATTTAGTGATTTAGTGACCTCCTTCCTAAAAACTGTAAACGTATCAGTGGTAGTCACAACTTTCAGAATCTGGGATCAGAAATAATTTTATAAATACTGTGTCTGGTTTAGATTTTACATAAAATTCTTTGAAGGGTGCGTAGTATGAAGAAATTCGCCATCAGATAGCTCGGTAAGCATTCTTGGTTATGCAAAACAATTTAGTATGCTCTCTGGCAGGGGTGAAATTCTGCCGGTACTCACCGGTACTCTGTACCGGGACTTATTTTGATGCCGGTACTGGGTACCGGGACTTATTTAATCTGCTTTTCATCTACTCCCACAGTCCACTAGCGCAACGTTTCTCAAATGCGCTTTCATTCTGCACAGTTCATGCTGCTTGCATTCTGTTTCCTCATACTGCTTCTGTTTCTGTTAGCTGCTATTGGTCACCATTAACGTCAGTATAATCCCTGCACAAATCTCCACCCATTTCGCTTTGTGTCAGTGCTCATTTGTTGATCAACGAGAGACTTTTACTACCAGTGCAACGTGAAAACAGTGTTATGGAGTAATTATGATTATTATAAAGTAATAATTATTTTCTTTAGTGCGGTGGAGAAACTATCCGAATATTCGAACAACCATAGCTGCACATGAATTTGAAGGCAAGAATCTCCACGTTAGTGTTCACCATAAATTACACAGTTGATAAATATTATAAGTAACTATCACAACACGTTTTGCCTTGCACCGATTTACCACATTACCAGAATTTGGGCAAAATTTTCTAAAATGGCAAGTGACGTGTGGGACAGTAGGGATTAACATTAAAAAAACAGGATCAACAAAATGCTGCTTCAGATTTGGAAAGCAAATCAGAATCGGGATACAGATCGAGGTGTACTTTATGCTTTTCTTGCAAGGTACAGGTTAAGCATAGTTATCCATGTTTTGTTTTGTTGTGATCCTAGTATTTTCTGTTATGACGACTGTAATAAACGAAAACCAAAACGGTGAGGTGTTTTTTCTTTGTACAATGCCCCTTTTCTAAAACATTTTGAAGAGTTTATTTAAATGTGAGTTTTCACTGCATGTACATCTAAAAAAAAGACAGAAGTAAACCACAGTAACGATATTACTTTATGAAAATGTGTCTTTTGCCACTTTATTTCTTGTGCAGAAACCACAATACCAGGGATAAATAAATAAATAAAAAAAGTCTACTTTTATACTGTTTCTGCCAGAAAAATCTGGAATAGATCATGGCAATTAATCTACACAGAAACACAACAGAGAAACACAAAGAACATAATATTGTAAGATAAGTAATAAGTACAAAATAAATAAATGAAACAGGGATATATGTTCCAATCCAAGGCTATCAATGTAGCATGGCCAGGTCGTGTTGTAGGCGAGTACCCAGGGTCTGGAAAGTATGGGGATGATTGCTGAGAATACTATGGAGATTAAAATTGCCAAATCAAGTACGATATTTACATCCCTATTGGCAGTATTGTTTGAACTACCGAAGCGCAGTTCCGTTCTGAATTTTAACAGTACACCACTAGATTGGAATGTAAGCAAAGACACTTTAGAAACTCCCGGTTCCGGTAAGCATGTTATTCCAAATTAAGTGGAATAACAAAAAAGTATTCCATGCTAGATATACCCAGTGGTATAAATTGAAATATTTACAGCTATGAACTGCTCAGGACACTGACGAAGGTACTAGCAAACATTTACAAAGCTGCTGCTACCGCACAGGTCTAGAGACAAGTTGGAGTCCTGACTTCATATTTATTGGGTTATATTAATCATAAATGTTCAGCAGTCAGGATTGCCACCCAGAAAAACAGCAGATAAAGAAAAAGAATGAATGCTAACTTGGAAACAAGTTGAGGCCGCCCTCAAAACAATTACTCAAAAAGGCAAAACAGACAATAGTGTCCAGAATTACAGCATGCCAAAGCACTCTTTAGAACCTGGAAGGGCAGTGAAGATATCCTTCATCACATCCATCTCAAGTTTTTTTTTTTCTAAACTGCTGACCTGTTGAGTTGTTATATAACAATCAATCAATTTGCTCAACATCTCTAATATTTACACCCAAACAAAAAAAACACGCATCAAAAAACAAGTGAACTGTAACAAGGGGCAAATTATCTGCTTAAAATATCAAAAGCATTTCACCCATACTTCCTTCAGGTACAATGCTGTAGGTGAGAAGGTGATATTCATCAGCCACTGTATTTCCTATGATGAGTCTGCAGCTAAAAGTTTGCTAAGATAACTGCTTGCTTGATAAATGTATTCATAATTAACAATGCTTTTCATACTTCTCATTTAATTAGTATTTTGCTATTGTGCAATTGAAATGTGTTAGAATGTTTAATTGGTACAATGCTGTATAACATTAGGTTATTATCATAACACTGGTTCCCTGAACTAGAAATGTAACCATTATGGGTATTTACCTCCTAAAGACCCAAAACCTGAATAAAATATATTAAAGCTGCTCACACAGCCTGTGATGCAGACATGGCCCATCCCAGAAGACATAAAATGACTGCGCTCACAGACCTCAGTGTCATTTTTCCTTCAAGCCTGCTGCAATCATGGACGCAGCGACCTTGATGGTTAATGGTCACATTTCTATTTCAGGGAAACAGGGTTATAATAATAACCTAACGATCCCTTTCAAGTACGAAATGTAACCATTACCGAATGGCTCAGTATACCCAAGCCATCGCAAGGGCTGCACAACCGGAATGCTACAAGGCTAAGCCAAGGCTGCCTTGTGCGTTACCATTCTGAACCCCAGTAACAAGTAGCTAGGGCTGAAAAATTGAGGGAGAAACACCTCTATGCCTGTGTTGTAAGGGTTTTGAGGATCCACAACCTAAATCTGTAGAACCTACCAAAGGTATGTGGAGTAGCCCCCACAGCTGCATTGTAAATGTCCTTGACAGATGCACCCTGGAATAGAGCCCACAAAGTTGCAATGCCCCTGGAGGAATGGGCAATGAGCTTTCTGGAGGGGGCAAGATGGCCAGCTCATAGGTAGTCCCTGATTGTGTCTGCTATCCATTTGGACAGCCACTGCTTAGACAGGGCTTGACCATGGGACTTCGTCCCAGAGCAGACAAAAACATTGTTCGGACTGCCTCTTCCTGTCAACGCAGTACGCTGGCACTGGACAGAACATTTGGAACTCTTTCTGTCAGAGACTGGACAGGAGGTGGATGGAAAGCCTCCAATTCCACAGGCTGATTAACGTGGAATGCTGAGATCGTCTTCGGCAAAAAGGCAGGATTAGTACGGAGCGCAACCTTTGTCCTGGACCAACAGTCACTTTAGCGTAAATATTTCAGCTCAGCTGAATGCATGGGCTGAAATGTAGGCTTCAAGAGTGCACTGAGTACCACGTCTAACCTCCAGCGAGAAACAATGTCCTTCATAGGTGGATGAAGCTGCTGAACCCCTTTCAAAAATTGCCCCACAAGGAAGCTGACCTGGGGAGTTAATTTTGGCACACCAAGCCGAATGGCTGCCAGATAGACCTTCAATGTAGAGGGGGATTTCCCCTCATCAAACAGGCCCTACCATGGGACAAGTCATCGGATCAAACCCATAAGGCACACACCACCTCTATTGGACAGACCCAGACGGATGAAATGCAGCTGTTCAGTGGCCAGACCGAGAGCTACAGGCTCAATGGGTCGGTATTGCCATAAGGTCCCCCGAGCCTGACTGAGCAGGTTGCAACGCTTAGGCAGTCTCCACAGCTGGCCACTCAGAAGCTGCATCAGGATCTCCTGGGCTAAAAAGGGACTCCTAGGAGTACCTTTGCCCGGTCCTGCCTGATTTTCTCCAGACACAGTGGGAGCAAGGCGAGCGGTGGGAAGGCATGCAACAGTTGTCTCGGCCACTGGTGAGCCAAGGCATCTACCGCCAGCGGGTCCCCGCCTCCTATTACGGAGAGCCAGAGGGGACAGTGGGTTGATTCCTGGGCGGCAAAGAGATCTATCTCTGCTCTGCCGAACCTCTCCCAAATGAGGCTCACCACCTCGGGGTTAGCCTCCACTCTCAGGCGCTGGGACCCTCCTTGAGAGGAGGTCCACGGCCCAGTTTATTACCCCAGGCAGAGAAGGTTCTTGTGTCCCCAGAGCAAAGGTTGCGGGCCGCCCTGCTGGTTGATGTAACCCACCACTGTTTTGTTGTCTGTATGGACAAGCACGTCTCCCTCGAACCTTCTGCAAAAAAATTCTGCAAGACTAGGCAAACTGCCTGCAGCTCCAAAACATTTATGTGGAGATTCTGCCAAGGGAGGTTCCACACCCTCTGCGCCTCCCTGGATGAGTCTGTGGTGATGACCTCCCTTCTTGTGACACTGCCCAGCACTACGCCGAGGCAAAATGGGCAGGCTGTTTCCACCAACATCGTGCTTTTGGACAGTGGCGAGGCACTGACAATACACAGTTGCGGTTCAACCCTGCTGTTGAACAAGGCCTGCAGAGGATGCATGCACAGGAGACCCAAAGGTAGGGTCTGAGAAGCTGCTGCCATCAAGCCTAGAAGTTTCTAGAACTTCATTACCATGAGCAATGCTGAGCTAAAATGAAGTACATGCACACTCCTAGATAGGAAGCTGTCTTCCTCCAACTGGTCTATCATGGGGTCTATTATGCAAATAGGCCGTCTTTGTAGCAGAGCTGCTACCTCCTGAGACACCACCACGGCATCCTGTGGGTCAGTGACTGATGTTACAGTCACGCCCTGAAAAGGAGGGGGTCTGTGCTTGTACTGCAGTGAGTAGCCTGTCTGAATGGTAGAAAGCACCCACATGTCCGTGGTGCAGTGGTGCCAATGGTTTCCTTAAAAAAAACCTCTAGGGCTGCAGCTTCTGAGGCTACTTCCTGCGCCAGGTGGTGGAACCTATTCTGAACATCACCTCTGGCAGCAGGCGCAGCCGGCTGTGCCTGTCTTGGAGGCTGCTGGGGCCTAGGGCCTTGCGCACTGGGGGTAGTCACTTGGGACTGTACTGACAGACGGAGCAGGATCTTATTAACAAGGCACAGCTCATCCACTTCTTCTGGTGAGAGCCTGTGGCTGTCAGAGACTGACCTAAGCAAAAAGGACAGGTAGGCTACCAGAATACTATTAAAGTTGTCCAGCTGTGCGGCGAATGCACTGGCTGAATAGGCACACTTGACGATCACCGAGACCTGGCACCGTTTGTTGGGGCACATAGCTTCCTTGGACAGGAGCGCTAAATTAGACGATTGAAGCCTCTACGGGCAGAAATTGGGCCAGGCCCAGCTTTTCCACATCATGCACCCTATATCGGGTGTCCATAGACCGGGAAACAGCAGGAGCTGTAGCAGGGTGACACCAGGACGACTGGATCTCAAAAAAGAAAATCTGGATGCCCTGGGGGGGTACACGGGAGAGGTGGTAGGCTCATCATCAAAGATGGACTGCCTTGTCTGACCTGCTGCAGGCCAGGGGACTTGATCAGTGGTAGAAGCTCTGCCGACAGGGGATGTACTGTCTGACTCCACATCCTCAGACACCAGCTCTGATTCACCCACCCACGTCATCCTGCTGTCCGAACATGCCGAACGTTCATGCAGTAACTGCGAGGACCATTCCTTGGTGGGAAACTGCTGCCCAGAGCTTCTCCATCTCCTCCGAGTCCACCGATCGCTTGGAATGGCGACTCTTCTTGGAGGAGAAGGAGAGGCAGAGGAGGATGAGGAAGACCGTGAAGACGGCTTCCTGCATTGGCTACTTTCCCGGGTGCGTCGTCCACTCTCCCTTGGCACAGAGCCATGGGGGGAGGAAGCAGCCACCTCTCTAAAGCCCCTTTCACACTGGCACTTCTACCCGGGGCCGGCCTCGGGTTCTGGCTACCTGGGTCAGAATACCACGTAGTGTGAAATCACGTACCTGGGTCGTATTCCGGTTAACCTGGGTCCCAGCGACCCACCTTAGGATGTGGGTTGACATGCTTTGACCCGGATTGAGCGAGACAAAATGCATGATGGCTGACAAAATAACATACAGCCATGCCTGCGTGAAGGTTTCACTTCTGTTTAGCCATATTTTTGTTGATTGAGACACACCATGAGCCGGATTGCAGCAGGGATGCAGTTCACAAAGTCTGTGCTGACTAGTGTGTCTTTCCAAAAAAAACAAATGAGTATTGCAGGAAAAGTGTATTTTTCTAAACTGTTACAATATGTATTGAGGGTATTGAGAAAAACAAAACAAAACACTGTGTTGAAAAAAAAAAATGTTCCAATCGTTTTTAATTAAATACTTTAATTTTTAAACTAAAACTAAAGCACCTGCCCTATTAAATGTCTATTTTTACAAATTCAGTATGTCCAGGACTATACTAGACTAAAGAAATCTGTCTGCAAATATTACATTCTTGTAGTCTTGCACTTTACATTTCTCTGGAGAGCCTTCTTTCCTGTCATTAACCACATGTTGCTCCACTTAATGGCTAACAAGCCTTGCAGCCAATGGCATGCTTAGGTGAAAATTACTTAGGACGTGAATAGCAGAATACCTGAAAGTATGGCAAGCAAACTGGTCCCATATATATATTTTTTTATTGAAAATACATTCTATCTGGAACATGTGTTACTTTCAAAACTGCACATGTTGTAATCGACATAACGAATGGAAGTGTCCAAAAGGTTACAGGGTTATAAGAGTTATAGGACTATTTTGATATCTATAACCACTTTAAATGTGAAACCATTTTCTAAAATACAATTCTCTAGACGGGATAACACTTGCTCCCATTTCCATAATTTTAAAATCTGCTTCTCAAAAATCTATATATATTTTGATCACCTTTTATCACTGATAAAAGTGAAGGGGAAAAAAAGTATTTTTAAATGTGTAGGTGCTTCAGTCAAAAGTAAGCAGAGCTTATGCAGCAGCAAAACCAAAACTGAACCATAGCATGAGGAGCTAACTTAGTATTGTCACCAAAACACTATGATATGATTTAACAGACATTTTGAAGAAATTCAATAAAAGTGTGCAAAGTTAAAACTTCAATCTAAAAAATGTTTTTTTTTAAATGCATATTAACAACAATGTCAAGTGTTATTTAATATGTACATTTTAAAAACAAATGCCTGTGCAGTGGAGCTATAGCCAGCAGCTAGAATGATCACCTTGTCTAATTAACTGAATACAGTAATTTACCAGAGCCACAGCATACCACTAGGAGGGGGTAAAACAGGCAGTGTATTTATTAAGAGGTGCAAGTCTACTGGGAATACATGAAGCAAGAATGCATAATCCATAACACCAATAATTAATTATTTGTCACACTTTCATGTTCCCCATTTACAAAAACACCTTTTCAAGATTCAGGGAAAAAAGCATTCTTTCTTTTCTATTACAGTGCAGAAATAATATCTTGATGAAACTACAGAATACTTGTTAAAACAGTGGCAAATTTCGTCAAAAGTACTGTATTTTGCCTCAGAACATTTTGAATCCAAAACAGTTTACAGTTATGTATGCAGTAGTTTTAAAGAAAATATTAGAATTACAGTTTAAATACTGTGCACTAATGGTAGACTCTTAGGAAATACTGAACTACATGATTTCCATTACATGAGAGTAGATGTTAAAACTTCATGCTGATTTGAACTTGGCTCTCGCCAAGATAAGCACCAACTAAGATGTAGCTTCACAGTAAACTAATGTGATCCATATGTGTCTCCATCCATTTGCGCTTCCTTCCATATGATGATGTAGATATCCTTCTGTCTGGTGTTGATGGCTGAAGTGTAATGCTGGCTCCAGGGATCAGCTTATTGCCTCCCTAGCGCATCAGCACACACAACGGCTGCGATGCTGGCTCTGGGGATCAACCATAGTGCGGTCTCCCCAGCGAATCAGCATGACAACCGTCTGGATTGAGCTAAGTAGGGTACATCTCTGGGGTCTTCAAGTGGGCACCTTCCATCCTTGGTGTTTCGTCGACTAGCCCACGACACCTCAAGAGGGCTCGACGGTGATTCTGGCGTCCCAGCATCACCCCCCTCTGTCCCCAACTCAACTCAGTCCAGCTTACTTACCTGTACATCAGCGTTTCTTTCTTTCTATTGTGCTTGAGATCCCCAGCCAGAATCTTTCCGTCTCAACCACAGCCAGTTGCTGCTCCTCTCTGCTGCTTCAGATAAGTTCTTCACTGTGCGACGCAACTCTTGGCCATTGAATCCGACATCTCTGAGAAACCGGGTTGTAGAGTGTGCCACAAATCCTTGACAACCCACTTCCACTGGGTAAACCCAGACTCTCCATCCTCGCTGTTCCGCTTCAGTGGCTAGTTGAGCATACCGCAGTTTCTTCCTCTCGTACGCCTCATCTACAGTATCCTCCCATGGCACTGTTAACTCTACCAGGTGAACAAGGCGTGCTGATCCAGACCACAAGACAATATCTGGTCGAAGGTTAGTGGTGGCAATCTCAGGTGAAAAAATAAGCCGTTGACCAACATGCGCCAGCATTTTCCAGTCTCTAGCAGCTTTTCCAGTTGTCCTGGGCGAGGATTGGTTTTAACACCTTTTCTTGGTGGTTGCTCTCCTGGGCGGAGGAATGTTGTCTTTTGTGTGTAATGTTTTGATGGAACAGGTGGCAACTTATTGGTCATGTTATGCTTGTCTTCCAATGCTAAGGCCAAACATCGCAGCACCTGGTCATGGCACCAAGTAAACCGTCCTTGGCTAAGAGCCACCTTACATCCTGTCAAAATGTGCCTTAATGTTGCAGGTGATGAACACAACACGACATGAGGGATCCTCTCCTACCCAGAGGTTTAGGTTCTGTGGTGATGGGAGAACATCATATGTTGACCTTATAAGGAAACTGATCCTACTCTGTTCCATTGACCATAGGTCTTGCCAGCCAATCTTGCTTTGTTCCACACTCTCCCATCTTATCCATTCTCCCTGCTTGGCCTGGGAAATGGCCTTTATACACCTCATCCTCTCCTCCTGCTTTTGCACCTCGTTGACTACCAGCTTCCTCCTTTGAGCTGGGGCTGCCTTGTGCCATGTAGGAGGAGCTGAACTGAGACCAAGACCCCCTCTTCCATGCTGAACTTGCCCCATGATATCACCAATTCGAAGGGCAGCCTTTGCATCCTCCACAGCTTTCTTTGCCGCCCACTTTCTTCCAGTTTTCAACACAGGTGCTGCCTCCCTTACGCATTTGTCGTGTGACTCTACTAATGTCATTTCCAGTCGGACCTTGGCGCACTTAAACACCTCGGTTAGAGCGGAGACAGGTAGCTGCAGTATTCCTTTACCGTAAAGTCCCACTCTGCTGAGGCAGCGTGGAACTCCCAACCATTTCCTGATGTGTGAACTGATTAAAGCTTCCATCTTCTCTACTGTTGTCAAAGAAACCTCGTACACAGTCAGTGGCCACAGCAACCTTGGCAGTAGACCAAACTGATAGTTTGCCTGATAAAGCGCTGCTGTCTATGCTCTTCAACCCTTCCACAGCTTGTTGTCTAACTTCTCCCACACGAACTGTGTCCTTTAGATCCCCGTCGTACCATCTCCCAAGGCTCTTCACTGGCTTCTCAGACACTGTTGGTATTGCCTCACCATTAATGAAGAACGTTTTATCTACTACTTTACCTTTAATTATAGAGATGCTCCTTGATTTAGTGGGCTTGAATTGCATTCGTGCCCATTCAATGTTATTGGTTAATTTGCCCAATAACCGATTAGTGCAGGCTACTGTTGTAGTCATGGTTGTCATGTCATCCATGTATGCTCGAATTGGTGGTAGTCGCATTCCAGAAGCCAAGCGCTTTCCTCCCACTACCCATTTTGATGCCCTAATGATTAATTCCATTGCCATGGTAAAAGCCAGTGGAGAAATGGTGCATCCTGCCATTATTCCAACTTCTAGGCATTGCCATATAGTGCTGAATTCTGAAGTTGAAAAACTAAATTACAAATCTCCAAAGTATGCTTTCACTAGATTTGTTATTGTCATTGGTACACTGAAAAAATCAAATGCTGCCCAAAGAAGTTCATGTGGCACTGAACCATATGCATTAGCCAAATCCAGGAATGTCACATGGAGCTCCTTCCTCTCCTTTTTAGCTGATTGAATTTGTTGCCAGATCACATTGATGTGTTCTAAGCATCCTGGGAAACCTGGAATGCCCGCTTTTGGTATTGAAGTGTCAATGAAGCAGTTCTTTAATAGGTAAGTTGACAATCTCTGAGCAATAATGCTGAAGAAAATCTTGCCTTCTACGTTTAGTAGGGAAATAGGCTTAAACTGACTGATGCTTGTAGAATCTTTTCTTTAGGTATAAAGACTCCACCTGCTCGGCGCCATGCTCTTGGTACAACCTGTTTTCCCATGCTACTTTCATCAATTTCCACAGGATTCAGTAGAACTCCTGAAGCACTCTTGTACACTCTGTACGGAACTCCATTAGGCCCTGGAGATGATGAAGCCCTTGCTTTTTTCACAGCTTGCTCTACTTCTTTCCACTTAGGTGCACAGTCCTCCATTTGGTATTCTGGTGGATTGATAGGTGGGATGTCTGACGGAATTGACATAGGCTCCTGCCTTTTGAATCTGTATGTGTTTCCTCCAAATATATCTCCAGCTCAAACTTAGATGCTTTTAGTGTGCCATTTTTCTCACTGGTGAATAACTTCTTTACAAATTTGAATGGGTCTTTATAAAAGTTAGTTCTCGCACGCTCCTTCTTTTTGTAGCGTTTCCGTGGGCGCTCAGCTCTGCGCAATGTTGTAAGCTTATCTTTTATGACCCTTTGTAAGAGATTGAGTCCCTCCTTCTGACTTTTTTCTGCTCTTGCTGCCGTCTAGACTTTCCAGGAATAGTTTGTACTTTTTCCTTCCTTTTTTCAACTCCAAACCTCTCGCTTTCATATGCGTAAATGATGTCCCCAAATGTATCCAGTTTCTTTTCAACTGTTCCACTTAACCTTTCCAATGCAAAGCAGAGATCTGTGTTTACTGTGTCCCATGCAGTTTTCTCACAAGCTCTTGGCCATTTAACTCTAGGCTTGTGCCCGTTGAGGTTCTTTTCTCTCTTACGCTGGTTTGTCTGACCGGGTTCACAAAGATCATTAGGTTCATCACTAACTGTGTCCATGCAAGTCCTCCTCACATCTATGACAGGGGTGCTGATATCCTGCGAACTGTGGTTTGCTTCCTGTCGCTGGATTTCATTCGACTGACTTGAATGACTTCGTAAGAAGTACTGATCAATACGAGGCCCTTGTCCCTTCTCCCTCAAGCATTTCATTCTCCCTTGATGAATCTTCAAACCCCTGACCGTTGTCGCCTTGCTCCAGCCGCAGACACAAACCTGGAGTTCCATGTCTTTGCAGATCTGCAGATCTTGAACTAGTCTTTTGTGAAGTACTCTCCATACTCATACTCACACCAAGTTAAATTCCACACTCCTGTGACATTTTCATGCCATATTTTTTTTATAAATCTCAGTGTTGGCTTGTATCTGCAGGAAGGCAGTTTAATCCAAATAACCTTTTTCAACCGACAGAAAGGTAAGCGTTTAAGTTTCATTCACTAATGGACACTTTAAGCACAGAAAGCAAACACACACACACACACACGCAGGCACGCAACCAATAATGTGAACATCCAGAAGAAACCAGGTGTGTTCGCCTATCAGGTTCTGTCACAAGGTGACAGACCCTGAGAGACGCATTTCTCTTGCAACCGACACTGCAACATAGTTAACATAAAATCAATTACACGTTTTGGAAATTAATTTACCCCTGCTGCAGGTTAGTGTCATAATTTTTCTTAATAAACCTGTATTTTACACGATTTGTAACAGTGACAAATCGGAATGCAAAGATGAGCAGTTTCATATTTGTTTCAGAAAGCATGTGCTTCTGTTTAACATACATCACTGGGCTGCCCTCCCTTTTTTGTATGTTTGATCATCTATCTGAGTTTATTGCTCTTTCAATGGGTTACGTACCCATGACAGATGATCATGTGAGTCTTAACACTAATTTCTCTGAAATAAAAACTGCACCAAATACTTAATAAAAAATAAAGTGAAATAAAATAAGACGATTCATAATCTGTTAGTATGCTAATTATGATTACCGGATACTAAAAACGACATCTTGTGTATTTTGACAAAAACATTCTGACCTGCCCTGAGGCTGATATGTTTGTGTACTATAAATGCAGCATCTTAGAATAAATAAATACATACATAAATAAAGATTTTTTTAAAAAAACAGTCCTGTGTATTTTTTTTAATATTATTATTTCAGCTCAATAACCACTTCCTTTTTAGTCCTAATGAGAATACTGTTTTAACATTTAAAAAATCCCTTCTGCTCTGTTCTGCTTGCTAAAAGCATTTAGTATTACATTACTGAAAGATAAGAAAGCCTCAATTATTAATTATTCTTCTTACAATTAGGACCTGTCTTTCAGAAGCTCGCATTATAAATCTTATTTAACTAAATGTTAATTAATGTTCAGTTCCCCGGGCAGTTAAATACGAAGAAGGATTACAATCTATACAGTCTTTAGATACACAATATTCAAATGCCTAGCATTATTAGAATAAGTCTGTGGGGATTTTTCTAACAGTAGTGACTGCATTTAAGATGCAACAAAGGCAAAAGTAAAATAAAGAAGGAATGCCATATCAGTTAAGCTAATTAAGACAGCTGTATATATGTTAACTCCAATTCAAATTTAATTTGCTAAATATGAAGTATGGGGGTTTCTCTTCTTAATCTTGTAACACGGGGGTCTCACCATTACTGTACATCATGTACAAAGTACTGTGTACCACCATAAACTGAACTGCAAACATGCAAACTAATAGCTAACACATTTAAATGACAGTCCTTCTAGATGTCTGGAAATTATTCTTTTTTTGGTATAGCAATGTGGTATAGCCATAGGGTCTGTCAAACAAAAATAGATCAATTTAGGACTTTTTTCCAACCTCAAATCTGAAAGCACAATCTGTCAAGGATGGCATGTAAGTACTGTAAACAATGCTCCCATCCGTTGGGTGAATATATTGTAACATTTGATCTTGTATCCAAGTAGCTGAATATAATTTTGATTTTAGTGAATGAAACTACTACAACATGTAACTTTTAAAAAAAAAACTTCATCTTTTGATATTGTTTCAGACATTTCACCAAATCACTCTAAATAAACAATGAACCCACATTCCTTTCCATGCATTTTCATGAACCATCTGCCAACTGCAGCAATTTGTTTTCCACTGAACGTCTGCAGAAATGCAACTGTTCAGAGAAAAATATTCATGCATAAAGGGTAGTGAGTCTCATCACCATCTGGTCAAATCTGATTATTGCACAAACTTGGAATCTCCTGCTGGCTAGGGATGATTCTTAAGAGGCTGCCATTTACCATTTGTAACCACAGCAGGGAATAAGTATGATATATGACTAGCAGAGTGTGCCAAATTCACAAGCGGCACACTCAGTCTTATATTTATTCAGTTTGCTTGGCCCATAGAGATTTATATGCAAATTAATATTTTTCAGTGAGCAGAAGAGTAAAGCAGTGATGCTGTTGCAAACAAATCTGCAGTAACAGAATTTCCTTTCTCATTAAACAAAACATGGATCATAGATTTCCTTTAACCTGATTGGTCAATATGGGTTCCTCAATGGCTTGTAAAGTACCTTGAATGTTATCCTTCAAACTATGTTTAAAGGTCCAAATCAATATGCCAGAAAATATGCAAATATTCATTTTTGTAATTTATCTTTTTCTACTTGATGAAAGAAATTTTAGTTCTAGTACAAGCTCTCACACGGACTCTTGTGAGAACTGTAAATATTATAATCTTGCATCTAAAGATTCATAAACTATGTTAGTGTGCCTGAAAATAAAATATTAGCCTGTAAAATAATGTAAATTAAAACAAAAACACTTACCTGTTTGTAGGTCCATTGAGATGAATGATGACAGGAAAAGGGAGACATGAAAGAGAAGAGAGATCTCAAACTAGTAAATCAACAATTAAGTGTAATTTTACATGTTGTGGACAATTCTCATTCTTGGTATATTGCCAGGAACACAAACAGCACAATTATCCGATAAGCTACTTTACATACATGTACATCACTTGATGATCAACAGTCTATGCCATGTATTTGGTTAAGTATTGCATATAGTATGAACTTGATTATTAAGCCATATCTGCACTATAAACCATAAGTATAAGAAGATTTTTCGTATATTTTTTTTTTTAACATGTGCATATTTTTATGTACATTTTAACTGCCTGAGGGAACCATAATGGGTATCTGCACAATTATTTTATTTCAATCTCTAATGAGCTTGTTACTTTAAGAGGAAGATACAAGGTAAAATGCTAAAGGACAGACTGAATTGTTGGAAAAGACTTATTACTTTTACCCTTCAGTATTTATCATAACTAGAACTGTATTTGGTCTGTTAAGCTCTGTATTAAATTGCTTATGGAGAGCTGTGAGCAAATCAGATCAATTACTAAAACTTCCCTGAAGACACACAATGAAAATCTGAAGATCAAGGCGAGAACTGCATAGCAGTATCATAAGTGTTTTTTCAAACAATTCATTTAGTTACTCCGGTGTCTGCTCTTGCTACATAAATTAAAAGTTTCCTCCAAGAAATATAATTTGGCAGATGTGTGATAAGCTAAATAGTGTGATTAATCGATTAAAATCCCTAATTGGTACCCATTACTGTGAAATCTCCTCTATATGCAATTATATTTTAATAGTCTAGTTTAAAAAAAAAAAAAAGTGGTTTCTGACTGTATTTCTTCAACCATTTGTTTTTTTTTTTTAAATCCAGGTTGTTCAGGACTGGTGAGATTGTTGCATTTTAACGTGAACAACAAATTCACTGAGCAAAATAACAAATCCTACCAAGCTTTGAAAATCATGCATCATGGATATGACAGGATCACTAGGGGCATTGATAATCTGTAATTTGCATATATATTTATTGGATCATAGGGTCAAATGTACTGTATGTTCCATTTCCAAAGTTTTATTATGCAATTAATAATGTCAATGCATTAAAATAGACATTTAATCATATGCAAATTATTGTAATTTAAAGCTGTTTTATTATATTTTGAGTTCCATACTGTACCTTATAGGTTAATTAAGTAGGATAAATCACTTCTACAACTAGATACAAACAGCTTTTACTATATTACATTATTATAGCTTCATACAGTATGTCTGCAGTGTACTGTAAAGAATGTATCGCAGTGTCACTTCTATAGGCAAGACATACTTTGCTTTTATTAAAATATATTAAGTATCTTCATACATCTGTGATGTATCACAAAGAATGTTTATAATAACTTAATTATCATCATTGAGGGAATTAAAAAAGTGACATCCCTGTGGCTTTTAAATATAAAATAATGTCTTTATTAACAACAGACATGAAGAAATGCAAATTAGATCATTTTACCTGTATTCATACGAGAATAATTCATTTTTAAACTTTAGTCACAATACTATATAAACCTGGCGAAACAAAAATGTAAGCACTCAGACGCCCAAATATAATTTCAATATATATTTTTTATTTTACTGCTTCTCCAAGTGACAGCCTTTTTTTTTTTAGTGAATCTCAGCCATGTCTAAATCAGCAATCAAATAGCAATTGGCTGTGATTAAATGTGTTTCCAGGGATTATGACCTGAACTAAGCAATTAATCTGACACATGGAATGCGCAATTTGAAATATGTCAAAAGCTGCAGAAAATGTAGGCATGTACAACAGTCTATCTAATGAATTACATCTTCTTTTGTAGGTAAGTATTTATAGGATACCCTGAAAACATCACAGCTCTTAGTCTAACTCATAAGGGGAATAACGGCCACAGTCACCTACAGTATATATGTAAAATTTTTAGTTGATCAGCCTTTTATCATGCAGCTGTGTCTGGAATGGAGTCAGGGAGACTGAAATTCTGTAGCTGATATTTTTTTAACATTGCTCAGCTCATGTATTTGAAGGTGACACAGTAACTCTTAAGAGTTGTCAGCACAGCATTGTTTATTCCATGCTGCAAGGATTGTGTGTAGTCGAAAAATATATTATAAGGTTTAATAAATTACTTGTATAAGTGTGTCACATCTTTTTTTTAGCTACAGATGGGACTAGTGCAGCACACAGACATGGGGCTGCAATCAGCATAAGCAGAATGCTTCTGGGTCAAGTAATCTCAAAAGCAAAATGTCGAATGTAACACAAACAGGAGTGCTCAATATTTGGGGGTTCATGGTGCTCTGTCTCATGTGTATTTCAATTTCCAGTTCAGTTTTCATTAAAATCTGTTCAAAGGCATTTGCACAGCTATTTTAGATTGTGCTTATTTTATTATTATTATCATTATTATTATCATTATTATTATTATTATTATTATTATTATTATTATTATTATTAATAATCATCATCATCTTTATTTTTATATAGCCTTTCAAAATGGATCACCATCACAAAGCGCTTTACAGAGGTAGGCTGTGAACTGTGCATTATATGCAGAGTCACTTACAATAGGACAATGATTTAACATCTCATCTGCAGGATGGAGCACAAGGAGGTTAAGTGACTTGCTCAGGGTCATAAAGTGAGTCAGTCAGTGGCAGAGGTGGGATTCGAACTGGTGACCTTCTGGTTACAAGCCCTAGACTTTAATTTGGACCACACTGCTTCCAGACAGGGAAAGATGGAGATGGGGGAGGGGGTTGGTGTTTCAAGGGGGGAGGTGGCCATATGTGCTGCGCACTTGAGGGGAGGTGTGTGACAGGGCAAAATCCCTAAATGTAGTGTATGTGTGTGTGTTGGGAATATAGAGTTGGCAGGGAGGGGGTTAAAATCCTCCCTGCCATAATACATGTGAGAATGTGTCTGGAGCCTTAATTGAATGATTCACAGTTAATTAGGCCCAAGCCACATGGTATATAAGGGAGGAGAAATCCTTTGTCTGGTGGTAGTGTTTAGGTGAGTGTTTGTATTGGTATTTTGAGGTAACTTGGTCAGTGAAGGCGAATGCCCAGCGTGACCTCAGAATTGTTTAACCTTTTATTTTGGCCCTTGCGCTGTTACTGCGTGCTTTGTACACCTGCTATATTCACTAACCAGCGGCAAATGACTTTGCACGCGAAATGAATTGCGAGGAAAAGATACCGCGTGCGAGTCATTTTCATACAATTTATAATGGTAATCCATGGAAAGGGGATACAGAAATCTTCGTAACACCGGGTCGCCTCCCCTCATCCTACGGAGACCCACTGAAGATGTAGCTGGTGCCGGGTGCTGCCTCCTTGGTCGCTGCCATTCTGACAAAGTGAGAGCCAGACTACCTGTCCTTTGGAGTGGCCAAATATTAGAATAAAGGGCGTGCAACTTGTGCAGCATTTCGCATGCTATGATAACTGGCAAATTAATCATTTAGCTTGATTTTGCAGTATGAGTTTCTCTTACCACACATTATTTCAGGTAATTTACCAGTTTAGTGCATAAGGCCCAAAGTGTCCAACAGTTATATCTTCTAAAAATTAAAATAAAATAGAAAATCCCTGCTTTTATATAACCGGTTTCCCCAAATGTATACTGGAAGGATGTACGGGTGGCCCAGATCCCCATACTCTACTGCTTACAGTATGATTCAGTGCTTTTAAATGACTGTTTATTAAGAGGTTAGCCCTCTTGAAGAGGAACCATTCATTTACCT
Organism: Acipenser oxyrinchus oxyrinchus; assembly: GCA_030684275.1. Classification (NCBI taxonomy): domain Eukaryota; kingdom Metazoa; phylum Chordata; class Actinopteri; order Acipenseriformes; family Acipenseridae; genus Acipenser; species Acipenser oxyrinchus. The sequence continues at coordinate 57,787,133 of CM060250.1, forward strand.
CTCTCTACATGTCAGTTATTTGTGAAAATCACAGTACTTTCTTTATCTGTGCTGCAAGACAAAACCCCTCTTTAATCTCAAGTGCAACATCAACAATCTATCACCTTTCAATTGCTGAAGGAGAAAAGCTGGTTTGCTGAAAGACCAAAATACTTTACAGTTTGCAGAAATTAAAGTTATATTATAGCAGATTGGACTACTGGATATCATGTCCAAAAAAAAATAATGTGACATAATACACAGTACTGATCTGACTTCACTTTGTAATTTTTAATCCTAAATACATGTTGGAGGCTATTAAAACTACTAAACAGCCCTATTTCTGGAGTTCCACATATTTATTATTATTATTATTATTATTATTATTATTATTATTATTATTATAATAATTATAATTATTTGTTTATTTAGCAGACGCCTTTATCCAAGGCGACTTACAGAGCCTAGGGTGTGTGAACAATGCATCAGCTGCAGAGTCACTTACAATTACGTCTCACCCGAAAGACGGAGCACAAGGAGGTCAAGTGACTTGCTCAGGGTCACACAATGAGTCAGTGGCTGAGGTGGGATTTGAACCGGGGACCTCCTGGTTGCAAGCCCTTTTCTTTAACCACTGGACCACACAGCCCAGACAGAAGTTTACTACAAAGCCTCACATGATCTGTAAAATATTATCATTAACATTATATGTTCATAACCATGGTAACCAAATATTAATTAGAAGTGGTGCTTTTCAAGGTAGATTTTCACAAAGTTTCAGGATGCCTACAGCTTTGAGACCTCTGAGATCTTCACCGACTATTTTCTACACTCTTCAATCAATCCCTTTATATTGGATCACATTCATGGAAATTCTTTCTTAGTTCTCCACAAACTATTTTATAACAAAGGCACATGCATTAAAAAAAAGCAGCTGCTTAATTTTAGTTATTACTAAATATACATTTACATACAGTACTGTGCAAAAGTTTTAGGCAGGTGTGAAAAAATGCTGTAAAGTAAGAATGCTTTCAAAAATAGACATGTTAATAGATTATATTTATCAATTAACTAAATGCAAAGTGAGTGAACAGAAGAAAAATCTGAATCAAATCCATATTTGGTGTGACCACCATTTGCCTTCAAAATAGCATCAATTCTTCTAGGTACACTTGCACAAAGTCAGGGATTTTGTAGGCATATAGTCAGGTGTATGATTAAACAATTATACCAAACAGGTGCTAATGATCATCAATTCAATATGTAGGTTGAAACACAATCATTAACTGAAACATAAACAGCTGTGTAGGAGGAATAAAACTGGATGAGGAACAGCCAAACTTAGCTAACAAGGTGAGGTTGCTGAAGACAGTTTACTGTCAAAAGTCATACACCATGGCAAGACTGAGCACAGCAACAAGACACAAGGTAGTTATACTGCATCAGCAAGGTCTCTCCCAGGCAGAAATTTCAAGGCAGACAGGGGTTTCCAGATGTGCTGTCCAAGCTCTTTGAAGAAGCACAAAGAAACGGACAACGTTGAGGACCGTGAGCGCAGTGGTCGCCAAGGAAACTTACTGCAGCAGATGAAAGACACATCATGCTTACTTCCCTTTGCAATTGGAAGATGTCCAGCAGTGCCATCAGCTCAGAGTTGGCAGAAAACAGTGGGACCCTGGTACACCCATCTACTGTCCGGAGACGTCTGGTCAGAAGTGGCCTTCATGGAAGACTTGCGGCCAAAAGCCATACCTCGGCGTGGAAACAAGGCCAAGAGACTCAACTATGCACGAAAACACAGGAACTGGGGTGCAGAAAAATGGCAGCAGGTGCTCTGGACTGATGAGTCAAAATTTGAAATATTTGGCTGTAGCAGAAGGCAGTTTGTTCACGAAGGGCTGGAGGCGATACGAATGAGTGTCTGCAGGCAACAGTGAAGCATGGTGGAGGTTCCTTGCAAGTTTGGGGCTGCATTTCTGCAAATGGAGTTGGGGATTTGGTCAGAATTAATGGTCTCCTCAATGCTGAGAAGTACAGGCAGATACTTATCCATCATTCAATACCATCAGGGAGGCATCTGATTGGCCCTAAATTTATTCTGCAGCATGACAACGACCCCAAACATACAGCGAAAGTCATTAAGAACTATCTTCAGCGTAAAGAAGAACAAGGAGTCCTGGAAGTGATGGTATGGCCCCACAGAGCCCTGATCTCAACATCATCGAGTCTGTCTGGGATTATATGAAGAGAGAGAAGCAACTGAGGCTGCCTAAATCCACAGAAGAACTGTGGTTAGTTCTCCAAGATGTTTGGGCCAACCTACCTGCCGAGTTCCTTCAAAAACTGTGTGCAAGTGTACCTAGTAGAATTGATGCTTGATGCTGTTTTGAAGGCAAAGGGTGGTCACACCAAATATGGATTTGATTTAGATTTTTCTTCTGTTCACTCACTTTGCATTTAGTTAATTGATAAATATAATCTATTAACATGTCTATTTTTGAAAGCATTCTTACTTTACAGCATTTTTTCACACCTGCCTAAAACTTTTGCACAGTACTGTATATAAATATCTCAAGCCTTTTACCAACAAAGCTTCATTTATTTATTTTCAAAAAATATCAACTGATACCACCGAGATAAAGAGCTACATTTAACATGGAATTTGTATCTCAAGCAGAGGATTACAGAAATAATTCATGGTTTGCCAGTATAAAGGCAGTTCACATCCCTGCCCTTCCTGAATCATCTGCTGTTACCTTTACCAAACACATCTTGTTATTTACTTCAGCCAAACCAACAACATAGCTTGTACTATTCCAGTTCACAATACGTCAGGAGTACAATTATTTTACTCTCGCACATTCTTTTTAGTCTCTTCTCTGTTAAGATTGAGGAAATGTTTTCATTGATTATACATTTTATATATATATATATATATATATATATATATATATATATATATATATATATATATATATATATATATATATATATATATATATATATATATATATAGACACACACACACACACACACGTATATACCGCTCCAGATAAGCTGCGTACTGGGTATTTTACACGTTGATGAATATGTGAATTGCGTATGACATTTAAATTTAATGCGTAAAAATTATACATAGCAATTTTGCATGTATAAAAAACCTTGTGCAGACGGTGACCAACTCCTGAGTTATTTCATTGTTTAATTGTTGCTAATCAGGAGATGGTCACCTGCATAGAATCCTGCAGCTCTCTGCACTCGGTGTGGGTGTACAGAGGAGAGTACAGGAAAGCGAGAGAAGAAAGGAGAAAAGAAAATTTTAAAAAATATACAGGATCAGTGACAGCGTTTGCCAAGCCTGACCTGTATTGGCTGTTTTGTGTTTGTGATATGTTTTGGTTTGAACTTTTATTTTCATTCTGTGAGTGTGTTTTTTTTTTTTGTTAAAGCTTTTATTTTGTTAAATAAACGGCGCCGCCGCCTTTTACCCTGCAGTACTGCCTGTGTGTTTTTCTTCCGGCATTCTGGCCTGACGTCACACCGGCTACCCTGTCACACCCTCTTATTAGCCCCTCTTCAGGGCACTGCCACACATTAGATGACCGTAAAGTACACAGAGTATTGAGTTTTTTCCACTCATGATTATGCCTGTAAATAGGCCATTTTCTTCCTTTGGGGAACGTGTAAGTTATTCAGCCATCCACATTTGTGAAATAACTACAGTGCTCCGTGAATGCTTCATCCTCTATGGTAACATGATATGCATTTGACCACAGTATTATACAGTTACGTGTTGCTCTAATGAACAAGAACTCAGATGTACAGGGGGTTTAACAGTGACATTGACTTTTACAAAATAATATGACTACATTTAGGATAGCCACGGATACCTCTATATGTTAAGACGGCTTTGTCATGTAACCTTTCACTTTAGGCAATGACTTTGACCCAAAGTCAATATCACGTCACCACTGAATAGTTGATACCTGAAAACCATGGGATAGACCCTTCAAATCATGCTTCTGATATGGGCCACTTTGTGTTTTTAAATGTATTTAAACAGTGTTGCCACAGAACCACATTCATAGATACAAAATGTGGAGGGGAATTTTTTTTTTTTTTTAAAAAACACCTAAGGGGTTGTCTACACATTTAACATTAATGATTAAATATTTAAGGTTCGGTTGTCAGCTAATTACATTTTATTACAGCTATCAACAGCTGATTTCCATTGGAAAAAAGCCTGCCCTTCTTGAGGTAAACAGAATGAATCATTTTGTTATTTAAAATCCCTAAACTTACCATTTTTCTTTCTCCAACACAAGAGAAAATGAAAAGGGACTGCAGTGTCTGAAATGTAGATTGGGTTCTGCAAAGAATTTACAAAATGACACTTCCAGCAATGTGCATCTGTCCGCTGACAGTGATATGTCATGATAATGCCATAGGTTCCATTTCAAGTACTGGAAGGAAAGCAGTGATAAAGGGGTCCTTTTATCAGCCCTTCATGTATCAAAAACCTCATTAAAAGCCGGTTTGTAAATCCTCCACACAGTAACCACTGGCAATCAGGTGAGGGCTACAAACCTCTGATGGAAAACATTCTTGATCAATACCTACAGATCTGCAGAGATCAGCACTACAAACCATAATATATATATATATATATATATATATATACAGTACTGTGCAAAAGTTTTAGGCAGGTGTGAAAAAATGCTGTAAAGTAAGAATGCTTTCAAAAATAGACATGTTAATAGATTATATTTATCAATTAACTAAATGCAAAGTGAGTGAACAGAAGAAAAATCTAAATCAAATCCATATTTGGTGTGACCACCCTTTGCCTTCAAAACAGCATCAATTCTTCTAGGTACTCTTGCACAAAGTCAGGGATTTTGTAGGCATATAGTCAGGTGTATGATTAAACTTATACCAAACAGGTGCTAATGATCATCAATTCAATATGTAGGTTGAAACACAATCATTAACTGGAACAGATACAGCTGTGTAGGAGGAATAAAACTGGGTGAGGAACAGCCAAACTCAGCTAACAAGGTGAGGTTGCTGAAGACAGTTTACTGTCAAAAGTCATACACCATGGCAAGACTGAGCACAGCAACAAGACACAAGGTAGTTATACTGCATCAGCAAAGGTCTCTCCCAGGCAGAAATTTCAAGGCAGACAGGGGTTTCCAGATGTGCTGTCCAAGCTCTTTTGAAGAAGCACAAAGAAGCAGGCAGCGTTGAGGACCGTGAGCGCGGTGGTCGGCCAAGGAAACTTACTGCAGCAGATGAAAGACACATCATGCTTACTTCCCTTCGCAATCGGAAGATGTCCAGCAGTGCCATCAGCTCAGAATTGGCAGAAAACAGTGGGACCCTGGTACACTCATCTACTGTCCGGAGAAGTCTGGTCAGAAGTGGCCTTCATGGAAGACTTGCGGCCAAAAGCCATACCTCCGGCGTGGAAACAAGGCCAAGCGACTCAACTATGCGCGAAAACACAGGAACTGGGGTGCAGAAAAATGGCAGCAGGTGCTCTGGACTGATGAGTCAAAATTTGAAATATTTGGCTGTAGCAGAAGGCAGTTTGTTAGCGAAGGGCTGGAGAGCGTACACGAATGAGTGTCTGCAGGCAACAGTGAAGCATGGTGGAGGTTCCTTGCAAGTTTGGGGCTGCATTTCTGCAAATGGAGTTGGGGATTTGGTCAGAATTAATGGTCTCCTCAATGCTGAGAAGTACAGGCAGATACTTATCCATCATGCAATACCATCAGGGAGGCATCTGATTGGCCCCAAATTTATTCTGCAGCATGACAACGACCCCAAACATACAGCGAAAGTCATTAAGAACTATCTTCAGCATAAAGAAGAACAAGGAGTCCTGGAAGTGATGGTATGGCCCCACAGAGCCCTGATCTCAACATCATCGAGGTCTGTCTGGGATTACATGAAGAGAGAAGCAACTGAGGCTGCCTAAATCCACAGAAGAACTGTGGTTAGTTCTCCAAGATGTTTGGGCCAACCTACCTGCCGAGTTCCTTCAAAAACTGTATGCAAGTGTACCTAGAAGAATTGATGCTTGATGCTGTTTTGAAGGCAAAGGGTGGTCACACCAAATATGGATTTGATTTAGATTTTTCTTCTGTTCACTCACTTTGCATTTAGTTAATTGATAAATATAATCTATTAACATGTCTATTTTTGAAAGCATTCTTACTTTACAGCATTTTTTCACACCTGCCTAAAACTTTTGCACAGTACTGTATATATATATATTTCAGGGCTGTCACTCAATTAAAATATTTGATCGGTTAATTTGTTAATCTCTGTTGAAATATAAACCCATTGTTTAGAAAGATACTCAGTAGGCCTATTCGTGCACTACAGATTTGCATTATTGTCGGGTAATTTACAAGTGCATTGCAGGTTTACAATAAAAGAAAAACTACAGGTTGTTTTCATTTGCTCAAATAAATTAAAAAACTAAAACTGAAAAGTAGAACACAGAAGTTAAGTTGCACACAACTGTACTAGTACCAACATAATGCGTTGGAGCGTTTCGTTGTTTACTTCCAAAGAATGTCGGCACCCGTCTGATGCAAACTTGCAGACTTTTTTATATCTGTCACAGCAGCACTCTTACCAATTCTGAAATTGTGTGCTATTTTATTCCTATTAAAGCCCTTTTCAGCATTGGAGAGACAGCTGTCTTAAAAAAAAAAAAAATTGTAACTACACTTGCTGTAGCCTTTTGCACTGGCGCTGTCCACATGACTGACGTTGATGAAACTTTGATCAGGGCGGGTAAGCAGTCAGAGCCGATATGTGACATTTTATAGTGAAAAACATTTTAAAAAATTCTGCTTGATTAAATTGTGAAAAAATTAATCTCCGATCAATTCATTAGTTGATTAATCGGCCCGATGAATCTGTTAATCGGAGCAGCCCTTTATATATATATATATATATATATATATATATATATATATATATATATATATATATATATATATATATATATATGGTCAGTGGTTGGAAATTTCGGCCTGTGATTGGTTAAAGCCTCATCATAGGAGGAAAAATAGATTGAACCATTGCCCTAACATCCTTACACCACCGGGCAATAGTCTCCATCTGTCAAGTGATTGGTTCACATCACTGTCAGTCCCTGCCCCTTTTCAAAGGAATGCCCTCCACCTCTACTTCTAACAACAAGATTGGCTGAATTAAAAAACTGCAGACTGGCGATTCTGTGACTTAAAAGAAAATGAATTATAAAACATAGTACAAAAGAAAGACAAAAAATGTGGGGTATGAACTTCAAAAACATGTTCTGTTATTTATGTATTTATTTATGATGTAAAGTGTGACGTGGTGGCGTGCAATTGGGCACCTGAAATAGGTAAGCAAGGGGAAAATGGTCAAGAGGGGCCTTGTATGACTGATGTGGTTTTAGGGAATGTGAAAACCCACGCATTAGTGGAAACAGGGTGTGAGCAAACCTTAATTCGAACAGCTCTATTGGGTGGTGTGTCGTGGCAGCCACGACGTCAGGTGGCCACATCTCCTGTATCCATGGAGACACGGCGGCATACCCTTCACTAAAAGTGTACTTATCGGTAGGACCGATAAAACATCACCTGTTAGTAGGGGTGGCGGAAAGGTTACCACACCCAGTTACTCTGGGCCGAGACTGGACAAAATTGAAAGAATTAATGCAAATAATGGCCACACACATAAATGTGGCAGAAAAAAGGAAAAAGGAACTAATTGGTGATGTGTTCCCTTTTCAAGTTGAAATGTTTTCTCCTGTCTTCCGTCCTAGAAAAACAAATAAACAGAGAAGGACCGCAAAATGGGAGAGAGCATCACTAAGGCAAGGCTGGGGTCTGGTGGGAGAGCGTTCGGATGGTAATAAACACCAGTCAAAGGGAGTCGGAACGCAGTGTGACCGAGAGGGCGAGGTTACTGGGCCATCTAGGGCAGATGCTACTCCTGCCCCTCTCAATATACCGGACATGTAGCACTCAACCACGGACATAGTGTGGGGCCAGCATAATGACCCGTCACTAGTGCGCTTGGGGACAGGTCTGGTCTATTGAAGGTAAGGATGTTGATGGTGCTGGGGCACTAGTATTTCCACACTTCAGTATCAAGGGGCAATTACTGTATAGAGTAAATCTAGCCGCGGGCACTAGGACAGCCTGTAACACAATTATTGGTTCCCCCGTCCTGCTGGCCCGAGGTAATGAGGCTGGCGCATGATATCTTTTTTGCAGGGCACCTCAGAGCTGACAAGACAAGGCAACGAATATTGGCTTGATTCTATTGGGTAGGACTTCATACTGATGTGTCGAAATATGTAGCCATATGCCCAGACTGCCAGCGAGTGGCGCCGGGTCGAGGTCGCCCCCGCCCCTTTGGTCCCAGTGCCGATTATTTCCACCCCCTTTGAATGCATTGCAATTGACAAAGTGGGCCCTTTGCTATCTTCTGATTCCAGGTATACGCACATTAGTGGTGGTAGATTATGCAACACGATACCTGGAAGCAGTTCCATTGAGGTCCACTAGTGTTGCTGCAATAGCCACAGAATTAGTGCAGATCATGGCTAGAGTAGGGATCCCCAAGGAGATTTTGACTGATCACGGAACCAACTTTTTGTCTAAAACTTTACAGCAAGTGTATAAAATATTAAAAATATGTCCCATCAGGACCAAAAACGAATGGTTTGGTGAACGTTTTAAACAGACCTTGAAGCAGATGCTGAGACGCTTTATGAACAAAGAGCAAAAACATTATGAGAGAGGTGCCGCAGAGTTAGACAGGGTTCTCTCCCTTCGAGCTCTTGTACGGCCAACAGCCTCGCGGCATCCTCGATCGGTTGAAAGAGGGGTGGGAGGAGCATAAAGGCTCGTCCAAAAGTGTAGTGAAGCATGTGCTCCTACTGAGAGATCGCCTGGATTTGTTCGGTCATTTGGCCCAGGACAACCTCAAATCGGCTTAGCACTGACAACAGCAGCACTACACTAAAAATGCACGAATTCAAACCTTTCGACAGGAGACAAGGTAATGCTGGTGCTTCCCTCCTCAGAATCGAAACTATGTGCTAAATGGCAGGGGCCATATGAAGTGATTCGGGCTATAGGGAAGGTGAATTATGAAATTAGACAGCCCCGATCGCCGTAGTGAACGTGAAATGTATCATGTCAATTTATTAAAGCCCTGGCAGGCAAGAAAGGTCTTATTTATAGCCTGAGGCGAAGTAGAGGATGATTTAGGCCCCTGTCCAGAGACCCCTAGCACTAAAATAATTTCGATGGGGGAACAATTGGTTCCAGATCAGCATTGGGAGCTGTGGAAGCTTATTGAGGAGTTCAGCTATGTTTTTTTTTTTCTGACTTGCACAGCAGAACTAACCTGGTTGAATATGACATTATCTCTTCCTCAGGTGTCACAGTACAAGAGAGACCTTACCGGATCCCAGAAAGTCGACAAAGTGGCGTTCGCAAAGAGGTATAAGACATGCACAAACTTGGGGTGATTGAGCCTTCCAGGAGCGAGTGGTTCAGTCCAATTGTCATAGTAGCCAAGAAAGACAGCACCAACCGCTTCTGTGTGGACTTCCGGAAGGTAAACGCTATTGCCAAGTTTGATGCGTACCCAATGCCTTGGGTCGACGAACTTCTAGATAGACTGGGAAAGGCAAAGTTTATCTCTACTCTGGACCTGATAAAGGGATACTGGCAGATCCCCTTAACCCGCAGTTCTAGAGAGAAAACCACATTTTCAACACCAGCAGGGCTGTTCCGCTTTAAAACCATGTTGTTTAGGCTACATGGTGCGCCCGCTGCCTTTCAGAGACTGATGGACCAGGTTTTACACCCACATCATGAATATGCAGCAGCATATAGTGATGATGTGGTTATTTACAACTCCACCTGGCAAGGGCATTTGGCTAGGGTTACGGCCGTCCTTCAGTCTCTAAGGGTAGTTAACTTGAGAAAATGTGCGTTTGCCAAAACAGAGACTCAATATTTGGGATTTTTAATGGGGAATGGAAGGGTGAAACCCATGGTCACCAAAATCCAGGCTTTGGTTGACGTGGCAATCCCCAAAACCAAGACTCAGGTGCAGTCACTACTGGGATTAGCCGGATATTACTGCTGCTTTATCCCCTAGTATGCCACAGTGGTTAACCCTTTAGTTGACCTCACCAAAAAGAGTGCACCAAATTTAGGTGGTCAGTAGTGTGTCAGGGGGCGTTTGATACTATTAAGCAAAGACTCTTATCACACCAGATTTCACCAAGAGATTCATCCTCCACACTGATGCGTTGGACGTTGGTTTGGGTGCGGTTTTGTCCCAAAAGGTAGACGGAGTAGAACACCCGATATTATATATCAGTAAAAAGATGCTTCCTCGGACGCGCAACTACTCCGTGGTCGAAAAGGAGTGTTTGGCCATTAAATGGGCTACTCACTCTTTACGATACTGCCTGCTGGGACATTCATTTGATCTCGTCACTGACCACTCCCCACTCAAGTGATTAAGAACAATGAAGGACAGCAAGGTCCGGATAACTTGGTGGCATTGCAGCCTTTCATGTACCACATGGTACACCGTGCGGGGAAAGACCACCAAAATGCAGCTTATTTTTCCCAGGAGGGGGGAGTAATGGGAAAGGTAGATGCAACACATAATTTGTGTAAAAATACAATAAAGGCAAAATATATAGCAGAAAAAGTAACAAGTACTTATCTGAACCAGGTTCTCCTGCCAGGTCAGTTCTTGAAAGGAAAAATGGCACTGAAATCTGTGAACGCAGTACTTATATGCCCTTAGGGGCGGGCCATGAATGGGTTACAGGCTCCGAGAGCAGCTTTGATGTATCTTATTCAGGTTTTGGGTCTTTACGAGGTAAATACCCATACGGTAATGGTTAAATTTCGTACTTGAGTCCTGGTGCTTTTGACAAACAAACAGTTTATTTTTGGTTGTACACAGCAGGAAAAAATGTGCCATTATATAATATAGGACTCAGACACTCACATTTTTGCTCTAGTGCAACCAATTATTTCAGCACCAATTATTTAAAAAATGTTAATGCTACATAACTTAAAATGAAATAATTTGTGAACAATAACAAAGCACCCCCAATGGCATAATGTAATGTATCAATCATATGGTCAGCTGTTTAAATTATAGACAACACTCGTAATAGAATTTGAAAGAGTATATTATTGTAGTTACTTTTTCAGCAGACTAGTAAACAATCAATTCATTAATCTGGCACTAGGATTACATTTTAATTATGGCGCTGCTATCCTTGTAGGGAACAATAGCTTTAATAACTGCAATTATTCAATAGTGATTAGTACATTTTTGGTGCAATTTATGCAGTAAAAGACGGGGCCCTGTTGGCAAAGCTTTAACACCCAATAAAAAATTAACCACCCCATTTGCCCAGTGTGCTGCATGAATTTATATTTTTCTAAACAAGTCTTGCCCAACAAATGTTAACAGAATTGGTTCCAAAGTCAGTTCAGGTAATCCCTAGGCAGATGATGCATTTCTTATCTCCTGGCTCAGAGATAAAGCTGCTAGCCATTCAAGACAGAAAAAAAAACCCAGACACATTGATTCAGCGTCCCATATAAGGTTTTGGGTCCAGGAGTAACTTACCCTCTAATTTTAACACAGTGAGTGTAAAATGTATTTTCAGGGGGTAAAATGCAACATTACCTTGAAGTCATGAGTGATCTTGATAAATACTGTACAATCTTTAATGGTAATGGAGTAGGCATTAAAAAAGAGCCTTCCATTTTAACAGCAATGTTACTTTGAACTACTGTACAACCACACGTGTTCTACAAGGTTCTTTATCGGCTCAGCGCATTTTTTTTTGACGTATCACACTCACTCTTCAAATTAATGACTTTACTTATATTTTAACATTACATTTTTAAACTCAGTGAACATGTTAAAACTTAAATAAAATAAGGAAATGCATTAATACATTATAAAACAGTTTGTTTAATATTATAGGCACCATTTATTAGCGGTTGCCTCTGACGATGCTTCCAGTTGGATTTGAAGCTGGACTGGGGTGTTTACGCTTCCACCTGTGTAGCTTTGAATTTTTCTTATTCTTACTTTGATTGGCTGCAAAGACAACAGGGCTAGTAACTGAAGACATTGTGTTCTGGGAGATATAGTTGTTAGTGGAAGTTTTAGGGAGGCTGGCGGGATGAGAGGCAGAAAAGCTGTCGCGTATTTTTACGCATTCAATTTAAATTTAGGCCGCAGCTCTGATTTTTTAATGTGTAAAAATTGCAGGTATACAGCTTATCTGGCCCGCTGCATTGATTAACGTGTACTGCTTTTAAATACTTGAGTCTTTTGAATTTCTTGTCATCATCGACTAAAGGTATTCAATTGTTTCCCTTTTTTAGGATCAGGTGTTTGCAAGAAGGTTTTGTTGTCTGGAGCATATTAAAAGAGTAAGCTGAAGCTTGTTAGTCTTGGTTATTCACTTAGTACACCTTATATCTTTGAACTCTATTTTAAAAAGCAATGCAGCAGCATTTCCTTCCCAAGTTGTTACACCCTGACTTACTAAACCTCACAATTTCTATAATGAAATTTCTTCTGTGTTTGAAGGAAAGCCAGAATATGATTTGGCACCACATGAATAGAAAAAACACTGAACACATGAAAGGCAAAGTAAAAAATAAATAAATAAATAAATAAATAAATAAATAAATAAATAAAATACCACTCTAAAATTGAAATCTTATTTTATGCTATGTTAAAAGATTGCATGGGCATCTGGTAAAGGCATTCCGAGTAGAGTGCTGGATGCGCCCTATAGCCTCGAGGTAGCCGGTTCGAGTCCAGGCTATTCTATTGCTGACTGTAGACGGGAGCTCCCAGGGAGCAGCGTAGAAATGGCCGAGCGCTGCCCGGGGGTGAGGGGGGGTTCTTAGGTCGGCCAGGGTGTCCTCGGCACACCGCGCACCAGCGACCCCTGTAGTCTGGCCGGGTGCCTGCAAGCTTGCCTGTAAGCTGCGTTGTCCTCCGACGCTGTAGCTGCACAGCAAGTCTGCAGTGTGAAAAAATAGCAGTCGGCTTATGGCACATGCTTCGGAGGACAGCGTGTGCTCATCTTTGCCGCTCCCAAGTCAGCACAGGGGTGGTAGCGGTGAGCTGAATTTAAAAACAATTGGATATGCCAAATTGGGAGAAAATAATAAAAATAACTGCTGATTAATAACTGCTGATTAATAGAACTGCATGCATGCTACATGTGCGCTTCCAGTATTGACCCATCAGCATACCTCAAGCCCACTCCTTTGTGGGTGATGTGTTGTAGTTCAGTTTCCATGAATAGACAAACTTTTGCCTTCATTTTAAAGACTACCCACAAGGGATCCCTATACTAACTCTGCCAACTTATATGGTGGTTTTGTGACAATTACTAAAGTCCGTAAGGTGCCATGTTGACATAATCAAATTCATTTTCAGAAACTGGATTAAACAATATTGAATGGGTAAATCAATAGCCACATTACCTATCATTGTATTGTACATTCTGAATTGTTGAAGTTTCAAACCCTTTTGTAGTGCTAAATTTGAACATATCCCTCTAATGAGCAGATATTGTTGTTTTTTCCTTAAAAACATTTTATCGGTATTATGCATCACAGACTCTATAATCCACTGTACGGCAGAGACTTACACTTTTTAATACTATTCATCCACTTTAGCTAATAATGTAATACACTGGTAACTGCTCAAAAGTTGACTATTGGGGGTGAATTTGCCTTACATCCTTGTGCATGTCGTGACTCAAAGTGAACTTGATTGTTTGGTTTAGTTATATGCCCTCAAGGAATTTGCATCATGAAAAAGAAACTGTCTTAGAAGCTACAGTAGGTGTCTGAAAGACCTATTTAACCTCGGAATACAGTATACTAGATATGGTTAGGGGTTTCTTAACATTATTTTTTCATCTACTTCATTCCCTGACTGACACCTAACATTGTAGGCAATAACTTCCTCAGACTTGACTTAGCAGTACAGCTGCTTGCAGATTACATTTTGTGGCAACATTTAATATGAAAAGAAACAATATCATTGTATTCCTTCTGTTAACCTCTTTTGAGGGGCAAAAAGAAAAAAAAAGGTATGAAGACAGAATAACTTAAGCACTAACTTTACTGGGGGGGGGGGGGGCCAACGACACCTTAAAACAATAGTGTCCTTGATTGTAAATTGAAATTCTCATGCTAAACAAGACTGACTTAATTGCACTGTCTCCTGTGACGCTCAGCTTTCTTTTCCAATACAAAGCTAGGTCATGTCAAACCTGTCCTCACCTTCTTTTAAAATTGAAAGGCCTGTTGTGAACATATGGATGAAAATACACGTTTCAGTGGACAACATCAGCAAATCAGATGCTATGGGTTGTCAGCTCCTGCATGCAATGTACAATTTTGTATTATAATTATTATTAGTAGTAGTAGCAAACACATTAGCCAAAGTGGTTAATAATCAATGTAAATTAAAGAATTTACCATTCAAGATTAATCTCAATAGCATTATTCAACCCCTTTGCTACTGCAGCTCAGGTGCAAATGATTTGTTTGAATGGTCACAAAATTAGTGAAATGGTTTCAGACTGTGTGTACTCAAAGTGGTAGTGATCCAACAAAGCAACCATGAAGACCAAGGAGCTTTCGAAACAAGTCAGGGATAAAGTGGTAGAGAGGCACAGAGCAGGAGAAGGGCACAAGAAAATCCTTGAGGGAAACCTGTTTGAGTCAGCCAAGACTCTGAAACTGGGGAGGAAATTCACATTTCAGCAGGACAATGACCCAAAGCACAAAGCCAAAGCCACACTGGAATGGTTGAACAAGAAGAGAATTCATGTTCTTGAGTGGCCAAGTCAAAGTCCTGACTTGAATCTTATGGCAAGATTTGAAGATTGCAGTCCATCAACGATCCCCAACAAAATTATCAGAACTGGAGCAATTTTCTCGTGAAGAATGGGCATAAATTTCACCATCCTACTGTGCAAAGCTAGTGGAGACCTATCCAAAAAGATTCATAGCAGTAATTGCTGCAAAAGGTGCTTCTAACAAGTACTGACTTAAGGGGCTGAATACTTATGCAACCAGTAAATTTCATTTTGTACATTTTCTTTGCAAGTTTTGCTTACATTTAACCTACTCCTCATATAACAGTGTTCAGCTTAACCACTACAGTTTTGAATAAAAAACGTTTGTTTAAAAAACTGTGCATACATTATTTGTAATTCAACAAAATGTGACATTATTGGTAGGGGGTGAATACTTCTGCAAACCACTGTGTATATATAAACCACTGTGTATGTATATATATTTACTGTCAAAAGTCATACACCATGGCAAGACTGAGCACAGCAACAAGACACAAGGTAGTTATACTGCATCAGCAAGGTCTCTCCCAGGCAGAAATTTCAAGGCAGACAGGGGTTTCCAGATGTGCTGTCCAAGCTCTTTTGAAGAAGCACAAAGAAACGGGCAACGTTGAGGACCGTAGACGCCGTGGTCGGCCAAGGAAACTTACTGCAGCAGATGAAAGACACATCATGCTTACTTCCCTTCGCAATCGGAAGATGTCCAGCAGTGCCATCAGCTCAGAATTGGCAGAAAACAGTGGGACCCTGGTACACCCATCTACTGTCCGGAGAAGTTCTGGTCAGAAGTGGCCTTCATGGAAGACTTGCGGCCAAAAGCCATACCTCCGACGTGGAAACAAGGCCAAGCGACTCAACTATGCACGAAAACACAGGAACTGGGGTGCAGAAAAATGGCAGCAGGTGCTCTGGACTGATGAGTCAAAATTTGAAATATTTGGCTGTAGCAGAAGGCAGTTTGTTCGCCGAAGGGCTGGAGAGCGTACACGAATGAGTGTCTGCAGGCAACAGTGAAGCATGGTGGAGGTTCCTTGCAAGTTTGGGGCTGCATTTCTGCAAATGGAGTTGGGGATTTGGTCAGAATTAACCCTTTGCGGTCCTTTCTCGGACTGGGTCCGACATTGCAATTATTCCCATCAGGTCCTTTGTCGGACCCTGTCCGACATCATTTTAAAACGCAAAAATGCAAAAAGTCGGTTTTTCAACGGAAAAGCCGAGAAAACCATTCAATGGCCGAGTGGGAACGAAAGGAGCCGAGACAAGCCGATAAAAAAAAAAAAGGCGTATCTCATGAATAGTCATACAACCCCCTGGCATCAGATGGGGTGGTCATATGGAAACAAGCTGGGAGTTACAGTATCAGCGCACAGAGACTATCACGGACATTTGCAGAGCTTTTTTGAGATGTTATAGCAATAAAATAATGACTTGGATTGCATTATTGAGGAGTTTGGTGATAAAACGAGTCATCAGGAGACGATTGATCGGTATGTACGACTATTATTATTATTGTTTTTTATTTGGTAGCATATGTGAAAGCGATAGCAGACAAAAGGGTGGGGCAGGGCTGGAGATCCCTAGTGAGTGCTTTGTTGATATGCAGGGCCATTTAAACCCGTTTGACTGTGGGAAAAAATACTTTTAAACAGCGCGTCTAAAATTAACTGCGCGTGTGAAAATAAATTAGATCTGGCGAGCCTGACGCAGAATTAATAAATGAACCGCAAAGGGTTAATGGTCTCCTCAATGCTGAGAAGTACAGGCAGATACTTATCCATCATGCAATACCATCAGGGAGGCATCTGATTGGCCCCAAATTTATTCTGCAGCATGACAACGACCCCAAACATACAGCGAAAGTCATTAAGAACTATCTTCAGCGTAAAGAAGAACAAGGAGTCCTGGAAGTGATGGTATGGCCCCCAAAGAGCCCTGATCTCAACATCATCGAGTCTGTCTGGGATTACATGAAGAGAGAGAAGCAACTGAGGCTGCCTAAATCCACAGAAGAACTGTGGTTAGTTCTCCAAGATGTTTGGGCCAAACTACCTGCCGAGTTCCTTCAAAAACTGTGTGCAAGTGTACCTAGAAGAATTGATGCTGTTTTGAAGGCAAAGGGTGGTCACACCAAATATTGATTTGATGTAGATTTTTCTTCTGTTCACTCACTTTGCATTTTGTTAATTGATAAATATAAACTATTAACATGTCTATTTTTGAAAGCATTCTTACTTTACAGCATTTTTTCACCCCTGCCTAAAACTTTTGCACAGTACTGTATATATACATATATACAGTGCCTTGCATAAGTATTCAGCTCCCTTGGACTTTTCCACATTTTGTAGTGTTACAACCTGGAATTAAAATGGATTTAATTGGGATTTTTACCATTTGATTTACACAACATACTTAACACTTTGAAGGTGCAAAATATTTTTATTGTGACACAAAAGTTAATTAAACAAAAAAAAAAAGACATTTGTTGGTTGCATAAGTATTCATTCCCCTGAGTCAATACTTGGTAGAAGCACCTTTGGCAGCAATTACAGCTGTGAGTCTTTTTGGGTAAGTCTCTACCAGCTTTGCACATCTGGATGCTGCAATTTTTGCCCATTCTTCTTGGCAAAATTGCTCAAGCTCTGTCAAGTTGGATGGGGACCGTTGGTAAACAGCAATTTTCAAGTCTTGCCACAGATTCTCAATCGGATTGAGGTCTGGGCTTTGTCTGGGCCATTCTAAGACATTCAGGTTCTTGTTTTTAAACCACTCCATTGTAGCTTTGGTTGTGTGTTTAGGGTCATTGTCCTGCTGGAAGGTGAACCTCCGCACCAGTCCCAGGTCTCTTGCAGACTGAAACAGGTTTTCCTCTAGAATTTCCCTGTATTTGGCTCCATCCATCTTGCCCTCAATCCTGACCAGTTTCCCAGTCCCTGCCGATGAAAAGCTTCCCCATAACATGATGCCGCCACCACCATGCTTCACCGTGGGGATGGTGTTCTCAGGGTGATGAGCAGTGTTGGCTTTGCGCCACACATAGCGTTTTGCGCTAAGGCCAAAAAGTTCAATTTTGGTCTCATCAGACCAGAGAACCTTTTTCCACATGTTTGCTGTGTCTCCCACATGCCTTTTGGCAAAATCCAAATGGGATTTGATATGGGTTTTTTTTCAGCAATGGCTTTCTTCTCGCCACTCTTCCATAAACCCCAGCTTTGTGGAGCGTCCGGATTATAGTTGTCCCATGGACGGTTTCTCCCATCTCAGCTGTGGATCTCTCCAGCTCCTTCAGAGTTACCATTGGTCTCTTGGTTGCTTCTCTGACTAATGCCCTCCTTACCTGGTCACTGAGTTTTGGTGGACGGCCTTCTCTAGGCAGAGTCGCGGTTGTGCCATATTCTTTCCATTTTTTAATAATGGATTTAACGGTGCTCCAGGGGATGTTCAAAGTTTGGGATATTTTTATAACCCAACCCTGATTGGTGCTTCCCCAGAACTTTATCCCGGACTTGTTTTGATAGCTCCTTGGTCTTCATGATGCTGTTTGTTTAGATATGCTCTCTAACAAACTCTGGGGCCTTCCAGAAACAGGTGTATTTAATCTGAGATCATGTGACACTTTAATTGCACACAGGTGGACTCCATTCAACTAATTATGTGACTTCTGAAGGCAATTGGTTGCACCAGAGCTTACTTAGGGTGTCACAGCAAAGGGGTGAATACTTATGCAATCAAGACTTTTCAGTTTTTTATTTGTAAATAATTTTGAAAAATACGTAGATTTTTTTCCCCACTTCGACATTATGGACTATTCTGTGTAGATCAGTGACAAAAAATCCTAATTAAATCCATTTTAATTCCAGGTTGTAACATTACAAAATGTGGAAAAGTCCAAGGGGGGTGATTACTTATGCAAGACACTGTATGTTATATTTATCACTGTGGGGATGGTTTGCTTTACTGAACAAAATACTGGCTATTACTGTATCTAATTCAGGTTTTTTGCTAATTTGTCTCACTTTTGCCGAAAGCCCTCTGAACCATGGGTTACAGTCTCTACTCTCTGTTTTGTCACTGTCAAGGTAAGTGGACTTGACGAATTGTGCAATGTTTTCATTATTGATCACAATTACACCAGGTATATGTCCTGCAGGTTATCATTAGCTTGGCATTCCTACATTCAATATCAGATGTCTCGGCATATACATTTATGAGCTAAAAAAAAAAAAAAAAAAAAATATTGAACAGTATTCATAAAGTATGGCAGCCCATCAGGGGATCTGTACATTTCTTTGACTGATGACAAATTGTGAGGATATTATGGTCAGGTCTGCGTTAACACAGACATAAGAAATAAAACAGCCACAGGGGGTTAAATAACATTGATTTGCATAGTTCATCAAATACCTATTTTGATACATGCATTACAAGTAAATAGACAGACATGAATATAGATTTAGATACATAGATGCTGTATGTATAGATGCAGTGGTTAAAGCTATTGAACAAGCCAAATAGAACACTTACAAATAATCTGTTAAATGTTTAGAAATAAATAGGGCACTAGTAGGAGAGTTGTGGCAGGTTTCCAAATTTCAATCACAGCGGTAGCAGGGTTGAGATCAACACTCTACTTGTTTATATGAAGGAATAAATAGGCTGAAGCAGAGGCCTGAAGCAGACCAGAGGAACAGTGCCAGAGCAACACAGCATGCAAAAACCACCAAAATACAATTTATAGGAACATTTCACATGTAGTAAGAATGTTTTGTTTTTTTTATTCTCATCACACAAAAAATAAATCTTTAGACTGTTCTGCTGTGAAGAATGGTAAAGGTATAAAAACCAAGTCACCAAAAAACTATTTATAAAATGGAAAAAATATGCTCTACTTCTAGCTGACAATAACCAAGCTTGCTGTATTGACAATTTGAATGCTTATTGATACAACATATATACTTGTCCTTGTAATACAGCTCTGCAAAAACTTCCATTCATATATTCCTTAGAGCAGTGGTTTTCAACCTTTCCATCTCAAGTACAAGTGTTTCCAGCAGGGACCACCAGGTGTACCAGTAACTATGTGCAATCTTAAACGGCTGTTGTAAAACCGAGACCTACCCCATTGCAACTGGTTTTCTCACTGAAAATGTAATGGCATAATTTAATTATTTGACAAGAGTTCACCACAATCAACAACAGAGTGGCTACTTTGGTTCCCAATCAGTAAGTTCAAAACAAATACCTCTCATCATAATTTCTCATTTCTCTGTGACTCAGTGGTACGCTTGAGGGAGTATTGTGCTTG
The DNA here is from genome assembly GCA_030684275.1 of Acipenser oxyrinchus oxyrinchus. Classification (NCBI taxonomy): domain Eukaryota; kingdom Metazoa; phylum Chordata; class Actinopteri; order Acipenseriformes; family Acipenseridae; genus Acipenser; species Acipenser oxyrinchus. The sequence continues at coordinate 57,807,382 of CM060250.1, forward strand.
AGGAATCATTTCATCATAAAGAACAAATGCCAGTGTGTACCAGTTGCAAGCCGGTCAGTTTGAAGACCACTGCCTTAGAGGACTTCTATCCTCTATCCTTTGCAGTCTAGGTGGGTTTCCATGGAAACCTAAAGGTATAGTGAATTCATATACAATTCTGTTCTTGGTGTCCACCAAATATCCAATTATATGGTGGCCTGGTAATTTAGGTCAAATTAAATCTCCAAATAAAATAATTGTTTATAAAAATAATATTTGTTTTTTTTTTCAAATTGGGAATACTAAACAATGTAAAACCTCAAAAGAATAACAGGAAGAAAAAAAATGTAATCTTCAATAACATTTCTTTTGAAAATTACAGCCGTTGGAATCATTTGATTCAAATCTTACTTTCATCCAGTTGCTGCATTATTACCAAATATTATTAATCATAAAGAAATCATCTGAGAGACATGTCTGGAATGTCCAAAAAAACAAACAAAAAAAAAACAAAACCTGAGGCAATATGGGCAAGACAGCCAGTGACACTTGCTCCAGTTCAAAACCGACAATACAATCCAGATACTGTACTCATCTGCGAGCAACAGACTATGGTAATTGGAAATAATATGCTGGCAGAAGCAAAACACCAATGATGTATAACATGATGTAAAATAGCTACATGACAACAGGAGTGTGCAATCGCCCGCTACCCGGGACAAGATTTGTGGTTATACTTTGCCTGTTGGACAAATAGTTTTTATTTCTTTATTTTTCCTATGTTTGTTCTGTTGCTAGAAAACACTCTAACAACGTGACATTTAAATGCAGCAAAGTTACAAAAAAAAAAAAAAAAAAAAAAAAACAACAACAAAAAAAAAACATCTAGGTTGCCAAGGTATTAGCGGATTAGAAAAAAAAATCATGTTATGTAATTTATAAAATGATTTCTGAGTCTACTTTTTGGTGAAGCGTGTACTTGCAGGGATGTTTAAAAAAAATTTTTAAAAAAATTAGCTACAAACTTTCCCTGGCAAAAAATGTTATGATTTTTTTTCTTTAGATTTTAGTGTTGTTAACCTAGTTTGCTAGAAAGAAACCAGGATCCCTCTGCTGCAGCAGTGTTCCAGTTAACCATCATGGGACAAGATGTTAGACGAGGAAAAATAGCTGTAAAATGTTGTACAATGTTTTTAAAAAAAAGTATATAAGAAATTAACAAAATAAATAACATATTTTGTCATTGCGGAATTTGATGGAACCTACTGTAAATATTGCATGCATTTTGGTAGAAAAACAGTAAAAAATGCAGAAAGATGTGACAGGTTATACACAAGTCCTTTAAAAAAAATCTGGGGTTCAGCAGTTAAAAAAAACTGAAAGAACGTCAAGGAAAATCTGAATTCCACAAAGCAGCAGTAATAGTTGGCAATGAATTTGTATCAGTGATGCAACAAACTAAAACACCTGTACATTAGGAGTTGGATTCAGTTTACAGAGAGAGAAAAAAAAAAAAACAGACAGTAGCTTACTATAGTTGTACTCTTCGTATGTTATTTAAATTTACTAGCAAATATGTTCCAAACTGCACTGAAAGGAACATTTCCTTAAAGTATGTTATAAATTTGTTGAGGTGAGGTGGGGTCACAGGGAAGCTTTTGTGTCTCGAAGAATTTAGTGAATCAGTCAAGCTACAAGGCAAGCTCCACCCCTGTTAATCACTAATTGATTGATTGTGTTCACTGTTAAATAAAACCAAAATCCTACTTATTTAGTTATATTCTTTTTTGTGCGTTTTGTGCCACAGGGAAGGGGTAAGTAGATTTTTCTAACATTTTGTCCCTTGGACAATAATTTTTTTTCAAAATTACATACCCCTGAACAATCTCCAAGGAAAATTACAAAGGTAATGAATATTTAATTTTGAGTTTGCCCTTTCCCCTGATGATTACAGCACTAACAGCTTACTGTAGTACAAATAGCTCTCTAGAACTGAAGAGGCTAACTTTACTACTGTTCTTATCATAATTAGCTGCTGCATTGAACCACACCTTGTATTGCAAGTACTGCATTCACTCATGTGAGAGTTAATAATACGGCAATAATTCAACATATTCAGTTCTTCTTTGTTAAATACATTGCATGACAGAGACATGCTGCAATGCGGGATGAACATGGTGAGCAGACCTTCCGTCTCAGTCTCTGAGCGCAGACATGCATCCCGCTTCTGCCAGCCCAGTGCTGGCAACCTGGGGTTCTGATGGACATCTGTTGTTCTTGGACAGGCAACATATTGTATTAACATACATCATGTTAGGTGACAGGGGATTTACTGCGCTGACAATTTTATTCACTTCTGGCAAAACATACAGAATATCCATCACCAGGTATGGACTGATAACACAAAGCCTTGGTTGCTGGTGAATCACAAACACATAATTATGAATGATGATTGTTCATACCAGGAGAGCAAACATTTAATAAATTAAAACTGCTGTCAGTTAATTTATAGACGAGAATGGAGGGGTGTGCCACAGAAAAGTACTGCATTTAGGTATCCTTACCCTTTTATCTCAGAGTTGTTTTATGAATACAGCCTTACAGTACATCTCTTGTTAACTTGTTTTACTTTATGCAATTAGACATTCATTATTTCTGACCAATCATCTTTGTAACAATTATATGTGTTGAATAAAACATTGTATTACTTTTTCATATTCAGTGCTATAGATTGAATAATTTATTCTCAAGGTAACATGTGGAGAATGCAGCACCTATGTTGAATTAAATATGACTTGTTTTATTTTATTGAATTTGACCAAGAACATCATAAAATACAACTGTGTACAGAATACTTTGATCAATTTGTTTCTAAAACCATGCAAATATGAAAACATTATCTAAAATGATTTTCAATGAAGCAACTGTACATGTGTTTATATGAAACAAGAATAATAATATTTTAAAAAACATCAAGTTCATCAACCTCTGTTTAGTGATGTACACCTCTGTTTAGTGATGTAAACCTCTGTTTAGTGATGTAAACCTCTGTTTAGTGTTGTAAACCTCTGTTTAGTAATGTACACCTCTGTTTAGTGATGTAAACCTCTGTTTAGTAATGTACACCTCTGTTTAGTGATGTAAACCTCTGTTTAGTGATGTAAACCTCTGTTTAGTGTTGTACCCCTCTGTTTAGTGATGTAAACCTCTGTTTAGTGATGTAAACCTCTGTTTAGAAATGTTTATTCAGAAAATAAAAAGGTTCTATCCAAGCATGGTTTTCCCACCATAATATTTCCTTGTTGAATCCAAAAAGTACATTATCGTTAATCATCCAGCAGCTGTACTAGCTTCTGCTACAGCAAATTGCAGATTAGAAGACAAACAGAAATCGATATAAACATGTACAGAGACCAGAGCCTTACATTTTCCATTATCTGTAAAAATGAGAAACAGCTACTGCAGCTTAAGTGATAATGAAAAGAAAAAACATACTATAAACACTTGAAAATGAATTTCATTTGTGCGTTTGGACCTTTTGAGGTTTAGCTATTTGTGACCTTTAACAAAAGTAGTAATGCTGAGTGCAGAACATATTGTGAATATTTTGACGGCATGGCAACTTTGTTGTAAGTCTCCTGACTTACCAAGGTTTCTTTTGCTTATTTGAAATGGGAAGACATCGCACTCTAAGTCCCATTCAAATCCTCAATACAAAACAACATTGTAATACTTTGCATTTCTCAGAATCCAAACTCTGCTGCTAAATTGAAAGCTAGTAAGCTTAGTAAGTAGTGAGATTGTATTTAGTTATTTCCAGAGAGGTCTTGTAAAAAGTTAACTGGATAATACCATGATGTTCACATTGGAACATTTGACACCATGTGCACAACCAATATAATTTCATATCACTAACAAATATAACGGACAGTGTTGAGTGATACACTGCCATTACGGATTCTGTCCAGTCCTGTCGTGAGACGAGATGAGATTAAAAGCTCTAAAACCACAGATGCAAAAGTGCCAGGCTCTTTTGCACTGTGGTTTAGACGCTCGCTTGCGGTGCGCAGGGTCGCCAGTTAGGGAGGCAAAACCGGCAAGGACTGTTTCTCCTCATCGCGCTACAGTGGACCCTACTGGCCAGGCACCTGGCGAGTTGCAGGGCTGGCCATTAGCTCGGTGACATTCGCTCTCGAGTTCTTGGCTGTAAAAGAGGAAACTGGCTTGGTCTAGGGATTGGAGGACCTTCCCTGAACTCAGCTCTCCTGCGGTGAGGGAGAAAACAGGGGTAAAATAACTGGGCAAGCAAAATGGATTTTAAAAGTCATTTTTGTATTTCATTTTGTTCTTGTGCTTATTTGGTTTGCAACAATTGGCTTTGTTTTGGTAATGGGGTTTGGGTCTGTTAAAGAAACATATAACAATAGTTATACAATTTTGTAGTTTTGGCAAGGAAGGAACTCAAGCAGTACAAAGAGAAAAAGTAGTTATGCTCCAGACCTTGACTTTGCTGTAACCACAAATGTTGGACCGTAATATAAAATCAGTCAGAATATGTTTTACAGTGGGAAACAAAAAGGCAGACCTATGTTTTCTTTTCATTTTAATTATAGCTGTACATTGGACCATAATGATACACAGTATTCATATATACCAGAAAATCCTGGATTGCATTTTTTCTAAAGCCCTCATACTCCTGTCTAGAATACAAGTTTGTGGCAAGAATGGCAAGTTTAAAGCACTGCTTAGGTTTGATCTACTGGCCTGGCGGTTGCCTTGTTAGCAGTATCTACATCTGAAGATGTCATATTTTATTACATAATGATGTAAATCCTCTAAATAATAATAAATTTAGCATCCTTGTCAGGTTATTCCTAGTTTAGCAGTGGCTGTGCTATTCCTGTCTAAGGCTATTCCTTTGTTATAAAAAAAAAAAAAAAAAGATGTACTGCCTGGGACAGAAATTCAAGTAACAAGGCAGGTGGCTATATATAACCAGAGTACCATAAAAAGAAGCTAAAGTACAGCTTTGTACTTCAAAAGCAGTCTTTTGTCTCACATGAAACGATGGAATAAAGTAAAAAGTCCCCTGGTAGGGTTCTGAAGGCAGAAACCATATCCTCGCTCATGCACTCTGCAAAAAAAGGTCTAAATCAAAAATATCAAACTAACTTTTCATTCGTTTCAGTTTCTGTCCTCATTCCCATTTCACAGGTGAATGCTCAAGATCTATTCAAAAACACAGCAGGTGCCACAGTTTTGGCAAATTAAAAATGGATCTTCTGAGTTTTAAGCCACTGGATGTCTCATCTTTCTGCTGTAGGAGTGCTTAGATAACACATTTGGTCTAAGACTTAAGTAAATCACAGGAAGAGTCTTTCCGCCAGCAACTACAGTTCTTTACAGTGTGCATACAGAGTCCAAGCACTTTATTAGGAATCCTCCTCAGTGCTTGTGCGTAGGTTCCCCAAACTAATAAAAGCTGCAACACAGCGAGTTACAATACAAGGTTCCTGATGACATCCGGTAAAATGTCATTAGTCGAACAAAGAATATTTTTACAGTTATCCCAAGTCCATTGGTGGCACTATTTGCAGCACTGGAGGCAAATTGTAATGTTGTATCCTATAACAAGATGTTTCACAGGTGGCGCATGGCTATGGTTATGGATATGGTTGGCTCATTCCTGCTCATTATTATCATTATTAATGGAATAAGTATATCTAAGACTCTATGTGATGCCAATTTGTGACAGGGCTAGGAGCCCTGCACATGAAAAGGGGGCAGGGTAAAGTCCTGCTGTTTATATGTGTTGCGTTTTATTGTTTGATTTAAAATGTATTGTTTATTACTTAAAGAAAACATTTGTTTATTTTAGAATGGGGTACCACCGCACCTGTGCATTTTGTATGTATATTTATAGGACGGCAAAGCCGTGTGTTTGTTATTGTTTAGAAGCGTGGATGGGAAGCCCCATCCATACAAAAACCTTGAGCAGAAGGTGATCATCTCCCGAGTTAATTCATTGATTAATTGTTGCTAATCGGGAGATGGTCATCTGTATAAAAGCCTGCAGCTTTCTGTGTTTCGGGTGTGGGTTGCTCAGAGGAGGAACGTGTGTGAGAAACGGGAGAACGAAAGCAAAAACAAAACAAAACAAAACAAAACAAAAGGAAAGTAAAAACAACTGCTACAGGTGCTGGAAGCTCCAGCATCATATTTGTTTAGTTACAATTATTTTGTGTTGGTGACTTGCTTTTTTTTTACTATTTTATTTTGCACTGTAAGCATTGTTTTTGTTCAAACCTTTTATTTTATTTTTAGGTTTAAATAAACATGGCGCCGCCGCACCTTTGCACCGCAGTACTGCCTTGTCAGTTTATGTTCCTGCATTTGGCCTGACGTCACCACACAGCCATCCGTGTCACAAAAAATGTATAACAAAATGTATAACAAAAAATCTAACTAAAAAGGTTGCAAGTGTTCTGTCTTTATGCTCCATAAACCTAAAAGTCAGAAGCCCTGAATACAGCGCATATATATATAAATATAAAATCAGAGGTCAATGTCATTGTCACCAACATATTTAGTAGTCGGTGCCGCCTAATGGGGATACTGATAATCGGGATGTTCACTTAAAAGGGACAGAACTCTAGGAGATGGTTCTTCCCAATGCTATATGTCACTTAATTGGGACATCACTTCATTTACTTGGGATACAGTACTTTCAAATAATGAGCAGAGATCGCTTTTCAGAGCAAGACAGGTCACGTAGCTCAGTTCAGTGATTATGTGAGATTTACTAGGTTGAACTCTGAAGGAGCTGGAGTCTCCTGTTGTTTCTCAGGCTGCTGTGGCAAAGAAAGTTGGCATGTCACAGGTGTCTCACCTTGTGATAATATGTGATTTCATTTTTTTCATTTAATTTAAATTAGGAATAAAAAATTCAATTGACGTATTTTAAATGATGTACTTAACATTTATTCATAGTGTGATGTGTTTTAATTCTGTTTCTTTTCATTTAGAAATAAAAAAAGTAAAAATACATCTCTCTTGCACATGTTGTAAATTATTGTAAGGACTGTTATAGAAAATGTTTGGGGAGTTGATTCAGCGATGTTTGACTTGCCATGCCTGTGTGATTGATGCAGGGATTGTTTAGATGGGAGAGTAGGAGTAAAGAAAATGGTGACTGTTTTGTTCAGTTATGTGTACAGATCTGATTTCAAGTGTTTCAAGGACCAAACAACCTCTCTCTTTTTTTTAATTGCTGCAACAAAAGGATACATTTTTTCTTGACCTAGAGTCATTGATTATAGAGGGGAACTGAGTATGACGCAATTTTTCAAAGCATTAATATTACAGAAACCAAATAGTCATATTACCTCAACATATCAGCCATCTTAGGCCAGTCAAAATGAATGGCGCCATAACAGGAGTTTTTCGCAATAGGCCCCAACATGAGATATTGGGCCCTATTGCGAAAACAATATACACAAATACGTGAATATAGCATTAATTGCAAATAGAGTAGCTAGGAGGCTGCCCACACCTGCTTCAGCCCCACCTCTGCTGCTTGTGAGTCACTATGCTGCAGTGTTGTTTGAGGAATACCTTTTTTCATATACTTAATAAATCATCTCCATAAGGGGATGTGAATGACATTACTTTCACTTTGCATATACTGTACATTTCAAATAATTCTTACCTATAATTACGAAACTACAATTCCTCAATGGAGCGGAGTCTGTTTTTTATTTTACTGGCAACAGGTGAGTTCCGATAGGACACTTCATTCTACAGCGTTGTGGGGTTCAGGGTTTTCAACTCGTTAGGAAGTATGTGGCACTTACAAGGTAGTAGGGGCACCAATGTCATCGAGGCACATTGTGGCGAGGGGGGAGAGTGTGGGAGGGGGGTGTCCACCATCCAAATGGGAACATTTTGAAAAAAGTTACTACAAATGGTGGATTTTGTCACATTTTGAATGGCTAAAGCATGTGCTAGACTAGTAGTGGTCTGCTTGTAGTCTGACAAAGTACTTCATTAGTACAATGAAGGAGCTTTATTTCAGCACTGCGCACAGCAAGGCAAGATCAACCAGAAGAAAAATTTACTTTAGGATCATCAAGGTCCCTGCAATACGAGACTGGCTGGAAAAGGAACTGGTATTTGCTAAGAAAACCAGTGAAATATCTGAAGAAAATGCATTCATGGGGAATATCTCCAAGTTAAAAAAAAGGTCTAAACTTTCCGTCATATAGTTTTGAAGTGTCTAAGATGTATTCTTTACTAGGGAGATTCCGTGTATTGCACTCACATGCACTCAACACAGCAGCTTGTAAAGTAAGGATTAACACACAACAGGGCGTGTGTTGTGTTGCATTAACATACTGCTGTAGTTGGGTGAAGCAAGCAACACAATGCACAAGCCCTGAAGTGTTATCCTGCTTATAAAACAGATACAATAAAAATTACAAAAAGTGTTTTTATTTTTATTTTTTTAATTATATATCCTTCTGCTTTGGAGACAAACTGGTCCCTCAAACGAGGTTATATTTGTTGTAAACATTAAACTGGACGTTTTCAACGTTTCCATAAACAGAGCTGACATAACACACAACGTTAGCCTTGTTAGCAACCAAGCATTTAAAAATGCCAATCATGTGGCAGAGACAAAGTTCACTTACCACGCATTACTACCTCTGACCTGGAGAAGCTAATACAAAAATACATTGTTGGCATTTTTAAATAATTGGTCACTAACAGGCTATCATTGCGGTTTATGGCAGCACTGTTTACGGAGCGATTGAGACCAGCAGGAGCTGTATGATTATTATTTAAGTTTCTTAAATGCATTTCTGTTTTGGTTGTGTGCACAGTATTTTGGTTAATAAGAGACGCTGCAGAATCCTGATCCAGACAGGAAGTTCAGAGAGTGGGGGGGTGTGGCGTTTTGTGGGGAGCCGAAGCGTAGTTTAGCTCTCGCTGTGGCGTTGCTGTTTAGGGGATACCCACGGAAACTCATCTTCCGCACTAATACGTGGAGTAAATCAACGATTTGTGTACCTCCAATAAAGCAGGAAAAAAATGATAACTGGGTGAATAATGATGTGTGAACTGCTAAAAAGCACACAACAAAAATGGGTACAGCAACTGGATCGATGGTTACATTCATGAAACTGAAGGTGAATTAGCAAGCATCTTATCTGGCGATTGGAAAGTGAATACTGTGCTGTGTTCTTATATCCTCAAAAAAGTGTTTCTGTCAGTTTTAGTTTGAGGACGTTTAATTTAACTCATATGAACAGTGTTGATATTAAGTACCTGTTTGTGTATTGCTTAATAAAATACATGCGTTAATAGAAACTTTTATAACACAATGACAGAACTTAACTATATTGCAGTACTTCCACTTTGCTGTGCAACCTGTTTAATAATCTCTTAAATGTAAACATATGTGCTGTACTACATATGTAATATGACAAATTTTAAATAAAGTTCAAGTATACATTTTTAATTGATAAGCCCTTTATTGTTACATCAGTAGATGCACCATATCCAGAGTGTCCCACAAATGTTGAGCACATTTATTTTTCCAATAACTTAATAACTAAATGTTAAATCAGCGTTTTACGATGTGTTACATGTAATATTTGACATGTATAAAGTTACCTCTGTTTTGAATCTTGTGCAGTTGTGCTGAATTCATAATAAATGTGTTCATGATTCATGAAATATATTTTTGTTTAACACTGTAAGTCGCCCTGGATAAGGGCATCTGCTAAGATATAAATAATAATAATAATAATAATGGGCCACCCTATGCAACCGCCATATACCACAAACAGTACATTTACGTACATTCTAAAATTTTTTCACTATTCCAAATAAGTACTAATAAGTATAGAATATTTGTAATAAGATCAGCAGTATTCCGAATATGAGTACAGGCATTCCTCGCAATTACGACACAATTGGTTCCTCAAAGTCGAGTTGTAAGTCGAACCACATGTTCCCATAGGAACCACGTTATAAATTGGGGTTACGTTCCTGACTCTGGCCAGATAACATATTTTTACAAAAATGACCCGTTATATTGTACTCATGCAAATATTTATTTAACACTTTACACTCAGCCCGTTGATTTGGGCGCCGGCGTGGTGGTTACGCACATATTACTCAGGCACCTACCTGGCTTGTTTAAAAGTACAGACTAGGGGCTTTCCAATGATGTATTCAGTGTGTGTATGCGGTACTCCAAGCCGGAAATACGATCGCCTGAAGTTAAGCCCCTCATCATGTGACAGAGTTCACAGCTTAAGTTTCATTTTTAGGCCCTGTCCACACTACATAGCCGATCTCGAGAACCGTACTCCAAACCGCTCTAATTAATACAGCTCAAAGCGTCCACACTGAAGTACCGTTTCATGTTTACTCAGACTTAATGCGTCCACACACCATTAGAATAGTTCAGTTACAATTCCCAGCAGCGCAACAAACCGTGGAAATTAATACGATAGTATCCCACCATGCACTGTATTTTATTTTAAAATAATGTGTTATGCCCCATATTAACAGAGGTCCATATTGCATAAATGAAGTATTGTGGAAAAAGTAAATCCAAACACACACACACACACACACACACACAGGGCTTGAAGTTTTCAGGTTTTATTTTTAATGAGACAAAGTCCCTTTAAACAAATTGAGCTGATTCTGTTTTATAATTAAACTCAGAAAGAAGCTGTTAATTACAAAACATCTTTGTTTTTACCTTCATATCTTGCCTGAGCCTAATTCGGGTCCTCTTATCTTTATTTCAAACAGACCTGAGCCTAATTCGGGTCCTCTTAATTTTATTTCAAACAGATCTGACAAATTACGTAATTTGTTCATCCCCGATCGTACTTTTAACTCGCATTTCATTTTTGCGGTCGCCTAATTTAACGTTGTGTTTTTGTGATTTTCCCCACTAGTTTAACAGAGAAGTCCTGACAGATTTTTTGAAGCATAAAAATGAATACCTAGTGCGGAGTGTACCCTGATAGCAAGTCCTTCGGGCGCCTGCTCCGAGTATTTCGCCAAACATACCACAAAGCATTATGGGATATTGGAGGATACACAAAAAAATGTAGTTTGGTATTACAGCGTCCACACTTCTGATAAACCGCACTACCTGATGCGATCTAATTAGAACCGGACTCGAGACTACCTCCTGAGGTGGTCTCGAGTCCGGTATTAAATGCTGCGTAGTGTGGACGCAAACCGTATTTAGCACTTTTAAACCGGCTTAAATGCAACTAATACGGTTTAAAGGCATAGTGTGGACAGGGCCTTAGTCCACTCTTATCAGAAAAAACAGTTACGTGCATAAAAAAACAAACGCTAAAGTGACTGAGTCAGGGCGACCGCGACAGGTACTGCGGTTCGGACACCGAGCATGTGCACATGACGCATGGCTCGTGTCTTGCCGTGTTGTAAATGCCGTATCGATATCATAAAGTCGAAGCAGGGTAATAATGCAAAAGAGTCGGAAGTGTCGTGCATCGTAAATCGAGCGTCAGTAAATCGAGGCGCCTGTATTCCAAAAAAAATGTGGGATTATTACGCTACAGGGTCACACAAACTATATAATTCTTTTAAGTATAATTTTATAATTTACTATACGTACAGTACATACTGGCTAAAACAAACTTTTTTACGTTGGGCATTATATCGAGGGGTTTGTTATAGCTAGGTGTCTACTTAAATCGTGGTAAATTTATGTATTTTTCACGGGTATGTTGCGGAATAAAATTAGGATTTCGCAGACATTTCACTGACCTGTTTAAACATTAAATAAACATAAGTAGACAGTATTTCAGAACACCATAAAGCCTATAAAGTGGTACTTGCTTCCTTACTAAAACAGAGTGCTGTCATTTGTTAAAGGCAAGTATGCAGCATACCCCTGCAGTCGACTTGCCCATACATTGAGACTGCACGTTCTGCATCCACTGAATTGGTTGGAAGTTAAGACAAAGCTTTGCCAAGTTATACAGCTGTGGAAATCAATCAGAAACAGCCCCAAAACTCATTTACCCAAGGGCATCTGGCATACTTTAATAAAGGCAATATATGCAGCACGCGTGGTGTCATGTTAATTGTCCCATCCAATAATTTATTTTATTAGTACCGAGTCAAAACAAAGAAAATGTGGCTATTCAGGTCTAAAATTCCAACTGAGAAAAAAGTAAGCAGCAGTTTGAAGCGAGGTGGCTGTGCTAGATGGTTGTAGTACTGATTTAACTTGCCGACGAATACTTTTCATCTGCGCTGACTTTCCAGTTTGGTTTCTGAAAGCTGTTTATTTTACGTTCTGTTCAACAGCCTCTTTAGTAGCCTTTTGTTTAATGTATGATTCTGAAACTAAATAGCTAAATAAATTTCTCCAAAGACACATTAACATATTATTATTATTATTATTATTATTAATTTCTTAGCAGACGCCCTTATCCAGGGCGACTTACAATTGTTACAAGATTTATTTTATTTTTTTACATACAATTCCCCATTTATACAGTTGGGTTTTTACTGGAGCAATCTAGGTAAAGTACCTTGCTCAAGGGTACAGCAGCAGTGTCCCCCACCTGGGATTGAACCCGACCCTCGGTCAAGAACCCAGAGCCCTAACCACTACTCCACACTGCTGCAAAACAAAACAATTACCTCCATCTGCATGTAGAGTTTCCTTGGGAAATTTATTGGCACGATCAATCACAGAAATAGACTTTGCTCTTTTTTTGCTTTGTCATCCATTTCTACTATTTTACCTCCAATGCTGAAAACTAGATTTTAGCAACCTAAATCAAAACAATGCAGCACTGATTTTGTCCCACCCCCTGTACTGCACAGTACAGATCACATAAAAGCAGTACAGACGCACTGACATTTAAATAGTAAACAAGAACGTTAACCGCTTTGGAGAATTTTTTTTTTGTAAATGTTATTTGTGACTGTTTTTTTGTTTGTTTTTTTCTTAAGTGCAATGCACAAGGGACTGCAAAGGAATAAAAAAAGGGCTATCTGCTGAAGGAAGCTACATAGTTTGCGTTGCTTGCGTTGTCCAGTAGTTTATTTAAACAAGGTTGTTGTTTTTTTTTCCTCTCCATACTTGTTCAGTATGCATTGGCCCCTAAAAGAGGTGAATCACGATTTAGGAGACCCCTAGTTATAGTGAAAGGACAATCAAAATGAACAATAATCTGTTGGGGGTAAATTAATGAGATGATATTGTGAATAAAAAGTAGAATTACATGTACCTGTTTGTTTCATGTATGCAGTATTCTGCCTTTGTTTTATCCAATTCATTAAAGAATTAAAATGCAGTAGAAAAAGCAAAAATCCCTTATTGAAGCTAAAGTTTTATTCAAAATCAATCTGACATGAATTGTTTCAAAGTGCACCAAATCTTAATTAGAACTGATGTCTCTTCTTATTTTCTGCACTCACTCTTCTCATCTTTGTTTCTTTGAGAAAGCGATGAAAATATATTTTTTTCTCGGGATCACATTGAGAATCGGACACACAACAATGGAACGCCATATTTCTCTCAGATTAGAACTCAACTGCATTTTGACTCTGGCAGCCAGAAGCTGACAGCTGCACACCAAGCCTCGTTTTGAGTCTGCCGGTGGATCGTGCTGGTCGCCGGCTTATTTTGAAAACCCTGGGGGTTATGAACTTTCTTTTTAAGTGAGAGTTGAAAATCACAATAAAATGTCCTTTTCTCAGGGGTAATTTTGGGGTGTCGGTCTGTAACACGCTTTCTTGCTGCAATCTTTTGTTTTTCACTTCACAAGCAGCTCACACATTTCTAGATTTCCTCACTCTCATTCATACACAGATTTATTCTGCATCCTTTGTTACTTCTGACTAATCAATTCTATAGTCAGAGAAAACAGTTTGGGACAGATGCATACTGAACATAATACTGTCACAAAAGCCTACATAATCTATTGGTTTGTAACAAACAAATCCACTACAATGATCCTCACCAGGGGCCGGTTGTACTAAAGGGATCCGATCCTGGGTCCAGGCTCCGATCTTGATCCTATGACGTATTGGGTTGCACAAAAAGGATCAGTGCTGATCCTGAGCTGTTTCAGCTCAAAATCTGATCCTATTTCGATCTTGCTTCAGACCAAGATCAGAGTGGGATCAGAGCTTCATTGAATGTTTTATAAATGGAGAAATTAAATGTTTTTAGTTTTGAACAAAGGAATAAACAAAATAATGTAATTCCCCCATTTAAAACTCAGCTCTGATCCCAATCTAATCCGTGACATTTTTCTAGTGGCAGCTATCATCAGCCCTTGATTCAATTTGCTCAAAATGTGTTGATAATTTGCCCTGAACCGATGCTGCAGCTAGCTGTTTGTGTGTTTGGTGGTTAACTTACCGCTGTAAAGATAACAGCATTGTGGGTGTATCCATCAGAGAATACACACAACCATGAATGGTAACATTTATTATAAACTTTTAAGAAGTTAAAAAAAAACAACCACCAGCTATTAACGTACTTAATCTGTTTACTGAAGCTTTGGACTTTTAAATTATAAATGTAGTAGTTGCTTCTAATAGGTTCCAGTATGGACGGGATGAAAAAAAAAATTATGGACAGGATTTATGTCATTTTAAATTAAATGTACTTGACACTCTGACATTCAGAATCTTTAAACGCTGCTCCACGAATATTCGCTTCTCATTGGTTAGTTTTCTTCTCAAGATCCGGCTCCTGTGAGCCTGGATCCGATCTTGTTTTTTGATCTCGTTAGTACAACCGGCCCCTGACGACAGGTGATGACACACTGCAGGAATTCCATTTGCACTTCTGAAACCAGATTACATCTTCACTCATTTGTCAATGACATAAAACACATGGAGTAGCAGATGCCATGGCATAGAAGCCAGCAGGCACATATCCCCCTTTGTGTACCCAAGATTAAGAAATGTCAAAGGAGCATTTCTTAGGAAAAAGGTTCAGGACCTCTATGAATTTTTACCCTTCATACATCAAAAACAGGATACCAGGGATGCAACATAAAGTAATGTACTGCAATGGTGCAGTACTTCAAGATGTATAGTGAAAGTATATATATTTTTTGCGAGTTTGCCATTACCCCAATTTACCGATTGAAAACTACCCATTAGGCTATGTATGAAAAGGACTTGAGGGTAGTAGTGGATGAATTTCTTAAGCCAAGTAGACAGTGTGGAGAAGCTATAAAAAAAAAAATATAATGTTAGGTTATATAGCCAAGACAGTTGAATTCAAATCAAGAGAAGTTATATTAAAATTATACAATGCACTGGTACGACCACACCTAGAATACTGTGTCCAGTTCTGGTCCTCATATATTAAAAGAGAGACATTGAAGCATTGGAGAGAGTACAGAGGAGAGCAATACGATTAATTCCAGGACTGAAGGGTATGTCATATGAGGATAGACTGAAAGAGCTGAAAATGTATAGCCTAGAAAGGAGAGCCAGAGGCGACTTAATAGAGGTATTTAAAATTGTCAAATGGTTTAACAAAGTAACTGCCGAGAATTATTTTTCACAGGTCACAGAGAACAGAACCAGGGGCCACATGTGGAAGCTGAAGAAGGGCATATTCTGAACCGAGGAGAAGAGGCACTTTTTCAGGGAAAGTGTGGTGTATCATTGGAACAGGCAGTTGTTAAAGCAGAGTATTGGATCCTTCAAGAATAGACTGAATCCTGTCATGAACAATACTGTATAACCCTCTCTGTGACCATAATAAGACCTTTAGCTAGCCACCTAGAGGAAGGGCGGTCCGTTTAGCCACGGATTCCCAGAGGTTTCATTTCCCCTACTAACTAAATGATTAGGGGGGTTTTGTTTTTCCTCTCCTGAGTGTTAACGGACCGCGCTTGCATTAAGCGGCGAACATAGGTGGGCCGAATGGTCTTTTCTCATTCTAGAATTTCTTATGTTCTTATTTAAGGGGCTGTAAACTCACTATTTAGTTCCACTTTAATTTTTTGTTCATGATATTGACAGTTACCTTAAATTATGAAGGATCTTACCAGTAACATGAAGTTACACTTCAACCTTCCAGTAAGTTGTTCTACTTCCTGGAAGACTAGCATCGTTACAGTCGTACCCATCTGCAAATATTGGTACATCATTTTTGGAGGGCATATTTAAAGCAAAAGCATACATCTTTGACACAGCCTAATAGTCATCATGAAACAACTCTGAAAGTGCTTGATCAATTTTGCTACTGTTGTTGCTCTCAACATTTTGTTGTATACTTCCCTCTAGCAATATTGAGGATGATGTACATAGTTTGGAACATAAACATCCATAACTCTGCTAAAGTATCATTCACATTAAATCAGAAACAGCCCAGCTGTTTAGAACATTTCATTGAGCCCTTTGTCTATGAAGGTTATGAAAACCAGCCTCTTACAGTGCATCTGGGTCTCTAGTGTGTTTGTGTCTGAAGAAATAATACAAAACACAAGCCTGGGCCCTATTTTAATCACATGATAAATTATGTGGTACAGCAGTATACCGAAAATAAATCTGCCATTTTTCGAAATTAATCATTATTTTTAATGATGTTAATTTATTTTTTTTATTTTTATTTTTTTTTAAACACCCTTAGCAAGCTTTGATTATAAGCAGTCCTACTTTTAACTCTGACAAAAAAATCAAATTAAAAAAATCAGCATCTTACTTGGCGACACCCTAATTTTGACCGCCAGTGTCTATATTCTGTTACCATGGTATACATATGTATGTGCAAATACCTTTCGTACAAAAAACTGTGGGAAATTCAACCATGGAATGACAGGCACTCCAAAACAAAAGCTGTGCATCAAGATCTGTACAATATATTAGTTTCCAGCACTGTATTTGATAACTGTATCCCTTACAGAATCCTGCTTATTACCTGATACATTACAGTATTGACAAAATATTATCATTTTTTCCATCTTCATGAAGTTGCAAATAAGCGTGTCTTTCACATACTGCATAGTACCATGAGCAGCTCATGTTTACTTACAGACGAGAGTGTTGAGAGTTGCAGGGTTGCTGGGATGCAAGCAGAAAAATGTTACGCATCTAAAATTATCGATTTAGTCCTAGAGGTAACATTTTTTTTATCTCTATGTAGTCAATCTCAGAATGAGTAACGACATTGTGTAAAATACATATGTGTTCAGCACTGTATTTCATTACAGCATTCTTTACAGTACCCTGCTTATTACTTCCTACAGTACATTACTGAAAAAATATGATTTTATTCTGCAAGTTGGAAAAAAAACTCCTTTCTTATACTAGGCTACCACTACAGCGTAGCCATTGTTGACCTGTAGAATGGATGCCTGAGAGACGACATGCAATTCAGAGTAAATGTGCTCTGTCTACAGGACTTTGAAACTTTTATAACGGTGCTATTTGGATTGGCATTCCAGACGGAAGTTGCTTTTTTATATGCAATGCAACTATATATTACAGCACAGGTATGTATAGACTAGATTTTATTTACTAGATTTTGTACATGCTAAGTTTCCAAGAAAAATGCTATATTTTGTTTTCTGGTTTATATTTGTATTTGCGGCATTTTAAAAGGCATTTAGGCATTTGTGTTGATAGCACATTTTTTAAATAAATAAATAAATAAAATATGATTAGAACGTAAAAACAATGTTTGTTTTAAATTATAAATTAACCATGTGATCTCAATTATTGCCCCTGACAAAAGATTAAAAATAACAAATCAGAAAAAAATCAATAAACTGTTTATGCTTAAGAAAATGCCATCTTAAACTAAAATAAACAGTACCAGTATTAGCATCTCAAGGTATATATGGGTGTCCAGCTGTTACTTACTATATTTATAAACATCATTTTAGGACACACACACACACACACACAGAAACTACTGCTGGAAAGAATTCTGCACATTAAAAAGCTAGACGATATATTATACAATTTGTTTTGCTAAACCTAAACAGATTTCAGATTTGATTACTTAATATTTTCTTCTCCAGAAAAGTTAAAAACACAAGACTCATCATTTCTCAGCTTCCTATCATCTTTTCATGTACACTAGAGATATATGACACTCTGCACAGCTAAAGTTATTTAGCTTTTCATTACAGAAAGACCTTAGAGATTGCTTGGCACTCAACTACATTCTTTTTTATTATTGAGGGCAGTGGTCAATTGGATTCACCTTTGTAATCAATTTATTATTGCCTTAGTCTTTAAAAAAGCTTGTTTTATATATGTTTCAAGCCACCCCCTGTAAATTTAAAGCATTTTCATGCCCTTCATAACCTGAAGAACAATAAGGATTAACCCCATAATGGCTATGTTTACAACAACGTTTGGCACCCACAGGGGAAGTTGTTTTTCTACATTTTTGATGTCATCATATTATACTTTTCCAAACTAAACATGGATTCTGCAGAATAATGTATTGATCATCGTATCATCATTAACTCAAAGCGTTTGGGCTTCACCCTCTGGAAATCGAAGTAACATGATCAAATTTTTGAAGCCTTATTGGGTCACAGGCCATCACAGTTTGTTTGAAGAGTTTCCATAACATTGAAAATCAGCATCTCAAACGGTTTATGAGATATGAGTAAGACTGCCACCTTTAAACGTGGTACTTCCTGTTGAGTTTACAACAGACTAATACACATTTAAAAAATACCCAAACACTGATCAGCTGACAAGCCAAAAGGTATGTTTATTAAGACAGGGCTCCAGACAAACTTTTTGCCTTAGGAGCCAATGGTTCCTAGGCCAAAAATTTGGAGCACCCACTTTAAGAGCAAGTTGGTTGCTTCCATATTCAACTGCTTAAAATTCAATAAAAACACTAAAATGACACAAAACAGAAATATAATGTTTGTACGACTGGTTTGCTGCCTCATTGTTCCTCTATTCTCCCTGACACTGACTTGCTCTGCCTTGCCTGTCCTCCATGTGATCTGCTGTTCTGACACTCCACCTGTCCTCCATGTGATCTGCTATTCTGACACTGTGCCAATCCAATCCTCCATGTGATATGCTGTTCTGACGCTGCGCCTGTCCTCCATGTGATCTGCTGTTCTGACAATGCACCTGTCCTCCATGTGAACTGATGTTTTGACGCTGCGCCTGTCCTCCATGTGATCTGCTGTTCTGACGCTGCGCCTGTCCTCCATGTGATCTGCTGTTCTGACGCTGCACCTGTCCTCCATGTGATCTGTTGTTCTGACACTGCACCTGTCCTCCATGTGATCTGCTGTTCTGACACTGCATCTGTCTTCAAATGCTGCTCCTGTAACCATTCTTCCTCATTCTATCATTTTACATCTTTGATTCTTTAAAAGTGAACTTCAAATTTCCTGCAGTTCTGCCTTTTGGCAATGTGTTCCTTAACTCAGCCCTCTGAACTAATTGGGATTTGGCCTTAACTTAAGCCTGTGATCTAACTGTTCATCACCAAAGTACACAAGATCATCAGGCCATGCATCAGGGCAGAAAACAGAATAATTTGGGATCCTCCTGAAACCCTCTCCTCAGTGGAAAGCTTAACCATGTTGCCAAACCTGTACTCAAACCCCCTAACTGATTTCAATAGTTTTTTTCAAATAGGTCATTTTTTAAAATGTCATGGGTCTGGGGACCCTTACGTTTAATATCCTGAAATGTAATGCTGGTAAATTTATTGCTGGTGGCTCTGCCCCTACTGCTGTGGATCTGACTCGTTAGGAATCTACTTGCTGCAAAAATGTCTCTGACATTTTTTTAATGGCTTTTCCCTCATACTTTTAATTGTCAAGACACAATTCTCAATTGCTGCAACAGCTTGGGGAAGAAATAGACAATTTTCCTTTGGAGTGTAAGGCTAAGCTTTGACACCTCTGAGAAGAGATGTAAAAAATGACAAAACCCTACAAAAGTTTTTCCATTTCCTGTACAGCATGTTTTGCTCTTCCTTTAATGTTTGTGTGTTTGTAAGTGGAAGCAAGATGCTCCATGTGGTGATGCACAGCAGTATACTGTCCCTGCCCAGTAGCAATATTTTCATCATTTGTTTGCAAAAAAAACAGACAATGCATGATAAACGTGAGACAGCCAGCGCTGTCTTTACAGCTGAAGGTGTCCTAATTGTACAGCCTAACTCATCTTTTTGGACTGAAATGGTCAGTTTTTCACACCAACTGCAGAAGGTCATAACTAAGCACTAAGTTTGTCTCGCCACCAATTTGAACGTTCATCGACAACATTTCCAAGCAAATTATTGGTTGTGTTTAAAATTCCTTGGGCATGACAGTGTACTAGTTCAGCTAAGCCTACCAGACAATTCACTACCACATCTGCAGAAACACACCTACAGTATACAGTTACTAAGCAAAACAATTACATTATCTCTCCCAGTTACATCTGTTCCAGTCAGTCAGAAAGGAAATGTAATTTGCACTGTTAACCCCTTTCTGTAAATCACCTCTTATTTCATCAGCAATGACTGCAATGAACTCAGCACATGCTGTATCACTGTCATACGTTTTAGATGCTTCCAAACCATTCTTCCTCATTAGCACAATCGCAGAGTGAAATGCTGTGAATGGCAATTCTCTACAGCAACCAAATAAGCTATATTGAATTTCATTTTGCGTGTGTAAGTTACCTGTACCAGATGATCAGCTTCATGGAAGCTTACTACTACAGTACTAAAGCTAATGTACTGTTCACTCATTCACTCAGGAGCCCTGCACAACATGGTGTTATTACCGAGAAGTCAAACCCTCTCCTGGGGACGATAAACAAGAACAGTTAGAATCTGTCCATGAGTGACAGATCCAGACCGGTTATTTGGTAGGAATTCTTGAAATTGCTCTAACTGCTGGGAAAAGGAAATTAATTTCCCTCAGTCCCTGAACAAGTTCTCCTGGGCTTTCAAAACAATACGCAATACTTCTAAATAATAAAACCTACATCAATTTTCCTTAAAGAGCAAATGTAATAAAAGTTTAAGCTTTTATTTCTTCACCCATACATTATATCTCTATTGAGAGAGAGAGAGACGTAGCTGAACACAATTCATAATCTTCCACACTGTCTCTCAGTGATAAAACAGGACCTCACAAAGAGCAAGTAAAGTGAAAAAAGGACGGTGTCTGTATGTTTACTGATAGTACAGTCCCTTCATAGGACAACAAACAAAAAAAGAAACCAAATCAAACCTAACTCCCTCTTTGGAGTATTAACTAAACTGAAGTTAGTTTCTATCTAAAGGTCAGGTGGCTAAACCACTTACTCACTCCCAAATAATCGCAAATTATAAAAGACATTTTTTACCTTTACTTTTTCCTTTTATTCCCAGAAGTAAGAAAGGCATAACTACAAAACGAAGAAAGCAGTGCAGTAGTTAAATCTTGTGTGTATTTCAAGTAAAAACAAAGTAGACAATGCATTTTTAAAAAAGAATTCCTGCCATTGTTATGTCTTCGCAATAAACAAAGTGGCCAGAGACAGGTTTTCATAAAGTAGTAACAATATATTTTTTTTAATTGAATAGACACTTGAAATAAACATGAAAAAGGGGGCATGTATAATGAAAAAAAAAAAAAAAAAATTACTCACTGCTTTTTTCTCTTTTCTCCACTTAACAAAAACTAAGACTGCATCATGAAAGAGTCATTTCTTATGACCTGTATCATATTGTAGACAGAAATTGACTCACTTCTTTTATTTATATATATATATATATATATATATATATATATATATATATATATATATATATATATATATATACACAGTACTGTGCAAAAGTTTTAGGCAGGTGTGAAAAAATGCTGTAAAGTAAGAATGCTTTCAAAAATAGACATGTTAATAGATTATATTTATCAATTAACTAAATGCAAAGTGAGTGAACAGAAGAAAAATCTAAATCAAATCCATATTTGGTGTGACCACCCTTTGCCTTCAAAACAGCATCAAGCATCAATTCTTCTAGGTACACTTGCACAAAGTCAGGGATTTTGTAGGCATACTAGTCAGGTAGGTATGGCCCAAACATCTTGGATACCTAACCATAGTGCTAATGATGGATCAATTCAATATGTAGGTTGAAACACAATCATTAACTGTAAACAGAAACAGACTCGATGTAGGAGGACATCAGGGCTGGGTGAGGAACATACCATCACTTCCAGGACTAACAAGGTGAGGTTTACGCTGAAGACAGTTTACTGTCAAAAGTCATACACCATGGCAAGACTGAGCACAGCAACAAGACACAAGGTAGTTATACTGCATCAGCAAGGTCTCTCCCAGGCAGAAATTTCAAGGCAGACAGGGTTTCCAGATGTGCTGTCCAAGCTCTTTTGAAGAAGCACAAAGAAACGGGCAACGTTGAGGACCGTGAGACGCAGTGGTCGGCCAAGGAAACTTACTGCAGCAGATGAAAGACACATCATGCTTACTTCCCTTCGCAATCGGAAGATGTCCAGCAGTGCCATCAGCTCAGAACTGGCAGAAAACAGTGGGACCCTGGTACACCCATCTACTGTCCGGAGAAGTCTGGTCAGAAGTGGCCTTCATGGAAGACTTGCGGCCAAAAAGCCATACCTCCGACGTGGAAACAAGGCCAAGCGACTCAACTATGCACGAAAACACAGGAACTGGGGTGCAGAAAAATGGCAGCAGGTGCTCTGGACTGATGAGTCAAAATTTGAAATATTTGGCTGTAGCAGAAGGCAGTTTGTTCAGCGAAGGGCTGGAGAGCGCTACATGAATGAGTGTCTGCAGGCAACAGTGAAGCATGGTGGAGGTTCCTTGCAAGTTTGGGGCTGCATTTCTGCAAATGGAGTTGGGGATTTGGTCAGAATTAATGGTCTCCTCAATGCTGAGAAGTACAGGCAGATACTTATCCATCATGCAATACCATCAGGGAGGCATCTGATTGGCCCCAAATTTATTCTGCAGCATGACAATCGACCCCAAACATACAGCGAAAGTCATTAAGAACTATCTTCAGCGTAAAGAAGAACAAGGAGTCCTGGAAGTGATGGTATGGCCCCACAGAGCCCTGATCTCAACATCATCTGAGTCTGTCTGGGATTATTCATGCTACAGAGAGTTTCTGTTTCAGCAACTGAGGCTGCCTAAATCCACAGAAGAACTGATGGTTAGTTCTCCAAGATGTTTGGGAATCATACACCTGACTATATGCCTACAAAATCCCTGACTTTGTGCAAGTGTACCTAGAAGAATTGATGCTTGATGCTGTTTTGAAGGCAAGGGGTGGTCACACCAAGTATGGATTTGATTTAGATTTTTCTTCTGTTCACTCACTTTGCATTTAGTTAATTGATAAATATAATCTATTAACATGTCTATTTTTGAAAGCATTCTTACTTTACAGCATTTTTTCACACCTGCCTAAAACTTTTGCACAGTACTATATATATATATATATATATATATATATATATATATATATATATATATATATATATAT
The DNA here is from genome assembly GCA_030684275.1 of Acipenser oxyrinchus oxyrinchus. Taxonomy (NCBI): domain Eukaryota; kingdom Metazoa; phylum Chordata; class Actinopteri; order Acipenseriformes; family Acipenseridae; genus Acipenser; species Acipenser oxyrinchus. The sequence continues at coordinate 57,830,906 of CM060250.1, forward strand.
ATATATATATATATATATATATGAGGTCAGCACGGGTAGATAATCTGGATCCAGGTATTTATATAAAAAAAAAAGCATATTAATATTTTAAGTGCATGATACATATTTAAATACTATATAGTACACATACATTTAGTCCCTTCAGATCTGCAGACTTGTGTAACCTTCTGGCCATATTCTGTTGTTGTTGTTAACATGGCTGTTATGTTCAGTTTTGAAACTAACAGTACTACAGCACCGCTATTATGTTAGACTGTCGCAATAGCTACCGTAAATTGAGCCAGCTGAGTATTAATGGCAGTCACAAAAGAGACACGTGTGTCTGTTTGGTTAACAATAGGGGAGTTTCCATGTGTGGTTATTTACACGCAAAGTTGATGCACATTTGGGAGAACAGCGCAACAGAATCAGGTTTGTGGCCGAAAATAACGGCCACAGAGAGGGATAGGGTAAACCCACATTTCACGTGAAGGTGTCTGGCACAGATCTCTATAATCCTACGTCTCCCCTGGTTTTCAGCCATGGTGATCTACAATAGCTGGGTTGGACAGTTTCATTGTATAACTCTGGGTTAATTATTTTCTTTAATTAAGTCGTGTGATAAATTAGTTGAAATATTATTCACTACTAACGATATGCCACCCCACCAATGGACATTTGAAAAACAATTTGGGCAAGAGTAGTAAAACATATTATTAAACAACCAGGCATGAGGCATTTATTTATTTATAAAGTGCTTTTTATGCAAAAGTATCGCAAAGCACTGTACAGTACATAGCAGAAAAAAAGAACAAATCACAATACATTTGTATTTACAAATCACAGCTTTATTACATGAGCTTAACACTGTGCTTTAGAGTTTAACTCAAACAAGATGTCACCTGACAACTATGGATTTCTAGGTGAGATTCTCTTGTGCATCTGTTCTCTGTGCATGGAAACCACATTTTCCCGAGCTGTCTGCAAAAACAGCACGAGAACACTATGGCTAATTTGCATATCAACCTCCTCCTTTCCCCTTCAATTGCATGACGTCAGGTGAAAAGAGGGTCTTGTCAAGTAAAATAAACTAAGCCAATGGAAACCCAAAATGTATAGGGTCATTTTTCATTTGGCTCGAGCACAATGTCTCGAGAAAAATTAGAACACACATGGAAACTCCCTCAATGAAGTGCTGTTCCTGATCATCACTAAATTCTGTCTTGTGAATACATAACAGTGGCATCCAAGCAAAGCACTGGGTTGAATTTCTTTACCAAGCAGGAGCAAATGGAATTGCAAACTCTGCCAAGGATATATTTCATTGAAAAGGAGGAAGCACACTTACTTAATGTGCTCCACATTATTTTATTTTTATTTTATTTATTTGCTTATTTATTTTTAAGTAAAGGCTACTTATTTTATCTTTTGGTAAGAAACTATATCTAGGCAATAACTGTAGATAAAGCATTCCATATTGGAAGCCACACGGTTAATATTAATGGATCACAGTTATCACTGACATAAACCAACAGGATGTTGTTTTTTTTCCGATTTAGTTCCTGAGAAGAATCGTCGCCGCAGTTCTTATTGTTGTGGTGTACATGTCGCTTGCAGTGTGTTACTGTTTTCTGTAAAACATTGATAACCTGTCAGTTAAGAAAAGCTTAATGCAAAAGCTTGTTTTAACATTGTCTTTATTACGCCAGCCAGAGACCCGCGCTTACAACTGTATTGTCATATTGTCTGCATTTTTTTTAAATTCTCAAATTAGTAAATCAAAAACCTGGGTAGTAAAAAGAGACCTGGGTAGCGTTGGGTATATATTTTGGTCCAGTGGTTAAAGAAACGGGCTTGTAACCAGGAGGTCCCCGGTTCAAATCCCACCTCAGCCACTGACTCATTGTGTGACCCTGAGCAAGTCACTTAACCTCCTTGTGCTCCGTCTTTCGGGTGAGACGTAATTGTAAATGACTCTGCAGCTGATGCATAGTTCACACACCCTAGTCTCTGTAAGTCACCTTGGATAAAGGCGTCTGCTAAATAAATAAATAATAAATAATATATAGTAGCATTGGTAAGAATCCAAGCGTACAACTTTTACCTTCCAAAATAGATAACTCTTTTATTTAGCAAATAGAGTGAACAGCAACACTCACCAGCATGCGGGCTGATCTTAGCTGACAGTCAGGGTGCCCCATGAGAACGTCCCCCACTGACAGCAGCAGGCAGGTGACAAGCAAGGGAAAGTAATGTAATACAGATGTAGTATTAAAGGAAATAAAGCCATTGTAATGCACTCTCAATCTGGTTTTGTGCCAACAGTAACTGTGCTACATTTTGGAATAAGTAATTATTGTCATGTCCTTATGTTATAATGAGAAATGTACACAACTGCCGATGGTTTAAAAAACAAACAAACAAAAAAAAAAACACAACACACGGGGCAGGGTCATTAATGGGAGGTACGTGAGGGCAAGTTTGATGGCAGATTATGCCCACACGTTACCGGAAGTAAGACCCAGGGGAATCTACACCTCCCAGACTTCCTTTCAATAGGAAATGACATGATCATGAAAGGCCCATCTCAACATAAAAAGGCTGACTCACAAAGTCAGTTGGAAGGAGTAGAGGAGAGCTTTGTGCTGAGAGAGAGAGAGAGAGAGAGAGAGAGGAGATAGAGGAGAGAGAGGAGAGAGGGGGGGAGAGCTGTAAGTGCTGTTTATTGTGAATACTCTTATTTTGACCTGCTTTTGTTTGACTTTTGCCTGAATTGATACCTGACTCCGGATTGTGCTGAGAACCTGATTTCATGTACCACCCTTGTGCCTGTTTTTCAACCTCAAGACATTTGGAACTTGTTTATTATTCTAAATAAACCTCCATCAGGTGCTGTCCTGATTTCAAAGAACATTGTTGCACTGGAGCTTATTTTTACGTATTTCTAGTCAGCCTTCTAGTGCAGGAGGAGCGGAGAAGTTGGGTGGAGGTGTAGGGAGAGATGAGGGTCTGGAAGTAGCTGGGTGCAGTCTGGTCAAGGCATCAGTAGGTGAGTACAAGAGTCTTGATCTGGTTGCGAGCGTTGATCGGGAGCCAATGGAGTGAGTGGAGCAGTTGAGTAGCGTGGCAGAAGCGAGGCAGAGAGAACACCAGGCGAGCATCGGAGTTCTGGATGAGCTGTGGCGGACGGAGGGAGGCCGGCCAGGAGGGTGTTGCAGTAGTCTAGGCGGGAGAGTACCAGGGCCTGGACGAGGAGTTGCATGGAGTAGTTGGTGAGGAAAGGTCAGATTCTTCGTATATTGCTCAGGAAATGGCAGGTGCGTGCTAGAGTGGAGATGTGCTGGGAGTAGGAGAGGCAGGGGTCCAGGGTTACTCCGAGGTTCTTGGCTGAGAAGGAGGGAGAGAGCGTGGAAGATTCCAGAGACTGCTGCACACGCTCCATCCACCCTCTCCTCCTACGCAACTGGCTGATCCACCTTCACGACATTCTGCAAGCAAAACCGAACATCCCCTTCACCCTTTAACCAGGATGTCATTCTATCTTTTTTCGTTCACGCAAAAGACAAGCTGCACCTCTCCCTGGGAACTGTCAAATCTTATCTAACTGGCATTCAATACCACTATCGTCTCTCATAAATCTCGTCCCCTCCTCTCTCATGTATCCCTGCCATTAGCCTTCTTCTTAAGGGGATGGCAAAGAGTGCCCCTCCTTTTCTTTCTTCCCGTCTCCCCATCACTACTTATATTCTCTTGCATCTAATCTCAATCCTCCGTCAAGGGTGTTTTTCTCCTTTCAATGATATAGTCATGAAATATCTTTGTCTTTCTGCCTACTTTGGTTTTTTCTGTTGTTACAAATTCGCTGTCCACTCTTTCAGTTTTCCATCCCTGGGCCTTCATTCCTGCAACCTCTCTCATCCCCGATTCACACTATCTCCTCTTTCTTCATATCTCCAAAACAGACCAGCTCCACCAGAGTCAATTTGTGTTCCTCTGTAAACTCAACTCTACTCTTTATCCTTATTCCTCCCTATCCCGCAATCTTTCCTGCCGCTACCCCTCCAACCCTTCTGATCCTCTCTTCATCAATGCTAACCATGCTATCATAACACAAAACTAGTTTTCTACTCATCTTTTCTCTGTCACTTCTAAAGCTGGACTGCCCCCTCAATTCTAGTCCCCTCATTCCTTTTGTATAGGTGCAGAAACCTTGGGCAGCTAAAGTTAATGTTAACTAATTCCTTATCAAAAAAAATGGGGCGCTGGTCTTCCACGACCGTGGAATCTTACATTCGTTCTTTGGTTCCTGATATTTATTCAACCCAACAGAACATTGCTAGTATGCCCGGAGTGGGGGCGATCTCTCCACAATAAGCGGGTGAGATTAGTCCTTAATAATCATTTAAATAAATAAATAAATAAATAAATAAATAAATACATTTTGTAGTACTGATTGTCAATAATTAACCTATATTTTCTTATTTACCTTTCTGCTTTGCATTGGAGGCACAGATGCAGGGAGCTAGGGGTCCTTTTTTGGGGGCAAGTGACGTTCACTTCCCAACCTCGACCTCAGAGAGGAAGGTTCTCCGACAGCCAGAGGCGACCCGCGACCAAATCTATCTTATCAATCTCTCTATCATTCCAGGTTCCCCCTGGGGGCAGCATACATGCTCCCCAGCCTTGGAGGCGGTTCGGTTTCACCTCTGAGAGGGTGGTTCTCCCTGAGCCAAGGGGAAAGCATGTCATATTCCTAAAGTCACAAGCACATAATTCCAATTTTAAGTCCAAGGGATTACTCCTCGCAGCCCTTGCTGGATAAATGCAGTTATTATTAATATTAGGCTTAATAATGAATATCTTGGTTTATATTACTTTATGTAGGGTTTTATTTGTAACTGGTTTCTTAACTGTGTCTGTCTCATATGCTATAAGGACTGGAAGCACTACCAGCTCAAAATAACCATCATCAGTTTTAACTAGACTTTAAACAAACCGTCTAAAAGATTTTAGTTTATCAATTTTATGCCTTGATATCCAATATACAGTAACAAATACTGCATATAGGTATAATAAATATGTAATTAACAAAAAATCTAATTGACGTTATGGAGGTCCCAGTACTTTTCAAATATGTATTGTAATGTCGCCCACACATTTCTTATTTTCCTGCCCCTGATCAAAATTAAAATAATTAACCCATATTTATTCTAAAACAATTAGAAACTTAAAAAAATAATATATACACTACCGGTCAAAAGTTTTAGAACACCCCCATTTTTCCAGTTTTTATTGAAATTTAAGCAGTTCAAGTCCAGTGAATAACCTGAAATGGTACAAAGGTAAGCGGTAAACTGCCAGAGGTTAAAAAAAGTTTAGGTTACCAAAACTGAAAAATAATGTACATTTCAGAGTTATACAAAAAGGCCTTTTTCAGGGAACAGGTAATGGGTTAACAACTTACAGCTGTTCTGCAGCAATGGAAGTAAATTAAGCCTTGAAAGTTGATGCTAACAATTCCTACAGGTGTCCCAACTTTTGTTGATTACTTACAAACCCTCTGTCTGTATAAAAGCAGTGTTGGAACAGACTGTGTTACTACACCCTCTTAAGCATTATTTGGACAGTATTGTACTGCAGGAAGTAGTATATTGCTATCATAATGGCGAGAAAAGGCAATTAACAAAGGAAGACAGACAGACCATTATAACCCTTAAAAGTGTAGGTCTTTCCTTTAGAGAAATTGCAAAGAAAGCCAAGGTGTCAGTGAGTACGGTTTCCTACACCATCAAAAGGCACTTGGAAACTGGAGGAAACTCTGACAGGAAGAGGTCTGGCAGACCCAAAGCCACAACAGAATCAGAAGACAAGTTTCTGAGAGTCAACAGCTTGCGTGATAGGCGGCTCACAGGACAACAGCTTCAAGCACAACTTCACACTAGTCAAAGTAAGCAAGTCTCAATTTCAACTGTGAAGAGAAGACTTCGAGCTGCAGGTTTGACAGGTCGAGTGGCAGTAAGAAAGCCATAGCTAAGATGGCAAAAGAAGAAAAAGAGGCTTGTCTGGGCCATGAAGCACCGCCAGTGGACTACTGAAGACTGGAAGAAGGTCTTATGGACCGATGAATCAAAATTTGAAATCTTCGGTTCATCACGCGGGGTTTTGTATGCGCCGTCGAGTAGGCGAAAGGATGGTTCCTCGGTGTGTGACACCAACTGTCAAACATGGAAGAGGAAGCGTGATGGTCTGGGGCTCTTTGCTGGATCCAGAGTCGGCGACTTGCACAGAGTGAGTGGCACCCTGAACCAAAAGCGGCTACCACAGCATTTTGCAGCGCCATGCAATACCCTCTGGTATCGCCCTAGTTGGTCAGGGGTTCATCCTACAGCAAGATAATGACCCAAAACATACCTCCAGGCTATGTCAGAACTACCTTAGAAGAAAAGAACAAGAGGGTAGGCTTCAAATCATGGAATGGCCAGCACAGTCTCCAGACTTAATCCCCATCGAGCTGGTTTGGGATGAACTGGACAGAAGGGTGAAAGCAAAGCAACCTACAAGTGCAACACATTTGTGGGAACTTCTGCAACAGTGTTGGGAAGAACTTTCTGAACAATATTTGATTTCCATTGCAGAAAGAATGCCACGAGTGTGTTTGGCTGTTATATCTGCAAAAGGTGGCTACTTTGATGAGTCAAAAATTTAGATTAAATTTTGTTAAACAAAACGATTCCATGATTTCTTTTTTATCTCCAATTGTTTATTTGTTCTATGCTTTAATTTCAGAGTACATTGAGACATTAAACTGCGTAAATTTCAATAAAAACTGGAAAAATGGAGGTGTTCTAAAACTTTTGACCGGTAGTGTATACAGTATATTATATAAATATATATATATATATATATATATATATATATATATATATATATATATATATATATATATATATATATATATATAGATAAATAGATAGATAGATAGATAGATAGATATACAGTACTGTGCAAAAGTTTTAGGCAGGTGTGAAAAAATGCTGTAAAGTAAGAATGCTTTCAAAAATAGACATGTTAATAGATTATATTTATCAATTAACTAAATGCAAAGTGAGTGAACAGAAGAAAAATCTAAATCAAATCCATATTTGGTGTGACAACCCTTTGCCTTCAAAACAGCATCAATTCTTCTAGGTTCACTTGCACAAAGTCAGGGATTTTGTAGGCATATAGTCAGGTGTATGATTAAACAATTATACCAAACAGGTGCTAATGATCATCAATTCAATATGTAGGTTGAAACACAATCATTAACTGAAACAGAAACAGCTGTGTAGGAGGAATAAAACTGGGTGAGGAACAGCCAAACTCAGCTAACAAGGTGAGGTTGCTGAAGACAGTTTACTGTCAAAAGTCATACACCATGGCAAGACTGAGCACAGCAACAAGACACAAGGTAGTTATACTGCATCAGCAAGGTCTCTCCCAGGCAGAAATTTCAAGGCAGACAGGGGTTTCCAGATGTGCTGTCCAAGCTCTTTTGAAGAAGCACAAAGAAACGGGCAGCGTTGAGGACCGTGAGCGCAGTGGTCGGCCAAGGAAACTTACTGCAGCAGATGAAAGACACATCATGCTTACTTCCCTTCGCAATCGGAAGATGTCCAGCAGTGCCATCAGCTCAGAACTGGCAGAAAACAGTGGGACGCTGGTACACCCATCTACTGTCCGGAGAAGTCTGGTCAGAAGTGGCCTTCATGGAAGACTTGCGGCCAAAAGCCATACCTCCGGCGTGGAAACAAGGCCAGCGACTCAACTCTGCACGAAAACACAGGAACTGGGGTGCAGAAAAATGGCAGCAGGTGCTCTGGACTGATGAGTCAAAATTTGAAATATTTGGCTGTAGCAGAAGGCAGTTTGTTTGCGAAGGGCTGGAGAGCGTACGAATGAGTGTCTGCAGGCAACAGTGAAGCATGGTGGAGGTTCCTTGCAAGTTTGGGGCTGCATTTCTGCAAATGGAGTTGGGGATTTGGTCAGAATTAATGGTATCCTCAATGCTGAGAAGTACAGGCAGATACTTATCCATCATGCAATACCATCAGGGAGGCATCTGATTGGCCCCAAATTTATTCTGCAGCATGACAACGACCCCAAACATACAGCGAAAGTCATTAAGAACTATCTTCAGCGTAAAGAAGAACAAGGAGTCCTGGAAGTGATGGTATGGCCCCCACAGAGCCCTGATCTCAACATCATCGAGTCTGTCTGGGATTACATGGAGAGAGAAGAAACTGAGGCTGCCTAAATCCACAGAAGAACTGTGGTTAGTTCTCCAAGATGTTTGGGCCAACCTACCTGCCGAGTTCCTTCAAAAACTGTGTGCAAGTGTACCTAGAAGAATTGGTTCTTGATGCTGTTTGTAGGCAAAGGGTAGTCACACCAAATGTGGATTTGATTTAGATTTTTCTTCTGTTCACTCACTTTGCATTTAGTTAATTGATAAATTTAATCTATTAACATGTCTATTTTTGAAAGCATTCTTACTTTACAGCATTTTTTCACACCTGCCTAAAACTTTTGCACAGTACTGTATATATATATAATTTGCTATATTAAATTTACGATTATTTCTGTCCATGCTACATACGTTTTTATAAAATGATTGTGGTGTTCAACCAGTTCTGATGATGAAATACAGAAGGACCTCATCAGAAAATAGATACTATATAGATTACTATGATTTATTTTCCCTGTTTTTGGATATTTATTTTTTTGATGGTCTTGTCCCACTTTTTGTACCCCATTACCATGGAATGACCCATACACCCTTGCGCTTAATTTAAACCTCTTCTCAAGTTCTACAGATCAGGTGCGTCAACCTCGCAGTAATCAATAGCCTGTAGCATTTTCAATGTCCACTGCACTCAAAAACTCTTGAGGTTATGTCAGAATTTCTTCAACTTTATTTTTTATTCTTTATTTATTGTCAATGAAAGTTAAAGGTAAATGTCAACATGTTTCTATCTCAGGGCAGCTGCTTGAGGCAGAAACGTGTTTGTTTTATACTTTTAAAAATTAATAAAGAATACACAATAAAGAGATGAAGAAATTCTTTTTGTTTTGAGTGCAGCGGATATCCGAAATGCTACACTTTACTAATAATAATAATAATTATTATTATTTGTTTATTTAGCAGACACCTTTATCCAAGACGACTTACTGAGACTAGGGTGTGTGAACTATGCATCAGCTGCAGAGTCACTTACAATTGAGTCTCACCCAAAAAATAGAGCACAAGGAGGTTAAGTGACTTGCTCAGAGTCACACAATGAGTCAGTGACTGAGCCTGGATTTGAACCGGGGACCTCCTGGTTACAAGCCCTTTTCTTTAATCACTGGACCACACAGCCTCTACCTTAAAGCTTCAGGCATGTACTTTACATTAATATTGCAAGTCATAAAAAAATAAGATAGCAGTCTCAAGCAAACATTAAACCTTTATGACTGAAGTTTAAGTTTATAATTGTGTGATTATATCCCCGAAGCTATACAAGTAATCTACTAAAAACCCAATCTTCATAGACAATAGTTTGGTGGCTACAATAAACCAATGTGATGTGTTTCTGGAAAATCCTATTATAGTTAAGCAGAGTGGCTGAAACTGGGCGTGATCACGTTATCCCCTATGAGGACACTGTATGTAAATCATGAATGTAGCAGTTTTAAAATCGATGTAAGATTATCTTAGTAATCTTCAATTGCAAAATAAATATATATTTTTAATACAACTTTTTGTCCATTGCACGTCGGTCTTAAAATATTTAAGCATGTTTGAGCAGTGTGATGTTTACAGAGCTACATGTTGCAAAAGACAATGAAACCTGTCGCATTAATCGTAATAATAATTTCTCAAAATATCATAGAAATCTCACAAAATATCATTCTTTGGATTGTACAACTCACCTAGATTACATTCGGCACAAAAACAATATATATTTTTCTATTTTATTGCTTAACTGTTTGTTTTTAAGAGAAGTGCCATTGAATTTTCAGATTTAGCCGCAGCGCCATGTCTGTGGGGCCGTGAGTTTAGGTTGCGGTTTACCTATTTTTGACAAATCCACACCGACTTCATTAGACTGCACTACAAACTGCTTTAAAATTAACGTAATACCATTTCATCTTTCGGAATCTCTGTTTTCACGTTATTCGGACAGTCAGTATACCTCTTTGAGTTATTATCCTATCAGGTGGGGTTTGGAAGACATGTGGGTTGGATTCAGTTCTTTACATGTGTCCAGTCAAAGTTTAATTAATTCTCTGCTCTCTGCAACAGCTAGTGCATTGAGAGTGGCTGTCTCAGTGACACGCCCTGACTGTCTTGGCAGTGACAGATGTGTTTTTAGGTGCAGGCTGTAGTGTAAAAAAAAAAAAAAAAAAATTTATATATATATATATATTCTGAAAACTAAAGCCAGTAGAGTGCAAAACTTAAATCCAAGATGGCCACCAGGATTTGGTGCATAAAAAAGCAGGTTTACACATTTAAAACTTTTTTTTTGTACATTAATTTTAGATATGTTTAAAGTTAAGTAAAAACTATTAATACTCCATTATTCAGAACTAATACATCGACAGCACTGCTTCTAGGTAAATTGAAATGAAAAGTTAATTACGCTAGAAAATAACCCTATTACTACATAATTTAAACACATTAAGGAGGCAAATCAAATTTTTGCTGCATGACTGTTATAGCAATGTTACCCAATTTGTACCACAGCACATTACTGGGTAAAACATCCTGCAGTTTAAAATAATCACGAGAAGAGATTTTGCAAACTTTTTTGGGAGTCAGATACAGAAATGGGAAGACCCACCACAAGCTTAGAAGAGCACAAAGATTCTGCACATGTTTTGTATTTCAAGGTTGAATAAAAGCATCCTGCACAACAATTATAAAACTTCATTCCTCTGATTCAACGGGGGTTAGTGCAAACATTTTTCTGTTTCATGGAATAGATTTAATAAAACAGCAGACACAGTACTGAAATCTTGAGACATAATGAATTCTGGCATGCACATTACATCTGTTGAAGCTTTGAAAGTATTTACTAAAAGCTAACAAAAAAAAGTTCAAACAATCATTTCTACACAAAGTCATATTAATCAAAACTAGAACGGCTTTCATTGACAGCTAGAAGCATTTTATTTAAAAACTGCCCACTTTCTTTCACTCTTTCGTGATTAAATCTGTCACGACAAAATCTATTCAGTTTGACATAATTTTGCTGACAACCAGACTTCAACATTTCACAGTAAAATGTGATAACCACTGTGTATAGTTTTGTAACAAAATAAACTAGTAATTGAGGCCTAGACAATAAAAAAATGTTTCAAGCTATTACCATGAATACCACATAAATTGATGGTAGACAAAGTTGGTGATAGGCTTTTGTCAAACTGTACTGTAGATGGAAGTTTATGTTTTATTTTTGAAAACCTACTTTGGCGCATCTTGTTAAATACATTTGTAGCGAATTCCCCAGCAGCAGACCACAAATAGACAGTAGAACAAGTGCTAAGGCAGAGTTAAGTCTAGTGCATCTTTTCTGTGTCAAAAATGCAGTCCCTTAAAAATTAGACCCCACAAAGGTTGACAGAATGCTTCTTCTGGAACACTTGGCTAAATAGAAAAACCTCTGCTAAAAAATCAGAGAAATACCAAAATCATTTCTTATATCCAATTCTCTTTAAAGAATCGCATCAAATAATCTAGTGCACTAAATAAAGAACTGGATAACATGCCAAGTTAAAAATTAATGAAAGAACCTATTTATGATTCATAACTTGATAAGAAAACAAGTATAAACCTGTGTATAATTGGCTTCCTTCAGTTGAATTCCTTACCTTTTATTTCCTGCCCTTGTTCTAAGTTACATGACAAGTGAACTGTCTCGGCTATTCACGTCCATTGGGTTTGCAAATACTGTTCAGTTTGGACAAACAAATGCTACGAAGGGTGCCATAGCGATAGCAGGCTTTCGTCAAGCAAATAATTTAGTTTAATGCCGGACTCAAGCACCACACGAAAGTCCATAAGTCCAAAACATAAAAAAAGGAAAGACGAAAACAAATGTACAGCAATAACTAGATACAAATGGCGCATCATGTGTACTTGGAGACAACCATTTCCCTCACTAGTATAAAAAAAAAATAATGTGTTAAATTTATCTAATTGCAGTTATCGTTAGTTTAGTTATTGCTCCTTGTAATTATTGATTACTTAGACTGTTAAGATGTTTAAAAAGTACAAATAATGTTTATTGTTAAATATAAACAACAACTAAAACATCTGATATAAGTAAACACGTATGTGTACAATGTTTGCATTAAATCTGTATATGTAATCTACCATATATCTCTTTATTTGTTAAGAAATCCACCCTTATTTGATGTATTCTAACTCTTAATAAGATTGAACTGGAGCAAGTCACAACTTATAAATATCTTGGTATATGGCTGGATAGTGCATTAACTGTTAACACACATATTGACAATATACAAGTTAAAATTAAGTCTAGACTTGTTTTTTTTATAGCGCAACAAATCCTGTTTTACTTTGTAACGGGAGATCTGTGCTGACTGTCTGACGCATGCATAGTGCTGCAGGAAGAGGGCAGCAGCCTCGGAAGATCCGCCTGTCAGTCATGGTGGTGACACAGAGAGGTGGGGAAGAGGGTGTGCTAGCTTTCCCTCTCTCTGAGTGGCTGAGACGCAGGCCTTGGGGGATTGCTGGCCCTATAAAATAACACTCTGTTGTTCCCTCAGATCTGCCCCTATAGGACGTAAACAAGCCAGCGGAAGCTTTGCAGCCAGACTGAGAAACGAACAGAGACCACCCACAAATAAAATAAAAGAAAACAAAATAAGAAAAGAAATAGAGCAGTAGCGGGTAAAACCTTGGGCAGACCCTGAAAGTATATTTTTAAACTACGCAGTTGAGGGAACTGTAGAGTGTAGGTCGGAGTCTCGGCCGTGCGGGTAGCGATGGTCGGAGAAAAGCTGCAGAGTGCAGCACCTTTTATTATGTAGTTTTGTTAAGCGTTTTATTTTCTATTTCTCTTTGTGCCTTCTGTTTTGATTATTGTTTCGTGCACCTGTGAGTGTACCCAAGGTAATCTGTGAAGCCAATACCATTGCTGGTAATCACAGGATAGCAGTGCCACCTTGTGGACATTAATAAATCGTGCACCTAAGTGGTGTTTAGCACTACAGTATTCTGTCTCCTGTGTCAGTGTATTAACCACTCTTCCACATACTCATTCTACGAAGTACATTCTAATTCAGATGTTGGTTCTCCCCATTCTTGATTATGGTAATGTCATTTATAAAATGGCCTCCAAAAAGGCTTGATGTCTTATACCATTCAGCGATAAGATTTGTGACTGGTGCTCCTTATCGTACTCACCACTGTGATCTTTATTCTTTAATTAAATGGCCCTCTTGAACTTTTTGCTGCTGTGGTGTGAGCCTCTTGGCCAGGTCGTTATTGAAAATGAGAATCTGTTCTCAATTGACTCATTTGGTTAAATAAAGGTAATAATAATAATAATAATAATAATAATAATAATAATAATAATAATAATAATAATAATAATTTCTGTCTTCAAAATGTTGTTTTATCACCAAAAAATCCATATTGTTATTTTAGTATAACAATCTTATGACAACTCTTGGAAAAGATTGTATTATTGTTTTTACTGACCTCTCGTTTATGGTTTGACTTATTTTTTGCATCCATTTTTTTAAGTATGTACTCACTCTGTATATTTGTAGAACTCACTCTAAGTTGTTTTGACTCATCTCAGTTTAATACAGTAAGCACTACTCAGATTTTCGGAGCAATTCCCTTTAACATTTAAAATAAAACAGTTTCTGCATTGAGTGATTTTAAAGCCTATTGGAAGCAAAATTTCCTTTCACCGCCATACTGCCAAGAAAAAAACAAACAAAAAAAACGAAATCTATTTTTTTTTTTGCGTACACATGACCTTTCCTTAGCCCTACCTTCAGAGTTCATCACGCTGACTGAAATATCTATGTCTGTGCATCCTGGAAGATGTATTTCAATGAGCTAGTTTTATGTCATGTTAGGTCATGGAAAGTCAGTGACGGGATCTTCTTTTTTTTTTTTCATTGTGACATCATACTGCAACGCAAATACATTTTGTTGCTAAGCATACTGCGCATCACTTAAAACCAACACTGTTTACAAAACGCTGAGAATCACAAAATACAAAATATTTTAAGATGGAAGTAAACTTTGATCTAATTTTTTACTTACATGAGGAATTTCAATAAGACTTGACAAAACACTGGGGATGAAGAATGCAGTTCCCTACACCCAGCCCAGCTGTCGGCTCTGTATTGCGTTGTAAAAAGTAAAATTATTGTATAGTACCTTCAATTGAGTTTGTTGAACTACAGTATTTTTACTAATATCATATTTATAGAAAATGTAAACATGTGTGGCATAACAAGATATAAAAATAGAGGACAGGTCATGAAACAGTATTTATGTCATGGGTGATAAGCCGCGGAACGATAACAAATTTGCTTGCTTTTTATCGCTGTATCTGCCCATGACACACATACTGTAATGAACTGTTTTTCATGACCTATTCTCTGTTTATATTGAAGGGTAAAAGAAAGCTAAGACAAATAACGTCAGATATATTTGTTTGTGGTTTCAGTTAGTTTGATCACCACAGGTTCTGTATTAAATCACAGCTTGCTATTGATTGGTAGTCAAATACTGTGTAGACAAGCGCAAACGATGGAGCGCTTTATTTTGTGTTACACATTGTAATTAACAAATACCTAATAACTTAAAACATGTTAACGAGAATTACTTGGATTCCCCCTGTATCTGGACAGGTTTACCAATAACATGCATGTGTTTTCTAATATATTGTATTTGCATCCAAAAAAGTTATTCTTTCACTGTGATGAAGAATTTGGAAAACTTTTTTTTCACCAGATTCATTTCTCTAACATTTCAGTTAACTTAATGAGGGTACTTGCTCTTTCAACTGTTAGATGGCAGAGAACCTGCTTGGAGGTTACAAATGAGGTGCTTTATATTCTGCATCATGAATCAGATGAGCTATTTTTTTTTTACTAATGAAAGGAAAAATGTATATGAATGAACAGCAATGAAAGCATAGAACTACTTTTAAGTTACAACTAATGAATCCTGTATTCCATATTTTAAAATGAAACAATACTGAAACAATACTGAAACAACAGCACAGCACAAACTGTGTGTACAATTTTGTGTCCTCTGAATGCATTTACCTGCTTGCCTGTACAGATGAAGCAAAACTGTGTGGTAAAAAAAAACAAAAAAACAATCAGACCTCATTTTTAGGTTCATCTTACATGTTTCTTTCTTACATCTTAAAAACTCTAAGAGCCCCAAACACAAATCACAAAACATCATTCAAAAGCAGAATGAAGAAAGGGTAGGTCATTCTCATGTGATGAACAGCTCCTTTCATGACAGATCTTGCTTTGGGTCCAGCAATCAATACGTACACAAAAGCAAGGTTCAGAGGGCTGCTCTAGCCCTTATCTGCTCGTGCACACAGTGATAATACGAATGCACTTGTATCAATGTAATAGGTAGCTACCTCCTCATTCTTTACAGTTGAACTCTGTCTTTTCTCAGTGTCAGAAGACAATCAATTGTCTGGTGAAACAAGGAGGTTTTAACTGCCCTACTTAGCTTTTTTTTTTTCTTTAATATTTCAGTCCTTTCATAAGTTTGACCTCCAAAGGGTTTTGCAGACCTTTCATTACAGAAAAAGATAGTTCTCGAATTACAGAAGATTGAGAGGAAACAGTTGGTTTTATTATTGATGTGCTTTCAACAAAGGACATACCGTATGTGCACACGAAAAAGTAGGAAAAAACAGGTTTTCTTTTGCTGCTTTCATATTCACTTTATTTATGTAACTGTACAGTAAGTGTATTCCCACTTTGTAACCAGACAAGGCTTTTTGCAGGTGTCACACGGTTCAATTTAACACATGCAGGGAGTAATTCAGATTCTGAATGTGCCACTGATTGTATTTAGAAAAGCTTATACACCCTCAGAAAAAGGCTCCCCTATATGAATGACAGCTGTTGAGAGTTGTACAGC
Source organism: Acipenser oxyrinchus oxyrinchus (assembly GCA_030684275.1). Lineage (NCBI taxonomy): Eukaryota > Metazoa > Chordata > Actinopteri > Acipenseriformes > Acipenseridae > Acipenser > Acipenser oxyrinchus. The sequence continues at coordinate 57,847,080 of CM060250.1, forward strand.
ACCGAAGGGCTTTCATAAGACATATTCTCGAGTCTGCTTTGTAAAGCCAACAGATGCCTTACTTCTAAGTAGCGTTTATTTGTAATCAGATTCTGGAGGGGGGGATCTCAGATTTCCCCAAAAATATCTGAATATCGGCCTAGATTAAATTATCCATTAAACGCACTATAAATCATAAAGAACCAAAAAACAGAATTTCAGTCAGTGATAAATTGCCTTTTACCAAATATAAAAATGGTGTCTTTATTTTGCTCTACCAAGTGTCCATTTCTTACGAAATGAATAGTCTGGCCAACCTTATCACAATTAGGTTTTTTTTTTTGTTTTGTTTTGTTTTTTCTATGAAGGACGTGAAATCATAATGTAAAGACAGAATAAAACATTATCTATGTATTTTTTGACTTTTGAAATGTATGATACAAGGGAAAAGACTGTAAAGCTGTTTCTTCCTAAAAGAACATTTGCCTTTACACTTCCATCAAACTAGGGCATAGAAACCTTTGAAGTGGAATCTGTTGTGTGTAAATCTGTAGCCGTATTGCGACTGTGATACTTTTTAAAACTAATTAAAAGGCTAAAATGGACAAACATGCAACATCATTTCATGCTTGTGTTTTTGCTGTTCTTAAAAAAAGGCTGATATGGCCACTAACACACATACAAATAAATAAATAAATAAATAAATAAAATCAAGTGTCAGACCGTGGCAAAACATGTAATGGTAAGATAGTAATGTGTGTAATTATGCCCAGAATATAAAAGTTTCCTATAGGCTATCAAGACCTTAACTCAGTGTGGAATTATCTTGTGTAGCAAACATAGGGTAAACAGAAATGTGTGCATGAACAGTGTGATTTTCAAGCCATGTATTTGAACTGAGAATAATAATAATAATAATAATAATAATAATAATAATAATAATAATAATAATAATAATAATAAATAATTTATTATTAATAATAATAATAATAATAATAATAATAATAATAATAATAATAATAATAATAATAATAAGAGTTGTTAGATACCAGACATCAAGGTCTAAAAAATACTGACAAATAAATGGAGAGTTTCTAAAAAACAAAAAAAAACGAGGAACCGACTGCAAATATTCTAGCTGCAGATAGCTTTAAGAGAAGATAAAGAGCATTGCAATCAATAAATCATTGAGAAGATGATTATTTCTACAAGTTGAAGGTCAGCACAAGTCATTACTGCCAAAGCAAACAGAACTTGTTAATTTAATCCAACAGACTTGGCAGTGAAAACAAACAAGAATTTCATCACCTTCAACAGAAGGTGTCTTAGATACTCAGGGTACTTATGGCAGATTGTAGGATCCAAGTAAAAAGGCAAGGCATACTCATATAAAGTATTAACTGCAGCAAACATCCAATGAATGACTAATAACGTTAGTCAAACATATCACCCAAATAAATATGAAATTGGAGCAAGGCCAGAACACGTTTTGAAACCATCCACAACCTTACTTTGATAGCACAACCTTATACCAGTTCTGAAAAGGCACATGATTGTTATCTTGCTACTTGAAAACCAGCAGCTTCTAAAAGGTAAAAAAGAAAATAAAAATCGAGCTTGAAAAAATATCCACAGCTATTCAGAGCAATTTAAAAAGTAAGAAAAGTTGATTCAATCTTAGGTAAAACAATAGTATTCTTAATATTTTTTAAAGTACTACATTACTACCCTGTTCAAGGATTTGTGGGTTTTTTTTTCTTCTTTTTTTAAGTAGCCTTAGCTAGAGACAGGAATCTATAACTGATTAACTGTACAATTACCAAGACGAACAAGTGCAGCCTAGAAGAGAAATAACGAAATAACTGCAATCAAACTGTTTAGACAGCCCAATAAGTTTAGTGTTTTGTGCTAATGAAAAACAAGAACAAATAAGAGAGCTTAATTAAATATTTACTCATACACACAGAAACAAATGAGGTTATTTTAATGTTATTTAAATGGTTAATTCATTTAAAGTTGCATTTATAAGACAATAGACAGACAACTCCATCATTTGAATTAGATGTGCAAGAATGCATGTCTTATGATTGGTGATTCTTCTATACCAGTAGTACTGGCTTTTTCAGTTTGAACAGGTCCTTAAATACTTAATAGAACAATTGAGATACATTTAACAATTACCTGCTTGGTATTTATCTATTTATTATGTGTTAGTGTTGTCAGAAGTTTTCCGAAAAGTGTGATTACATGATACACATTTTGTTAGTTTTCGGAATTTAATTGGAAATTTCTAGGCGCTGTTTTCCAAAAACTGACTTTCGAAATATTCCGATACATTTTCCGAAAACTGTATTTACGTGACTTTTGATTTCGGAATTAGTTTACGAAAAATATCGGAATTCTGCTCATGTAAACGCACTGATTGACTGATTCTCGGTGTATTCAATCCCAGCTAAGCCTGGACAATCTCTGTGTAAGAATTACAAAAAACAAAACAAAAAAATAAAGAAAGAAAGAGAACACCCAGTTAGCTTTTAAAAGTTTAGAATGTATAGAGGATACTGAATGATATTTCGTGGTATATGTTTTTATTCGCCGCAGGAGGATGTCCCAGTAAATAAAGAGCCATAAAAAGGGCGAGTGGTTTAGGTCGGGACACCTATTCATTCTGGAACTGAAAACAAAAACAACAGACAATAAATGTGCCTCGGAACGTTTGACAATTATCTGGAAAATAATACTTTTGATTACACCACAGCGGTCAAAAATGTATAGTAATGGCTCCAAATTACTCAAGGCAAGCAATTATATATATTTTTTTGGTACAAGTAGTTCTTTTTTCACAATTTTCTATCAACTGGTTTCTGATTGCAGTAATAACCTTCACACAGGGTCATTCTGACCTTCGGTAATAGCCTCTTCCAACTGAGATGAAACATTACAAAGCAGCACCCACAGTTATTAACTATCCATGAATAGATTTGAAGACTGGTAACCACCACTGTGACAATCATTATAATTATTCTAATAAAATTACCAACCTCCCCCCACACTCACTTGAATGTGGATATTGGATAACTCAAATGATTGCTGTACAGCATATAGTAACTTACAGGCTACATGTTATACAACCATAGGTTTCCAATATTATTTAAACAAATATATCTTATTAGTAATGAGTGTGTGTGTGTATATATATATATATATATATATATATATATATATATATATATATATATATATATATATATATATATATATATATAGTATATACACACAGTGCCTTGTAAAAGTATTCAGACCCCTGACCAAATCTCTCATATTACTGAATTACAAATGGTACATTGAAATTTCGTTCTGTTTTATATTTTATTTTAAAACACTGAAACTCAAAATCAATTATTGTAAGGTGACATTGGTTTTATGTTGGGAAATATTTGTAAGAAAAATAAAAACTGAAATATCTTGCTTGCATAAGTATTCAACCCCTGTGCTGTGGAAGCTCCCAGTTTACACTGATGAAAGAAATTGCCCTAACGAGGACACAATTACCTTACCATTGGCCTCCACCTGTGAACCATTAAAGTTGCTGTCACATTTTCTGGATAAAACCCCACTGTTGAAGGATCATTGGTCAGGCTGTGAATCTGAAGGAAAATGAAGACCAAAGAGCATTCTACAGAAGTTAGAGATAAAGTAATACAAATGCATAGATTAGGAAAGGGTACAAAATAATATCCAAGTGTTTGGATATCCCAGTGAGCACAGTTGGATCAATAATCAGGAAGTGGAAGCTGCATCACACCACCCAGGCACTGCCAAGAAAAGGCCAGTCCCTCAAAACTCAGCCAAACAAGGAGGAGACTTGTGAGAGAAGCCACAGAGAGGCCAACAATCACTTTGAAGGAGCTACAGAGTTCAGTGGCTGGGAGTGGAGTAATGGTGCACCAGTCAACCATATCAAGAGCTCTGCAGAACACTGGCCTGTATGGGAGGGTGGCAAGAAAGAAGCCGTTATTCAAAAAGTACCATCTGAAAACACATCTGGAGTTTGCCAGAAAGCATGAGAGTGACCCAGCTGCGATGCGGGAAAAGGTTTTGTGGTCAGATGAGACCAAGATAGAGCTTTTTGGCCAAAACTCAAAGCGCTATGTGTGGCGCAAACCTAACACTGCCCATGCCTCAAGACACACCATCCCTACAGTGAAGTATGGTGGTGGCAGCATCATGCTGTGGGGATGCTTCTCATCAGCAGGGACTGGGCATCTTGTTAAAATTGAAGGAAGAATGGATGGAGCAAAATACAGGGAAATACTGCAAGAGAACCTGCTTCAGTCTGCTAAAAACTGAAGCTTGGGAGGAAATTCACCTTTCAGCAGGACAATGATCCCAAGCACAAGGCCAAAGCAACATTGGAGTGGCTCAAGAACAAAAGGTGAATGTCCTACAGTGGCCCAGTCAAAGTCCTGATCTCAATCCCATTGAGAATCTGTGGCACTATTTGAAAATTGCGGTCCACAAGCGCCGTCCAACCAACCTGAACAACCTGGAGCAAATCTGCCAAGAAGAATGGGCCAAAATCACTCCGACACTGTGTGCAAAGCTGGTACATACTTACCCCAAAAGACTTAAAGCTGTTATTGCAGCGAAAGGTGGCTCTACCAAATATTAATGTGGGGGTTGAATACTTATGCAAGCAAGATATTTCAGTTTTTTATTTTTCTTAAATATTTCCCAACATAAAACCAATATTGATTTTGAGTTTCAGTGTTTTAAAATAAAATATCAAACAGAACGAAATTTCAATGCACCATTTGTAATTCAGTAATATGAGAGAATTGGTCAGGGGTCTGAATACTTTTGCAAGGCACTGTATATACACACACCATTATTATATTCAATATTTACTTTTGTGCTTCTTTTCAGGTTTATCAATAACAAACTACAATTTAACAAAAATGATAAACATAGTGCTAGGTGCTATATAAAATAAAGATTGGTTGATATTATATTATATTATGATATGATATGTACCATATGCAATTAAAAACGGCCATACTATTCAAAGCCCTTTCATGTTATTAATGTGTGTGTGTTAGTTCATTCAGTCCCCGAACTTAAGCACTCTTTCAAATTGAAAGTGAAAACTAAAACAGGATAAACAAATGCAGAGAATGAAGAAACAATGGACAATTTCAGCAGTCAGATCTATTATCCAGTGCAGTCTGACAAACTGTATGTAACTTAACTTCTGTGCTGTGGTTGCAGAACACCACAAAATATTACCTCTGCATGTAAATATGGAAGATTACAATTAATTATGAGCTTGTCTTAATTCAGATCAATGGGAGACAACCACCATGTCTGTGCAAAGATTAAAATATAAATTAAAATTCAAACATCTAGCGGAATTAAAAATACAAGAATGAATGTGTATATTTTTGATAGATGTACAGTACTGCTATGTATTATGTCTACCTACTCAATGCTGTACGGTAGCAGGTGGAGGTGCGTTTATCAAACACAACAGTTTGGGTGTTTAAATTCAGAATTGCTGGTGACACACATACATTCAAATATGACGGGGGGAACAAAATAATAAATTCAGAACGCCGAATGCTGTCGGTGGGTTTTTCTTAGTTAATGCTGGAAAGTTGAAGCCCTCGCGATTAAGGCATCATATTCCTTGCATGCATTTATAATGTTGTTGTCAAAAAAATGCTGTCATTGATACCTAGGTTTGGTGGTGTGCAGCCCACCTCATGTTTAATCCCTTTGTAAGTCAGGGTTACACTTTGTTCTATTAGTTCTACTTCTAAGCGACCTCTTATGTGAAATGCTATGTTGCTTCCTCATTTGTCCTGTCTGTCCGGCCTAAACAACCTAAAAGCACTTCTATGTATTTGTTTGTGTAAGACTGAAAAGCAATGATGTTTTTCTTCCTCTACTACTTATTAGCATTATGAATATATTTTTAAATCTGTTTTAGGCAGACATCTGTTAGCATAACATTACTTTTATTACAAGCTGAAGATGCACTACTGGCTTTTGCATTACAGGAGTGTTAATCCCCCATGATATTTTATGCATCAGCTTTTACTTTGATTTGGAGTTAATCAGATTTTCTTCTTTTATGTTTTATATTGTTTGAAGTTTAAATATCTGGGATATTCTTAATGTTTTCAATATCAGCCAAGAATCCCACATTCCAGTGGTTGTTATGTAAAAAGCTAATCAGTTTAAGAGAAGCTGTAAAAATATCAAGCATATGTGTAATATCATTTTCCATCAACCATTTATATGATTTCTCTGCCTCGCTTCTCCCATGCAACTCCACTGCTCCGCTCCCTCCACTGGCTCCTCGATCACCACTGCATCCAGTTCAAGACTCTTGTACTCGCTACAGATGCCTTGACCAGACTGCACCCAGCTACCTCCAGACCCTCATCTCTCCCTACACCCCCACTCGACCTCTCCGCTCCTCCTGCACTAGAAGACTGGCTGTACCTCCTCTACGCTCCCCTGCCTCCAGAGCCTGCTCCTTCTCCACCGAGCCCCGCAGTGGTGGAATGACCTTCCTACAGATGTCAGGACTGCCCAGTCCCTGACCACCTTCTGGCGCCTCCTCAAGCCTCACCTCTTCAGACAGTACCTGTAGAACTCCTCTTTTCCCTCTGGACTCTATCACTCTTCCTTAAATGCGCTTTACTTGCTCTTATCTGCTCCCTATTTTACTGCATTTAATCGTGTACTTTAGAGTACTGTAATCTGTCACAAGTGTTATTTAATCTGTAGTATTTTTGTATTTAATTATATCCTGACGTAACTATCACTGACACTGCTATCTGCTCCATTATTGAATCGTATTTTGTCATACTTGTACTTGCTAGAACCGAAGTCATTGGATAAGGGCATCTACTAAGAAAAATATATATATATATATATATATAGTTTTAGCAGATGTGAAAAAATGCTGTAAAATAAGATGCTTTCAAAATAGACATGTTAATAGATTATATTTATCAATTAACTAAATGCAAAGTGAGTGAACAGAAGAAAAATCTAAATCAAATCCATATTTGGTGTGACCACCCTTTGCCTTCAAAACAGCATCAAGCATCAATTCTTCTAGGTACACTTGCACACAGTTTTTGAAGGAACTCGGCAGGTAGGTTGGCCCAAACATCTTGGAGAACTAACCACAGTTCTTCTGTGGATTTAGGCAGCCTCAGTTGCTTCTCTCTCTTCATGTAATCCCAGACAGACTCGATGATGTTGAGATCAGGGCTCTGTGGGGCCATACCATCACTTCCAGGACTCCTTGTTCTTCTTTACGCTGAAGATAGTTCTTAATGACTTTCGCTGTATGTTTGGGGTCGTTGTCATGCTGCAGAATAAATTTGGGGCCAATCAGATGCCTCCCTGATGGTATTGCATGATGGATAAGTATCTGCCTGTACTTCTCAGCATTGAGGAGACCATTAATTCTGACCAAATCCCCAACTCCATTTGCAGAAATGCAGCCCCAAACTTGCAAGGAACCTCCACCATGCTTCACTGTTGCCTGCAGACACTCATTCGTGTACGCTCTCCAGCCCTTCAGTGAACAAACTGCCTTCTGCTACAGCCAAATATTTCAAATTTGACTCATCAGTCCAGAGCACCTGCTGCCATTTTCTGCACCCCAGTTCCTGTGTTTTCGTGCATAGTTGAGTCGCTTGGCCTTGTTTCCACGTCGGAGGTATGGCTTTTTGGCGCAAGTCTTCCATGAAGGCCACTTCTGACCAGACTTCTCCGGACAGTAGATGGGTGTACCAGGGTCCCACTGTTTTCTGCCAGTTCTGAGCTGATGGCACTGCTGGACATCTTCCGATTGCGAAGGAAGTAAGCATGATGTGTCTTTCATCTGCTGCAGTAAGTTTCCTTGGCCGACCACTGCGTCTACGGTCCTCAACGTTGCCCGTTTCTTTGTGCTTCTTCAAAAGAGCTTGGACAGCACATCTGAAACCCCTGTCTGCCTTGAAATTTCTGCCTGGGAGAACCTTGCTGATGCAGTATAACTACCTTGTGTCTTGTTGCTGTGCTCAGTCTTGCCATGGTGTATGACTTTTGACAGTAAACTGTCTTCAGCAACCTCACCTTGTTAGCTGAGTTTGGCTGTTCCTCACCCAGTTTTATTCCTCCTACACAGCTGTTTCTGTTTCAGTTAATGATTGTGTTTCAACCTACATATTGAATTGATGATCATTAGCACCTGTTTGGTATAATTGTTTAATCATACACCTGACTATATGCCTACAAAATCCCTGACTTTGTGCAAGTGTACCTAGAAGAATTGATGCTGTTTTGAAGGCAAAGGGTTGTCACACCAAATATGGATTTGATTTAGATTTTTCTTCTGTTCACTCACTTTGCATTTAGTTAATTGATAAATATAATCTATTAACATGTCTATTTTTTGAAAGCATTCTTACTTTACAGCATTTTTCACACCTGCCTAAAACTTTTGCACAGTACTGTATATATATATATATATATATATATATATATATATATATATATATATATATATATATACACACTGCAAAAGTTTTAGCAGGTGTGAAAAAATGCTGTAAAGTAAGAATGCTTTCAAAAAAGACATGTTAATAGATTATATTTATCAATTAAGTAAATGCAAAGTGAGTGAACAGGAAGAAAATCTACATCAAATCAATATTTGGTGTGACCACCTTTGCTTCAAAACAGCATCAATTCTTCTAGGTACACTTGCACAAAGTCAGGGATTTTGTAGGCATATAGTCAGGTGTATGATTAAACAATATACCAAACAGTGCTGTTGATCATCAATTCAATATGTAGGTTGAAACACAATCATTAACTGAAACAGAAACAGCTGTGTAGGATGAATAAAACTGGGTGAGGAACAGCCAAACTCAGCTAACAAGGTGAGGTTGCTGAAGACAGTTTACTGTCAAAAGTCATACACCATGGCAAGACTGAGCACAGCAACAAGACACAAGGTAGTTATACTGCATCAGCAAGGTCTCTCCCAGGCAAAAATTTCAAGGCAGACAGGGTTTCCAGATGTGCTATCCAAGCTCTTTTGAAGAAGCACAAGAAGCGGGCAACGTTGAGGACCGTAGCAGTGGTCGGCCAAGGAAATCTTTACTGCAGCAGATGAAAGACACATCATGCTTAATTCCCTTTCAAGAATCGAAGATGTCCAGCAGTGCCATCAGCTCAGAACTGGCAGAAAACAGTGGGACCCTGGTACACCCATCTACTGTCCGAGAAGTCTGGTCAGAAGTGGCCTTCATGGAAGACTTGCGGCCAAAAAGCCATACCTCCGACGTGGAAACAAGGCCAGCGACTCAACTATGCACGAAAACACAGGAACTGGGGTGCAGAAAAATGGCAGCAGGTGCTCTGGACTGATGAGTCAAAATTTGAAATATTTGGCTGTAGCAGAAGGCAGTTTGTTCACCAAGGGCTGAGAGTGGTACACCTAATGAGTGTCTGCAGGCAACAGTGAAGCATGATGGAGGTTCCTTGCAAGTTTGGGGCTGCATTTCTGCAAATGGAGTTGGGGATTTGGTCAGAATTAATGGTCTCCTCAATGCTGAGAAGTACAGGCAGATACTTATCCATCATGCAATACCATCAGGGAGGCATCTGATTGGCCCCAAATTTATTCTGCAGCATGACAACGACCCCAAACATACAGCCAAAGTCATTAAGAACTATCTTCAGCGTAAAGAAGAACAAGGAGTCCTGGAAGTGATGGTATGGCCCCACAGAGCCCTGATCTCAACATCATCGAGTCTGTCTGGGATTACATGAAGAGAGAGAAGCAACTGAGGCTGCCTAAATCCACAGAAGAACTGTGGTTAGTTCTCCAAGATGTTTGGGCCAACCTACCTGCCGAGTTCCTTCAAAAACTGAGTGCAAGTGTACCTAGAAGAATTGATGCTTGATGCTGTTTTGAAGGCAAAGGGTGGTCACACCAAATATTGATTTGATGTAGATTTTTCTTCTGTTCACTCACTTTGCATTTAGTTAATTGATAAATATAATCTATTAACATGTCTATTTTTGAAAGCATTCTTACTTTACAGCATTTTTTCACACCTGCCTAAAACTTTTGCACAGTACTGTATATATATATATATATATAATTGTTTTGTCTTTAAATTTAGTAGTCGCCAATTAATTTTACTATGTTTTTCTCCCAATTTGAAATATCCAATTGCATTTAGGCTCAGCTCACTGCTAACACCGCCACGCTGACTCAGGAGCGGGGAAGACGAACACACCCTGTCCTCCGAAGCGTGTGCCATCAGCCGACCACTTCTTTTCACTCTGCAGGCCAGCCATGCAGCCAACCCAGAGCTACAGCATCGGAGGACAACGCAGCTCTGGCCAGCTTACAGGCAAGCCCACGGGCGCCTGGCCAGTCTACAGGGGTCACTGGTGCACGGTGAGCCGAGGACACCCTGGCCGACCTAAGCCTCCCCCCCCCCCCCCGAAGCGGCGACCTCCAGGCTATAGGGCCATCCTGCACTCCACGCGCAACCATCAACCATATGTTTAAGCAACACAATTGCACAAGGAGAACTGTCTTCCAAGTTGACAAAACCTGAGACGAAGTCAAGGTTTAAGCACTTGAGGGAAATGGTTTATAAAAGACACTATCAGAAAACTTTCCTACATGTTTCATGTTATAAATGTTATAAATTTTGGTTATGTGTTTTATTTTTAATTTTTACTTTTTATACACTTGATGTGTATTCAAGTTATAAATTACCTATGTTTTGGTATATCCTTTTTTTAAGGTCCTGGATTAAATTTTTTTAAAAATGTCAAAAAAGTCAAGTTGCATGTTGATTCCTCTCTGGGTCGGACTTCATCTGAATCAGTTTGGCAACAGATTGCCTTTGTGACATTTCCTAATACAAACTTTATCATGTCTTGTTATCACAGGATTTGGAAATCCAATAAAAGTGAATGGCAGAGAGATTCTACTTTAAAATATTTAAATATATATGTATACCATTCACTTTAAGTTTAAACACAATGTGAAGCACTTCATCATTGTGAGGTTATACAGGTAGATATTAACACTGGAGGTAAAGAGGTAAATTGAGGTTATTAGAGTAAACTCAGGTTTACTCTAATAAAACTGCACCCAAATAGTTAGGGAATCGGGATAAGCATTCATGGACTTGACTGTTTTAAAGACTAATCTTGCTGTGAAGATTGTTCAAGTATTACATTTCCAATTAACCCTAAGGCAGATTGGATCATTTATATGGTTCTACTTCAAGGTAATCTTCTGCTTGAATAAATATAAGCAAACATTTCCCATGAAGCATCTTAGCCTTTTCCTTTTTCATAAATAATTAAGGTGACTTGGATCATCCAAGCCAACAGGATCCCAGTTTCACTTCCTTATAAAGATCATGGGAATGTGTTCTATAGTGCAGTTTAAACCCAACATTACCCTCTTCTCAATAGCAGTTAATTGGACAGATAATCATTTAGATTTGTGTTAACATCATTGGTTCTGTAGAGAACATATTCTGGGACTTAAAAGTATAGATTAAATGAACAATTTCAAGTCATCTATGCCTAGTCATGTGTTTTATTTATAACTGAGCCCATTTAGCTGTCACAAAAAGTAACATGACCTCAATATGAATGCCATATCAGGCCAGGGGCCAATAATAATAATAATAATAATAATAATAATAATAATAATAATAATCTATTTTTAATATAACACCTTTCACAGAAAGAATTGTCGCAAAGCTCTTCAAATAAATAAAAACTGACAACTATTAATAAAAGAAAGCAAGAAAAACAATAAAAACAAAAGAACACATAAAACAAGGCAGAGAATAAAAGGAAAATAACAGTAGCATAAAAATGCTACATTATAAAAGTGTATTTTTAATCTTGTTTCAGGGATAAATATAGCTTTGTATCATCAGCGTAACAATGAAAATTAACCCCATAGCTACGAATGATATTGCCCAGAGGCAGCATATACAAAAAGTAAGTCTCCTCCTCTATTAACAAATTGAGAGAGATAGGATCAAAACCAAGACAGAACACAACCTGAAAATCCTACCAGATTTTCAAGGCGATCAATTGTGTCAAACACAGCACTTAAATCTAATAGTAAGAACCGAAGGTGTGCCCGTGTCAGAAGATACCAACACATCCTTAACCACTCTAATAAGTGCTGTCTCAATGCTATGATAAGGCCAAAACCCAGACTGAAATTTCTCATATATATGCTATAAACTGCAAGCAATGTGTTAAGTTGCTCAGCAACTACTCTTTAGGCAGAAATGGAAGATTTGAAATAGGCCTGTATTTATTAAGAACATTGTGATCTAAGGTAAATTTCTTGAGCAGTGGTTTTTCTATTGCAATCTTGAAAGAGTTAGGAACAATACGTGATAAAAGGGAGCTGTTAACAATATTTAATGTCGTGGTATTTATTTTGGAGAATACTTCTTTAAAAAGTGGTGTAGGGATAGAATCTAACGCACAGTGATTCATTAATGTGTTGCAAGTCCTAAATGTGAACTAAAAAGTAGAAAACTGCTGCTTTCTTTACTTTATCTTTATTTGGGTATATACAACTACAGTAAGGCTACTAAAGGAACTGCAAACTAAGCCAAAATAGAAGAACATATTCTGTAATTAAATAATTGTGTAATTATATTATTGTGTTCTATTTGTATTCATTCTGTTTAGCAAGTTCTGTGATCCTCTTAAATGTAAAAGATCACCTTTAATGGGATTTTTTACATATCAGAAAAAAAAGAAAAAATGTTAACCTTGAATTTTTACATTTAAATGGCAAAACTGCCCATCAACTACTGACATTCTGATTCTAATTCCGGCAGAAAGTGGGTTGAGACACGGACATGTCAAATAAACTGACAGCAGAGAAGCCTTAACTGCAGTCAGTGCCTAGGAGCAGGAATTTGCACAAAGGAAACTATTCCGCAACTTATCTGATGGACAAGTCAGGTGAAATCGAGAACTCCGTGTGGTATACGAGTTTCAGGGTTTAGGATTTAAACTTCATTCATTTGAAAATAAACTGATCGGAACAAGTATCTTGAACCCGATATATAGCATCCCAGAGATAAGACTGCACAATCCTTACTGGGCAATCACCGGAATAATTTGTCTATTAAATTCATCACATTATTAAGTAATTAAAAAATATGAATGACTGAATATTGCATGACGTTGTAGCTTTGCAATGTGCATTGTCCATGCTTTTATTTTAGCCTGCTTTTAAACTGCCCAAAATAATACAATTGTATGGATCTTAGGTACAGAAAGTCATACAGGTTTTAAATCTGGCTCTATTTTCTTTTGCAGTACTTTACACTCTGTGGCAAATAACAAATGAAAATGAAGCTTAGGCATGACTATCAATGGATTAGGCTACCATTATAGAACCCAAAATAATACTCCTTGTATTGTGTAAGAAAATATTACAATTCAGGCTGGGACCTTTTACAAAAAAAAAAATGGTATGAGAATTTGTGTCATGAGATGACTGTACAATTAAACCTTGTGTGCCAATTTACGATTGATTAATATGCAATATAGTACCAAATGCTAAAAACAACACCTATGTCTATATTTTATGGGGGTTTTTTAAAGCTTGTTGTATCATATTTTTAGTGCTCTCTGAGTTTTAACACTGCTGCCTGCTGGCTGTCAGAGCTGGAGCCTTCATGTTGTGATGTAGTACCTGGGCAGACTCTGCAGCCATAGAATCTAAGGGAGGGGCTGGGAAAGAGACACTTAGATTGTGAAAAAAGAATGAAAATAAAAATGGTAAGTTACAACTATGATCCCAATATACAATAACAATGTAGTTTGTTTATCTATCTATCTATCTATCTATCTATCTGTCTATCTATCTATCTATCTATCTATCTATCTATCGAGAGAGAGAGAGAGAGAGAGAGAGAGAGAGAGAGAGAGAGAGAGAGAGAGAGAGAGAGAGAATAGATGGGCTTCAGTGAGTTACAGGAAAATAATTCCATCTCAGGTTTATGCGACGCATAAACTACGAGACCGCTATGTCGAGAAGTTTATAAACTGTCACAGAATCCCGAGATGGAATTATTTTCCTTGACTCACTGAAGCCCATCTATTATTTTTTCATAATACATGGATATTATCTCTGATTAAAATAAAGACAATAAATGGGTTTAAATTGCAAGTGAATTTAATGAACAACAACAATGTAAATTAAGTCAATATTACAGAATCTTAAATATAATTTTCTTTTTGATAATCCAGGAATGGTGAATTAAACTGGGTAGATACTGAAATGCAAAACATAACATATTTTTAAGGAAAAGGTGTTTCCATGGGGTATGCTTTTTTTATTTTATTTTTTAATCGCTGTCAAAGATTATTTGTCTTGTTCGCTTGGTTGGTGTAGGATGATTTTAAATCTTCACATAGACAGATTTGTTAAAAGTGCCTAAAAAACACAAATTGTGGGTGTTGTCAAGTGACTTAAAACAAGACATTTTGTTTGAATGTGGTTGGGGTGCACAGGAGTCAAATATGGGTCAAAGGTCAAGTATAATCTTCTAGACGAATATACCATTTTGACGTCACTACTGCAGTATTATGCCTTTTTTATCGAATGGCTCAGGATAAAAATATAGCCTTCATCCATATATGGGAATGGGTATAAAAAAATATCAAAGACCTTGAATATCCCTTGGAGCATGGTCAAGACGATTATTAAGAAGTGGAAGGTGTATGGCACCACCAAGACCCTGCCTCGATCAGGCCGTCCCTCCAAACTGGATGACTGAGCAAGAAGGAGACTGATCAGAGAGGCTACCAAGAGGCCAATGGCAACTTTGCAAGAGCTACAAGCTTTTATGGCCAAGACTGGTCAAAGTGTGCATGTGACAACAATATCCCAAGCACTCCAAAAATCTGGCCTGTATGGTAGGGTGGCAAGAAGGAAGCCATTACTCAAGAAGGCTCACCTTGAATCCCGTCTGATGTATGCAAAAAAAACACTCAGGAGATTCTGTAGCCATGTGGCAAAAAGTTTTGTGGTCTGATGAAACTAAAATGAAACTTTCTGGCCTAAATGCAAAGCGTTGTGTTTGGCACAAACCCAACACAGTGCATCACCCAAAGAACACCATCCCTACTGTGAAGCATGGTGGTGGCAGCATCATGTTATGGCTGAAACTGGGACGGAAGTTCACCTTTCAGCATGACAACGACCCAAAGCTACACTGGAGTGGCTAAGGAACAAAAAGGTAAATGTCCTTGAGTGGCCCAGTCATAGCCCGGACCTAAATCCAATCGAAAATTTGTGGCATGACTTGAAGATTGCTGTCCATCAATGCTCCCCAAGGAACTTGACAGAGCTTGAACAGTTTTGTAAAGAAGAATGGTCAAATATTGCCAAATCTAGGTGTGCAAAGTTGGTAAAGACCTATCCCAACAGACTCAAAGCTGTAATTGCTGCCAAAGGTGCTTCCACCAAGTATTAACTCAGGGGGGTGGGGACTTTTTTCCCCTTAACAGTGTGAAGTATGGTGTGTAGATAAGTGGAACAAAATTCCCATTTAAATGGATGAAACTGAGGCACTGACACAACAAAATGTGAAAAAAGTTCAAGGGGGTGTAGACTTTCTATAGGCACTATATATATTAGCTCAAAGAGCCAGCTGCCCAATCTGTATTAATTCTAATTAACATTACTTTATATAAACTTATATTTTTATTATATCATGCAATGCTGGCTCTGAGGATCAGTCTAGATTTGGCCTCCCCTGCACATCAGCATGCACAACATTTGAATGAATTTTGTTTATTTATTTAAATGTTAAATATTTATTGAAGTTAATTAGTTCATTCTTTTCTGTTGAGTCCTTCTGGCATAATTGTGTTCAGTCTATTTATCCATTTACTTTCTTTTATTCTTCTATATGTCACATTGTCTAATCTTAGTTGTTCTAATACTACAAACTTTACAACATTTATGTCATGTCATTGACTGGTGAAGTGCTGTACTATTGGTTCATTCATTTTTTTTTATTTCTAATTAATGAAAGGTGGTTCTGAATTATTTTATATAAAGTGGTTCCAGTCTCTCCAACATATTTGATTTCATCACATTTTTCACAGGCTATTCCATAAACAACATTGCTATTTTTACAGTAGGTATTAGTTTTTAGTGGATATGTGGTATTCTTATGTTTATATTTTTACTTTTGTCCATGTATCTACTACACACTTTACATCTACTGGTGCACATGTTCGTAGAACCTATTTTGTCAATTATTCTTTTATGTTTACTGTGAACTAAAATATCACCTAAATTAGCTTCTCTTTTGAATGCTACAACTGGGGCCTTAAGATATACTTTTTTTAATTTTTCTGAATTATGTAGAATCCGCAAGTGTTTCCAAACTAATTTTAGAAATATTGGGCAAAAGTTTAGAGTAAGTCATTACTAATGGGACTCTTTTGACCTTTTTATCTCTATTTTTATAATCTAGTAGATCATCTCTTTTTAGTTTATCCACTTTTCTTTACTCCGTCTCGATAATTCTTTCTTTGTATCCTCTTTTTCTAAGATGTGTTTTTAATATATTTCTTTGTTTTACATAGTCACTTTCTTTTGAGCATATTCTTCGTATTCTTATTCCTAGACCCTTTGGGATTGCCCTTTTAGTGTGTATTGGATGTGCAGAGGACATGTGTAAATACTGGTGCATGTCAGTAGGTTTACAGAACAGGTCAGTCTCAATTGAACCTTCTTCAAGTTTTACTATGGTATCTAAAAATTCTATTTCTTTTCTTGTCCATCGAAGGTCCACCTTAATATTACTGTGTATTTGATTTGCCATTTTATGAAACTGGAAAAGAGATTCTTCTCCATGTGTCCAAACCCCAAAAATATCATCTACAAACCGAATGTATTCTAAAGGTTCTCTTTCCGATTTTCTAAGTAATTGTTCTTCCCATTTCCCATGTATGTACTGGCAAAATGCATTCCTAATTTAGATCCATATATATATATATATATATATATATATATATATATATATATATATATATATATATATATATATATATATATATATATATATATATATATATATATATATACAGTACTGTGCAAAAGTTTTAGGCAGGGTGTGAAAAATGCTGTAAAGTAAGAATGCTTTCAAAATAGATATGTTAATAGATTATATTTATCAATTAACTAAATGCAAAGTGAGTGAACAGAAGAAAATCTAAATCAAATCCATATTTGGTGTGACAACCCTTTGCCTTCAAAACAGCATCAATTCTTCTAGGTACACTTGCACAAAGTCAGGATTTTGTAGGCATATAGTCAGGTGTATGATTAAACAATTATACCAAACAGGAGCTAATGATCATCAATTCAATATGTAGGTTGAAACACAATCATTAACTGAAACAGAAACAGCTGTGTAGGAGGAATAAAACTGGGTGAGGAACAGCCAAACTCAGCTAACAAGGTGAGGTTGCTGAAGACAGTTTACTGTCAAAAGTCATACACCATGGCAAGACTGAGCACAGCAACAAGACACAAGGTAGTTATACTGCATCAGCAAGGTCTCTCCC
Source organism: Acipenser oxyrinchus oxyrinchus (assembly GCA_030684275.1). Lineage (NCBI taxonomy): Eukaryota > Metazoa > Chordata > Actinopteri > Acipenseriformes > Acipenseridae > Acipenser > Acipenser oxyrinchus. The sequence goes on from CM060250.1 coordinate 57,864,738, forward strand.
AGGTAGAAATTTCAAGGCAGACAGGGGTTTCCAGATGTGCTGTCCAAGCTCTTTGAAGAAGCACAAAGAAACGGGCAACGTTGAGGACCGTAGACGCAGTGGTCGGCCAAGGAAACTTACTGCAGCAGATGAAAGACACATCATGCTTACTTCCCTTCGCAATCGGAAGATGTCCAGCAGTGCCATCAGCTCAGAACTGGCAGAAAACAGTGGGACCCTGGTACACCCATCTACTGTCCGGAGAAGTCTGGTCAGAAGTGGCCTTCATGGAAGACTTGCGGTCAAAAAGCCATACCTCCAACGTGGAAACACGGCCAAGCAACTCAACTATGCACGAAAACACAGGAACTGGGGTGCAGAAAAATGGCAGCAGGTGCTCTGGACTGATGAGTCAAAATTTGAAATATTTGGCTGTAGCAGAAGGCAGTTTGTTCGCCGAAGGGCTGGAGAGCGGTACACGAATGAGTGTCTGCAGGCAACAGTGAAGCATGGTGGAGGTTCCTTGCAAGTTTGGGGCTGCATTTCTGCAAATGGAGTTGGGGATTTGGTCAGAATTAATGGTCTCATCAATGCTGAGAAGTACAGGCAGATACTTATCCATCATGCAATACCATCAGGGAGGCATCTGATTGGCCCCAAATTTATTCTGCAGCATGACAACGACCCCAAACATACAACGAAAGTCATTAAGAACTATCTTCAGCGTAAAAAGAACAAGGAGTCCTGAAGTGATGGTATGGCCCCACAGAGCCCTGATCTCAACATCATCGAGTCTGTCTGGGATTACATGAAGAGAGAGAAGCAACTGAGGCTGCCTAAATCCACAGAAGAACTGTGGTTAGTTCTCCAAGATGTTTGGGCCAGCCTACCTGCTGAGTTCCTTCAAAAACTATGTGCAAGTGTACCTAGAAGAATTGATGCTGTTTTGAAGGCAAAGGGTGGTCACACCAAATATTGATTTGATGTAGATTTTTCTTCTGTTCACTCACTTTGCATTTTGTTAATTGATAAATATAAACTATTAACATGTCTAGTTTTGAAAGCATTCTTACTTTACAGCATTTTTTCACACCTGCCTAAAACTTTTGCACAGTACTGTGTATACATATATATATAGCCATAATTAGTAGTCTTTAAAAACAAAACAACTTATTGAAATGTTTCATTCAGTTTTGATTTCTACAATTCATTACTTGAGTGTTTCATTTTGTATTCACAAAGGGGCACAATCAACTCATAATAACAAATACTTAGGCCTATTTAACAATTAATAGATTTTCCATTAAGATCCAGAGGATATGCTTTTAACGTCTTTTTTCTATTAATACATCAAAAGAAACATACCTGTTCCTCATTTACATTCATGTGCTACAACCCAGCATAATTAGATTTGTAAAATGCTAATTAAAAGGCAGATGAATGCCTAACTAAAAGCTAATACCATTATAAATCATAAACCCTTGTACAGCAAAAGCTTATGAGGACCATTTCCAATTGCCATTTACATCAAGCAGAACACCAACTGTCAAATTAAGTTGGTAGGCTGACTTAAACAAACAGATCTTGCCAACTTCTCCCGAGTAAAATCTAATAACCAATTAATTTACCTCTTAACTGCCTGCAGCAAATAAATACTAGTTTGACTGTGACTCACTCATCAGCTTTGAAGAAATACGTTTTTATTCTTGAAGCAATCTGCTCAGCGTTGGCATTTTGAACAGCCACCTAAATATGAACAGCCACCTGAATATGCTTGGATGAAAGTGCACCTTGACTAGACTACAGTAAGTAAATTGCCTATTAGAAATGCAAACATTTATTTAATTATGAGCCTGAAAAATGTGAAACACTAGGCGGTAAAGAGGTTAAAGATCCAATTCTGAATTGTGAGATGTGCAAATGTATTTATTTTATTGATTTTATATAGCGCTTTTCATACAAAAGTATTGCAAAGCACTGTACAGTACATTGCAAAAAGCATTTACACCAAGACAATACATTTGTATAATGGTCCCCAGGCATGTCACACACAGAACTGTTACATATTAAATAGCATATTTAAATAACAGTATATATATATATATATATATATATATATATATATATATATATATATATATATATAAAAAGTTAAAAGCAGCAATTTAAAAGTTACATTAAAACCCACTGCAAAACCCCTTTATGGAACAATGGTATGAGATGCTTCTTAAGTATAGCAATGTAACCTGCCGAATTGAGACGTCCCTCAATCAGCACTAAACCAAATTGCACCCCAGACAATGACACTGCAGCCATAATGTTTTACCGTTGCTTTTAAGCAATCGTACCAGAACTCATCTCCAGCCCTCCTCCATACTTAAATGCACCTATTTGAATTAAACTGTTGGAAGTGGGACTCATCTGAGATCATAACCGTCCTCCAAACCTGTAGAGGTCTGTCAAACATCTGCCGGGTCCACTGCTTTTCTGTGCTGTACTTTTGCATGGGTGAGCAGGGTCCAGCTTGTACAGAACCTGTTTTCCTGTACGGTGGCTCATGTTTACGGAGCTCCTGGTGTCCGCAAGGCTTTCTCGTGGGTTGAAATGGACCTGGCGAGTAAGTGCTTGTTGTGATTGTCGATGGGCGGCCAGGCCGACATTGTGCAGCGGTCAGACTCTCCTGATGATACGTCACAATAATGTCATGCACACGCCCATTAGAAAGTCCATGATCTCTGGCCTTCTGCCTCACACGTTGCCAGTCAGAAAGCCCAATTATGCAACAATGTGTAAAATTTCAAATATCACATAGGCATAGTGGGTATTTTGTATGACGCCAGTATTGTACTACTATTATGGCTTCCGGGAAGCTTTTATGCATAATTTTTTGTTTTGTTGATTACATGATTTAAATGATGTGTGTGTATATATATATATATATTATATATATATATATATATATATATATATATATATATATATATATACACACAGTAGTCTCCTCATACAACACTTCACCTAAGGGAACACCCTTGTGGTGAATTTTTTTTTTTTTTCCCCATTGTAAATGCTCCAGCTAAAGGAACAGGAACTTCACTTAAAAGAACACCTTCTTGGCAACGATAGCAATTAGTTCACAAACGGATACATTACTGTTTTGTAGCCTGATAACTCATCATCATCAAACTTAAATTAAAATGGTTTATTCAGTCTTTTCAAAAGCGGCTTGTCATTGTGAGAGTGTCATGAGGCACACTGATTGGTTTATTTAAAAAACCTGAATCAGACACATGTCGCCGAACAATTTGGTGTTTCCCATTCTGGTGAGCTGCTTCACCATTCTGTTAAATAATGTGCATGTCTTGTATATTGCTGCTGCATTTTTTAACATCTGAAGGAGTGTTGTGTTAATTTAGTTTGACAGTTTATTAATGTTATTGTCTGTCAGTAGTCAATGTGAAACAACAGACAACAAAAGTGTTTCAAGATTTTAAAACAGATGTAGTTTATATCTCACTATCTAGTGGCACATAAACTTTTATGGAATCATGAATGTCATGGGGTATTACAAAAGAAAAACACAGTGTCAGTGCCATGAACAATAAAGCCACCATGACACAGCCATGCAATGTTTTATAAAATGCAGCCTGCGATAACCAAGATAAAAGCTTTGATGGCTCCCAATCAGAAATCGATGTGACATGCATTCATCATTACTACACATTTTGAGAGCAAATCAGCCATGCTGAATATTAGGTCAAGCTCAGTGTCACCAACACCTGCTTAGTTATCTCAACAAATTCATGTAGGCAGTGCATTGTGGAGCAGAAGCAAAAATATCAAAGAAACATGAAAGAGGACTCTTGATACAGTTACCTCAAAACGGATTAATCATTAACATTGGGAATATTTTTTAAGCCTTCTAAACCCTTTTCAATACTTGTCAACTTTAAAAGTTGCTGTAAAGACTGACAGCAAGCTTTTGTACAACATTTTAAAACTTGTTTTAACGATATTCAAATTACAAAAAGTTGTATTTAATGGACTTTATTTGCTATACTGGGTTTTTCCCCCATACATCACAATACAGTGGGTTATTTTGACCCCAAAAACATCCTGGGAACCTGACATTTAACCGACTGGTAAACTGTGCCGGAGCTCAGATGGTCAACACGTGACATCATTTAACAGCCTTTTCCCTGCTGGGGTGAGGAGGCTCCAATGTTTGCCCAGCACAGCACGTGCCTCAGAACTCAGCACGAAAAGCCAAACAAGTAAGCCATCAGAGTCCCTCAGCAACAAATGCCACAGTGGGCGGCTTATATTCTGTGCATTGAGATAGAATATGAGGAGCGGGCTTGTTTCACAGTCGGTAGAGGAATACCCAGTCAACTAGCCTCAGAACGCAGCAGGAAATGTCTAATAACGAAGTCATCATAGGAATTTGGATCCACCCCCCATAGCGGGCGCCTTGGATGCAGATCACGAAGACCTGACGTCATGAACAGGCTTATATCACAGTCAGCAGAAGATGTAAACCAGTTAGTAAGCAAGAATCTGCAAGGGCTTGGAACAGCAGATGTGTCTGATCAAACAAGATGTAGAGAATCAATTTATATGGAGCACACAGTGGGAAAGTGGGAAATTAGATGGCAACTGCAGAAGAATTGATTTCCGTCAGAATTGAAGATCATCAGAACACTAGTGTCCATATTTAGAGGTTGTGCATTGCAGCAGGATGCTTGACAAGGTCATACCAATGAATTAGGGGAAACAATTTGACATGGACGGTTTTGCTACACTGTAGGACATGAAGCTGAAGTATGGGAAGCCTTGTGAACCACAAACCTCAGTAGGAAACATTTAATAGTAGGATTTTCTTCAGAGAGCAACACTTGAAAATGTTTAATTTGATTTGCTTAAAAAAATAATAAATGCAGTTTTTGTACCCATGAATATGGAGTCAAATGAAGCAAAAGAGTATAGAATATGTTTTGAAAAACTCTCCAGAAGGTACAATTTCTGATATCCTGTATAAAATACAGCATATTTCTTTTAATGGTATACAAAACATATGCTTTCCATCCATCCATTCTTCTGTGCATCTCACAAACCAGTTAAGTCATAGATGCCATTGTCACAGATAAACTAGTGACATACAAGGATGCTGGAAAGATTTTGATCCCTTCAATCCCTTGAATACCAGGCCAATCCTCGGTTTTGGGTATAAACAAATATGGATAAATATATATATATATATATATTTTTACAATTACAAAAGGTACAAACTTGTTTGCTTTTAAAGCAAATAGGTCAAGGCAGCGTTAAATATGCCCATCCTCTGCCTGTCATTCTCATGATCCAATTTGATTACATGTGTTATACAAATATATAGTTAAATGAAAACAGATCACATGGCACAGAACAGAACAGATGCTATAGTATTCCGTTGTTGTGTGTAAGCTAATGGCTGTACACTCCAGAATATACCATATACTGTTGGTTGTAAACCGCTTAAACAATGATTTAAAAAAAAAAGGTTTCTAAACACCAGGGCCTTGTAGTTCATTTACTATGGCAGCGAAAAGATTAACAATCAGAGCCAGGTTTCTCTACAATATTGTGTAAGCACATTTTAACAGTGCAAATTGATGAGACCTCTTCAGCAGATTAAAAAAAAAACCTGTGCTTAGTAAATTAGTCTGAAAACATTAACTCCTGCCAACTATGACCAAAGCGTGACTGAATCTCAAGAGTAAAATGCTGTTGTTTTTAAACAAAAGCCCAAAAACACATATCAGATGGCATTCTTGTTCAAGCTGCTACATTTTTAAATAAAAGTGCAAGAACATAATATTAACCCCTTTGCTGCCAGGGTTTTTCTGCGATGCCCCTGTGCCATGAAGAAACTATACATTTTGGAGTAAGCTGTTCCAAAAGCAAACAGTCACATTTTCTCTTAAATGACATATGCACAAAAAGACACAATGGAGTTCTAGGGCATATAAAGACCAGAAATATAAAATATGTACATCTTTGGTATCTCTGGTTATTTGTGTTCGACCTTATAACGAGAATGAAAGTGGTAGTGAAATTGCATTGTAAGTACAGTAACTTACATTATTTTTCCAAAATCAAACATGTAGGGAAACATAAAAATACAGTATAATCTGATGAAATGTATAATTATGATAACTTTAAATCAAAGATGTGGGGAACAGAATAAAGCCAGATGTAATGTATAGTTACAAAATAAATGTAATGAGAAAAAATGAAAAAGAAATAAAATCAGATCAGTACAAGTGGGAGAAAGATCTAAGAAATACAGTGCTTCAAGTAAAAATATATAGCCTAAGATAAAACGACACAAAAGTATTCAACAATCAAAACGTTCAAAAGATGCTGTTTCTTAGTTTTAGATTTAGAGGTGTGCACCAGACAGTCTATCCCCAAGCACTCCTGATATACACAACAATTGACTTTGTATCACGCAGGGAAATGCAATCAAGTAATCATGGTTCAATTAACATGATTTTATTATTTTCATCTCCGATCTCAGTAAAAAAAACAAAAAAAAACAACAATTTTCAAGTGATCAGTGCTTAGATCATGTGTGATGCTTCAACTGCCTCCTGCACATGGAATACGTCACTTATGACAGTTGATCACACAGAAACTTTGCAGCCTTGGTTACAGCAAAAATGTACTGTAAAGTGGTTCTGATTATTAGGCTAAATCAAAAAGCTGCTCCTGCAGTTAAGTCACAATGTCAACGAACTGCCCCGATGCAGGAAATAATAAGATGCAACCTTATACAGTTATACTGCAAATGAGATGCATATTAATAAATTCAACTCTGGATCAGAAGATGAACTTCCTTTTTGCAATCTCTTTCAGAACAGAGGTTGGATCTTTAAGCCGATCGTTTTAAAGCTACCGCGAATAGTCTTGTTTGAGTTTGACATACCTAGTACATTCAGTGGCACTGGAGAAGCACTTTTAGATGACTTACCTGGTACATGTAATGGCACTGTCAGCATCTTATCTGTGCATTTCTGTATTTTCTATTCTGCATTAGGTAAAGTTCTGTCATTTCAAACACATTATGTGGACTGCAGGACCCCAATTTGTTATGCCCATCTTCTCTGTCATTTTCAAAGTGCCTTATGGTCTTTGAACATCGTGGCTTCACCTGCTCAGTATCAATCATTCTGCCAACAGCACTAAAGTTGCCCAGACATGCGGCGAACCCACTGTCTGAATAGGCACACTTGAGGATCACCTTTGTTGAACAGATTGCAAACCGTTACATTATGAGGTTCAAAATAACCACATTTTTAGTTGGTGCAAAATGAAAATCTCAGCTACTCGGGCTAAATCTGAAATGTGTTAAAATGATCACACTTCTGTGAATTGTCTCCCCCCCGCGTACAGTAAACAAACAAGCAGTTGCTACCTACCATCCCCATTGTGGATTTCATTTTTTTACATGTTAATTATCGTTAAATTGCCTAAATGTCAATGAAAGGATGAAATCTCATTTTGCCGACAGTACCTTCTCAAATTGTATGAATTGAACTTTTATTTGTCTACTTTTTCACCAGCTTTTTAAGGCTGTGTGCAAACTTCAGCTGTAAATTTTAAACTTATCTGAGTAAAACAGGCCAGGCTTACCTCCAAGAAATACAGTCCTGTCACATTTTATAAAACACTGCCGCACAGACTCCACAACAGTTTGTACCTTATATAATTAATAATAAAATATGTATCAAAAGAAAAAGTCACTGCAACCATACCTCATATTCTTCAGCTTCAATCAGTAGCTTGGTTGTAGTTATTCTGGATTCATATGGAGGAAACACATTCTAAAAAAAGAAAATAAATGACATATTGATTCAATAAATTATATTTGGATTAAGGTTGCAATTGTGGGTAGGTTTAAAGTATGTATTCCTTGCTAAAATATTTAATTATAGCTTACGTATGAGGAAGACACAGGGATTTTGATCGTAAAACATTTCTTTTTTTTAGATACTGGAAACTGAAGCATTTGCAAAGCTGCAGTAGCCTTGGGTTGTCTCTGATGTACAAGTTCATCTTTCCCCTGGCTACTTGAAAAAGGTAAAGCCTCCTGCTTTCTTTCGACTTTCGTAATATAACAATGCATTAAGCATATGCGTCAGTTTCCCATCTCAAGTGAGAGAACGAACAAAGATGTTTTTACTTGGTTAGCTACAATGGATGGCAAAAAAGTTAAATAGATTTTAACACATGGACATCACAAATTAGTATCTTCAAGTCTCTTGATTTACCATAACCTAAATATTACTCACACATACATACATACATACATACATACATACATAACCATGTGGCCTTATTTGGAAAGAAAGGTACACAAGTCCCCAAATGTTTAAATACTGCATTCACATTGGAAAGAAGTCAGATACGTTTGAGCTATCGAGCTTGGATAAGCAACTTGCCTCAGTTCAGCTATATTCCAACTGAACTGTGATTGAAGTCTAATGTGTCTGCATTACAGTATTATAATTATTTAATTTATCACAGGACAGAAAAAAAACATGTTCAAGGGAATTACTCAAATTTTTCGAGTATCTGCACACTCCTACATAACACAAAGGAAAAAATGATCAAGTAGGAATTACTAAATTGTGAACAATAAATCACTCACTAACTCAGAAGCTTGATTTTTGCAGTTTCAGGCCTACATTGAATTCCTTCCCAATACCTTAGTTTTAAATAATAAGATTGTAACATTTATTTGGAATGTTTGTAGTGTTTTATAAATCAGAAACCTCAGTACTGGTCACTATACTAGTGATTCATGCAATATGTCTACAGTAAATACAGTACCAGTGTTCAAACTATAAACAACTTCTCAGTCTAACTTCCTTTTCTGTCTCTCCCTTTTGATACAGTATCTGAACTGAAGAAAAGCTGCGCTGGCACTTTATAACACAGACATCTAATTCAGCATTCGTTTTATAACTAAATAAATATTAGGCCTATTACTTGGTTATCTTTCCTAATGTATTTACTTTTTTTCTGCGAGAGGAGCTGCAGCTTTCTCCGGGAGACGAGACGCTTCAGCTTCTCTTCAGCCCCGCTCCAGCAGCCGAAGCTGGGGTGAGCCCATTCCTTCTTCCCCTCTCCTGACCCCTCTCCTTCTCGCACTTGGTTTGCTTGTCTGTCGTTTGAACTGAACTCCCTACCGCCGTTTAGCCAGGCTATTTATTGTTTAAAAACTGCTAATTAAAATGATCCACGAGTGGAAATGTTACTTTTTTGTTGTTTTGTAAAAAATATAGCGTTGATTACATGGTACTTTATGCATGATTAATTCACGGAAAGTTACATTTTTGCTTCACTATATGTGCATTATAGAGAAGAAGTTATTTTATTTTGTATTTTAGTCAGATGTGTTGTGTGTTGCTGTGTCCCACGGCACCCCATCCCTCCCTCCCCGTTTATAACGCTCATATTGTGTGTCGACCCCCCAAGACCCATGTTATAGCAAGGGAGCACTGTATATATACACACACACTGATTACTTAAAAGGAACACCACTTAAGCAGTATTTATCTGTAAATAAGCAAAAGAAAAAAGAAAAAAAAAGATATTCAAAAACTACAGTATTTTAAAAATGTATGGGATATGTCATAAAAAACAAAAGTAAAATAATGAAATGTGTAGACTGAATTTCTGTAATGTAATTAAATAATTAAAAAGCAAAGAAAACAAAACTGTTCAATAAGAATATTTTAGTTTGTTTGGAATATAAATATAAATGATGCGGCTGGCAAGACTTCATGAAAACATTTAGAATATTGATCTAAAACAATTTGTGCCATTAAGCATCACATAAATAGAATACATTAAATGTATCATGGTATGATACTCATCTCTTTACACCTATGACTGGAAAAAAAAATTAAATCTGCTGCTACATGGTCCACATTAAACAAATGAAAATGGTTTAATTAAGCTGCGGCTGATACACTGAAGCTGAAAAAGACTTTTGATACCTTGCGTCTAAATTGGTATGTTGCAATTGAGCTCATAGACCAGCCTTTAAGACTCAATTTCAGGTTTAACCCTCAGTTAAATGAGTTTAAGTGGAACATTGTAAGTTTTTTCATCACTTATCACATTTAATGACAGCAGATTTGTGTTTTTTTTTTTTATATATATATATATATATATATATATATATATATATATATATATATATATATATATATATATATATATAAATTGTACAACTTTTTTTTGGTTCTATTTTATTTTAACGTCACCTTAAACCAACATGAGTTTTAATATTGACAGACGTGTGTATAAAATAATAAATTGATGATAGTTTAAATAGAAGTCTATGTCAATATGAAGATTGTGGTGTTTTTTGAGCTTTAACAAGTTGAGTTTTGGAACGACGGTAAAGTGTGATGCAAGACATATCATTCATGCCAAACACCCATCTTCCAGTCACAATGTTCATTTTATTTTAAATATGAACCCTCCACTCTTTTGGCTAGTTGTCTTTGTTAGAAGCTTTTCTATTGGTCAATGTTTTTTAAAAGGCTGTATTATGTCTGATTTACTGACAAACAGCTCATGAATGACACAATGCCATATGGTGTTCACAGGGACTGGGGAAGTATAACAGTGGACACCACACAGCGCTACTAGTAAAAAAAGTAATGATGCCAAGTGGCACTATAGAGCTGAAGAGAAACAAAGGGATGAAGGTTTCCATGATGAAACATAGATATACAGCCTTGCTGATCAATCATGTTAATCAGATTGGCCAGATTGTAAAGCTATGCAAAGTTTCAGGCAGGAAACTAAATTCACTCACAAAATGTAAATTTGATTGGCAGTAAAATCCCAGTATCCATTCCATAAACAAAACCTCCACCACCTTTTCAGACTAGCCAGTGGGACTGGCAGGTGTGCATTGAGCAAGGGATGTCTACATTTTCAGGGAGCACCAAGTCTAAGTTAGGGCGTCAATATCCACACAGTCAAAAAATCTGTCATACATTCTTTTGTTAAAACACTTATTAAATATTGTTTTTAAATTGTAAGTGTTTATTCAACACACATTGGGAGGACGTCTTCTGAATATTCATAATCTAAAAGATAACTGTAATAAATGTAAGATAGCCAATGCACTTAAAAGAAGTTAAAAAAAAATAGGAGTATAAAATCAGACAAAAAATGATCAGCACATAAGGGCGCCCAATTATGAAATTAGGATTGTAAAAAATGAAGATTTATACAAAACAATAAGTACATGAATTAATTCATTACTGAAATCACCTCTAGGCTATCCCCATCGCCTTGCTTTTCACGTGGTGTCTGGTCTGTCTTCTTCTGCATGCTGGGAAGCCATGCTGCAACACTTCTCATTAGAAACTCTTTTCCTTCCTGAAATAGAGCAGCACAATTTTAAAACCACAAGCGAGCTGTCCTGCAAGATCTGGTACCATCAAAATGTGCATTTAGGCTTTAAAAGATTACGGGGCAAAGAAATGATGAAAAAGCAATTGAGTGTATGGATATTTTTTAGAGACAGCTGTGTTTGTGAGGCTTATTTCTGTATTTGTGAGGCTTATTTAATAAAAGCTTACAATTATCATAAGTGCCAACAGGCTTGAAATAATGCCTTCACTTTCAGTTTTATTTAGGTCAGAAAAATGTGTACTGAAAGTAAGTACTAGCAACATTTTATTCTAGGCAAGAAAAAAAGAAAGGACTCTTGCATAAAATTAACATCATAAATATAATATCATTGTATACTATATAAGGCAACTCAACAAATGTATAATAAACACAAATCATAATTTACTAATACACCACCCACTCGATATATCACGGGTGCCAGGATCCAATATAAAATCTGCTATATATATATATATCGAGGGTCGCGATATAGTGAGAGACCCATAAAAAAACAAACAGGCTAACAAATACTGGACAACCACTCCCTCGTTTTATCGGGGACTCTTTACCGGAGGGTCGTGGTTTCAATCCCCGATGGGGTACACTGCTGCTGTACCCTTGAGCAAGGTACTTTACCTAGATTGCTCCAGTAAAGACCCAACTGTATAAATGGGTAATTGTATGTAAAAAAGAATGTGATATCTGTATAATGTGAAATAATGTGATATCTTGTAACAATTGTAAGTCGCCCTGGATAATGGCGTCTGCTAAGAAATAAATAATAATAATAATAATATAAGTCCTCTACGCAACCTGCTTTTTCTCATTTTTCGTATAAAAAGCAACACACCCGTTTTAATTCATACTGTGGAGGTGTGACAGAGATCGAATGATTCTTGGTGTTAGATCTCTCTCCCAACCTGCAAGGCAGCTGCATAAAGGGAACAGAATACCCTGCACTAAATGGCACGACAGTTTATTCCCAGGGTTAGATGGAAGTCAGCCATCTAGAAAGGGGGCAAACGGCGGATTGGAGGAGCGGATGCGCTCGTTGACCAAGGGGTCATGGGTGACGTTATAAAAAGGGGACGTAGTGATGTGATCTGTTCCTTTGTGAATGATTATTTTAAAGGAACAGAAGGAGAACCTGTATTGTGAAAAGTGAGTATTTTGTTTATTTTTGTTTGTCGTTAATAATACTGTTTGTAATTATTTGGACGGCTAACACGATTCGGAGCTGTCGCCAAAGGCCAGCACTAAACCCGGATCAACAACACTGCACTTTTGTTTAAAGGAAGGTATTCACCACGAGCACTTGAGCATGCACTGGGAACTGGTGTTTGTGTTTGTGTTACGTGTGAGTGAACTAAAAACGGGACTGTTATTATTTCGGGGCCAACCCACGGATTACAAATAAGCAATACACGCCACTGCATTGCTTCATTACCATTGTTATTATTTACTGTTGCTTTGCCATCAGGCCACTGGATTTAAAAAACCATAAAACAACATTGCACCTGGATTATAATTGTCTGTCTGTTTATTGATCATCTGGACAGTGCTACCACTTTGCCACAGGAGCGTAACTGCTTCTTATCAACTTCAGTCTCCAATTAATTTCATGAGTCTTCCTCTCCTTTCTCAAATGCAGAAACCCACTGCATTGAAATAATCCATTCCCAACATAGGAGGCTTGTTGTTAGGGAGCTGACATCACTGCCTTGAGACTTTTGCTAGTGCATTGCTGCCACACGTGACAGTTGGCTAAAATAAAAACCGCTTCAGCAAGTAGATATTTAATTTACTTTGTGTTATTGTGAAACACGTGTGTACATGATAACAGTACGATATTAATGCTTTGTTTTTAATTGTTTTGTATATTTTTTGTTTGTGAAGTGCAGTGCAGTACAAAATAAAACTAACAGTAATTCTAAGTGCCTATGTATATTGCAGCTAAGGCATATGCAGTTAGACAGTAAAAATGGGGAGCCAGCTCCAGGACCGCAATATATCCGAATCCACAGTATAGCGAGGGGCGATATAACGAGGGGTGGGTGTACCAATGTGCTATCTAGTGCCATTAACAACTACGCAACTGAATATAATTTTTTTCACAGACTGATTTTTTTCACGTACTGTATTTTATAATAACACTTCTGAAATTATTTTTTAAACAGACAACAGCTCAGAGATTGCAGTGGTCTTCTATAAACAATTATCAAATCATCAGAAGTTTTATTTTACAATTTGCCTGGGTGATGTTAATTCTACTTATTCTCTGTAACAGCTGGCAGAGATCATCTCCCCTAAACTATGCTGTCTGGTGACAGAATCATGGCAACCTTGTGAGGATTCCACGACTGAATGATGTTGTTGTGGGGCTTTGCACGCTAAGAGCAGCATTGCCACAACATATCCAGCAGAGGAAACAGTGATGTATACTGACTTGAGATTAAAGTAACACTGATGCAGAAAACAGTGGGCTGACTCATAATACATTTCTTGCAGGCATGTTAAGAGTACACAACAGATGTTTGAATTATTCAGCTAATGTTGTGTAGATACATGTAGATAACGCTTAGAATAACCTCTGGTTCCCAAACTAAGTATGTGGACACATTCCAGTACTCATAACTTAATAAAATTAATAAAGCAAAACATCAAAATATAGAGCATATTATACATACACTTTGTCTTGTAATTAAATGCTGAAATCCTGAAAAGTTAGATGTTTTTTTGGTTTGTTTGTTTGTTTTTTAAAAACAAAAACAAAACAAAATTCTAATTAACATGTTTTATTTAAAAAATCAATTACATCATTTTTAAAGTGTTCCTCTACTTTTTCTATGCCTGATATATTTTTTAAAAAAAGGAAACCATGTCTCTTTTTTTCTTACCTGGGTTTTTTCTATACTGAAGAGGTAACTGGCCATCAGCTGCAATGCTTCAGGGTTCTCTGGGTCATACTGCAATGCTTTGTCAATGGCTTCTTTACATTTCTCTGCTGCTCCATCATCCATACTGTATAAATACAATTAAATAATATTAGCTCATTCTTGGCATTTCAGTTTAAATTGATTTTGCTAGGTTAAAGGCACAACAACCAAGTCTCCTTTCTTTCCTATGGAATTATTTATCATTTACAAAGATTTAAATCTATCAAATGGATGGAGTCAGGAAACCCATTAGTAGATTGAGCAATCACAGCGGTTTTATTAGGTCGTTAATGAGTAACTTCTTATACATAATAAAGATGAAAGGGGCTACATTTCTATGGCCCAAAAACTTAATAAAGAGAATATTACATGAGTGTTACACGAATTTCAGCAATTGTTTGATACAATCAAACACCAAAAGGTACACATTTATACCATCTTAACATTTTATGAATATTTATTTTCTTACCTGTTTTCTCTATCATTATTAGTGGTGAGCTGAAACTCGTATTTTCTGAGTAATTACTCAACACAGAACAATGCAGTCCCTCAGTTTCCCTTGTTTACACAATTATTGAGTATCAATCAATAACAATCTGGCGGTGTTAATATAGAACCGTGATCAAACCAGCTAAAGCATATTTATATTTTATAAGTGATTTTATACCTTTCTTTTATCCTTTTGTATCTCTGATAAAACCTGACTAAGACATACATATCCCAGTATCCACAGCGGCAGCTCAAGTTAGGTTTAACAAAAGGTCACGTTTACGTGACGAATCAGTTCTATTTGCTAGTTTTGCAACATATTTTCATTGTCAGTTAATGGCCTGGGTACGGCATGATTGGGAAAATTAGCTTCCAATCGGCTTGTAAAACACTCATTGCAGAAATGTACTGCCACTGATTGGTACTCAATTGTAAAGGTGAGGGAAGGGCGGCTTTTCTTCTTTTGAAATCAACACACTTCTAAATAGGTGTGTTTTAATTTATTTAATACGTCAACAAATACTTCGTAATTACTCAGAAAATACGAATATCAGCATACCCTTAATCATTACCTATTTGTGTTTCTGCTTGGATGATTATGTACAAGGATTCCTAATGTATCCCCTTTTTCAACCTCAAAAAAGCTAAATTGCCACTAAAAATTATAATTGTACACCCCTAGTGGTCATTTCTAAAACCACCTAGCTTCAGAAATTCAGCTTTAAGTGGATGGAAAAGGACATGATATATGAAGCCGGACAATTAGGATCTAAACAGACACAACAATAAAGACAGCACATAGTAGATGTTTAACAGGGAAGTATTGTGGACAATATCACTTTTAAGTTTACGGAAAAATGCACAGCACATGGCAAGACATGTAAAAAAAAGAATGTCCCCCATATATCCCCAATACAGCCTGGAGTGGCTTGGTGTTGTATGTCATGGGAATCCTTTTTGTATTCCTGAGTTGAAATGTATCAATTAAAGCAGTACAACTGTTACCAGAGGTCAGTGAAGAAAATTTCAGCAATAGAACAAAAAGCCACCGAGATGTCCTTGTTTGTCACTTCAGGGTCATCAGGGGAAATCGCTGCTGCAGCTGCCTTTGAAAGTACAGTACAGAACAAATTATATGTTTGAAGATTCAGATTTTTTTTTTCTAAAATTGTCTATTGTGGTGAAAGTTTTCTATACCCAAGGTTAGACTACTGTATCACAGTTAACTTCAGTAAGAATGTATCTGAGCCAATTAGAAATTGGAGGATTAAACTGGCCTAGGTACTTTAGTTAGGTCAGTAGTACCAGGTATACATTTACACTGTTAAATATAGTAAATGAATTTAAAGATCACATTTTTGGAATCTCCAGAGGCATATATTTAGACAATAGTGTATAAAAGTAACAGCACTTATAAATGTTTTGATTGCAAAAGCAAAATGTTAAAACATTATGTGCAAATGCCCTGCAGTTGCTCATCCTATGACATAATTACTATTAAAAGTAAGTGGAATGGCTTGCAACAAATGTGAAAAGGTGCAAACTGGTCACCAAGGCCTAGATTCTGCTTTCTCAAGTGTTGCTAATAAGTAAAGGGGAGATAGAAGATACTGTCAATACAGTATGCCATTTTGTTACTTCAGTTTCAAGAAATCGTTCTAATACTATGTGAACACAAACTGGAAACTGTTTAACTGTTCTGTCAAAAAAGTTACATTCTTAACATGTCCTTAAAAGCAGCAAAAACAAGGTATACATTGTCAAAGGGTTTATAATAATGAGCACATATTCCTAAAAACATTCATTATCATGCATAACCATTTACCAGTCACATTAATATGTAGTGATTTTAACTGATATTGAATTTTAAAATATCTATGATACATCTAAATGTACTTCAGTAATTCTTTGAAATCCTAAATGCTATTTGAAACAAAAATTAGCCTGAGGCTCCCCCTAGTGGTAACCTTTAAAAGGCAATGTCTAAGAAAAATAATTTACAGCTGACAGCTTGCTGATATTGTGCAATACACTGACTAAAACATGAAATAAAATTGGAATAAGAAAAGATATAACTTACAGCTGGTGTTTGTTTTTCAAAAGCGTTAAGCATAGCCTCAATGCCTTTGCCGAAATACTGCACTGCTTCCATTCCACTGTGGACCTGTCCCAGGTACATGTACTTGCTGTGTCCCTCCTCAGGACTAAGCGCCACTGCCCTCAGAAACACTTAGCATGCCATTAAGGATGATTATTTTACACGTCACCTGCCATAGGGCATACTTTACAGGTGATGTCTCTGATATTAACAAAGGGTTTACTCCTTGACAGCTTAGCTGTGTGTGTGTGTGTGTGTGTGTGTGTTCCAATTGATTTGGACATGGAAAGGCAAACGTGTTTATTTGACAATATAAAATAAAATATATTTATTGTTGATTTTCATGGGTTATACTGTGTGTGTTATTTTTATTGTATTTAAAGGTCTTATAGTAGATTGAGTGAATGTAGAGGAAAACCCTTACTTACAGCTTGCCTGAGTGGTTTGTGATTGTATACTTCTACTAAGTGGAAATAAATCTGGCTGATCTGACAGTGTTGGGGAGATATTAGTTTGAAACATGAAAAACACATGTAGTGATCTGTTGCAGCTCTTTTACAATTGGTGGTAATTAATTGTGGTTTAAAATGCACAGTTTCCATCAAAGACCTGGTAATAGTCCCGTAAGTATGATACTGTTTTTACAATGCCTCTGTATCACTGATTTCTTAAACGATATCACTGTAATAAGAAAAGGATATTTGTTTGGCTTTTTCTTCATTTCCAAGCTCTGCACAAATGTTTCCGAGCATATCCAAAGTGTTAAGATTGGTGGGCTCCAGATCCAAGGCACGCTGACAAAACAACTGGGCCATTTCAAAGTCAAAATTGTCCATGCACTCCTCAGTCTGAAAGATGTAATAAACAAAAAAAATTACAACTATATAAGAATCTGTGTCCTGCACAATACAAAGACCTTCTGAAGGGGTTCTGCTCAGTTGAGTTAAACTGTGGTAGATCGAGGCCAATGACAACTCTGAAAGACCTACAGCGTTCCATGGCTGAGATGGAAGAAACTGTCCATGTGTCAACAATAGCTCAGGTACTCCACAAATCTGACCTGTATGGAAGAGTGGCAAGAAGGAAGCCATTTCTGAAAAAAGCCCATGTAAAATCCTGCTTGGAATTTGCAAAAAGGCATGTGGGAGACTTTGAAAAGATGTGGCAAAAGATTCTGTGGTCCGATTAAACAAAAATGTACCTATTTGGCCAAAATGCAAGAGTTATGTCTGGCGCAAACCAAACACAGCACATCACCCAGGTAACACCATCCCTACTGTGAAGCACGGTGGTGGCAGCATCATGCTATGGGGATGCTTTTCATCAGCAGGGACTGGGAAGCTTGTCAGGGTAGAGGGCAAAATGGATGGAGCTAAATGCATGCAAATCCTTGAGGAAAACCTGCTTCAGTCTGCAAAAGACATAAGACTGGGGCGGAGATTCACCTTTCAGCAGGACAATGACCCCAAGGACACAGCCAAAGTGACACTGGAGTAGCTTAAAAACAAGAAAGTGAATGTCCTAGAGTGGTCCAGTCAAAGCCTGGACTTTGTCAAATGTTAGGGAAATGACCCCCTCACATTGCAGGAGTAGTAACATTTTTATTTCACAATCATTTATTGGTATAATCACTAGTCAGTATAGAAGTCAATGGGAAGAAAAATGGGATCGGATCCAGGATCACTGGAGCTGGATCATGAGATGATGTTCAGGGCTTGAATTTCATTTTTGTGTGCTGGGGAGGGATTTCCCCTATGCTGCAGCCAATGGGGGATTCCAAAATTTTAGGGGGGAATGGCAAAAAAAATAAATAAAAATAAAGGCACTTTTTTTTGCATACAGCGTCATCGCGAGGAAGATAGGTTAAACAAAACACCAACGCTGACACGCTGCTCACAACACCAGCAAATGTATGTGAAGGTACCAGTACTTCGGAAAATACATTGGAGAGAAAATCAACTGGAAGAAACGACCTAAGTTTACATGGATTACAGTGGGGCAATCTCCATGGAAAAATTAAAATGAGTCCCACCTTTTTCTCACTCTGTTTTGGTAGTAGTTTCGGGTTGTGTGTGTTTCCACGTAGTTTTCTTTTAGACTGAGCAATTCTCGTTCCAAATGCAAATAAACTAATTCATATTAAAACACCGGAGGCCATGTTTGTGCCCGAGCATCTGCCAGTCTCAGCTCTAAACAAGGAGTTTAAGTGCGCCAAGGTTTGACTGGAAATGACATTGGTCACACAACGAATGTGTGAGGGAGGCAGCACCTGTGTCGAAAATTGGAAGAAAGTGGGCGGCAAAGGATGCTGTCAGTGATATCATGGGGCAAGTACAGCATGGAAGAGGAGGCCTTGGTCTCAGTTCAGCTCCTCCTACATGGCACAAAGCAGCCCCAGCTCAATGGAGGAAGCTGGTAGTCAACGAGGTGCAAAAGCAGAAGGAAAGGATGAGGTGCGTAAAGGCAGTTTCCCAGGCCAAGCAGGGAGAATGGACGAGATGGGAGAGCGTGGAACAACTGGCTGGCGAGATCTATGGACAATGGAACACAGCAGGATCAGTTTCCTCATCAGGTCAACATATGATGTTATCTCATCACCAGAGAGACTTAATCTATGGGTAGGAGAGGATCCGTGGTGTCCTTTGTGTTCATCGGCAGCTACATTAAGACACATTTTGACAGGATGTAAGGTGGGTCTTAGCCAAGGACGGTTTACTTGGTGTCTGGGACAACTGGAAGCTGCTAGAGACTGGAAAATGCTGGCAGTTGTTGGACAACGACTTATTTTCCCACCTAAGATTGCCACCACTAACCTTCAACCTGATATTGTCTTGTCGTCTGGATCAGCACGCCTTGTTCACCTGGTAGAGTTAACAATGCCATGGAAGGATGCTGTGCATGAGGCGTATGAAAAGAAGAAACTTCGGTTCGCTCAACTAGCTGCTGAAGCGGAACAGCGAGGATGGAGAGTCCAGGTTTACCCAGTGGAGGTGGGTTGTCAAGGATTTGTGGCACACTCCACAACCCGGCTTCTCAGAGACATCGGATTCAGTGGTCTAGAGTTGCGATGCATAGTGAAGGACTTATCTGAAGCTGCAGAGAAGAGCAGCAACTGGCTCTGGTTGAGATGAAAAGATTCTGGGTGGGGACCTCAAGCATAGTGGAAAGAAAGCAACGTCAATGTAAAAGAAGGTAAGTAAGCTGGGCTTAGCTGAGTGGGGGACGGAGGGGGGTGATGCTGGGACGCCAGAATCACTGTCGAGCCCTCTTAAGGTGTCATGGGCTTATCGACGAAACACCAAGGATGGAAGGTGCCCACTTGAGCACCCTACTCAGCTCAGTCCAGACGGTTGTCTGCTTTTCCACTATTCAATGGCTCTCACAGAATCGCTCATCTTTCTCCAGATGCAATCTTTATCTTTACTGTGCAGCCTTGGTCAACCTTTCCACTCAATTTAACATGTATTCTACTCCTTTTTGCTCAGAACAGTTAATTCCCTTGGAACCTGAGGCTGCCCTATCTCTGCTGATGCACTAACAAGGCCACACTGTGGTTGATCCCTGGAACCAGCACTGCAGCCGTTGTGTGTGCTGATGCACCAGGGAGGCAAAATAGGCTGATCCCTGGAGCCAGCATTACACTTCAGCCATCAAAACCAGGCAAAAGTATATCTCCATCATCTGATGGAAGGAAACGCAAATGGATCACATTAGTTTACAGTAAAAGAAGCTATCAGTTAGCTGGTGCTTATCTTGGCAAGAGCGGAGTCCAATATCAGCATGAATTTTAACACCTATTCTTGTGAACAGTCATTCTCCCACTTGAATCACATCAAAAACTATTTGCGCTAAAGATTAACAGAAGAAAGCCTGAATGCTCAATTTAAATATTATATATATATATATATATATGCACTTTAAAGTACATAAAAGGTGTGTTTATAATTGGCTCTTTGCAGACCACTTGCTCTAACTTTTCATTCAGTTTGGCTCTCTTGCACAAAAAGGTTGCCAACCCCTGCTTCAGAGGTTTAAGAATTATACAAGTATTGTAATCCAATTAATTGCATACATGAACATTTAATTCCGGTCTACTGCTCCCTCTATTAAAAATATTGTTCCAGTGGCATCCTGGAACAATATTCCTGTCATGCACTGGCATCAAACAGACTGCAGGTAATTTATTTGTTACTTTATTAAAACATTTTAAATCATCATGCTTTCAGTTGTAATAATAATAATAATAATAATAATAATAATAATAATAATAATAATAATAACAATGGGGAAAAAACAAGAACAGCAAAGATAGAGACTAAAGTCATGCTTTTGAAAGCAAAAAATCTTAGCATTACATATACTGGTACAGTAATTTGGTATTTAATCACCTGTGTTTGATCATTAATCGAATCACTTTGTGATTACAAAACTATAAAATGTTCATTTTCTGCAAGTAAACCTGCTCCTCAAGAAGAAGAAGAAACACAAAACCTTAAACCTCATTATATATTCTAGAACTCTAATTACAAAGGAAATTGGCCTAAATTAGGCCACTGTTGGTACATTGAAGTTAAAATAGGTTGTTTTTGTTGGCACCTTGTGCTCTGTTTTTTTGTTCCTAATTAAATAATAAAGAATGGTATTTTGAGTTTTTCTTAATACTTGTTTTCAGGTTTGAAATACCTAAACCAACAAATACCTTTTCCAGTAACTGTTCCACACTGTATTTTTCTGCAGTTTTCTTCTTTGCCTTTTCTTGCATCTTCAGTTTCACTCTTTCCTGTCCAGATAAGCCTATCAACCCAGATTCTGGAAAGGCAAAATCAAAAAAAAAAAAAAATCAACCACGAAATGCACTAGTTTACAGTGATCTGGATGAAAACTACGGAAGATAGTACAAGTACCGGTAACTCACTTTCCTACTAATATATGACAGAATTTGTAAGCTATCAAAAAAAAAAAATACACTTTAAAACTCAACTCAAGATTATGGTAGGTAACTAAAACTGTTTACGTCGCATTTGTGTGAATGTCATGTTGGCTTATATTGATATCTAAAACAATAACATAATATGGACCAAGAATACGACATGTCATTAATCTTATCAGTGTGCAGTGTAATAATTACAGATAAGTACATACAAATTGAAACTAGTAAATCCTCACAATATGCCATGCTTGGTGCACACGGCACATGCATTGAACTTACCTTCGCTCCTGCTCTTTTGTTTTCTTCTGGACTTGTTTGACTTTTTACTTTTAGATTGCCCCCCCATTATTTGATTTTATGTATTTATTTATTTTTCGTATATCCCAAAGTACGCAGACCCCAAAAATGTATTACAAAAATACAACAGCTCAATCCCCAGTTGGTGAAACAACGTGTACTCCACTAGTTTTCAGTTGCTAAGGAAGCCCTTCTGGGACAAAACTCCATCACCCGGTTTCGCTTTTGCTCTGACGGGAAGTGCTTGGACTCCACAACGCTGCTTAACTTTGGAGTGGAATTACTTGTATTTGTTTCTCTTTTAATATTAATGGTTGGTTAAACCTCGTTTACTTCTTCTTTGTTAATAATGGCAGCTTTACTCGTATTTTTTTTTGTGTTACCTCTAAGTGTATGTTACCTTTATTTGATATGATTCTGATAACAAGAATCACCATCGCATCGGTCTGAATATTGAGTTGTATGCATGCCCTACTGTAATATTTGTAAAGAAGTATAATATACTAGCAATTACAGTCACTGAAAAGTGGGGACCTCCACAATTCCTGGCTGCATGTGAACACAGAAAGATGTTTCCTGTACATACTGTAGGTAGTGTCTTAACTGGTTGAATACGGAACATACATATTTCTGAAAATATGGGATCCATTTGAGGATTTCAATAGGATCTTCGCTAATCTTATTTCTCTAAATACCTGAGCTCCCTTCGAATCCTTGTGGGGGGAGGAAGAAAAATGAAGATCTGTCAGCGTTGACGTATAGCTAATTTAAAACAGTATGTATAGTATTGATAATATGAATGTAACTTATATCAGTAAAGTTATTGAAAATGACGCCACCCAACGTCATAATTATTGGCAGACTGTGTTGGTGCCAGTAGGATTTAGCACCTGATTCTGCTGCTGTGCTGCACGAAACACATTATACTTACCACCCATTTCACTTTATCTAAACGTAAAGTCAATAAAATATAAGTATTTCTTTCTTCGGCTCTGATGTTAAGCTACTGGCAGCAATCTTGTGGGGCTTCTTACTGGCAGTAGAATTTGTACTGATGTAGGAAACCCCAAAAAGACTGCTGGCAGTGCGCCGGTAGATTCTCTGCTTGTTCTAAATCACTCCGTATAGCAAACGTTTTAAAATAAACGCGTGGAGTTACAATTGAATACAGTTATTATTCGTTTCATACTTTGCTTGTTTGTATAACTTCGAGTCAAATGCACATTATGTTGGCACATGCCCCATGAGGCGAGGAGTAACAAACCACTATAAATATCGGTTTCACCGATGCAATGCAAGCAACTGGGGCAAAAAGGTCTTCTAGTATCTGATTGACAATACTGACAAACCAATCATGCTTTGAATGCTTGTTGACCATTTCTAACAGCCAATTGTGAAGACACAGATATTCCAGCCAGTCCTCCATCCAGTTTGTTTGAAATAGTTTCATTTCATTAATCATGGGTAAGAGGCGTGACATCTGGATACTGACCAATCGGCTTTCTTTACGTTAAACCCACGTTCTTAAGAGTAAATACAATTCTGAGTAGTGTGATGATGGGGTAGCGATTTTGAAACACAAGTAGAAACAATGGAGTACAAGGAAGTGGATTTTTAGTAAATGCAAGTGACAGTTTAATTTAGAGCTTGAATTGCCCGTTTTATGTCTGCTCGGGAAAACGTAGGATTGAAACTGAAAACAACAGAGCTAATGAAGGAAGCAAAGAAGCGGCGCCGTACTGCTTTCTTCTAACTGTTTGCCGTTTGTTTCTGCAGTGCTGGATCCGGGGGGTCTGTGGCTCTGAACGGGAGCAAATCGAAGTCGCCGGACAGATCCTTAGCTTCACGCTCCACTGGTGTTTGAATAATTTAAATAGGGTTCTATGGTTTAGGCTACTTCTGAAATTAGCTATTTGGCAACAGATAATAAATAATACATCCATTGTAAATTGCATAGTCATAGGTGGTTTGGTATTTTTGTTATGTTAAGGGTAGTTTTAAGTTGATTCCAGTTAGAGAATGCCCCCCTCCCCCCCCTTTTTTTGGTAATGTTACTAGTTTGTATCTCTGTAATGTGAAACAGTTAACGGTTAGGGTAATGTGTGGTACTTCTAGTGAGCGTTGTGCTAGGGCATAGTCACAGGCCCGTACAGCAGCTGTCCCCGAATTTTGCTGAGATAATCTGATTTCATATTTTTTACTCACTGTATTAACTGGGGAAAAGGTCGCAGATGAGCAGCACGAGACTTGATGTCCAACCGACGTATATTTGAAGACATTATTTTCTTTAGTATAAAAAGAAAAAGTCTAAGGGAAAATGTCAGAGCTAAATAAAGAAGTTATTGATCTGGTTTGGGGAAGACGACCTGGCAACGGTGTGTCAGATACTGTCTTCTGCAGGTGGACCCAAGGTACTGTAAACACTAAATTAATTTGTCATTCCTTTCAACAAGAGGTGATGAGATACCTAAGGCTTAGTTTTGGTATTATCCATCAATATATATTTAAGATTTAAAAAAAAAAAACACTGCAGGTATCTAAATAGTTTAATTGAATCTAAAAAATGAATTATCCATGCATAGTTTGTATTTATTTGTTTATTTTTTTCTCTGTCCCAGTTTTGTCAAGGAATTGAAAGGATGTTAATTGTCAACTTGGATTTGCTTATCCACTCGACAACAGGCTTTGAAATAATATATAAGTAAAATACACTTGGAAAACTATCAAAGAAGCATTTAAGGGCGGAAATACAAGTCTGACTGTAGTGTTAAACCCCATATGAAGTGTAGACTTGTATTGTTTACATTTTTATACTAAAGAAAAGGAAAAGTAATTCATTTGCCTCATAAAGGTTTAAATATGAAAGTCAATTGGCCTACTGGTATCATTTGTGTGACATTTCTAATCTCATGTTTTGTCTCTAGGATTTGTCTTCAGTGAAACAGAGCCTACAGCCCTAGAACAGTTTCAAGGCGGTCCTTGTGCAGTAATTGCACCGGTCCAGGTTTGTTACACCACTACCTCTTTTCCACTGTACAACCGAGCCGTGCCGGGCTTAGCAGGCGCCTGGTTGTTGTTCCACTGCTGAGCCCGATCCATGCAGCTGACATCACACGCAATGAACGTGTGGAGTCATATAGATGATGTGGTATTAAGAGGCTCTATATTTGAGTTGTAAATGGTGGATCGAGAGGTTATGTTTGTGTTTTCGTACTTCATTTAATAGGGGCCGTCCAAAATTATTGACATTTTCTGAAAGTGTACAAAACATGCGCTGGGAGGGGGGTCGAGACTAGTGTATGCTTTTTGAAAAATAATTTTTTTAAAAAGTTGACCAAGGCCAGCCCTGCAGGTGTCCTTTCTGAGCTTACTGGGCACCTGGCCAGCAGGGTTTGCTGTAGCACGATGAGGAGAAGCAGTCTCTGCCAGTTTTGCCTCCCTTACCCATGGGAGCACCAAGAGAGAGTCAATGCGACGCTCCCTTCGGAATCCCCTGCGAAGCCTGGCAACTCCGCACAGCCAGGATGCGAACCTGCACTGTATGACACCCTGTGGCATTGCTTTTACCGGGTAAGCCACTTGGGGACCCCAAAGCTGACCTTTTTATATAGCTTGAAATATTCACATGCCTTCCAGCAGAAGTACATAAGTCACCAGAGATGTAATTTTTGTCACAGTGCATGATGTTTTCTTTTTGTTGAGAAAAAGGAACCTCTTATATCAGCACACGTTTCCTTTCAAGGGCACAAAAGAAGGCAATGGTGTGTCAGAAAGCTCCAGTTATATTTTTTCAGCGTATATGTTTAAGACTTTTCTTTAAGGGGACGGGGGCGGGGCAGGGGTCTTGAAAAAGAGTGCGCTGTGTGCTCTTGCTGTAATTGAGGGTCATTTTAGACAACCCCTTTACTGAATACAACTGAAATGTAGTTGGGCTGATAACGCAAAAATGAGAAGAGTGCTTCTCGCAGAGAGCAGTAATTTGTAGTTTTCTCCCCTTCGACTCACTGCATGACATAGTGTTAGTCTTTCTTGTGTGTACTGACTGATGCAACGTAATGTCAGAGCCAGATCAGATGTGTTGTGAGGCCAGAGTTTCATGGTTTAGTTCTCGCTCAGCTCAGCGAATAGCCAGTGGAAAGTCAACCAGACCCTCACGGCTCGCATGTGCCAGGGTACACTTGATTTGGTTCAGGTGATCCAAAATGTGATGCAAAAAAGTACTGCAGTACTGTCTTTTTCCTGTTTGTGGTGCTTTTGGGATGAGCACTTGTCTGTTTGCCACTCTCAGACTGCTTGCTTTCACAATTTCTATCTTTGAATTATCTTTGAATTTTACAAAGGGAGTTGATTGATAAATATAAATACATTTAAGATAACCAGTTGCTGTTGAGATGAAAGTAACATTTTAGAAAGGTTACTATTTGTCAGTTTCTCTTTTAACTTACACTTGGCTACATTACCACACAGTCTTTCATTCCTCAACATGTTTTTGCCACATGACATGTATTTAACAGTCAGCCTGAAGGGTATTTAAGAGTGTCTTTTCTGTTGCATATATATGTGGAACATAATAAGTCACAGATGATATTTTAAGTGGTATTTAATAATGTATGTGCTCATATTTGCAGGCTTTTCTTTTGAAGAATGTCTTGTTTAATTGTGAGAACTCCAATTGGAGGGAGTGTTCAGGTAAAACCTAATTTCATTATATATATATATATATATATATATATATATATATATATATATATATATATATTGCTTTAAATGTACAAATATTGCATGTACAGTGTGAGCATAGTGTTCAAAATGTGTTTTTTGTAATATATCTAGTTAAATCTCTCATAAATATTACCATCACTTTGTGGAGCTCACATGTTCCTATGAAAGAGGCACATCTTATGTTAATAAAGGTGTTTAGTGAATTCAGTTGTTATTATTTATTTTATTTTGTTTTTTCCCAACAGAAGAGGAACGGAAAGCTGTCCTTTGCAATACTTTAAGTGACATTTTAGAAACTGTTTGTTTCAACAAATCAAAATCCTACTCTTTAGTAACCTGGTCAAAAGGCAATGTGTCAGAGGACAATGCCAGCATTTCTGACAGTCATCCAGAATCCAGCCATCATACAAAGGGTGAAGAACCTTGTAAGATGACAATTTACTTATCTCTAATAAGGATCCCAGGTTATGGTTGTATGCTACACATTAAAGGTTTTATAATTATATTAAAAACCTTAGTAGTACAGTTACGATTATTTTGATGTTAAGGAGGCTCATCATAAAACCTTTGGATTTCGAAATGATAAAGACCCATACTCGGTACACAGCTGTATGATATGTATGGTCTGGTTTGGTCTTTGTCATCATAGTTTTTAGCACTGGCAAAACAGTCTGTTTGAGGTACTGATTTTATATTTGTATTATATAAACACTGTATGCTATATGTATTGGTTAGCACTAATATTTGGTACACTGCTTTATTCTTTTATTTCCTTAATTTAAGTTATATTACTGGCGTCATCCTATAAAAACGTGACTTTACCACATAGTTTTAACAGATACTTTCAGCCAAGTTCCGTAACCTGTGTTGTGCTGTTCAACTGTTTCACTGAGCCATTTTTGTTTTACTTCTGGCCATATCAATGATATCGATCTTGTTCACATATCCATTTAAAATGTTTTTACCTTCATTGATTTGCAGTAAAATTCTGTTGTTTATTAAAGTTGAGCCATTCTATTAAAATGGGTGTTAGTGGTGATGGGTCACCACAAGTTTGATTATCAGAAATGCTTAGGCTTGCCTGCTGTTTGATACTGAATTATTGTGAACCAGCAGAATTTAGAATTTACAGAATTTTCTCATGTAAATAGAAAGTGAGTTACTGAGTGAGTGCCAGTAAAGAAAAGCTGTGGCTTCACAGCCCCAAAAATAAGTCTGTCATTGCTAACCGGGAATTTAATTATTTATTTATTTATTTATTTTAAATTCAGTTCTGGCCTGGTATGCAATAATAGAATGAATTACCTTTTATATAGGCTTGATTTAGTCCAGTGACCCAAGTATTTTTGTGGAAAATAAAATAACAATATTTGTAATAACATTAAATACAATTCAGCACGGGATACTGAACTATTATTATTCAATTATCCACAAGGTAGTTATCTCTGCAACCAATGTTTTTGTAAGATTCCTTCTGCCAAATAAATTAATAATAATAACACTAATAAAAGATTGAAAAGTGAAATAATCGAATGATTAGCTCTACTTAATTGTATTTTCTTTTAATTTCTTACTATAGGTTATTAAGAATTAAATTAATGCAGAAAGTTAATAGACTAGTGCACTATATTGTACTCACTTTATAACAACATAGTAATTAAACTTGTGAAAGTTGTGTGCTTGTGCTCTGGAAATTCTGTTTTGTGTGCTTGTTGCTGAAAAGTGTCTTTTATGCTTAGCTACGTTGGCTGCTGAGGAGCTTGGCTTTGAGCGATTTCATACAATAATTCGGTAAGTAACCCTTTGTCTCTAAAAATTAAATGGACACCAGTCTTGCTTCTGACTTTCTAAGACAAATGTTTCATTTACTGTCTTCAAGTGCTTTAACCTGTGACCTTGTCTTTTAAGGTACATTATTTCTTACCCTAGTGTTTATATTAAAACAACAAAACATATTTGAGGTGCAGTAAAACCCTTTTAGCCATGCCACCTTTCTTCTGTCTAAACTGGAGACATGTACCCCAACATTTTCTACCAGTCAGGACTTGTGAGTGGTGAGGGAGTGGTTATTGTATTTGGGTCCCTCATCTTTTTGCTCTCTTCTAATTATTTTTAATTTCCATGATTGAATATTCCATGTATTGTATACACCTGACTGAGACTAGTGTTAGGAAAATAAGAACTTTTAGCACAAAGTAAAGCAAGTATGATTTCATAATCAACTACTTACAAACACAGTAAGTCTGAAATACAGCAAGGAATGTAACTGATTTGATGTTCTTGCAATGGTTATAAAAAGGTTTTCCTTGAATATGGTGGTCCTCAAAGTAATTTGGGCACAGGCATAAATGGATCTTACTTGGCTGTTTGCGGGCACGGTGACTATTGCATAGGTTCTTACCTTAAACACTGCCTTCCCACGACATATACATATTAAGCATATATATATATATATATATATATATATATATATATATATATATATATATATATATATACAGTACTGTGCAAAAGTTTTAGGCAGGTGTGAAAAAATGCTGTAAAGTAAGAATGCTTTCAAAAATAGACATGTTAATAGATTATATTTATCAATTAACTAAATGCAAAGTGAGTGAACAGAAGAAAAATCAAAATCAAATCTATATTTGGTGTGACCACCCTTTGCCTTCAAAACAGCATCAATTCTTCTAGGTACACTTGCACAAAGTCAGGGATTTTGTAGGCATATAGTCAGGTGTATGATTAAACAATTATACCAAACAGGTGCTAATGATCATCAATTCAATATGTAGGTTGAAACACAATCATTAACTGAAACAGAAACAGCTGTGTAGGAGGAATAAAACTGGGTGAGGAACAGCCAAACTCAGCTAACAAGGTGAGGTTGCTGAAGACAGTTTACTGTCAAAAGTCATACACCATGGCAAGACTGAGCACAGCAACAAGACACAAGGTAGTTATACTGCATCAGCAAGGTCTCTCCCAGGCAGAAATTTCAAGGCAGACAGGGGTTTCCAGATGTGCTGTCCAAGCTCTTTTGAAGAAGCACAAAGAAACGGGCAACATTGAGGACCGTAGACGCAGTGGTCGGCCAAGGAAACTTACTGCAGCAGATGAAAGACACATCATGCTTACTTCCCTTCGCAATCGGAAGATGTCCAGCAGTGCCATCAGCTCAGAACTGGCAGAAAACAGTGGGACCCTGGTACACCCATCTACTGTCCGGAGAAGTCTGGTCAGAAGTGGCCTTCATGGAAGACTTATGGCCAAAAAGCCATACCTCCGGCGTGGAAACATGGCCAAGCGACTCAACTATGCACGAAAACACAGGAACTGGGGTGCAGAAAAATGGCAGCAGGTGCTCTGGACTGATGAGTCAAAATTTGAAATATTTGGCTGTAGCAGAAGGCAGTTTGTTCGCGAAGGGCAGGAGAGCGCATACGAATGAGTGTCTGCAGGCAACAGTGAAGCATGGTGGAGGTTCCTTGCAAGTTTGGGGCTGCATTTCTGCAAATGGAGTTGGGGATTTGGTCAGAATTAATGATCTCCTCAATGCTGAGAAGTACAGGCAGACACTTATCCATCATGCAATACCATCAGGGAGGCATCTGATTGGCCCCAAATTTATTCTGCAGCATGACAACGACCCCAAACATACAGCGAAAGTCATTAAGAACTATCTTCAGCGTAAAGAAGAACAAGGAGTCCTGGAAGTGATGGTATGGCCCCACAGAGCCCTGATCTCAACATCATCGAGTCTGTCTGGGATTACATGAAGAGAGAGAAGCAACTGAGGCTGCCTAAATCCACAGAAGAACTGTGGTTAGTTTTCCAAGATGTTTGGGCCAACCTACCTGCCGAGTTCCTTCAAAAACTGTGTGCAAGTGTACCTAGAAGAATTGATGCTTGATGCTGTTTTGAAGGCAAAGGGTGGTCACACCAAATATGGATTTGATTTAGATTTTTCTTCTGTTCACTCACTTTGCATTTAGTTAATTGATAAATATAATCTATTAACATGTCTATTTTTGAAAGCATTCTTACTTTACAGCATTTTTTCACACCTGCCTAAAACTTTTGCACAGTACTGTATATATATATATAGAGAGAGAGAGAATTTTAAAAAGAGTTTTAGTGGGAGTTATTCTAGGCTCACTCTGATAAGGCCGTCTCAGGCAGTAATTGTGTAATTGTGCGTGCTGCACTTATTCTTTAAATAATTTATATAAAATACGCAATGCAAATGTTTTTAAATAGCATGTTTACACAGATAACCATGAATAAACTAAAATAAGAGGATAGATAGCATCTCGCTTTGTTTGAGTTTGGCAAATTTGACAACACTACTCTGTTTTAAAGATTGCTCATCTCCAGTACAATTATTCAGAGAAAGTGGATTCGTAACTGAGTCTACTATGGTGTTTCCCTTGTCTGGTGAAATGAAAAAATACATAGAGAATTAAATTCTAAATACTGAAATGTATTATTTTTCTCAATAACAGTCGGTGAAATTCAATGCTTACCTGGCATATTAACACCCCGCCTCTGCTCACGAATGGTTGGACTGCTGTCAGATCTTTTACATTCCCATTGGCTACTCACTTGCCTTCAATTTTCATGCAGAATAACGTCAATGGCCTCTGCTTGCTTATGATTGGACAGCTGAGTAAAACTTGGCAGATATTTGACTCTCCTATTGGTTAAACTTACTGTCAGTACCAGCTACTGAAACAGACACAGTTTATGTCCCACCCAGCTAACTTATGATTGGGCTACCGCAGAGAAAATGCAGATATTAAATTGGTTGATCGTATCGCAGAGGCCCTGCAGGAAAAAAAAATATATGTCGAGTACGTACAAGCACAGCATAAGCGGGCACCACTTTGAGGACCACTGTTGTATATCTATTTAGCAGTTTAAGTTAAACACTGCTTAAATGTGGTATTGGGACCTTTTTTCACAGAACCAGTAGCATCTAGTATGCATCTACTGTATGTGAAGCATTACATATAAAACTTTTGCACTGAAGCTCAAAAAATCTAATAAAGTACAATATTAAAGTGTTTAAGAACTGTATGTTGCTTAGAATAAATCTCTTAATATCTCTTAATTTTGGACATAATTTCAATTGCCTTTGTATTTAACCTGGGTTACTAATTAGATGAACAATGAAAGTAAATCAATATTTTGCTGTATAACTTTATAGAAATAATATCTGCTCAAACATCCTTAAGTATGCCTAAAAGAGGTATGTCTATCATATGTTTTAATATTTAGTGCTGTTTGTCTATTTTGATGTATTTTAATAATGTATGGTTTCATATTATCACTAACTTTTACAGTGTGTTATTATTTTTTGTAGCAAAAGAACATTGAAAACTGTTGGTGAGATGAAGGAAGTAATTTTGGATCTTTATGATACATGGAGGAACAAATTCGGAGTGCTGCTTTTTCTGTATTCTGTCATATTGACAAAGGTGTGTTTCTGAACTGAAGTTTAGCTTTCTGCAGTGTTACACCGCCCCACCTCTTAATTGTTGAGTTTAGTCACAAACAAATGCACTGTATCCTACAGCATTCAGTGGGACACTTGTTGGAAGATAATGTACATGGTTGTTTATTGTATTGGTTCAGTTTAATAGTATTGTTGAATTTTAGGAATATTTTATGTACAATAAGATTTTGAACTAAAAAGATCATGTAACACAAACATGAAAGACAACACCAGTTTTAGTCCCCTCAACATAACAGGTTATATATTTTAAGCAAAGTTAGTTATTTAAACGCCTAATGCCGTTTTTAATGTATTCTTTTCAAATACATAGTGATTTTGTTGTTTAACATTTTCCATGTAGTATTAATATCAATGTTCATTTAGGGTATTGGAAATGTAAAGAATGAAATTGAAGATTCAGCTGAACCCCTGATAGACCTTATATATGGTCATGGAAGGTAAGGTATTTTTATGTGTTTATGTATTTTTTTTTTGCAAATTGAAATGTGATCTAAAACAGTACTGTTTTAGAGTTGCAGTTTGATTTAAATACATTTGTATATCTGCATTCATTTATTTTTTTAAACACGGTGATACCATTTTATTCAGCGGCAGTTATAAATACAGTACCACTGCTGTTAAAATAATCAAACTAGGGATCTTACTCTTGTGTCACTGTTGGAGGTGGTGATTTTCAAAAACCTTAGATCCTGTTTTATTTTTCTTATGTAAATTGCAGTACATTTTAGATCCATCGCAGTTCATGTCAGTTGTCATAATGTTAATCTTGCTTTTTATTTATTTATTTATTTTTAAAAGTATTTTTCTTTTTCTCCAGCCAGAGTTTAACCAACCTGTTGTTGACGGGCTATGCAGTTTCCAATGTTTGGGATGGAGACAGGGAATGTTCTGGGATGAGTACGTTTTTCTGAAGGAATACCAACTTGTCTTTCAAGAGAGCTATTTAATATAAACATATTACACAAGTAAACGGAAAGCATAATTTAACACAATTTCTTGGTGTACCTTTTAAATCTCATTCTATAAGCTATGTAGTGTGTACCTGCATTTACTGTTAATAGCTGAACATTTTGTAGAAAGTAAATCAAAACTGGGTATATGGTTACTGTTCCAGGAATATGAGTAGAGTGCATGTAGTTTACCTTAAACTAAAGCACAATGTTGGGATTTGAATTTAATATCTCTTGGCTTATCCCCTTATTTGGACAATTATGCCATACAGACATATTTAGAACAACATCTCAGCAAAAATAACTCTTGATTTTTTTTTTTTTTTTTACTATTTTTTTCTTTATCTCAAACCTCATGGACATTGTATATGGTGTGTGTGTGTGTGTGTGATCAAGCACCTATAGGTTAGGGATAGGTTTTGAAAGTCAAAGGCTCAATTTGACTTGGCAGCCATTCTGTGTATATGTTTGATAACATACTAAAACCCTTACCATTAATAATGCACAAGGCTAAAGTTTAATTTGATATGTGGTTGTCAATGCAGGTTTTTAGTTTGCTTCTTTTGCATTTTTGTCTTTACCCATAACCCCAAAAATCTAATGATTTTTTATTATTATTATTATTAATACAACTAGTAAGCCTTGTTAACTGAGACATGCTCTACCTAGGCATTGCAGCACAGAGAAGGAAAATGCGGAGTCTCACCCGGTACATTCTTTAGCACAAATTATTGATGATAATTACTGGGGATATAAAGAGGTGCCTGTCGGCCTCTCTGTGCATATGTACGTCACACTTACAGTTTTTACTTGTATGCAGTGATGTCTGATTACTATAGAAAGCTGTATGAAAAGACTGAACCCCAAATTTACAGCAGAAGCTTTATTTCTTATTATTTTTAAGTACAGTTAAATTTTGTACTAAAAACATCTTGTGTGGACTACAAAGTAAATAGAGAATCTCAAATGTTGTGTTTTTAATGGGAGCTTCGACGCAACTTATAGGTAGAGCCCTGTGTTTTTCACAAATAAGAAATAGCACCAAATGAAACGAAATGCAACTATAAAACAAAATGCAAATATAAAACGAAAACTCACTATAAAGCAAACATAGAATGACATTTCTAAATTTGGAGGTTTATATGAAAAATACTTAAATAAATAAGTACTTGCAATCGTAGTTGTCAAGGCTCAGCCGTTACCATAGACACGGTCTGAAGGGGAACGGAAGCTCTGTCTAGCGCTTGCACAGATGTATAATTTGGAGCGAGTCGTTTTGTTGTACACTGGAGCCCTGCTTTAGTGCAATGGGATTGAAATACAATGCCTATCATTTTTTAATGGGTAGATTGCTGTATGTTCAATTATTATGACAGCCCCACAATAGTAGGACTGTGTAAATACGTATTTTTATTTTATCTTATTATATTTTTATAGAGGGTATGGGCAGTATTTACTATAAATAGGCGGTTAATTAAAAACAGTGGGGGACTGTACGTTATAGTCGCTGCCGCTAATGAGAAATTATGGTAACTAATTTCATTTTCTGTGCAAGGTCTATTTGTGTCAAAATGTTAAAAAAAATAAAGAGGATAATGTTGAATAAATATGTATGTATGTAATAGTATAGTATACTATACTATTATTGATATGCATCTATTTGAGTTGTTTTATTAATTTGTATTTGTAATAAAACGGAATAAAACAAAATTTGTGAAATAAAATAAAACATATAAAAAAATTAAATAAAATAATGAATTTCATGGGACTTTAGTTATAGGGTATAATGTTCTCTATACAGCGTAAGTTTTCAGAATATGTGGGTACAGAGAGAGTCGTGTTTATCATGGTCTTTTAAAGCCATACAGTACACATGTTTGGTCCCAAAACTGATAAAAACTACCTTTTGGTTCTTAAATGAACCCTTAGAGTTGACTTGTTTGAACATTTTCAATTTATTTTTCAATCTGTATGTCTGTGAACTGAACTCTTAATGAACTCATTTGAACTCTAGGTGGCAGTGTTATGTAATGACTACTGTTTATATCAACTGCAGTCATCTCATTCATAGCGACCTCAGGACTTAACAATGACATTAGTAGTGTTAACTTTAAGTCGATTTTGTGAGGATTCTACTCTGGATGACTTTTTCAGAAAATAATATAATTTTAAAAAGCTGCCTTTTTTACTTTACATGTTTGTTGCCACAAATCAGTAATATCAAGATAATTAGATGGAGTAACAAGCATTTAGCCATCCAATTCATGATTGGATGCCTGTTGTGTGTTTTTTTTGTTTCTTTTTATACTTATACCAAATCCATTGTTACTGTACCGTATTTATAAACATTTTGCCTTGCCTTTGCCTGTATTTGCTCATCATCTTGTAATTCCTTTTTACAGCTTTACCAGTGTTATGCATTTCTCAGTTCTTTGTTTTTTGTTTGTTACAATATTCGTCATCCGTAAAATGTAAATTTATACATTCTTACAATCATTGTTTTTGCAAGCCTGGCAAGGTTGGTATTCACAAAGACAAAGAAAATAAAGTTATCTTCCTTGTCATCATCTAAGTTTTTGTGAATGTGCAGAAAATCCTTTTTTTCTTTCAGAACTGCAAGGTATACACAATCAAGCAACTGTAGGTTTTCTTACTTTAATGGAGTCTCTACGATATTGTAAGGTAGGATGGATTGCAGTTTTTAGCTCTAAGCACAAAATAAAACTTCGCATCTGATAGAATGTGATAACATGAGTGTATTTAGTTATGGGCTAATGTATCTTTATTTAAATACTAAAAAATTAATTTTCTAAAGAAATATAGGACAGTTTAATAAATATTTACCCAAAAGTTATGTATCCCTTTGAACCAATGAAACTGTACTTTGTCTGAAATGACAATAGAGGGCAGTACAGTTATTAATTTTGTTTAAATGCAGAAAATTGAATTTACTGAAAACATCTTTTCATTTAAATCAAACTAGTCTAATTTAACAAAAAAATACTGTTAGTAGTTTAGAGTTTAGTTAAAATATAACATATTTTGTAGCTATTGTATTTCCATTAAGTAATTTCTTTTTCTGTTAAACATCATACATAATCACATGTTCTATGAAAGTATTCCCTGCATAAGAGCAGCACCATTTGTTTCCATAATTATCATGTTTAATGTATAACTTCTGTATTCATATAAAAATATACACCATAGTAAGTTCTGTTAAATAGTCATCATGAACAAAGCCATAGCAGGCACATCTTTTTTCTATTACAAATCAAGAGAACACATTGGAATGAACGCAATCAACTTGTAATTTCTGTTTTGACTAAATAAAACAAAACAAAAAGTTGTTTCATACTTAGAAACAAACCAAAATCTTGGCCAAGCACTCAAATTATTATGGTATCAGTTTACAGTTCCCCAAAGTCCAACAATATAAAAATATATTCCTTATCTGCATCATTGTCAAAGCAATACGAATGAAGTGGTGTTTAATTCTATGGAACACATTGGGAAAAGCAAGAGGCACTAGGTTTAAAGAAGTAAACCTGTACAAATCTCAATGTCTTTTATTCCCATATAGTAAAAGCAAAGTGAATTCATGGCATGAAATCAAGCCTAGTATGGTAAATGTGTTGTATTACCACGGGGAAAGTATTGGAAAACTGCAAAATTACTGTGATAAACAATGTCTTTTCTGATAAGTGTTTCACTTTTTAAGGTATTACATTTTGTTTGGTGGTTGTAGGAAATATAATTGTGTTCTAAAAAGATGCTTATTGTCTGATCCATCCACTTGATCGGGATAATTTCATACTGATGCTAGTTCATATAATGAACATTTTTAGAAAGAACTGTTGAGTAAATCGGATCCCTGACCTTTTGCAAAAAAAAAAACAATCAATAAACGTTCCTTTTGGTGTTAGATCTGGATTAGTAGAAAGTTAAGAGAAGAAAACTGAACAGGCCTTAAAGAGAAAGTAGCGAGGTTCCGGAAAATGTAGCGTTACACGGCCCCTCGTGATGCTACAACTGTTTAAATAACATAGCTGTCTTTTTTTCTTTTCATTGTTAACAACTTGACAACTTTTTATACTTAGAATTTTAAAGTCTGCTTCACAGCTATTTTCAAAATGGCTGATCTAGTGAAGTTGTGAAGTTTGGCAGTTTCAAATCAGATGATACAGACTCCCCAGTCTGATTTATTGTTTATTTAAAAAAAGAAAAAAAAAATTAAGAGTCTTGACTTCATTTTTTATATTGAACATTTTAATGTTTTTGTGCCACTTTGGATTGCTATGTTAATGTATTATTTTGTGTTGTGTTTTCACACTGTACATTCTAATTTCTTGCAGAGATTACATAAAGCCATTTATTTGAGTGTACCGAAAATTTCACGTGTTTATGTATTTTTTTAAATGTAACGATTTTTATTCTAGCGTTTTTCACCTACAAATGTGGTTTTTCATGATGTGCTTTTGCACTGCACACTGGCTTTAAAGTGTAATGTTTGTTTTGTGAAAATGTTTGAAATGACAAAACAGTGGACATACTGCAGCAACTTTGAATTGTATTTCACCAGTCGATAAATATGTTAACTGTACTTCTGGATTCTTTAGCGTGACTGTGTGTCGTGTTCTACCTTTTGAATTTTAAGCATGCCATTAAGCATGTAATTTTTTGCCTGAACGACAACTTTACTCCCCCCCCTGGGCGTAACTCGTCAGAATCCGGTAATTACAGGTGTGTGTGTACACTTGACTGTTATTTTATAATGCCCTTCATTTCAGCAACTACTCCTTTTCTCAGCCAGCTTTGTCTTTGCCGCAGTATAAATCTTGGCATTTGTCTGTTATGTTTTCTAGGTTGGATCATTTCTAAAGTCTCCAAAGTTCCCTATTTGGATACTTGGCAGTGAAACTCACCTCACTGTATTTTTTGCCAAGGTATGTTTTCCTTTCTATGTTTGTAATATAAACCAGTTTAATTCTATTACTTTTTTGGGGGGGGGGGATTGCATACACAATTGTGCCAAGAATATACTGAACTTTGGTTTCTTCTTTGTTTCTAAAAAAAAATAAATTGCACTTATTAGGTCTTGGGATACTTTGCTGTTTTTTATGCAATTTGAAATGTATTGTAGTCTTTCATTATGAATCACGAACATGTAGGCCAATGTGTTTGCCACCACGAACAATGATTTACTTGTACCATCCTCATTATTGCTTGTTTCACTAATTCAATACAGTTAAAATAGGTTTGCTTGTGGTAACAATATTTCCAAAACAGCTAAATGGATTACCTTCTGAAGTGTGTTATTGTCATACACAAAGGTGTGCTGATTAGATTTGGGGGGAAGATTTTAAAAAAAATTCTTGTAGCCATATTTAGTTTTTTATTCTTTATACTTATACTATTCCAAGAAGTGCAATTATTTTCTTTCAAATTGAGGTAAATATTAGACTTAATTTGAATGACTATTAATTATCTGCCATTTGTCCATTAGGTGTCTGTTTGTCAAACATTTTTACTTCCATATTGATAAGCACTCAATTGCTTTTTTGCAGTTGCTTATAATGCCTTACACACGGCAGGGTTCCAGTTTGATGTAGCTATGGAGTAATTACAGAAGTCTGCCTGTTTTGAGAGGACAGAAATCAAAACCAAGTGCAAGTTATTCTTCCCTTTTGTAATAACTAAATGAACTCTCATGTATATTACTTGACCTCTTTGAACCTTTCACTGGTGTCCTCTGAACATACAATATTCTGCCCTGGTTTGTTGTTGAATTAATTGCCATTATATTGCATAACAATATCTCCTGTGCAGCAGCGCTCCCTAGTTTCTTCTTACAGCTTTGTAATAATATAGAGGTAAACTATTTTACTCACTTAATGTTTTTGAGTTTCATTCCTTATTTCAATGTAGCTTTTTGGTCCCCACACAGTACAAGGTATTATTGGCAACTGCAATTTGTCAACTTTATTTGGACCCCATAGCTTTAGTTAAATAAAAGTCTTAGTCAATGCCATATTTATTTATTTGGGAGATTTCCCAATACAGTGGTGTCATGATCATGGATCCAGCATCTTTGTACTAGCATCTCTACGCTATAGCAAGGCCTGGTATTCAGTCAATCAACACTGTTTTAAATAAGAAAAATGTAGGAATAATGAGGTGTCCTAATGCCAGACATCACAGAGATGTATTTTTCAATAAGGCATACCTCTGAGCCTCAACGCATTCTACATTGGTTTAAAATATGATATTGATTTAATGTTAATTCTTGTGGTTTATTAATGCAGGCATTGACGATTTTGTTGTACATGCCCTCAAGTGAACAACAAAATGATTTCCTTTTGGAAAAATGAACTCCCTGTCGCCCATCTGTTTCAGGTTAAAGATTGCTTTAGCTGTTAATGTGGCAATGCTATGTTGGACTGTCTATCGTAAATCTGCATAACTGCAGTTTAAGATTGAATCCTGTAATTCATAGTCTTCTTTTTACCACAAAGTGTGTTGTACTTTTTTTTGTTGTTGCTTTTTAAAATACTGCATCAAATAAATTTACTCCCAACAGTTGCCAAAATAACTACTTCCTTGAATTGCTGCCAAATTATTTTCCAAAAAATTAATCTAAATCTCTGGTACTTTTGATATGTGTGTGTGCATTCATACTTGGCTGAGTGCAGTACTATACAAAAGAAGCCTTGCAGTCTCACACTGGTCATTCAGAGTACAATAAGCTGAAGTGTGGACACATGCTGTCATAGGAATGTATCGTCTTCCTGCTGTGACAGAAAGCCTTGCACTTGTCTTGGCTTTCCAATGGATTGTGGAGGTAAAATCGTCAGGGACACCATGCTACAGCAGCTCCTACTGGCCAGGGTCCTGGTGAGCTCCAGTGGCCAACTTTTGTAGGTCTAAGACAAGTATTTATTGTCATATGTCAATTTCTTTCTGTCGGAGTACGATTTTTATGATTAGTACTAGTTTTTTTTTGTTTTTGTTTTTTTTTGTTTGTTTTTTTTCATGTCGGTTTTTATAAAGACACTCTTTTTCTTTTAAATTGCCAAGAGTGAGTGAATTACACCGTACATTACACCTGTAAATCTTTACTCTTAATAAAACTGTAATCATAAACCTTGGATGTCAAGTATTATAAATTACATTTTGGGTTGACCAGTAGCCTGTTTGTGCTGACCCGTATGAGGTGCTGTGATGTTGAATCTCATGAAATAGATGAGCATGCTGAAAGGAATGAGACCTGTATTCAGCATCAGATTTCTTCCTTCTCAAGTGTGGAGGGTATTTTTGTTTTTGGAGCAGGGATGGGGGGTCTCTTTGGAGCTGTCTTGATGTGGTCAGGAATGAATTTCTCTTCCCTACACTGTCCCCATTCATGAATTAATTGTTTTTTTTGCTCTCTACCCTGTTTACCCTTGACCCTTCTCTGGTCGGACGAGTTTTACTTTCAGATAAGGGCATTAGAAGGAAGGAAAACTCACATGAGGCCTGCAATCCTGATTTGTTAAGCTGTGCACAGAGCGCTTTCATGTTTTGCAGAGTGGTATTGAGAGCTGTGTAATTTACAGGAAGGAAAGCTAGGAGCCAGATAACCTTTTGTGAGCAATGCTAATCCACAGAAATTTGCCTTTAGGGTCACATGCAAATTGAATAGTACGAAACTAAAATCCTAATAATTTGGTTTATGACCTATTCTCCCTAAAGATCAAATGGCATGTTTATCTAAGCCTCTGTGTTGGCAACTCAATCCTTTATAATTAACAGTTTTTACAACAGGTTATATGTTGCTAAATTTGGTCTCTATGTAGCTTGTGCTAAAAAGTCATAAACTTCAAAATGAATGTTGGTCCTTACCATCTTGGTTAGTTAATAGATTTAATCTGCAGGCATTTTGACTTCCGCACCAAGGACTAAAGATGCAAAAAATCAGAATTGAATCTTGCATTGAAAGAAACTTTTAAAAGGAAGTAAGTGTAATGTAGTAGAATAGAGAAACTCTGGTAACTCATCTGCACTGGGGTGGAACAGAGTTGTAATTGATTTTTATCAGGTTTG
Organism: Acipenser oxyrinchus oxyrinchus; assembly: GCA_030684275.1. Classification (NCBI taxonomy): domain Eukaryota; kingdom Metazoa; phylum Chordata; class Actinopteri; order Acipenseriformes; family Acipenseridae; genus Acipenser; species Acipenser oxyrinchus. The sequence continues at coordinate 57,906,196 of CM060250.1, forward strand.
CCCTTTTACAAATTTCACAGAAGGAAGGGGAGGGATATATTTTTATTATAGATCTGTCTGAGCACCTTATTAACATGTAGGGTTAAGCCATTGATCTGGGATATTCTTTTCATGGTTAAAAATATGTTGCATCCTGTGGGTTTTTTGTCAGATGCAAATAGACAGTTCTCGGAGTCTGCATTGTAGTGTTTGACAAATAAGTAATCATCCTGCACCAAGCTGTCTGATGCCCTGTTTTGTTTTTTTGTTTTTTTTACACCTTTTCTTTGTTGTATTGGTAATGCTACCACAATGCACTTTACTGTAGATTGATGCATCACATGCATGTACAACACACATCACACTTATAGAGAACAATGGGTCTGGTTAGTTTGTGTATTGTTGCATATCACTATAGAGCCACTTTGCTAACAATGGAAACACATAAGAGAGCAAAGTAAAAGGACATTGATATTGAAGTACTTGTGTCCAGCCAATGAACTGTGGCTGCATATTACATTTCTAATTGGTACTTAAGACCGCTTCTAAAGTTACAGCATAGAGAAGGTTCAGTCTGATCACTCTTAAAAATATAATGATAACCCACTGTTGAGTCAATCATGTGGAAAAAGAATTTCTGTTCATTGCAGACAATAAAGATACAGGGTTACAGGAAATTGAGTCATCTGGTTTTGAAATAAATAAATTCCACAGATAAATATCTTAGTTGTTAGGGTTTGCTCAGGCTAGGAGCTGACATGTTTTAGATGTGCTAGAGATATCCCCTTTAGTTTCTAATTCAGACCATGTTAAAAGTGCAATCAAATACCTGTTTATCCTGGAAGCATAAAAAACAATTATGCATGTACTATCCTATTGCCATATTAAAAGGTTTTCACAAGAAGCATTTAAAATCTCCTGAGTGCATTGCTTTCTTTTCTCACAATATTTGTTGTCTTCTCGTTTCATGTTCGTAATATTTTAAACAAACCAAAACTACTATAAAATAGCTCTTATTTAAAATAGGTAAGGATACAGACATTCTTAAGTTTTAAGTACCTTTCATGTGATGTATTCCTGCCAGGCAGGCCTAAGCTAGAGCAGCGTATACCACCGTTTTCAAATCTGACCAAAACATTTTGTACAAAAACATGCAATCACGTCATTTGTTTTAGTTACGCTTGCCTTGGACTATGTACTACTTGAATAGAAGTGTTACAAGTCTTAAAACTATATTTAGTTATGTAGTTTATATCAGTGGTTACAAGTCTGCAAATTTTAAATCCTTATTCAATTGCAATGTTTTGCTTTTTCAACGAGATTTTCCCCACTTTTTTTAACTGCTTAAAAAACCTCTTTGCATGTTCTGTTGGTGACTAGATGGGTTTTCAGAAACATTGAAATAATGGAATATCTGTGGCAATACACAGTATTTGCAACAAAGTTAATATAAGTAGTCACAGAGTTCATCTCCTTTGATTCTTGACAGGAGTTGCATCCCCAAATGCTGGTTATCAGTTATTTTTATTTGTTTGTTTAATTGTGCAATAGAAATTGTCGATGAATCCCTTGTAAGTGTGAAGTAGCTTTTTTTTTTGTTTTTTTTAACCTGGCTGCTTTTCCATAATTTAACCATCATAAAAAATAATTTTGATTATTCTTTGTTCAGCATCTTTATTAAATTATACATTAGCATTTGCAGTTCTGTCACTGGTGCTGTTAAGGATTATATTCAACAACTTAGATCAAAATCACTCTTTGGTGCCAGTCCAGAAAAACTTACAGACTGCAGAAAATATTATTTAAATGTAAAGAGCAAGCAGGTGTAACCTTTTAAGATTAGTTGGGGTAGATTATTGTAGGTGTCAGTCTGATTTTTAAACCTTTTTGACAAGTTATGTAACCCACTCAACACTGTTGTAACTTTCATTGATATTATACTAACTTCCATTCCCAGTAAAACAAAAGCAAACAAATATTATTGCAAATCTTCGGAGAATCTTAGTATTTTGGGGGGGAGTTTTCTGAACCAAACCTACACTTTTTTTTTTTTTTAATTCAGTGAAATTCTCAAGATAGCTGTCCTCTATTTTAACCATTTCCTCTACTGAATACCTTGACAGGAATTACACAAAGCAACACAGACCTCTGTCATAAAGCTACTTGAGTTATAAATCCAATATAGTCTTTTCTTTCTGTGAAAGTTTATATTTTAGAGGAATGTTTTCTTTGGACGTGTACTTCTGTCCCAAATATTTAGTTTTCCCAGATACATGTGAGACCTTAACTTTTTTCGTCAGAGTAAATTGAATTGAAAACAGAGATGCCTGAGTGATTAGTTGAAGGATGAGGCAAGACTTTGTCTGCCTTTCTGGAACATGTTGTTCTACATGAATAAGGATGTTTTATAATAGTAGTCATCTAGAATTGGCTCACATTGGTCTGTAAAATCTGAATGATTTTCTAAAATGCCTTGTATGGATTGTTGTAAAGAATCCAGGGCTCCCTTGTGTTTGTTGTACAGAATGAATACTAGTTTTAGGTTTGTTAAACACACAGTGGGATTTTGACATAAGTGAAACAAACAGGCTGAAAATACCAACTTTAAATTGACCGAAATTACTGTTGCTAATTATTTTTAGAGAGATTACCTGTATTCTGTTAAAACGTGCTGTTATAAAGGTGAAGTACTATAATACCCCTGAAATCTCTTTGTTGATTTGAGAGCTATTGCAGTAGTTACAATAGAATCAGAACAATATTAAACATCTATCCCAGAGAGCCACATGAAATCACAAATGTCAGTGAGTGTTATTACAAAATTCTATTCAAGCAGAGAAGGTAAATCGCAGTGATATTATGAGTTAGGAATTGCATGCATGAAGGAGCCAAACCTTCAAGCTTGTTTTCTTCTTCATTATTATTATTATTATACCAACATATTAGCTGGGTATGTGCCTAACCTGCTTCACAAATTGAATAGTGATTGTAGTTAGTGTGATAGAAATCCCACAGTAGAATTTTTTTTTAGGTCAGACGTTGCTTATGATGATTGAATAAGTATAGTTTGATTTACTCCTTGCATGACGTTGAGGTGGTCTCTCCAGGTCATCGCTGAGGTACATTGACAAGATTTACAGAAAGCTCCTTCTCTCATCTGTGTATTTCCACAGACAGTATCACATATAGTGACATTCATTATATATTTTTCCTATGTAATCTATATTCTGTTAAGAGTCTCCTGATAGAACGGCAACAGCAATAGCAATGCACCTGCCTTTTTTTTTCTTCTATGCGATTGCAGTTTTTATTAGATGTCACCACCCCGTTTTAGTTCCCTGATTGCAGCTAAGTCTGTGCAGATTTGCTACCTCTTTGCACTTCTTGGCCACCATAGTTTTAGGATGTTTTTATACAGAAAATGCATAGACTGATGACATTGTATGATAGGACACATTCAGTCCTAACATGTATGTGAAGCAGCAGCCCTATAACTGGATTACACCCCACCCCCAGTCATTAACATTAACTTTCATTCTGTTTTCCCAATACTTGTTGATTATTGAATGATATGTGTTTTTATAACAAATTATATATAAACTATGGGAATATAGTGTATCATTTAAATCCTTAAGTCAAATTCTTATTTTTCATTACACAGGACTAGGAAAGAAAATTAAATACCACAACCATTTTACCTCAAGGCCCTGGATAACATCCTCTAGCTCTTTGACCTAGAAACAGCTGCGTATTGTTCTATCCTGTTTTTTAAAACCCCCCCGGATTTAAATATGTCCTACTATTATGAAATTCCAGAAAGAAAGATTGGCATTTTAATAAACTCATGCTGTGAGGATACACTGTTAGTTTATTTTAAATCATACAGATTTGTTTGTTTTAAAAAATAAAAAAAAAAAGTCTGATGCACACTCTTTGAGAGTTGAGCAGTTTTAAGGGGTGACAGTTCAAGTTCAGCGAAACAGGCTGAGAAGCCATTGGGGGTTCTGTTTGTAATGTATCCAAGAAAATAAAAGTATAGTTGAAAACTTAAGGTTATGGATGTAACCCCAGTTCCCTAAAGAGAAGATGACCAACAACAATACTTTTGGGTCAGGTATTTACTGAGCATTTTATGTCGGAGCTGCCAATAGGCCCCTCCGGGGAGTGACATCCTTGGTCCCGCCTACCGAGGGATTAAGTAGTCACTCCGCGGAGATCACGTTCTCTTTTGCATCGAACTCACGAATGCAAGTGATGCGACCTCGCAAGATTTGTTGGTTGTCTGCTCTTTCAGGGAACCAACGTTACATCCGTAACCTAACGTTCCCTTTCAATTAGAAGACGACCAACAACAATACTTTTGGGAAAGTATATCAAAGCCGTCGCGAGGGAGCGTGAGCGGAAACAGCAGACGAGGGATGTCTCTCTACCACCAAGCTAATGTTTGTGGTGCGAGCGTGCAACCTCAAGGATCGTTTTACCTAATGAAGGCATAGAGGAATCTACCATGTTAAGTCGGTAGAACATGGTGAATGTACACGGAGTAGCCCAGCTAGCCTCAGTACAAATATCAGTCAATGAAACTCCTCTAAAGAGGGCCCATGACGTAGCTACTCCTCTGGCAGAGTGAGCGGGCAGAGGGAATATAATCTCTGATCCTCCTCTGAAGAAAAAGGAGGGGGATGGAAAGCCTCTAGTTCCACTGACTGGTTTAAGTGGAAAGCCATAACCACCTTAGGGAGGAAACACGATACCCTGTTTCCATAATCCCAAATATGCATACAGGCACTGTGCACTGACATAGCCTAATGGCGTAGTGGCAATACACAACGATGTCTATTGCGCAGTTAAATTTTTATACAGTCAGCGACGCCCCGTTGGTTAGTGAGTGCAATCGTTTTCCTCCAATGCACGATTGCCACATTGCTTCTTGTCTGGAGCGATGACTGGGTGTACTGTGACTCCGCCCCCATTCTAGATGGCCGACTTCCACCTTTCCCTGGAATGAATTTCCAAACCATCCAGTCCAGGCCAGGATGCAGCGCGGACGGTAGCCTAGTTCTGGACCACGTGCAGTCACACAACGGGGCGGTGCGTAGCGTGCACCAGAGCAGAGCACAGGCTCAGGCGTGTTATACAGGAAAGAAAGAGTACTGCTTTTTTTTCTTGAACTGCAAGGCAGTAGAAGAAAAAAAACACACACACAATAGCAAGGCTGTGGAGGTAGAACAGTCACCACGCCAGGCGGGTGAGCTGTATGAGTGTTAACGTGTCTGGGTGTTGAAGCACCAAGGCACGGAGCGTCTAAGCGCCGAGAGTACAAGGGACAGGCGTCTAGCCTTAACTGCGTGTAGGCAACACAACCCGTGGTAGCACGTAGCATACGCCGGGGTGGATACACAGACTCGAGTGACTGCGATAGGCAATCAGGAGAGCAGTACAGGGAAGCACACGACGCTGCACTAGGGTGCAGCGCGGGCGATAGCCTGGCCTGAACTGCGTGCAGTCACACAACGGGGCAGCGTGTAGCGTACATCGGAGTGGAGCACAGGCTCAAGGAGCTCCGTTAGGCATGTTAGACAGGAAATAAAGTGTACTGCTTTTATGATTATTAACGTGCTGGGGCAAAGCACCAGGGCACAGAGCGTCTAAGCACCGAGGGCCCCGAAGCATTGAGGCACGAGGGCACCGATCACCGAGGGTGTAAACACCAAGGGTACTGGAGACAGGCGCTAGCCTTAACGTGCATGGGCGCCGAAGCACCAAAGCATGGAGTGTCTAAGCACCAAGCACTGAGGGCGCAAGTACCGAGGGTACTGGGCAAGGGTGTCTAGCCTGGACTGGGCGCAGTCACACAACCGGTGCAGTGCGTAGCTTGCAGCGGTGGCGCACCGCCTACAGGCAGAGGGCACCGAGGGTACTGGGCAAGGATGCCTAGTCTGGACCGCATGCAGTCACACAACCTGGGCGACGGAATGGAGCACAGCCTACAGACGAAGGCACCGGAGCACCAAGGGCACCCAGCACCACCGAGGGTACTGGGCAAGGAGTTTTTTTTTTTTTTTTGCAAGGCAGTAAAAAAAAAAACACACACATGCACACAACAAGAGCTGTGAGGGTAGAAAGTCACTGCTCCAAGTGGCGGGTCAACTCACAATGTTAGAAAGCAGACTACAATCACAAAGAGATGTACTGTAGGCTGTTGAAAAGATTAAATGTAGCGCAGTTGCGCAACGTTTATAGCTCAGTTCACAGAAGCTGAGTTTCTGATTCCAGGGAAGTGGCAAGCCGACTTCCAGCAATAAATTGCAGGGGAGCTCCAGAAAACTCGAGTGAGAGCTCTTTTGCACAGAGTTAATCACAGCAACTGGACAGGTTAGAAATACCTACCTTACTTACCTGATGTGAGAAGCAAAAGAGAACGTGATCTCTGCTCAGTAACTACCTGTGTTGTTGGTCGTCTTCGAATTGAAAGGGAACTGTTTTCTCTAAATTTACACACAGGCATGCCAAGTTAATTTCTGCTAATGAGGCCATAGATCTTTTTTTTATTATTATTTATTTATGTATTTTTCTACTCCAAACAAACTTCTGTGCACCTCCATGGAAGTGCTTCAGGTGTTGGCCAGGTTTTTGACAGATTAGGCAATATTATTTGACTGGGCCAAGGTCATTTAAAACTAACAATGGGACCAAACAGACCTATAGATGTAACCTAATCGGCAGCCACATGTCTTCTGGAGGAAACTAGCCCTTTCCTTTTGGTGATTCTTGTTTGACAGAATTTGACACTTGAGTGATCAGTGTATCTGCTGACTGTTAGTTTAAACTTCAAATCTGGAACCTGGTCATTTCAGAAAGTTGGCTCAGATAAAGCAGCAGTCTGCCTTACTTTGTGAAACTACGCTCTTGAGAATTGAAAGCAGAATGAAATTAGGGACTTCAATTTAAATCCTCATGTCAAAGTATGGAGTGGATTAATCAGTTGGGCTTCTAATGACAATTTATTTACTTTGCATGATAATTGTATTACTGTAATTTTGGGGGGTTAGAATAACTAATCATGTATTTTTTATTAAATGGAATGTGGCTAATATTTTCCAGATTTAAAAGTCCTTTTGTCTGCAACCGTATATATGAGAAAAGTTACTGTAAAATGACCTTTTTATTTTGTATTTGAAAAGCATTCTTATTGTTTGAAAGACCTATTTTTTGCGTAATTGTGTTTCACATTACAAAAATGTAAGCAGGTTCAAATTTCCAGTTGGCTACAGTATACTGTAAGTTTTTGCATGGCTTGTATTATATATGAGATACAGATACTAGTTAACAATGAATGTACAGTAATACAGTTCAGTTAAACAACGAGTGGTGCCCCTCCCCCCAGAGATTAGCATGCTTTCAACAAACAAACTGAAGCTGGATTTTAAAACAACTAGCAGTGCCATTAACCTGTGCTGATAGCATCTTCCGTTGTGATATGCATGTTTTAACCATCAGAAACAGAACTGATCGCATCCTTAGCTTAGATTTGCCAAAGATAAGCAAACATTTATTAGATTTGGTTTGCCTATCTGGTGCAGGTTAAGATTGGTTAATTGCCAGAAAGCTTAGCAGTAAAAACATTGACTGTTTAAGTAGTCTCTTTGACTGCAGTCCTGGAGAAGCGAATGGTTTTTGTTTAACTGTATTCTAAAAGCTTTCATTTTTTTGGGACTGCACATCTGGGAAATACATTCTGTGATCATTCCTCTAAAATAACACAATATATACCTGTTTAAATGCACAGCTTGATTTCATTTTATTTTTTAGGAGATGCTCCTGGTTGCTCCTGAATCCCCATCAGAACAAGCAAGGAGAGTTTTCCAAACCTTTGACCCAGAAGGTAGGGTAGTACTAATTGTATGAACTTTCTGAAAATCTGCAGCCGCCACATTCTAGTGCTAATATCTCATAAGTAGGGGCCCGGAAAATTCACTGTATTATTATTTTATTTTTTAAGAAATTCACAAATGACAATAAAAAAAACCCAACAAATTTCACGGAGTGTTACGAAACCGCCATTTTATTATGATACAATAAAAAAAATTACCAGAAAACACATTTTCTATTTACATTATGTTCTACTGATGTAAGTTGCCTAAAATGTGTTATCATTGATAGTTCATCAAGAACATCACCCAAAAACCAAGGCTGAAACATTTTAACATTTAGCCTAGCTACTGAGCCTAGCCACTCTTTAAAATGTACATTCACTATTGAAACAATCTTTAAAAATGTAACAAACAAGACGTTTGAAACAAGACATTTAAAATGGTCTGTGTTGGCTGCAAACAAAAGTAACAAGCAGACAAAGTAGATTTTTTAAAAACAACCTTGAATGAATGACGTACTTCCATAGCCTATTTTGCTCCCTCCTAATACCAAAATATTTAACACAGGAGACATGTTAACTGCAAACCTGAAATGACAAAACCAAAACTTTTGTGTTTTTCGTTATACACAATGTACATTTATAGTAGTATATACAAATGTAATTGTACAGTATGAGGAATTCACCAATCATGAAGCCGGTATTTGTTTGACCCCGTTTCCGTAGTAACCAAATGCACAGCATTGACGACGGACCGTGTACAGCTGCTGTAGCGCTGCCTCTACTTGATACAAGTATGACATGAACAGAGGAGCTAAAGAGTAATGGAAAATACTGTAAGGAAAATAAAATGCACATTTTTCATGGTAGGCAGTCAAATACATGATTTCCATGAAATTCGTGATATCGTGAATTTTCCCGGGTCCCTACTCCTAAACCATTTCAGATTGCAACTTCTTATTTTCAGTGCTAAAATCCTTGGGCAAAGTCTAACAAAACCCTTTAATTTGACTTGTGACCTAAGGTGGCTGCCGTATTGCCATTGTGTTTTTATAGTTGGTAGACGGCTGTATTCTTTGATTCTCTGAGTATAGTTCCATTACATTAACATTAACCATTTCCAGAGCACTTCAAGTATACCAAACAGTTTTTTGCATATTGAAGGGAATATTTTGAAGTTCGTGAAAATATCAGTGTACAAAATTAATTGTAATGTTAAAGGAAGCATGAAACTTCCCAGAACAGTAATTGAACTGCTTTTGTGTGCCTCTCAGAATATTTGCCTTTTGCATTTACACTTGCAAAATGATTCCTATAAGTGGATTTAAATGATTTCTAAAATAGGAAGCAATAATCAATTTAGACTGCAATTACTATTCATTTTGTGACATTTGGGTAGTTATAATAATTGTGCAATTTTTCCAAGATTGCCAAAACTATTCTCTCTACTAGATATATTTGTTACTCATCATGGTTTAAATGCATGTTCTCTCTTTTATTATTTTCCTTTTTTATCAAAAACATTTACTAAATATATTTCTCAGCAGTAACAACCACAGCTCAAAAATGTTCCTTGCCTAAAAGGTTTTTGTAATGTATTTGGTATAATAGATTATTACAGCATTAACCTGAAAGCTTTACTAAATAAACTTCCCAATGGGCATGTAAGCTGTGTTAAATTCTTGATTTTAATGTTCAAAGACCATTTTATTCTCCTGAGCTTAAATGTGATACACTGTAGGATATTACATTTGAAAGAAATTCCAAAGAGGTCATGTAAACCTACCTCTTTAGTACACTTCAATACGTCTTCGTTCATTTGTTGTTCCTATGTTGTCATTTTGTCTTATTTTAAAAGTTATACATTATAAGTTAATAGCTATGCTATTATCTATTTTATATAAAATAATTAATTTAACATTGAGTGGTGCAGTTAAACCTTCAAAGGCATGTTAAGCATCCCAACAAGAAGCCCAATTCGCTTTAGACTCCAGATCAATAAAGTCTGATGAGATCATAACTGTTCGGTGGAATAACAAACACTCAGGTTGTAATTGGCCTTTAACAGCAATTCTTGGTAAGAATGGTTCATCCTAATTAAATTTCAATTTAGGCAATTGTTTTTGGTTTCCTTTGCTTCAAACCAGTCACTGTCTTTTTTTTTTTTTTTTTTTTTTGTGTGTGTGAAGTGAATATGCGGAACAGCTGAGTCAACTACTAGATTTCCCTGGGTGGGGATTACTGTAGGTCTGTTATTCTGTTAGAGCTGTCTTTGATAAATAATCACGACGATTACAAACTTAATTAAAAGCTTTATCATTTGAATCAAAAAGTCTTTCCGTGTTAACAGAATTGTTTTGAGAGATTGTAGAGAGGCCCTTGTCTAAACTTGATTTTTTTTTTTTTAATGCAGTAATTTAAAAGTGAAATGAGTTAATATTGTGCTAAAAATACACTTCCTAGTAAGTACCTTGTTTTTCGAGCCCAGCAGTGCCAATCAGAATCACTTTTTATGCTTAAATATGTACTCCTTGGCTTTAGTTTAGAACAATGGTGAAAAGTATTGGACTCAGAAGACCTGCTGAATCACTGCTGCGTTTTGAAGGTTTTCCTCGTTTCTGCTAACGTTTTACCCACTTGGAATGGTATTTTTTAAAATGTTACAGGTGTTAGGTAGTTATGTTACATAATATGATTTTGTTAAATCATTAGCCACCAAAAGGGATGAAGTTAGTTGATTGCTTATTTTTAAATTCATATTTTTGGTTTCATATTTTTGTTTATTGGTGTTTTATTATTTTACATGGTGTGACAGAGGTGGCTGAGTGGTGACGTCAGGCCAGAGAGACACAAAACAAAGTACTGCAGGGCAAAAGACGCCATGGCCGTTTATTTTCAAAAATAACTAAAATAAAACAAAGCAAAATAAAAAAGATAAACAAAAACAAATCACGAACACAAAGCACACAGGTCAGGCTGGGCAGATGCTAACTGATCCAGTATAATTTTTAACTTTTTTCTTTTCTCCTTTCTCCTCTTGCTCTCCCATACTCCCCTCTGTACACCCACATCGAGTACAGAGAGCTGCAGCCTTTTATTTACTATGGCCGAGGGGTTAACTATCAATTATCTCATTACCCCTCGGCCACAATCTGCACGAGGTTTTTAACTACTACTGGCAGAGGACGAGCTGTCGACCTTGTCTCTGCCAGAACACCTTTAAAAAATAAAAACAACAAAACAAACGCACAGCTTTGCCGTCATATTTATACAAATAAATAAATCATAATACAAACACAAAATAATAAACTGCACAGGGGTGGAGGGGTACCCTGTTCTAAAATAAATAAACAAATACATTTGTTTAAATAACAAAATAAAACAAATACATTTATGGCAGGGCTTTGCCCTGCCCACTTTTCATGTGCAGGGCTCCTCGCCCTCTCACACATGGTTTGTTTGTTTTTTGTAACAATACATATTCTAAAATCATCTATCTTACAAATGTTGAGTGTTCCTAATAAAGTCTCTAAGCCCTGTCTATAGCTGTACATTTCAGGTTGGTCTTTAGCTTTCAGTCTTGCAATAATTCTGAATTGTTATTTTTTTAGCCTATACCTTGACGGGTTCAGTTTTGTAAACAATATACAAAGTTAGACTTGAGAACTTGAGTGTTGCCCAGTGGATTCATGTTGCAACTTTTTAAAAACATGCAATTTCAGAAATTATTTCAATTTTGTATTATATTTTGTATGTGTCCTGAATAGCATGATTTTCTGAGCTTTAGAATATAAATGTGGGCACAAAGGAAAGTATATTCAAATGTATCAACTTTTTACTAAAAAGGAAAGAGAGGAAATTGCTTTTTTTATTTTAATTATAAATACACATATTGTACATTTCAACTTTTGCCTTCCCAGTTTAATTATTAATTATTAAAAGCAATGAGCAGTCAATTTTAAAAGAAACAAAATATGTTAAGGATGGGTGGTTTTAAAATGTTTACTTTTGTTTCCTCTATTCTGAATACTAATAATGTATTGTACAATGGTACTATAAAGATTCTAGAAAGGTAGTCTTTAAAAAATGATACAATGGCTGGATACAAAAAAGGTTTGAGAATCCACTGTAATTGTGCAATTGGCGTGCTTTATGAATCCAGCTTGTCATCATAGACCAGCACTATTCTGGGTGTTGAGGTAAATAAACTGATACAGCCAACAGACCTGTGCACATACTTTTGATATAAAAAGCCAATAGATATCTTGGCTTAAACTAAACAGAATTTATATGCAGAAAGATTTGGATTAGTGCCTTTGTATTCTCAATAAGAAACAAACCTGTGGTGCTTAGATGGCTGTAGCAGACTGAGATTTGTTTTATGGTTAATATATTTTACTGTGACATTCAAACAGGGACATGCCATGTAAGGTTAAGAAGATAAACTTGATGAATTTGAAAATTGTATGGCACACTCTTGACCATATAACATTATGTTGTTTAGCATGCTAGGGTGTTTGGATGGATGTACTGTAACAGACAACAGTGCTGGTTCTCAGTTTATCCAACTGGACAAATAAAACGGACTACAAGAGTGATCATTTCTTTATAAACAGAACAGTTTAATTCACATATGTAATGTGATTTTCCTCCCTAATTCACTTTTTACATGACAAGCTTATATTAACAAATAAAAACGTGAGGTAATAAACCTCAGCATAGGAAAACCAATAGAGTATTAAAAGAACAGATGCAAGCCATTGTTAATTAGGCCTAACTAATTCAACAAACACTGTGTGTGGGACACATTCCAGAAATACATCAGCATCTAAATTAACAGCAATTAATATGACATTCTGTTTCAGATGTGTTCTTTCTTTCTTTCTTTCTTTCTTTCTTTCTTTCTTTCTTTCTTTGAAGAATACAAAATGCATTTAAACCATACACCATTTTTTTGTCAAGTTCAGATTCAATTCATAATTCTCTAGCTTAGGGCAACCAGGTTCTGTCACGTTAACAACGACGCAAATGTTTGATGCTACTATGATGTGTGTCTGGTATGGAACAGAACACAGCAACAGGAAAGCTGTAAATAACCAGTTTAATAGTATTCATATTTCTACATGGAGCATGTGTGGGGAAGTATTATGACTTAACAAGTCTGCAGCAGTGCGTTTTAGTTTTTTTTAGCCATTCAAGACTTCATTTGTATGTGGCTGGTCTTAAAAGTTACAGTCCCCAGATACTTTTAAGACTCAAATAAAGTGAATGTTATCAATAATGCACAATTGAGACACAGAAGTTGAAAACATTCTATTTGATTTCCTAGATTGACATCTCTCTGTGATCTGATGTTATGAGGATAACCTAAGTTACAGTGGCTATTAATGGATCATCCTTTGGCACTCTATTTGTATTTTAAACATAAATGTATACGTTCCCAAGCTAAAGTTGTTTCAAGATTGCTTTTTATTGTTTAACGGTGTGCATTCTGCTGTGTCTTATACTCCAACTGAAAATGATCTTTTCTTGACTGACATCAAATATGTAAACAGTGAGGATTGCGAACCCAATTGAAAGGAACTATTTTCCTGTGCAATGGTGAATTTTGACTTTAGAATCCTCAACACGTTTCTGCTCCTGACGAGAGGTAATTTTGCTCTGAAGGAAAAGGTCTCCCTTTGGGTAGGAAGGGTAGCAGAAGCTTACATCCTCTAGTTACTGCTGTACAAAGGTCCTAGCTGCCCTGTCAGAATCCAGTTGGATTTTTGTATACTCAGCTAATTGTTATCCTTTTTGGTATGTGTCTTTTAACAGTTGCTTACTTTTATCATACCTTAGAAGATCAGATGATACTAAGTGTAGAATTCCTACTGCATACGGTTCTCAGAGAACTGCAGGGTATTGATAACAATTTAATAAAAAAAGATATTGAACACTGGAAACATAATTTTCAGTGTGCAATCTGTACCCATCGTGAAAAACCATTGCGCTCTTGAAGTGAAGTAAACCAAACCCATTTTATGACCAGCACCGCTGTTGGACAGATTCCATGCTGACTACTTCTGAACATTTTTGTTGTATCGCTCATTTTTATATGCTATTATTTATTTATTTCTTAGCAGACGCCCTTATCCAGGGCGATTTACAATTGTTACAAGATATCACATTATTTATACATACAATTACATTATTTTTACACATTATTTTTACATACAATTACCAATTTATACAGTTGGGTTTTTACTGAAGCAATCTAGGTAAAGTACCTTGCTCAAGGGTACAGCAGCAGTGTCCCCCACCTGGGATTGAACCCACGACCGTCCGGTCAAGAGTCCAGAGCCCTAACCACTACTCCACACTGCTGCCCTTTATTTCCATTTTTTTCTGAATACATTTTTTTTCTAGTCCTCAATGCACTGATTGTTTACATCTGGTATGCTTTATGTGGTGAACATGATAACTACTTCAGAATACCGTAGAATCATAAACTGGGCTCTTTCCCTTTTGGATTGCATTATGAGTACCCTCTGAATGCTTGTTGCTATTTGGTCATTTCTGTAAGCGTTTATAATGATGGGGGAACAGCACACATAGAATTGCAAATACTTTGTTATACTTAGTTATCACGAGTGATTTAAAATGTATATTTGTATTTAGGCACGGGATTGCACAATCACTTCACGTGTAGATAAATGTGTATTAATATGTGGGCACAAGGATTGCACAAATTGGTTCACATGCTGGGATTCAAATGAATGCTTAATTAGTAATTGAATCCCAGCACAGCTGTAGATATAGATGCACGGATCACTCACTCAGGGTTGGGTGTTCATGAGTGGAGAACGGGAGAGAGAAGGAGAAATTAAATAAGGTAAAAACAATTGCTACGCGTGCTGGAGGACCAGCACGATACTTGTTTGTTTTGTTTGTTTGTTTCGTCCACTGTCTGACTGTCTCTTTGTTTTGGCCACCGCGCCGTTTTGTTTGTTCTGTGTTTCCGCTTTGTTAAAACCTTGTATTTTACAATAAACCGGCGCATTTATTCATACCTTGCAGTCCTGACTGACTGTGTTCCTTCCTGGTCTGACGTCACCACATGAGCCAATCAGGTCAAAGGCAGTAATATGTTGCAGGATATAACTGAGCTTTACACAACACATTTCTGTAGAAATACACACCGCAGAAACCAGTTTATTTTTCTTTCTTTTATTTTTCTTTTTTCTTTTCTAAAAGTACTGTGGTTTAAGGTCTCCAGCTGCCCTACAGCATTAAAACACCTTGTTCTGCTGTTCTTGATCCTTTGCCAGTGGACAGCTGTAAACTCTTGTCTAATGGTTTTTAGACAACTGAAGCATGTCGGACTCTACTGGCTTAACGCCTGTCATTGTTTTTATTCTTTTACAGATAATGGATTTATACCTGATACATTGCTGGAGGATGTAATGAAAGCACTGGACCTTGTGTCAGAGCCTGAGTAGTAAGTCAGTTTGAACATGCCCTGTATTATGTTTTAAGTTACAATCTGTAAATTATGTGGGACTAAATTCACTTAAACCTAATGCATTTAAACTAAACTAAAAAAAAGTACCGTACTGGTACCGAGGTATCCGACATGCTCTGTTCCCGTACCATACCGACTCAGGACCGAGGTTACCGCACCGGTACGGTGCCATCCTTGTAACCGTACCATACTCGCATGTATACGCTTCGGTTGTTGTTGCTTTAAAAGTTTGAACCACAGTTTTGGATGCCATTTTGGTGACGGCTTTTATCACCGTTGCAAGGGCTGTTAGTCCATTCTAACAAACAGGCTTTCTCAGTCTTGTGTGTGGTACTGACTGAGTGGTTTTGTCAGTGGCCCTGTACGTTGCCATCCGTGGTAACTGCGAACCAGTGGACCTGTACCATACCGGTACCGAGTTCACCGACCGGCTCCGTTCCCGGTACCAAGGTTGCCACTCTAGTACTGTCTTGGTGCCGTTCTTGTACCGATCCCGGTGCTAAGAGTCTGTGGAGGCTGTGTGGTCCAGTGGTTAAAGAAAGGGGCTTGTAACCAGGAGGTCCCCTGTTCAAATCCCACCTCAGCCACTGACTCATTGTGTGACCCTGAGCAAGTCACTTAACCTCCTTGTGCTCCGTCTTTCGGGTGAGACGTAATTGTAAGTGACTCTGCAGCTGATGCATAGTTCACACACCCTAGTCTCTGTAAGTCGCCTAGGATAAAGGCGTCTGCTAAATAAACAAATAATAAGAGTCACCTCATCTGTACCGAACCAACCCGGTTCTGACCCGGTGCTAAAGTCACCGAACCGGCCCCGCTCGGGTCTTGATCCGCCCGGTCTTTACCTATAGGCAGATTGAGGCAGCAGGTGTATACTGTACACTACATTGCTTGCTACTTGCATCGTGACTGGATTTTATCCCTGTGAGACATGCAATACCAGTCTGCCTTTTGAGGACAAGCACGGCAGATGCTCTTACTGCCTGGGGCCAGAGCACGCCAAGGAGGCATTGGCAAATTGCAGCTTCTGCGAGTTTTGTGCCCCTTTTTCCAAGCCTGTTTTCCACGCCTAATTTAGCGCTCCTAACAAGCAGTGCCCGGTCTCCTAAGGTGATCCTCAAGAGTGGCTATTCAGCTTGTGCGCCCGCCTCTGGTTCTCCATAATAGGAGCCGGGGACCCACTGGCGATAGATGCATTGGCACACCAGTTCCCACCTTCCCACCGCTCGCCATGCGCCTGCTGTGTCACCGAACTGACCCAGTTCTGACGCACTACCGACCTGTGCTTACATCCCCGGTCCGGTGCCAAGCCGGTCTTGTTCAGCTCCATTGCTGTCTTTAAGCAGACTGAGGCAGCACCTATACATTGCTTACTGCACACTGCATTGCTACGTGCATCATGTCTGGGTTTGATCCCTGCAAGACGCATCCAATAGGGTTATTGACACCCTGCAAAATGCCAGAGCAGCGTCCACACTTTCCCAATATGGGTTCAAGTGGGGTGTCTTTCAGATGTAATACCTGCCTCGACCCCATGACCAGTTATACTGCAATTTTTGTAGGACCTGTTTGGCGAGGAGACCCTCTTCAGTAAAGGTCTACCTGGCAGCTATTTCAATTGAGAAAGCCTGCTTCATTTTTGCAGAAGCCAGGACAAAGGTTACGCTCCATACCAATCCTACTTTTTTGCCGAAGACTATCTCAGCATTTCATGTCAACCAGTCTGTGGAATTGAAGGCTTTCCATCCACCTCCTTTCCAGTCTGACAGAGCGGCAGCTCCATACGTTCTGTCCAGTGTGGGCCCTAGCATATTATGTTAATAGGACAGGTAATCCGAACAATTTTTTGTCTGCTGTGGGGTGGTCCTATGGTCAAGCCCTGTCTAAACAGAGGCTATCCAAATGGATAGGAGACACTCAGGACTGCCTATGAGCGAGCCAACTTGCATCCTCCAGAAAAGCTCACTTCCCATTCCACCAGGGGCATGGCAACTTAGTGGACTTTATTCCAGGGTGCATCTGTCAAGGACATTTGCAATGCAGTGGTGTGGGCTACTCCCCATACCTTTAACAACGGACTTAATGTTGTGGATCTTCAAAACCCTGGTTTTGGAACTGGAGTGTTAAGGGCGGCTTCTCAGCAGTCACATGCTCGGCCGAGCAGCTTTGGTATATTATATTCAGGTTTCGGGGTCTTTAGGAGGTAAACACCCATGCAGTAATGGTTAGATTTCTATTTTAGGAAACCAGGGTTATGATAATAACCTAATTTTTTCTGGTGTGCTGTGTTTCTTTCAGACCTACACATTGGAGACCTAAATAGACAATAGAAGTAACTATTCTGATATTATTGTGTTAGCTAACTTTTATTTCCCTTGGAAATTAAGTAAATCCCTCCCAAAATGTTGGGAGTGGTGGCTGCACTAACCCCTTAAGTTAGGCTGCATTCACACTGAGTCTGTTTCAAACACTCAGTCTGGTTCGTTTTGTTATGAAAAAATTTATCAATGTGCTTTCTGTTCACACTTATATGCAAGCAAAGGGATCCGACGGTGTGTCGCATCTCTCTGTCTCCGAGTGGTCGGGAGGCGGGTCTTGGGGGTTGATCGACCAATAAAAATGACTCTTTGCTGTTCCTTTGCTCTTGCCAGCGCGTACTGGTTTACACAGCCGCTACCACATATTTAATAATTTATTACATACCCAAGTGAGACATTGACAGTTTAGTTGGGGAAGTCTGGGCAACCCCATGAGTGATAGTGAGGGAATAACAAGGAGTCACTGAAACTCAAGCCGCACCGGATAGTGGAGGCTGCGGGATGGTGCAAGAGGTGGCACCTTTTATTTGTAGTTTTGTTATTGTGTTTTGTTTTCCTTTTTTCTTTTGCCTTCTGTTTTGAACATTATTTCAGCACCTGCGTGTGTGTGATTATCTGCCTGGTCAAGACACTTACCATTGTTGGTATTTCTCATCCACGGTACAAGGGTGCCCCCTTGTACCTTAAATAGAAATTGAACTCCGATGAGATGGTATCAGATAAACTTTCTGACTCCCTTGTCTTCAGTGAACCCCCACACCCGAGTCCTTTTGTGTTCACAATGCAGTTTTCATGTGAACTCAGTTTTGTTTTATATGCTATGTGAACAAGATGTTTACAGTATCTGCAACGCGTATTCAAAGATTGCAGCAATTGATGCATTGCTCCGATTTTTAATATAGCATGTTTTACATTATTACATATTGCTGTGGAAGAAAGCACTGGGGGAGCACTTCACTAATTTAATTAATACATGTATTGCTTGTCTACATTAGGAGAATAATGCAGTTTACACAATTCTGCACGGTTCTCCTACTGTCGGCGTTAAACAACAAGTTTTTTTCCAGTTCGGCTTGAATTTTGGTGTCTGACCACATTTCCGTCAGAGCTTTAGACTGTTTGTCCAGATTTCCACAATGAAAAACTGGGAGTTTTTTTTTCAATTCACTGTCGCCATAGCAACTCTGAAGCCGTTAAAATAACAGTACAGGCGCTCCTCGACTTAAAACGCACGGCACTTAAGACTCTTTTGCATAATTATCCTGCTTCGACTTTATGATATCGATACGGCATTTACGACACGGTGAAACACGAGCCACGCGTCATGTGCACATGCTCGGTGCCCGAACCGCAGTACCTTATTGTAGCTCTTATTGTATTATTACCTGTACTGTAACACTTGAAATGTATTTGCTTACGATTGTAAGTCGCCCTGGATAAGGGCGTCTGTTAAGAAATAAAATAATAATAATACCTGTCGCAGTCACCCTGATTCAGTCACTTAGCGTTTGTTTTTTTTTATGCATGTAATTGTTTTTTTTAGAATGTATTTGCCCTTAATGCCTGATAAGAGCAGTGGAAAGCCCCTAGTCTGTACTTTTGAATAAACCAGGTAGGTGCCTGAGTAATATGTGCGTAACCACCGGGGCGCCGGTGCCCCGAAATCAACGGGCTGAGTGTAAAGTGTTAAATAAATATTTGCATGAGTATAATATAACGGGTCATTTTTGTAAAAATATATTATCTGGCCAGAGTCAGGAACGTAACCCCAATGTATAACATTGTTCCTATGGGAACATGTGCTTCGACTTACAACTCGACTTTGAGGAACCAATTGTGTCGTAAGTGCAAAGGACTGCCTGTATATAATAACACAATAATAGTTTAAAAATTAAACATTTGGTCAGTGTATTGCAGATCACAACAACTCATTGTTTTATTTTATATTGTTATATAGTCAATACATGTTAAATGTACAAAAAGCCAGATTTAAAAAATAGATTAGCTATTGCCATTTAAATATATTGTATACACGTAATCAGAATGCATATAATTGTTTATCTTTGTTTA
The DNA here is from genome assembly GCA_030684275.1 of Acipenser oxyrinchus oxyrinchus. NCBI lineage: Eukaryota > Metazoa > Chordata > Actinopteri > Acipenseriformes > Acipenseridae > Acipenser > Acipenser oxyrinchus. The sequence goes on from CM060250.1 coordinate 57,925,940, forward strand.
TTTAAGTTTGTTTCCTATATGCAAAAGGAGTGCTGCAGTTGTTCACATTGATGTTTAGCAAGCGAACCAGACTTCTACATTTGCCAAACGGTTACCTCTTTAAGTGGACTCGGTACGGTTCATTTCCCAGGCGGACTTTGTTGTTCACACTTCACACCAAATGTACCAAACCGTACCGAGTGCGGACCAAACCCTCTAAATGGACCCAGTGTGAACACAAACTAATGTGTTAGTTTTGTGCTGGTTAGTTAAGTTTTAAGTAGACCACTGTGGGTGGAGCTTAGAGAAGGACCAGAAATTACAGCACACAGGAGCCGGAAGTGACCAAAGTCCAGGAGCCCTGTACCAACAATGGTATCTGGGCAGGATTTTATTTTAACACACAATGAAAATAAACAGTCCAGTATTGCAAAAAACAAACAAGAAAACCACCTGGAATATCAGCAATGGTAAACTCAGGTTTCAAATAAAGAGTAAACAAAAACATCGCGGTTACAAAAACAACAACAATAAAGGAAGCACTGAGTTTCTCCGTGCTGCTGCAGTGGGTTTCCTCTCACCGCCTCTTGGCTCCCTTCTGAGGAATAACGAATAGTCCTAGGTTTTTTCCACCGCGGTAATCCACCGGAGTTTTCCAAAGCTTCAGGATTCTGTGAATTACAGCAGGTTTGTAAAAGCAAAACAACAAAGCACAGCACGTCTCTTCCGTTTTTTCAGTTCAGGACAGGGAGACCGAATGGCAAAACCACTCTACCTAAGTACTGCCGAATCCCGCCCCTGCAATCAGCGCACTGCCCTACGTCAGCCAATCGACGAGCACAGCACAGCTGATTGCAATGATGGGACTCGGCGGCCGCATGGTTCCGCCTTGGGCCAAGATGGCCGTCCGACCCGGAACCTCCGGTCTGATCAGAGTTCAGCCTCCTGACCCAATCACGGTCAGCCCTACACAGTGCTGCCAGTGGTCGGGAGGGTGAATTACAACAGGGATTGAATCCTGTCACAACCACCTTTTGTTGTCAACCTTTGATGAGCTTTGAGCTCAGATGTTCGTCTTGGGTTGCACATAAAGTCCTAGGTATCTGTAGCACTGGAGTTAAGAGATGTGGGAAAGAGCTTAAAGTCTACAAAACCATTTCACCCAAACTGATAAACCAGACCATGTTAAGGTATGATCATTTATGATGCAAGTAAAGAAAATCAAAGCAAGATTATTATTAAACAGTACTTTTTTGGTTAAAATGTCTAGTTTTTAAATTCTTCCCAAAGGTTTTTTTTTTGTGTGAAGCATTTTTTAGCTAAATGTAAAGATTAGTTAGCTGTTTTTGTTTGCATGTTTTGTTTTTTGTTTTTCCAGACTTGCTTTCCCACGTAGCTGAGCCTAGATCTTACCAATAAAGTATCTCTAAAAGGAAACAACTTTGTGTGAACGTTCCATCAATATTATTGTATTAAAATAGTAACTGATTATGCTGGTTGGAATTTTTACCAGTCTGGCATCTGAACTGTAATTCCTGGGCTTTTATCATGCATCCCAAAATTAGAAGTTTGATGTTTCTGCTGGCTCAGAGTTATATTGCATTACAATGTAATAGGGTTTGAAGCGAAACACCGGTTATTTTGCGATACAGAGATTGTTATTATTTGTATCATTTGTCAAATCAAACAATTATTATTACAGGATAATAGTGTGGATCATATAGCAATCCACACTTGGAAACATTCCTTGCTTGAAAGGCTTACGGTTGACTCTAGTTCCCAATGAAAGGACCTTCGTGTGCCATGTGATGTGTAGGACACGTCCCTGCTTTAGTAAATTCATACTGTATTTCAATAATATGATAATACATCTTTTATGGTTTATATGTTAGTACAAATGTTTTTTGCTTTGAAAACTATCCAAATGGTGACCATTTAATTCAATATAAAACTCAGAATAAGAGTCCTTTCCTTTTCAGTAAAGCATTCAATATCTGTTTTTTATCTGCAGTCAGTATAACTGAGTTTAACTCCTGATTGCAAGCAATGTTCTCTTTTTCTTTTTTAATTCAACACCACTCACTGAAATGAAAGCGTATTTAGCATTGTAGTCTGTTTTACTGTCTGGACATGTACTAACTAATTGTACAACTTTTTGGAAGTTTTCAAGAATAAAATGCAGTGAAATTATGTATGTATGTATGTATGTATGTACTTTTTAAATTATATTCTATACTGTTATTGTTGGCATTAATACAACAGTTCCTTTCTTTAAAATTACTTAAAGGAAAAACATATCAGTTCTAGATCCAGATGATCATTTATTGGAATATCATTATTTTCTGTTCAGCTTGTATTGTGATGTGAAATATCTTGTATCGCTGCAACCCTACAATATAATGTTATTATAAACCGTACGTATCAACATGAGTGTTCATTGTAACAGGATTTTCATGTGTTTTGTTTCAGTGTAAACCTCATGAAGAGTAAATTAGACCCTGAAGGATTAGGAATAATATTACAAGGACCTTTTCTACAAGAGTTCTTTCCTGACAAGGTAATGAATGTATACTTGAGTGGGGAAGGGTAGGTACTGACTTAACTTGAGCATTAGGTGTGCTTTTATAAATTGCCTTGGGATAGCATGTAGAGTTAAGACTATTGAGACTATTCCTTGTTAAACAGTCTTGCATACAGAGGCTTGCCATCTATACAGTCTGTCTGATTTTCAGCCTTGGCCATTTTGATGAAAACTGAATTTTATCCTGGAATATATGAAAGATACAGCTCATTGTCGGTGATCTATTTGCATCTCATTTTAGAGGGCTGCCTATTGACAGAAACGTTTGCGCTAGATATCAGATATTTTTGTCTAACCCCTGTATATTACATGTTCCCTTCTGTGCCTGGTAATAATGTCTCCGAGGCAGAGAAGTTTATGGTGCTGATAACAATCATATATGTATATACATGTGATAAAAGGTGCTTATACTGAATTGAAACTCTGTATCAAAACATTTAGGTTTACTTCTAGTCTGTAAATTGACTTATAACGTAGGCCTGTCTTGTGTTCCACTTTTTAATCCGCTAGTACATTTGTACCCATGTGTGGCAATGTGCCCCGCCCCTGTGTGCATTTGTGTTTTATGTTGTATGAAGTGTGTTAATGTTGGTGTGGGTTATGGGTTATGTAAAAGAATCGCCCTCACCGCGGTTCGTTGCCCCTTTAAAAACACTGACCCAGGCACAGAAATGGATTTTTAAAAGCGCGGTTGCGCTATTTTTAATGAACACAAACAAAAACAAAAATAAACAAAACAAACACCTAGCTCTCTGAGCAATAACTAAACAAAACCGGAACCTAAACTAAAGACAGGACAGCTAAGCTGTTTACCTGTAACAAAAAACAAACAAAACAGCACACACAAAAAAGGCTTCACACTACCTTTTTCCTTTCTTTTACGGCTGTACCCACACCATCACAGTCAGGCTTCCACACACATCAGCAGCCAGGAGCAGACTGACTGCTCGCCTTATAAACCCTGCACCTGGCTCTAATTTACAATCATAGCCAGGTGCAGGTGATAATTAACAATAAAACAATTAACAAAAACAATTAAACAATTAACAAAAACAAACCCAAAATGTGCCTACGCACATGTTTTTCTGCAGGGAGGATTTAACCCCCTCCCTGCTGTCTTACAGTTATTTAAAATGTATTATTGTATTTAGGCACGGGGATTGCACTTCACTTCACGTGCATTTAAAGTATGTAATACTATGTGAGCACGGGGTTGCACAGAATTAGTTCACGTGCTGGGATTCAAGTAAATAATTAATTAGTAAATGAATCCCGGCACAACAGTATATATAGATGCACGTTTTACTCACTTGGGGTTGTGTGTTCGGTGAGTGGAGAACGGGTGTGGAGAGGAGAGAATTTAAAAAACTAAAACTAAGGAAAAAGTAAAGTTTCTTTGACTCACCGTGTTTGTTTGTCTGTTCATCAACTGTTTGTTTAGTGTTAATCCGTTTGTTTGTCTATTTATTTTGGCCTCAAGTGCGTGTCCTGTTTTCTGTTTAAACCTTTTATTTTTCAATAAACCTACTGAGCTCAGCCATTGCGTTTCAGTTTCAATCCGAGTACTGCCTGTCTGTGTGATTCTTTCTGGCCTGACGTCGCCACTAAAGCCAGCTTGTCACACCATGCTATATATATTTTCAAAACAGTGGTACACATTGTCAATATACTAGGATGACACTGCTAAAAAAATAAATTTAAAAAAAATCACAGGAATATTTTTGATTTATAAAATGCTAAATCTTTGCTTAACTTTTTTTTTTTTTACTTCAGAGCTTAACTCTTGGATCTTACAACCTTTTTGTGAAAGTTATATTGGTATTATTGCATTAAAATAGCTAACTGATAATGCTGGTATTCTGCGTACAAGTATATTTATTAACATGTCATTAGTTCAAATCAACAGATTGAGTGTTCAAGCCTGTTTGGTTGGCCTTTGGGAATACATACAATCACCCTAATTCCTTGAACAAAAAAAAGTTGCATTTTACAACTGCCAAATCAGGATAAAGTGTTTCATGGTCTTAACATTTTGTACAACTTTTGTTTCTATTATTAACTTATGCTAGTTATAAAACATCTGTTCAGCAGTGCACAAGAATTCAGTCAGCGATTGTCTAATGGAAAAACAACTCCAATAATGAATCAAGTCTGTCGTGTAATTCTGAAACAGAGCCTGGATAATGTTTTGTTTTGCGTTCATCGGTTCCAAAATCTTATGCTCTATTTTTGGGAAAATAAACCGATTTATATATAATATATAGAATATCAATCTGAAAGAAAAGTTTCAAACTGTTGCACCTTAAGTAGCAGGTTGGCATAACAGTGAGACAGGTTTTAAATTGATTTTCAGAGATAAATATGATATCTTAATGAGTTTTGGTTGTGTAGAGCTCTATTTTTAAGAGCAGACTATGCTAAATCTAATCTTAACAGTCATGTTCTGATGTACTTAGGCTCTCCTGACATTTAAACATGTGGTCTTCTGAAAGTTACAGTGCCTATAGTAAGTATTCATCCCTCTTGGATGCTTTCACAGTTTGTTGTGTTACAACCTGAAATCTTGATGCATTTAAATGGGATTTGTTGTCCTTTGATTTACACAACATACTCAACACTTTGAAGAAGCCAGATCATTTTTATTGTGAAACAACAGTTAATGAAAAATAAAAAAACTGAAATGTAGAACCACCTTTGGCAGCAATTAAAGTTGTGAGTCTTTTGGGGTAAGTCTCTACCAGGTTTGCACATCTGGATCGTGCAATATTTGCCCATTCTTGGCAAAATTGTTCAAGCTCTGTCAAGTTGGATGGGGATCGTTGGTGAACAGCAATCTTCAAGTCTTGCCACAGATTCTCAATCGGATTCAAGTCCAGGCTTTGACTGGGCCACTCTAGCACATTCACTTTCTTGTTTTTAAGCCACTCCAGTGTCGCTTTGGCTTTGTGCTTGGGGTCATTGTCCTGCTGAAAGGTGAATCTCCATCCCAGGGGCAGGGCACATTGCCACAAAGCTCCTTGGTCTTCATGGTAGTATCTTTGCTTCGAATGCACTACCCAACTGTGGGACCTTACAGAGACAGGTGTATTTAATCTGAAATCATGTGAACCACTTCTGTTGCACACAGATGGACTCCATTTAACTTATTGTGTGAATTCTGAAGGCAATTCTTTGCACCTGAGCTTATTTAGGAGTGTTATAGCAAAGGGAGTGAATACTTATCAAATGAAGACTATTTTTTCCCACATTGAAAGTGTTGAGTAGGTTGTATAAATCAAAGCAAAATAAATCCCATTTAAATGCATCAAGATTTCAGGTTGTAACACAACAAACTGAAAACGTCCAAGGGGGGGTGAATACTTACGGTAGGCACTGTAAGTGTTTGGATGTTTCTGTATCCCCCACAATTTTATTTTTAAGTCTATTAAATTGGTGGCACACTTCTAAAAGCAAAGTGTACTGTAAGTTCCAACTACAAACTTTTGACACTTTCTAGATGTAATTGTTTTGACTGTGATAAATGGGGTGTGAAGACACAAACAGGTCATGCAGAGGAGAAGCGACCGTGTTAACATGCCTTTCCTTTTATTTCAGAACTCTGTTATTCCAGACTCATTCCCTGTGTACCACTACAATGGACTAAAGCAGTCTAACCACAATGAAAAGGTATTTAACATTGTCCTTCATCTAAGCTCATCCAAAAAGTGGAGGTGCCAAGGGCCATTTTAGTCATCTTAAACATTTTGATGTTTAGTCCAGTATACATTTTTTTGTGTGTAATTATTTAATTTTTAATTGAGTTCAATACATTTGTAGAGGACACCAAGGTCATTGAAGTCAAGGCCAAAGTGTAGGATGTTGTGTCATTTTGCTTAGGATTTATATATAAAGCTAATTTATTAGCCACAGAAAGAAATAACACAGCTTAACTTTAATAATAACTATTTATTAAATGCGAGGGGGAGGGGGTTGGCAAAAGTCAAATAAGTCGGATTTACAATGAGCAAGCTATCATAGCATAATAAAAACACAAGAATCAACCAAGACTTTAGACATAAATTTGTTTTTAAAGCTAGAGATAGTGTAAATCCATAGGCGTAATTTACACAAGGTCCTGTTCCCCTCACTTTTTCAATGATGGAGAAATGTCCTCCTCACATTGCAGGAGTACTAAAACCTTTATTTCACGATAATGTGTTAGTATAATCACTAGTCAGTATAGAAATCAATGGGAAGAAAATGGTATTGGATCCGGGATCACTGGAGCCGGATCATGAGATGGTATTTTACTGCAAGGATCTGGATCAGGCTCCACTGATCCGTAATGTTGATCCAGTCCTGGAGCTGCACACACCTTAACTAGGGAAACTGACCAATGAGAAGTGAACATACGTGGTGAGTAGTTTAAAGACCCCGGCTGACAAATTTGTATGCAGCCTGAGATCACAGTAATGTTGTGGAAAAATATCAAACGGGTGGACAAAGATAGTAAACCTAAAACAGCAAACATGACCTTTGTGCCTTGTGCAAATAAATATAGACATCAATAACAATTAAATACATTACCAATAATGTTTTACACAATTATTATACCAAATTAATCACGATATGTTACTGATTTCTAAATTATTTTGCGCGTGTAAATACATCCCACAGACTCTCGCATCTCTATCAATGTTCCAAAAACTCACTCTTGGTCACATTTTACTAAACATTTTTAAACCTCATAAATAAACAATTACCTTAACAAACATTATCATATTTATCATAGTAAAGTTGAGTTTTTACCTGTAAACAGGAACATGTTTAAAGTTTGCAATTGAGTGTCTGGAGCTTGGTGGTGTTTGCATTATCGTTGATACACTGCGGTTTGAGGGTCAAGCTACATCTGCATATTTTAAGTGGAAGCTGAAAATACTTATTAAAAACACCCTTTTCTTTACCAATACAGTACTAGGATCATTTTAATACCCAGACTGCATTTATCGCAAGTATTTCAATTGTGGGTAACCCTCAACATTTCTAGAGATATATTTCAAGGGCAATTCTCATCCGTCTTATTAAATCTGCATTATGCCACACTCGCTCTAGCGCACAACGCTTCCTTGGGGACTGGTTGTACTAAAGGGATCTGATCCTGGGTCCAGGCTCCAATTTGAGCAGAGCTCAGTGCTCGTCGAAGACTAAAGTCACGACTTTGTTATTCATGCATGCCCCAGCTACAGAAACTGCCCCGCACTTTTGAAACCAAAGTTACGCCACTGTGTAAATCAGCTGTTTTTTAGCTTTAGTGATTTGCTTTTTTAGTTTCAGAGCTTTGTTAGTTACCAAGCTTTGAAAATACCCTATGTAGTATGTACAAGATGTTGCATGTCACAAGTCTTGTATATCTCAGGGTTTGAAAATGTATTTATATATCTTAGAAGAATCTGCAACCAATGTTACTTTGAAAACATGTCAAATGTACAGCCCTATAAATATAGTTGATACATAAGCCTGTATCTTGTTTATATTCAATCTTATCTTACTTGACTGTTAGTTATTATGTCATAGTTGACACAGTTAGAGATACTACCTACACCAACTGTACTTGAACCAAAATAACACTGATTAGTCCAAGATCTAATTGCATAATTTAATGCATTTGAAAACTCCCCAGAGGTAAAATTAAAGTTAAACTTGATTCAACAGCATATTATAGCTTTGTACTTTTCTGTGGATACAACACTATACAGATATTCAAAACTGTAACTAGAAAATCTAAGCATAGTCAGATTATTATTTTTTTTTCTTTTCCGTTTATTTTTTCACAATAATAGTATTTCATAATTTGAAGAGCCCTTTCCTGGGGCAGTCTCCCTATGTACCTAAACCCTAACCTCCCAGCAGGAAGTCGAGGAAAGACATAGACAGACACTGGTAATCAACGGAGGGAAGGGAAAGCAATTCATTAGCCTGCAAATCTCTTAAGTGGTGTAGAATGAGTATGCTTTGTTCAGATTCCTCTGTACTTCCACTAAATTGGTATTAGCCCCAGACTGCTTTCTTTGGAGGTAAAATCATCATCCATTGGGAGTAGCAGGAATGTGTGGCAAACAAAAAAGCATTGTTAATGTTCTATACCTTGCTCTGTAGATTTAGTGCCAAAGTTTTTACTTTATTTTATTACCAATGTATTAGATTGACATTTCCATCCTACATGTAGAGTAATCCCTAGCTTCACCAAGTTTTGTTACAACCTGTAATCGGAAATAAATCTCATACTGCAACTTTGTAAAACATAAGACAAGACCGTGTCCGTATTATTTGACAAGTGGAGTATCCTGCGTTTAATCAGCTTCAAAGGTTGACTACCACAAGTATAGCTACTGTGTTTTCCACCAGGGGGAACCATACTGTCTAAATAATGGATTTATGTAATGTGTGTGACTTTAATATTAACATAATATTGTGAGATAGATGCTGTAAATCAAGGAGTCCATTCCAGTCCTTGTACTTGTTTCATAATTGTAATACATTATTTCATTGTTTGTATAAAACATTAAACTAGGTCAAAAATAAATGAATAGTATAGGTATACTCATTAAACCTGGAGTGGAATGACCTTTGGAAACCAGAGCAAGAAGAATGTGTCCATAATTGTAATTCCATACCTAAAACTATTTTGTTTGGTTAGAGAGTATGCATAATCTGAGGATGATGCCTTTAATGATATGTTTAAGAAGTGAACTAGCCATTTAGGGGAAGCTGCGTGATGAGAAGAGAAACGTACTGTTTTTAAAATGAACAAATCCAAAACTATTATCTTTTACAGTAGACAGGACTCAATAGGTAAAAGTGATAATTGGTGAGGCAGTGGTTAAATTAACCTACTGGGAATTGCTGTAACCCTCGTGATGATGGAACAAATAGCATTTTTTGTTAGATGCACAATTGTCAGTGAAGTCTGAACAGTACACTTTTAGTAACGGTGTCTCTCCTTGGTAGCTAAATGAAGAAAGACAGAATGTAATGTATAATTTTAAGGCAGGTCATATTTTTTGTAGATCCTGTAAGCACATTAGGAGCCAAATTCAATGAACATTTTGCTGAGATAATGTTTTTAGGGAAGTATATTAGCCTTGTCAAGAATTTTTGCAACTTACTCTTTATTTATGTATATGCTCTGAGCACACTCTTAAACTCAGGGGAGATGTTCAGGAGGACATTAAGATGTTTCAAACTCCTGTAGTGGATTGTTCGTGCACTGGGCTTGCAATGTATCCAGATGACTTTTTAATAATAAAGAAAATCACACAGACTCATTTAATTTGAAGTTTTAACAAATCAGAGCAGTAGTAGTGCTCTTTTCAGTTTATTAAATGCTTATGTTAAAAATTGGATTGGTTGGTTGCACAGACTACCGTAAATCCCAAGTAATAAGCAGTCCAGGCGATCTGGTGCCTTTACAGGTTTAACAGCATTAATACTTCTATATGGTAATACAGATATGGTTATCATATATTTAGCTCTTAGGCTATAAAATGCAAAAAGCTAAAAACGCCCACCGCTAAATTCTAGAACATTCAATATATATATCACTCTCTTAAGACTAAAACATAATTTCTATACCTTATAGCAATGCATCAATATAAAAGAGATATTAAATTCAAATATATGCTTACCTTCCAGTATATGGAAGACTAGTGTAGGATATATTGAAAAATAAGAACTGTCTTCATAAGGCAGAGACTTGTGAATACGACCAAACAGCAATCGGTTTTTCAGAGATCTTCAGAGAATGGATCACATCAGCTTGTAGTTAGCAAGTTGAGCGATACTTGACTGGGGTTTTACCTAGGTTTTTATAGGTTTTTTCCTCCATTGAATACATCAGGTCCCAAGTAAATCTAATCATCACTCAGCTTTGACATTTCTTATCTTTTAAGTTAATGATACATTCTAGAAGGATCTGTTCAACTCCTTTTTCAAAACTGATTGAATATAACTTCTTGCCAAAAAACATTGAAACATGATTTCATCGCTCTCTTTTTCCAGCTCCTCCTTTTTCTAAAAAATAGGTGAACTGGAGTCCACAGGGTCCTTGCTACCAAATGCAATACAAGTATATGTGTATATATGAGAGGTGTTTCTAATATGTAACACCAGCTCTATTTGATTATATTTAGCTAAAATTATATTATTATTTAGTCGAAAATGATATGTCCCTCTTAGCCACATATTGTGTTACCTTTTCAGTGTGTTATCAATGGGTCAGTTTTAACTTCATGTACAAATGTGTGTTAACAAAGTATTTGACAAAGACTGCCTTTGAATAAGCATACAGTGGTCAGTTCAATTAGTTTTATTTAAATTTAAGCTGTAATGAACATGTTAAGTATAATAGCCTTATATTAACTTGTACCATTCTCAGACTATGCCTGACCTCTCTCTGTTTCTAAAAGTTGCCTGCACAAGCAGGATTCAGATACCCTGTTTACTTGCCAAGACTATTGTTTTGATTTAATATGAAACACCATTGTAGGAGGCTGTGTGGTCCAGTGGTTAAAGAAAGGGGCTTGTAACCAGGAGGTCCCCGGTTCAAATCCCACCTCATCCACTGTCTCATTGTGTGATCCTGAGCAAGTCACTTAACCTCCTTGTGCTCTGTCTTTCGGGTGAGACGTAATTGTAAGTGACTCTGCTGATGCATAGTTCACACACCCTAGTCTCTGTAAGTCACCTTGGATAAAGGCGTCTGCTAAATAAACAAATAATAATAATAATAAAGTAAGCACTTCTCCAAATTCATCGCATGAAATTAGTTTTCTCCTAACGAAAGTCGCTACTTATTTCATAAGAACTGTGACTGGACACAACTCCCCTAATTCGTGGAATGCTCCCTTCTACTACGAGGTTTTCTTATCATAGAAAGACCTTGGATTCAAAACTGCGGACTACAAGTAAATCTCACTTTGACTGCCAAACAGAACCTTCCATATCTAGCACCTCTCTACTTGCAAGCAGATAAGGGCAAGGTTATTTTTCTGTAGGTTTTTTGTGTACTAAAATTATTGAATACAGTTTACACTTTATTTGTCTAATATTCCAACCTAACAGTTCCTGTTTTTTATTGCAGTAAAACCTTTATATAAACTAAACATTTATATTTTTTAATTTAATGGATGTTGTAATGTCTAAAATATTTTTTTGTTTAGTTGGAGAAAGAAAATTAACTAATTCTTCAATTGATTAAATGAAATGCTCGCTCCTGCTTTTACAGTCTATTTGTATTACAGTAGAGCCTTAACAGGCAAAAACACTTGTTAGTTTAAATATTATGTTTCTTGTTAGATCAAAATACCTAAAACATATTATTTCTCTTCAGAGAGTTGTGTCACTATTATTAGATCAGAATACTTTTTTTTTTAATCTCTATGCTTAGTAACAACACAATCAAATAAAATCAAAATGTCTTTTTAGTTTCAAATATCGCTCTGTCTAAAAAGGGTTACCCTTTTGTCTTTACTCATTTGCAATACCTAGCCTCTGTGTTTAGTTCCCCCAGATGTCTTTCTTTCAAGGTTACAGACTTCCACGAGTGTGTGTGCACTAATAACAAAGGCACATAGACAATCTGTTTTTCTAACATTAACACTTGTTCAGTTTTCTTAGTTTAAATCATTGTAACCTGTTCATAATTTGCTGCAATATTATTTATGCTGTTTTTATATTCTTTAAAACACAGTACAATTATTACAATATTTAGAGTGTCAGTTAGTACTGAACTTCTTTAGTTTTTAACTATAATATGTTCTTTCAACAATAATACTGTTATTTGTATAACAGTTTAACTTTAAATGATTTTGTAACATGTATTTCTAATTCAGTTACTTCAGTATAACCGTTGCTAATATTATTTTACTGAATTAAGTCTGACCCCTTTCTCTGTTCTTACAAAATCCAGTCAAAGCATGTTTTAAGACAACTTTTGTCTTTTCCCATTTTTTTGGTGTTGATTAGTATGAGACATGAAGCAAAGAAAATAAAGTATCGAAAGAAGCTACTTTTTCTCATAAAACTGGAATGTGTTAACAAGGCCTTATGATAAGAGCCTGGCGAGTTTGACTCCTTCTAGCAGGTGCTTTCACATTCTGCACACAACATCTATCCATTGTTTTCTACTGAGTATACAGATCTTTTTGAAAGGAACATATACAGTATTATTATAATTATTGACAAAGAGTCTATCCTATTATTTCAATCAATACAGGTTAGTTTAAATCATCCAAATTCATGTCTAATAACTCAGAACGTTGCCAACAGGATTCGAACGCTGCGCCAGGCTCAGCTCGGTGGTTCTGCAAACACCACGACAGGCCGGTGCAGATCTGCTAAAAATATTTTCTAAAACACATTACAGCCATTACAATATTTGTTGCAGTTTCACAAATGTTCAATTTGTTTCCCAAAGATCGGCCTGCTTCCAGTAGCTGTGACAGTCTTGGGTCAGTTTCTGCTCTCAGTGAGTCAGTTTCTGCTCACAGGTGTGGGTGAAAGTCTGATACCTGCAAAAACTTAAACCTTGTTAGCTGGGCTCCCATTTCTGCATTTTCATTCCCATCGTCAGTGGGTAAACACATTTGAACTGAATCTGGGTCCATCAAAGAACCGCACACTCTTGCAACCGAAACCTTCCATGCAAAAGGATCTAATGACTTATAGCACAAAAGGGACGTGCCAGAACCGTCTGTGACAGCCTGGTCTCAAGAAACCAAACTGTCATATTCCAGTCTCATAATGAACATGGAGCAGTCATGTAGCTTGTCTTGGGTGATGTCTAAATGTTCTTTTCAATTCTCTGGGAAACAATGCATTTCTTAAAACAAATATTTAGTTCCTGGTTGAAACAAAAAAAAAACCCTGGCCTGTTGGTGGTACTTGGGTACCAGCTCTACTAACTGTTGACCATTGGCTCTAAAAATGTGTAACCATACGTTCACAGCTGTATTCTTTGACTTAAGTTTCATTTCACTGACACGTTGTTTCAGTCTCTGGCCTTACTAATTTGAGTTTGTGTTTTCACACTCGGTACACATCTTCAGTACCCTTTTATTATTGACTACATTTGTTGTAGCCCATGTAATGCATCTCTTAATATATAGTTCTTCCACTTTACAACCTGTACTTTATTCTTCACAAATCCATTTACTTTATCCATGTTTACATGCGGTTCTATACTAGATGCAATTTTACCTCTGGGATACTTATTGGTCGCAAAACTCTAGTTTTTAATGTTTGGTTACAGGATTCAGTGCTGGTAAAAAAAAAAATTTAAAAAATCTGATGTCATACATTGACATATGGAATTAATCATACGACAATCATTTGATGATGTCATTGAATGAGGCAATTCTGTCAAAATACCTCCATACTTTGCTTTAAGAAGAATTTTGCTTGATATTTAGCTTGTTTGGTATCTCTCTTCACAGCTTAGTCTCTCCTTATTAAAAACATAAAAATAAAATGGTGACTATATTGAATGTCCATCTCTCTCTTTGGCCCTGTCCACACTACATCACCGATCTCGAGAACCGTACTTAATTAATCCAGCTCAAAGTGTCCACACTAAAGTACCGTTTCACGTTTAGTCGGGCTTAACGCGTACAAACTCTATTAAAATAGTTTGGTTACAGTTCCTAGCAGCGCAATGGACTGTGGCACTTAATATGACATTATCCCACCATGCACTTTATTTTATGTTTACAACCCAGTGACATGGCAAATTTCCAATGTACACGTGACAAAATATATCAGAAAGCATTTTGGGATATTGGAGGATACACAAATAATGTAGTTTTTTATTACAGGGTCCACACTTCTGACAAACTGCACTAGACTTTAGAAACGGACTCGAGACTACCCATTGAGGTGGTCTGGAGTACAGTATTAAGCGCTGTGTAGTGTAGACACTAACCGTATTTAGCACTTTTAAGCCGGTTTAAAGGCAGCTATTACAGTTTAAAAAGCATAGTGTGGACAGGGCCTTTGTTTTTTGTTTGTTTTTTGTTTTTTTGACAATCAATTGATGTGTTTTAAACTACCATTTTTGTTCAAGGAATGCTGTGACTTATGATCAACAAATATGTACAATATTTAATATTCTAACAATACTTTTTTTCTCATTTTCTTAGGTTATGTATGTAGAGGGAACTGCTTTAGTTTTGGGCTTTGAGGACCCAATGGTGCGCACGGATGATACTCCAATCAAACGCTGTCTGCAAACTAAATGGCCATACATTGAGCTTCTGTGGACCACAGACAGATCTCCTTCATTGAATTAACTTGATTTCTATCTGAAAATGAATCAGAAAAAAATTAGAATACCCTAATCTTTAACATCGTTATGGTACACTCAAGCAGCTGGTGCTGACTTCAGTATAATCAGGGTCTTTTCTTTCCCTGGATTGCCATTAAATATTAAATTAAGTTGTTTGTTCCACATTAACTACTTTTCCTAAGGGTATATTTAATTGGAAAACCCTGAATGATTACCTATTTACGTGTTATGTGTTTTTCTTTTTTTCAAAGTTTGATTCATTTCAGCTTTTTTATTCCCATGTCAGCAAGTTAAGTTAAAGTGGAATGGTACTGCTGAAGATTATTTAGCTCCAATCACTTCCTTCTGAAGTCATATTATTACCTCATAAGCATTGGGTTTAATGCATTTGTCAAAATAACAGCTGTAAACAGAACTTGCATTAAGCACTCCAATTAAAAAAGCTTGATTGCAAAGCTATATTAATTCAAGTAAGCCGTTTATCTGTTGTGGTGTTTTGTTTTTGTTTGTTTTTTATTGGATTGGGCAACAATTTACATTTTATTAGGCAACAACTTATACTGTCTGTCCTGTTAAGTAAAGCAAAAGTATCTAAAACTATTTGAACATTTGATAATTATGCATAGTGCATAATTATGAATAGTGGCTATTAAATCATATAACTTATATGAATACAACACTGGCACAAATGCAAGACACAATTCTAATTTGGATTTAGGGTTAAAAATGATACACATACAGCTGCTGAGTATTGCCAGCATTCCTTTATCCTCTATCTAAACTGT
Organism: Acipenser oxyrinchus oxyrinchus; assembly: GCA_030684275.1. Taxonomy (NCBI): domain Eukaryota; kingdom Metazoa; phylum Chordata; class Actinopteri; order Acipenseriformes; family Acipenseridae; genus Acipenser; species Acipenser oxyrinchus. The sequence goes on from CM060250.1 coordinate 57,941,604, forward strand.
AACCATAATCAACTTTATTGCTGTGTTTAATGCATGAGAAAAGATTGTTGTTGTCGACACATCTCTAGTGTTCTGTTATTTATTACGATCCAGTGGCCTACCTGAAATAAACTTTTTTTTTTCTTGAAGCAATTTTGAAAGGTGTCATTTTTAAGCTTGGTGAAATATTGTGTATTATTGCAGGACAAACCTGTGATGTGTGAAAGCATTCACTAAAAACAAAACATTAACAAAAATTATGTAAATTGCATACATGGCAGATCACTCTTTTAATTTATCCGATTTTTTATATATACAGTACTGTGCAAAAGTTTTAGGCAGGTGTGAAAAAATGCTGTAAAGTAAGAATGCTTTCAAAAATAGACATGTTAATAGATTATATTTATCAATGAACTAAATGCAAAGTGAGTGAACAGAAGAAAAATCTAAATCAAATCCATATTTGGTGTGACCACCCTTTGCCTTCAAAACAGCATCAAGCATCAATTCTTCCTGCTGCCATTTTTCTGCACCCCAGTTCCTGTGTTTTCGTGCATAGTTGAGTCGCTTGGCCTTGTTTCCACGTCGGAGGTATGGCTTTTTGGCCGCAAGTCTTCCATGAAGGCCACTTCTGACCAGACTTCTCCGGACAGTAGATGGGTGTACCAGGGTCCCACTGTTTTCTGCCAGTTCTGAGCTGATGGCACTGCTGGACATCTTCCGATTGCGAAGGGAAGTAAGCATGATGTGTCTTTAATCTGCTGCAGTAAGTTTCCTTGGCCGACCACTGCGTCACGGTCCTCAACGTTGCCCGTTTCTTTGTGCTTCTTCAAAAGAGCTTGGACAGCACATCTGGAAACCCCTGTCTGCCTTGAAATTTCTGCCTGGGAGAGACCTTGCTGATGCAGTATAACTACCTTGTGTCTTGTTGCTGTGCTCAGTCTTGCCATGGTGTATGACTTTTGACAGTAAACTGTCTTCAGCAACCTCACCTTGTTAGCAGAGTTTGGCTGTTCCTCACCCAGTTTTATTCCTCCTACACAGCTGTTTCTGTTTCAGTTAATGATTGTGTTTCAACCTACATATTGAATTGATGATCATTAGCACCTGTTTGGTATAATTGTTTAATCATACACCTGACTATATGCCTACAAAATCCCTGACTTTGTGCAAGTGTACCTAGAAGAATTGATGCTGTTTTGAAGGCAAAGGGTGGTCACACCAAATATGGATTTGATTTAGATTTTTCTTCTGTTCACTCACTTTGCATTTAGTTCATTGATAAATATAATCTATTAACATGTCTATTTTTGAAAGCATTCTTACTTTACAGCATTTTTTCACACCTGCCTAAAACTTTTGCACAGTACTGTATATATATATATAAATATTTTAAATCCATGTGTTAATTGTTACTCTTGATGTTTGTAATTTAATCAGAGCATATGAATGATTAATTAATCGCGTACAGTGCAACCCCTGTTATAATGCTTTAGTCATGAGACATAGACCATACTCATGTTATTTGTGTTCTGCCTTATAATGAAAATGAAGGTGCTAGTGGAATGGAATTATAGAGCAAATGTGAGCTTAATGCTCAAAAGAGACCGCTGTTTCAATAAATGTATTCAGAATTTCTAAACTGATTTAGAGTGTTTTTTGGGGTCTTTAGTTCATCTACCAGTGTATTCAGGCCTCGGAATGCAACACTATGTAAGTTTAGAAACCTGAACTGCCCCAAACCTTCCTGGTCAACCTGGAGCCATATGATCACCCTATTTGTGTATGTATTGTTTACTTCTTTATATTTAAATTAATTCAGAGAGATTTGATTGATCAATTTAGGAGGCTGTGTGGTCCAGTGATTAAAGAAAAGGGCTTGTAACCAGGAGGTCCCTGGTTCAAATCCCACCTCAGCCACTGTGACCCTCAGCAAGTCACTTAAACTCCTTGTGCTCCGTCTTTCGGGTGAGACGTAATTGTAAGTGACTCTGCAGCTGATGCATAGCTCACACACCCTGGTCTCTGTAAGTCGCCTTGGATAAAGGCGTCTGCTAAGTAAACAAATAATAATAATTTAACAATACTGTTATCTGAGTTATATTGGCTAAACCTTGTTACATTTTACAGTACTGTTTGTTATACAGTGCCTTGCATAAGTATTCACCCCCCTTGGACTTTTCCACATTTTGTAGTGTTACAACCTGGAATTAAAATGGATTTAATTAGGATTTTTTGTCACTGATCTACACAAAATAGTCCATAATGTCAAAGTGGGTAAAAAAATCTACATATTTTTCAAAATTATTTACAAATAAAAAACTGAAAAGTCTTGATTGCATAAGTATTCACCCCCTTTGCTGTGACACCCCTAAGTAAGCTCTGGTGCAACCAATTGCCTTCAGAAGTCACATAATTAGTTGAATGGAGTCCACCTGTGTGCAATTAAAGTGTCACATGATCTCATATTAAATACACCTGTTTCTGGAAGGCCCCAGAGTTTGTTAGAGAGCATATCTAAACAAACAGCATCATGAAGACCAAGGAGCTATCAAAACAAGTCCGGGATAAAGTTCTGGAGAAGCACCAAGCAGGGTTGGGTTATAAAAAAATATCCCAAACTTTTAACATCCCCCGGAGCACCGTTAAATCCATTATTAAAAAATGGAAAGAATATGGCACAACCGCGACTCTGCCTAGAGAAGGCCGTCCACCAAAACTCAGTGACCAGGTAAGGAGGGCATTAGTCAGAGAAGCAACCAAGAGACCAATGGTAACTCTGAAGGAGCTGGAGAGATCCACAGCTGAGATGGGAGAAACCGTCCATGGGACAACTATAACCTGGACGCTTCACAAAGCTGGGCTTTATGGAAGAGTGGCGAGAAGAAAGCCATTGCTGAAAAAAACCCCATATCAAATCCTGTTTGGATTTTGCCAAAAGGCATGTGGGAGACACAGCAAACGTGGAAAAAGGTTCTCTGGTCTGATGAGACCAAAATTGAACTTTTTGGCCTTTGCGCAAAACGCTATGTGTGGCGCAAAGCTAACACTGCTCATCACCCTGAGAACACCATCCCCACGGTGAAGCATGGTGGTGGCAGCATCATGTTATGGGGATGCTTTTCATCGGCAGGGACTGGGAAACTGGTCAGGATTGAGGGCAAGATGGATGAAGCCAAATACAGGGAAATTCTAGAGGAAAACCTGTTTCAGTCTGCAAGAGACCTGGGACTGGGGCGGAGGTTCACCTTCCAGCAGGACAATGACCCTAAACACACAGCCAAAGCTACACTGGAGTGGTTTAAAAACAAGAACCTGAATGTCTTAGAATGGCCCAGTCAAAGCCCAGACCTCAATCCAATTGAGAATCTGTGGCAAGACTTGTAAATTGCTGTTCACCAACAGTCCCCATCCAACTTGACAGAGTTTGAGCAATTTTGCCAAGAAGAATGGGCAAAAATTGCAGGATCAAGATGTGCAAAGCTGGTAGAGACTTACCCAAAAAGACTCACAGCTGTAATTGCTGCCAAAGGTGCTTCTAAGTATTGACTCAGGGGGGTGTATACTTATGCAACCAACAAATGTCTTTTTTTTTTTTGCTTAATTAACTTTTGTGTCACAATAAAAACTATTTTGCACCTTCAAAGTGTTAAGTATGTTGTGTAAATCAAATGGTAAAAATCCCAATTAAATCCATTTTAATTCCAGGTTGTAACACTACAAAATGTGGAAAAGTCCAAGGGGGGTGAATACTTATGCAAGGCACTGTACCTTTTGTATACCCTTCTACAATCCTGTAACTGTTGATTTTTCTTTTTTTTTTTTTTGTATTTATCGCTGTAGTTTTTTTCAGGTGCTGGGTCCTGAAATGCGTTATGCCTTCACTTAACCAAACTTACATTAGTCCACCATTTACAGGTATCACAATTTCTCGAACATGGCTATTTGGTTTGTCAGGTTTCATTTATAAACTGTCATTAGCCAGGATATCACATGGATAGTGTCATGTCCCATTCAGTTAATCTATTTGGAAAAACAAGGTTCACTTTGTGCTACATACTTTTTTCATTTTGTCTGGTGACAGGATATTAGGTGAGTCCTATGGTTCTCGGAGGAAATTGCTGTATTTGTTTTTTTTGCCTTATAAGTAGTTCATTTTCAACAGGGAAATACTGTACTGTAAAAGCACTCGCTATATCATGAATGATATTTCATGTTTCAGTAGATTTGCTGTGCTTGGCAACAGATCAAACCACGTCGCACTCATTCTTCCTTCTATATACATTTTCAGAAGAACAGATTCATTTAACCCTAACAATGATCAGAATGATAATGCGATATACCATTAAAACACGTTCTTGAATAAAATATGTCCTTAAAAGGTCATCACATTTACAGGGCCCCTGAACAGATCAGTTTAAGGTATTGTTTCCATATGATGGCAGTATTTCCTAGAACTTTTCCAGAAAATACATGTGGATTTTTGTTATTTTGCAGGCAAAGACAGACAGCAGCACACAACGCTTATGAAACAAATACATTTTGAATGAAATGTTTACAACCAGCATATGTACATGTGCTGAGCAGGGTTGGCACTGTAAAAGAAATACAAATAAATAAATGATACTGAGCCAAACATCAAACTTGACACCTTTCTATTCAATTCAATTGCATTTCTGTTGTTTTTGAAAAAAAAATATATAGTGAAAAAATGTGTCCCTAAAAAAGAAAAACAAGATTGCATTGAAATGGAATGGAAATAATGAACTCATAATTGAATAAGGCTACCAATGGAAAATGGTTGATATGCTGTTCTGCTGGATTACTTTTTATGTAACATGGTTACAGGCTTTTGACGTGACTACAAACTACAGCTATGGCCACCATCTGCATTATCTAAAATTTTAGGATTGAGACATCATTGTAAAAAATTAATAAATAACTTTATGAACATAATTTAGATGTTTGATTTAGCATCATGTCAAAGAAACTATAAAATGATATTGCAGAAGTCTACCGGAAGCCAAAACAGTAGTACAGTATTTCATAATGTTACATGTTAGATTGTTAGATTTCAAAACGTTACATTTTTCAATTGTCAGTTTTTCACTAACTTTATGGAAAACTACAAACCGATATGTAATTCAATATGGTAACGTAGCATTATTCAGTAGGTTTCATTTGACTTTGTGAAGCAAAGTTTTGTTAATTCTATAGGGTGATGCAAAACTTTTGGCCACAGCTGTAGTCCTGCAACCCACTCGGGCTGGTGGAGATTTTTTTTTGTACTTTCCCATCTATATTTTATTTGTGCTTTTCCTAATTGCAAAAACAGACTCTGCATGGAAAAGTACACTTTTGCAGCTGAATGTCATAATAGGGCCCCTCGGAAATGTGGGTTGTGCCTGATGTGTCCATGTGGCAGGGTGGCCCCACCCTTGTGCGTATTTTGTGTTATATGTTGTATGTGGTGTGTTATTGTTGGTGTAGGTATTGGTACACAGAGTGTGGGTTATGTAGCACAGGTGATGTAAAATGTATATTTGTATTTAGGCACAGGGATTGCACACATGCAGATTAAAGTGGGTATTAGTATGAAAGCACGGGGAGTACAATTAGTTCACGTGCAGATATACCAAGATTCCAATTGAATGATTGATTAGCAGCTGCAAAAAAGGGTGAGTGCTTCACGCACATGGGGTTGTGTGTTAGAGAGTGGAGAATGGAGAGAGAGGAGAGTTAGAAACTAGAAATAACAATTGCTGAGCGTGCTGGCTTTTAAACCAGCACAATACTTGTTGGGTGGGCAAGGATAGGAAAAGAAAATGTCAATTGAATATTTCACAGTATATACCTTCTGTTTAATATAATAAGAGCCCAATTGAAATTGCTTGGAAATCTAAATTCTTGTAATAAATTAAACAAATGTGGATATATTGATTTGGATTTGATATGATCAATGGTACTTCAAACACTTTATTACATAGGCTAAACTTCAGATGAGGGATTATGGGGGCTTAACTCTCCTATCGATCCCTCCTCCTCAACCTATTTAAACCTTAGATAAACTCACCTAGCCTCTTCCAAGGAGTTCCTCTTTCAGAGGCAATTTTTAAAGACATTCTATTTTCACAGTGAATTCTCAAACAAAATAAAACACAGACATGTAAAAACTGCAACAGACAAGAGAAATGTCCCCTTCTTGTACTGGACAGAGCGATATTTAGCAGATATTTCTGATATTTGATGCAGCTGGTGTCATAAAGAAATCATGCAGCTCTGTGCAATACCGTATGTTCAATCATTTACCTGAAGCCAACTAAGCCAGCTGCCAAGTTCATACATTCAGCATAACTGGTACTGGCTGTGCATCAATAATGCACATTTTAAGTGATACAAATATGTATATTTACACCTATTATTTCAGAAATGGGAGTTTTCATGGGGAACTACATATTACACGGCAATCAGTAAATTTCACAAGAAGTATAAATGCCCCAGTAAACATAGTAAACAAAATACTCATACTTGACAGATATAGTTTTATTTATTACCGCGGCTGCATTTTAGTAACAGCAATAGCGGCTGGTTGAATATGTTTACCAATTTAAAAAAAAAAAGTAATGCAGTATTTCTACGAATAAATGAATGCAATTTAACAACTACTGGTTATTTAAAGTTTGGAACAACAACAACAACAACAACAATATTACTACGACTACTACAACTACTAACACTACTACTACTACTACTACTACTACTCGCTAAACTAGCCATTTACAAGACCAGGAAGCACAAGATGATCGGGGAGGGTCTCTTTGACTGTGGGGCCATGTTCAGGGCCCTTGTCCGATCCCGGATTCAGTTAGAGCGCGCCCACGCGGAGTCCGCTGGCGACATGGCCACTTTTGCTCGACCAGTGGGCTCTGGGGCGTGCTCTGTACCACCTCCCCTTTTGTTCTAAATATTTAATTTACAGTCCTTTTTGACCAGGTTTTTCGTTAATTTAATTAAGGCCTAGTCCTTGTTGGCACCCCTTTTTTAGGGGTGCTGAATTGAATTTTTCTCCGTCGCCTTTGGTGCCGGTGCACCGGCTGCCACTGGGCAGTCGGTGTAGTCCGGCCTACTAAGGCTTTAAATAGGACTACTACTACTACTACTACTACTACTACTACTCGCTAAACTAGCCATTTACAAGACCAGGAAGCGCAAGATGATCGGGGAGGGTCTCTTTGACTGTGGGGCCATGTTCAGGACCCTCGTCCAGTCCCGGGTTCATTTAGAGCACGCCCATGCGGAGTCCGCCGGTGACATGGCCACTTTTGTCGACCAGTGGGCTCTAGGGGGCGTGCTCTGTACCACCTCCCCTTTGGTTTTGCATATTTAATTTACAGTCCTTTTTGAAACCAGTTTTTCTGTTTATTAGTTAAGGCCTAGTCCTTGTTGGCACCCCTATGTTAGGGGTGCTAAATTGAATTTTTTCTCCGGCCGCCTTTGGGCGACCGGTGCACCGGCTGCCGCTGGGCAGTCGGTGTAGTCCGCCTACTAAGGCCTTAAATAGGACAACTACTACTACTCGCTAAACTAGCCATTTACAAGACCAGGAAGCGCAAGATGATCGGGGAGGGTCTCTTTGACTGTGGGGCCATGTTCAGGGCCCTCGTCCGGTCCCGGGTTCATTTAGAGCACGCCCACGCAGAGTCCGCTGGCGACATGGCCACTTTTGTCGACCAGTGGGCTCTAGGGGGCGTGCTCGGCACCACCTCCCCTTTAGTTTTGTTAATTTAATTTACAGTCCTTTTTGAAACCGGTTTTTCTGTTTGTTAGTTAAGGCTCAGTCCTTGTTGGCACCCCTATTTGTTTAGGGGTGCTAATTTGAATTTTTTCTCCGGCCGCCTTTGGGCGGCCGGTGCACCGGCTGCCACTGGGCAGTCGGTGCAGTATATAAACTGTCCCTTAAATAGGACTACTACTACTACTACTACTACTACTACTACTCGCTAAACTAGCCATTTACAAGACCAGGAAGCGCAAGATGATCGGGGAGGGTCTCTTTGACTGTGGGGCCATGTTCAGGGCCCTCGTCCGGTCCCGGGTTCATTTAGAGCACGCCCACGCGGAGTCCGCTGGTGACATGGCCACTTTTGTCGACCAGTGGGCTCTAGGGGGCGTGCTCGGCACCACCTCCCCTTTGGTTTTGCATATTTAATTTACAGTCCTTTTGACTGGTTTTTCAGTTAAATTAGTTAAGGTTCGTCTTTTTTAGCACCCTCAAGGGTGCTAATTAGAATTTTTTTCCAGTTGTCTTTGGACAGCTGGTGTAGACGTCCAAACGGACCTTAAATAGACTACTACTACTACTCGCTAAACTAGCCATTTACAAGACCAGGAAGCACAAGATGATCGGGAAGGGTCTCTTTGACTGTGGGGCCATGTTCAGGGCCCTCGTCTGGTCCCGGATTCATTTAGAGCACGCCCACGCAGAGTCCGCTGGCGACATGGCCACTTTTGTCGACCAGTGGGCTCTAGGGGGCGTGCTCTGTACCACCTCCCCTTTGGTTATGAATATTTAATTTACAGTCCTTTTTCAACCGTTTTTTTGTTAAATTAGTTAAGGCTCAGTCCTTGTTGGCACCCCTATTTGTTTAGGGGTGCTAAATTGAATCTTTTCTCCAGCCGCCTTTGGGCGGCCGGTGCACCGGCTGCCGCCGGGCAGTTGGTGTAGTCCGCCCACTGGGCCTTAAATAGGAGTACTACTACTACTACTACTACTCGCTAAACTAGCCATTTACAAGACCAGGAAGCGCAAGATGATCGGGGAGGGTCTCTTTGACTGTGGGGCCATGTTCAGGGCCCTCGTCCGGTCCCGGATTCATTTAGAGCACGCCCACGCGGAGTCCGCTGGCAACATGGCCACTTTTGTCGACCAGTGGGCTCTAGGGGGCGTGCTCTGTACCACCTCCCCTTTTGTACTTAATATTTAATTTACAGTCCTTTTAATGGTATTTTTTGTTACATTAGTTAAGGCTCATTCCTGTTAGCACCCTTGAAAAGGGTGCTAAGTAGAATTTTTGTCCAGCTGTTCTTTGACAGCTTGTGTAGTTCCCATTTTATGGGCCTTAAATAGGACTACTACTACTACTACTCGCTAAACTGACCATTTACAAGATCAGGAAACACAAGATCACCAGGGAGGGTCTCTTTGACTGCGGAGCCATGTTCAGGGCCCTTGTCCGTTCCTGGGTTAATTTAGAGCACGCCCACGAGGAGTCCGCTGGCAACATGACGGCCTTTGTCGGCCAGAGAGCCCCTAGGGGGCATGCTCTGTACCACCCTGAACCCCCTTTGTTTTGAACTTTTAATTTACAGACCTTTTAATCGTTTATTTCATTTAAAATTAGTTAAATGTCCGTATTTTCTTGCATCCTCTTTTTGAGGATGCTAATTTTTATTTTTTCTGTAGTCCACCTATGACCATTTAAATAGGACTACAACTACTACTACTACTACTAATACTAATAATAATAATAATAATAATAATAATAATAATAATAATAATAATAATAATAATAGTAATAATAATGCGCTTGTTATCTGAATGTTGGGTAGTGAAACATTGTTTAATTTACTTCAAAATAACTTAATAAAACAAAGAAAAAAGAAAATTACCATGTACAGCATTTACATTGATAAAGACTATTGATGAAAAATATTAAACAGCTGTCTACAAAGTATTTGTTTAGCTTTATAGACTACCTAAACACTAGCTATTTTTTAAGTTCTACAGTTATGTACTGTTTCGGACACAAATTACAAGATGACGAATGTAGAAACATTCACTATCACACCCATAGTCAGCTTCTCAGTGCTCATTCTTTGCTATAAACATGCCCATATTTTTTCACAGCATTCACGGTGTTAGTTGTGTCTGTGAATGCTTATCAAAATCACTCGTTTGAAGCTGTCAGTGTTTTTGCTTTGCTGTGGAGAGTTCCTCCTGCAGAAATAATTTAATAATATGTTGCCTTGTTTTATTTTATTTTTTGGTGGCGGTGAAATTAAGATTTTCACTGCCTAATCCACAATATTATCGCCTTCTAAAGAGTCAATTTTCCATTATTTAATTATCCAAGTTCTCTGTATATTTCCCGTTTTAAAAGTAGTATCGCAATGAGAAAAAAAAAAAAAAAAAACCTTCTCTCACAGCAAAAGTAAAGGACAGTTTTTTTGTTAACGGTCTCTCCGTTCTGTCACTGAACCACACTGAATTTGCTTATGCAACAACAATGCCTAATAACAAATGTTGTTTTTACGTTTGTGTGGGGCGGGGCCCTGAGGGATTATTCCTTAAAGCAACAGTAGCGCACATACAAAACTTTAACAGTCGTGCGGTGCGAGCATGCACATATTTCTTTTGTCAGAAAAGCCCCCCCACTTTTAAAAGTGTGGGGTGTGGGGGGCATGGCCCCACTGGCCCTTCTGGCTCCGGTGCCCCTGCTGTACTGTATAGTCTGAAACCCCAAATGTGTATTTAGTCATGTGCACACCTGAACAAAATGTAATTTTAAAAAAATGCCCAGTACAATAATTACACCTTTCTCTAATGAAGAAAATTATAATATGGATGCATAAGATATATGTTATTTTCCTATTTTACAATTTCTGTGCATAGTTGTGGTATGGGGAGTTGCTCCTGAGCTTCTCCATCACAGACCTCACTTCTCAGAGACGTGCTGCACACTCTGGAGACCCCCACCGGGAACAGTGGTGCTGCAATAGATCCATTCAATCACTGCCTTGGGAAGTTGCTAATCCGCAACTATATGCGTAGCTTGTGGCAAGGCCCTGCAAAACGTTTTATGTTCTACGTCTGCTGCTTCTTGCCTCTGAAATTTCGAAAATTCTTGGAAAGCATAAAAAACGAACAGAGTATGGCTGCCTGGTTTCTGATTAGGTGCACTTATTATAAAACTCAATGTGGGAAACTGCAGCTTTAAACATGTTTCCTTTATTTTATTGTCACTAAAAACAAATAAATAAACACATACATAAAAAAACTACTACTTTTAGGTATATTCCATGCAAATGTCAGCCATACCCCTGCCAGGTGTATAATCCTCGAATGTGCATAGACGTGTTAACTTCACACCAGACACTATCTAGCTGCCTACAAAGCAAATCTGATTCATCTTACTGTTGGATAATTTATTTTTTGGCGCTTTGGCAAATATTGTATTATGCTCAAAGATAAAACGAGAATATACACTTTTAGCATGAACTATTACAAGAATATCATGCCTTTAGTGTAACCTACGTTTTAGTTTTTTAATCAGTGGTACAGGTTAAGTATGTCTGGTTTGTGTAAATTAGCGTATCATTTTCAACTATCTGAGATGAACGGAAGATTTGAAAAGCGGAGCGCATTTTGAAGTTCTGAATAGGAACGCAAACTATATTTCCATATAAGGGCTTGCCCGATGACGCGTGTTGTGTTGAGGGTTCCGGAGCTGTTGTATGTAGGGGATCTTTCAATGTTCATCAGCGTAGTCAGGCACTGAGAGTTGGAGAGTTTTAGAGGTACAACGTGATGAATGAAGCAAGCTCGACTTCAAGTTGGAAAGTGCACTGTTGACAGCAACTGAGCTAGTAGTACTGCTTTTGCCTCCACTTTGGAGTGTCTTTATTTAATTGTCTTTTTTTTTTTTGGATTACTGTATATCTTTTGATCATGTTTTCTTCATGCACCTGGATGTTATGCCGCCCGGTTTCTTATCTTTTCCTTGTTATGGCTGGAATTGCTGCTTTTAACTTGGATGTTGAGAAACCAACAGTTTACAGCGGTCCTGAAGGAAGCTACTTCGGATACTCAGTGGATTTCCACAAACCTGTGCAGAACAGAAACACGTATGTTTGCTAAATTCATACAGAATGCTAATGTAGAGTTTCTTAAGTCAATATGTGTTAGGTTTATAATATAAAGACAGTCTTTATGCAAATGTTGCAACAGTAAGTTCATTTGAGACGCATAAAGCTCGCACAGTAACTTGCAGGTTACACCAACCTGTAGATGGTTTAATTATGTAAGCAGTTATTTACCGGTTTCAGCGCTAAATATTTTATTATATTATACCAACAATTCTGCTGAGTTTATTAAACGTTTGCATAGCGCTGATCAAAATAATACAAATACAATGTAGAAAAATGTATTTTTAATTGAAACTGGAAACGTGTGTCAAGACCAAAGGGCTAATGTACCTTCCTGCCCAAAAGCATTTTTCTTTTTTCTATTAACAGCATTGTTGCTTCTGTAATGACATTATGTTTTGTGATTTCCTCTATTATTTCAGAACCAGTGTACTGGTTGGAGCTCCCAAAGCTAACACCTCCCAGCCTGGGATAGTTGAAGGAGGAGCCGTGTATTACTGTCCATGGCCAGCAACAGACTCAGATCGGTGCAGGCAGATACCTTTTGATATGACCAGTAAGTAGAAAGATTTGTGCACTTTTAACTTGTCGTTCCGATATGTTGTAAACTTTTAATACTTCTTAAATTATGCTAATATTCTTTCTGGTGTACCATTTTGTTTCTGCTTCCACTTGTTATGAATGCCCATGTATATTCATTTTTCATTATAAAACATTGAATCTATTTGATTAGTTATCCTAGTATAGTATTTCTGTAAAATGACTTAGCTGAAAGAGTACATAACACACACACATTATATATATATATATATATATATATATATATATATATATATATATATATATATATATATATATATATATATAATTATTACTATTATTAATAATATTCAGAGTAAATATATTGTTTGTGTATTATACAATCAATAACATCAAAACCTTTTTTCATATAAAGATTTTGTAATCACAAAGGTAACATTGTTCAGTAGCATAATAAGTCTTTATAGTAATAAAATCAAGTGTTTATGATATTTCTTAAGAACATCAATACAAAGATTTTTGAAACACAAAAAGCACAATATGGACAGATGCAAAAAAAAAAAGGTAACAGGTTGAAAAACGTTTCCCACAAGAAAGGCTATTTTATATGTGGTTGTTTGTATCTATTGTATATACATGTATTTATAGTTAAACATTTAACATATTATGTGTGGTTACTTCTTTAATCCCACTATCCAGGAAATAGTTAAACAGGATGCATATGGGTTTATTTTGGGGTTTCAGGAGCAAAGTGATTTCCACATGTTGCAGAAGAAAGCCAGTAATTTGACCCCAATGGATATTTTGGCATCATTTAGAAGTTTGTACAAGTAATATATCATAAAAAGTAGGACCTTGCCAGTTGTCATTTGTAGTAGTACTGTTGCATGTATTATATTGATACTGGTATTAAGCAAATCATTTTAATACCTTGTACTAAAACTCAATCATTTTAAAAATTAGGATTTTTCCAGTTCAATTTTTAATCTCTTTATGGTACTATGGAGCCCTACACTTTTCACTTCAAAAAGAAAACAAGTTAATGAATCGGCTACTTCAGCACTGTGAGGCTCAAAGTTGCTCCTGAACAACCATCCCTGTCTCATCTCATAATCCTGGGTCCCCATTCATAAGTTTATCAGAAGTATATTTACCTTTATTAGCCACACTTAGTGATGATAAAAAATTAATTATATTTTTGTGGCACACAAAAACACACTTTTCCTATATGTTTTAACTCATTTTGTTTATATTTAAAAAAAAAACAAGGATTGTACTGGGGTATTCATTTTCATTTTGTCTTAGTATCATTACAATATATCATTAATTCTTCTCTTATCTTTATTTAAACACAGAGGGTTGACAGCTTGCCAAATGTCAAATACTGCACCAGAGCCTTTCAATATTATGCTATTATAAGATTTTGATTGATCCATCAACAAATATAGCATCCCCATGTGGTTTCATGAAAAAGAGTCAATGAAAGACAGATGTGCAAGCTGCTTGTTGAGAGGGGCAGCTTTTCCTTTAGCAGATTATAAAAGAGACCTTCTGTAGGAAATGCTGCAGTCTAATGACCCTTCTGCAGGTGAAGCAGAGAGAAGCACGCTGCATGAATTGGGGGTGAGGGGCGATTCGCATTGCAATCAGTCGGAAGTTCATTGCCATGAGGTGGTAGTGTGTGGTGGAGGGAGGTGGTCTTTCACTGTGAACATGTGGGAAATCAATTTACTTCAGAGGCTTTGGGTGAAAGAAGTGGACGCCTGCAATTTCCCCAGATGGTGTTTCCTAGCTGACATGTGCAAGGGCTATGATAAACATAGTATGAAAGAGGTGTCCCTGGTGGCCAGGCCATGTGTACATGTAACTCAGTCAAAAAAAGGCAATTCAAAATCATTTTAAAGTTAATCAATTATCGTATACATTCTTAAATGAATACTGTGGCAAGGACAGGGTTAATGTTCCTGCCAGCAACCACAGGTGTGGCCACTCTCCAGTTAGTGCAGATTGGGGCTAATTGGGGAGTGGCCACCTACATAAAAGCAGCCAAAAATCCTCCGTCTGAGAGAGGAGTTTGGGGAGTGTATGCTGTGGTTGTTGGTTTGTTTCTGCATATTTGGTTTTTGTAAAGTTCAGTGCATTCTCTGCCCAGCCTGAACAGTTTTTTTTTGTGGTGTAATTGTAAGTAGTGAAGGTGAATGCCCAGCCTAAGTTTCTGTGTTTTGTTTAAACCTTTATTTTGGCCCTTTTTGTTTGTATTTGGTGTTACTGTGTTTATTAAATGGGCACTTTAGCGCTTCAACTTCAGCTTTCTTGATTCTGAGTCTGTCTTGCCGCTACCCTGCAACAATTTTTTTTTTTCATCTTTTAAATACCAACTAGGTCCAGCAGGAAAACAGCTTAATTTTCAGCAGGGTTGTATTCCTGTAAATCTGGCCAGTTTATGATGGTTGACGTTCATGACACTATGTAGTCGAATGCCAACAATAATAAAAGATGCTGGTTTAAAAAGATTGGGACACATTCTGTAAAGTTTGCCCCATTATTTCTCCGAGGAACATTTTTAATGCTTAAAAACAAGTAATAAACTGTCAGAGTGAATACTCCCCATTCCGTCACACTCCCAGAGCTAGACTGCCACATTTATACGGTATGTATCATGGAGTAGCAGACTGGCTCTTGGTGGTGCACTGGGTACCTTATGTGGCTCTGACTATGTAATTTTAGTGCTTTTTGTGCAGTATGCAATTACTTTGTCATTGTGAATGCAGCATGCCTGGGAGCCAATAGGCTTTGAGAGACTAAGATATGTATTCTTATATTACCTGTATAACAGGATCATATCTATTAGGCGGCAGTGTGGTCCAGTGGTTATAGTCCCAGGCTTGTAACCAGAAGGTCACTGGTTCAAATCTCACCTCTGCCACTGACTGACTCACTGTGTGACCCTGAGCAAGTCACTTAACCTCCTTGTGCTCCATCCTGTGGCTGAGATGTTAAATCAATGTCATATTGAAAGTGACTCTGCATATAATGCACAGTTCCCAGCCTACCTCTGTAAAGCGTTTTGTGATGGTGGTCCACTATGAAAGGTGCTATATAAAAATAAAGATATTATATTACATTTCCACATGCTCGGTTCTGCCTAACAGTACTTCAATACAGTACACGTGCCTGTAGTGCCGGTGTGGTTTGTGAATGCTTATGTCATGTCTGTAGTATCTTAAAAAATAGTGTGTGCCACACTGATAAAGACAGTTTGTGAAACAGACAATGAAGCTACCCAACACCAGCAAAGACTAAACTGAAACTAATTTGTGAACATAAAATATCAGGGAATAAATTAACCGTAAACACTCACTTGTATAGTACCTGTACCACATGATTTAACCCCAACACAAGCATGTTTACATCTCAATTCTATGATTACTGTATGACAATATTTGTAGGATACCAGTACATCAATTTAGAACCATCCTGTCCACATTTTAAAGGATGTGTTTTTTTGAGTCTCACTGCAGAGAGACTCCATTTCAAAGTAAACAATGACCAAACAAGTAAACTGTTACCCTTAAATTATTTGTGTAATATTAAATTATAGAGCTATTTTTTGAAAGGGTCCCAATAATTCCAATATATTTTGTTCTGTTCCCTGTGCTTGATGTTGTGAACACAGGGATTACGGATGTTCACTACCTAAAACATGATTTCCTTTTTCTTTTAGATAACAGAATGGTCCGGCTCAATGGTAGCAGGATACCCATTGAATTCAAATCCAATCAATGGTTTGGAGCTACAGTCCGAACCTATAAAGAAAAAGTAGTGGTATGTCATTACACTAAGCATTTCACTGACAAGTTTGTTTCACTTCTGACTACTGTATCTACAGAAAAAAGCCTTTAAATGCATGCTTGTTTAACTGTGTTTATTCCCTGTTAAAAACAATCCTCTCAGTCAGTTATCCAAAATCTGATTATCCAGATCTCTGGATTATCTCAATTTCCAAAAAAACCAATACCAGAACAAAGAAAGTGGCGTTGGAAGATGAAGATGAAGATAGAACTGGAGGTGGAGCGTGGTCAACTGGTTAGACATACACACTGATCAAGAACAATAATAATAATAGAATAAACTGCAAACCCACTTTTGAAACCGCCAAAAAAACGTCCATGAATCCTAATCCCCTATCAAAATCTAGTTAATTAATAAGGAATATTATAGAGCAGGGGTCTTCAACCCTGGTCCTGGAGAGCTACAGGGTCTTCTGTTTTTTGTTTCAACCAAGCGCTCAATAACTTAATTGAACCAATTATTGGCTTAATTAGTTACGATTAACATGTGTTCCAGAGCTTTAGCCATTGATGACACCTATAAAACCTACAGGATTGGGACTCAGCAGGACCAGGGTTGGAGACCCCTGTTAAAGAGGGTATACTGTAAGCATTTGTGGGGTTGTTCCATGCTTAAAGAGGGCCAAATCACAAGTCATTATATGAAAAATAATGCTTAAACTTAAATTAAATAACTGAACTCAGGCGCTGCTTAGCAACATAAATTTGAACAATGCAAAAATTTCAGTTGTTAGATTTAAATTAATGCAAGATAGTACAAAATTAATTACGAATGATAGTCAGTACGATTGATAATCCAACACACATTATAGCTGAAATAGCAGAAAAACAACTTCGGTCACACGTTGAGAAATTACCAAGCTATGTTAAGGATACAACACCATTTTTAAAAAGACTTGAATCACTAAAGCACAACCTTCCAGAGAATACAATTGTATTTTGCATGGATGTAAAATCCTTGTACCCAAGTGTCCTTCATAAAGAAACTTTAGAAGCTTGTAAAAAGCACTAGATAATAGACTAGATAAATCAATACCATCAGCAGAGGTGCTGAACATGATCAACGTAGTTTTAGGAAACAGTTATTTTACATTTGTTAATAAGAATTACAAACAAAACGATGGTACAGCAATAGGATCTAAATTAGGAATGCATTTTGCCGGTAGATACATGGGGAAATGGGAAGAACAATTACTTTGAAAATTCGGAAACCGACCCTTTAGAATACATTCGGTTTGTAGATGATATTTTTGGAGTTTGGACACATGGAGAAGAATCTCTTTTCCAGTTTCATAAAATGGCAAATGAAATACAGAGTTATATTAAGGTGGACCTTCGATGGACAAGAAAAGAAATAGAATTTTTAGATACCATAGTAAAACTTGAAGGTTCAACTGAGACTGACCTCTTCTGTAAACCTACTGACATGCCAGTATTTACACATGTCCTCTGCACATCCAGTACACTAAAAGGGCAATCCCAAAGGGTCTAGGAATAAGAACACAAAGAATATGCTCAAAAGAAATTGACTATGTAAAACAAAGAAATGTATTAAAAACAAATCTTAAAAAAGAGGATACAAAGAAAGAATTATAGAGACAGAGTTAAGAAAAGTGGATAATCTAAAAAGAGATGATCTACTAGATTATAAAAATAGAGATAAAAAGGTCAAAAGACTAATGACTTACGCTAAACTTTATTTCTAAGATAGTTTGGAAACACTTGCGGATTCTACATAATTCAGAAAAATTGAAAAAAGTATTTCTTAAGGCCCCAGTTGAAAAGAATTGCATTTGAAAGCATTGAAAAGAAAAGCTCATTTAGGTGATATTTTAGTTCACAGTAAACTAAAGTAATTAGAATTAATACAGATTTAAAGATAGAAGTAACAATGGTGTCACAATATGTAGAACACCATTACATCATATAAGAATAAATCCTGGATTTGAATATAAACAATAACAAGTAGTTGTCATGCCGACAAAAACCTATAAATACCTCCAATGTTTTGATTGAAGCACAGGCTCCCTTGAGAAAGATATGTACAACATATCGAAACGTTGGGCAGCTGGCTCTTTGAGTTAATATATATATATATATATATATATATATATATATATATATATATATATATATATATTAGCTCAAAGAGCCATATATATATATATATATATATTCATATATATATGTATATATATATGTATATATGATATATATATATATATATATATATATATATATATATATATATATATATATATATATATATATGAAAGAAAAGTTTTTAATGTACACAAAAGTTTAAAAGATTAAAAAATATTTTATTTTCAGATTAATATTTTAATTAATATTTCAGATTAATATTTTAATCTTTTAAACTTTTTGTGTACATTTTAAAAAAAATGGGTGTGGTTTGTGAATGCTTATGCGATGTCTGTAGTATCTTAAAAAATAGTGTGTGCCACACTGATAAAGACAGAGTTAAAAAAAAACTTTTCTTTCATATGCCTTCAATTTTGTACACTGCAGTTTTATATATATACTCAACCCCACCGATTATGAGAAACATATTCAATACTTGGTCCCCCAATGCTTGTTGTTTAAATTAATTTCATCAACAGTGTAAATCAGGGCTTCCCAAACCCAGTCCTCGGGACCCGTGTTGTCTGGTTTTCATACCAGCTAATAATTTGCTTCATTTGACCTTTTTGATTGATCTTGAAAAGTTGCAGATTTCAAGTTGCTTACACAATTTTATAGTCAACTTGAAATCTGCAACTTTTTAAGAGCTGACAACAATTAAACAAGGTCAAATGAAGCAAATTATTAGTTCAATTAAGGGTTTAGTTAAGTAAATGAGAGCTCCGTTGGAATGAAAACCAGAAGACACTTGGGGTCCAGAGGACCGGGTTTGAGAACCCCTGATGTAAATGAAGCATTTGTTTTTTTTTTTAAATATGGCCCATGAACCCCACATGCTTGCAGCACTTATCATTCTCTTTACTAGGCATGTGCTCCACTGTATCACTGGAGGACTCGTAAACAGGACAGCGAGAAGGATCCAGTGGGGACCTGTTACATTGCAATCCAGAACTTCAGTGTCTATGCTGAGTATTCACCATGTCGCTCCAGTAAGTAACTGTTTCAGCAGTCACAGAACCTCCAGGTAACAGCTGATTCAAAGAATCTATGTGCCTTTTGACAAACTAAGTTCTTTCACTTACAGTACTGTTGTGAGGGTAAGAACACTAAAGGTAGATGTACATTATAACTAAAGCCTAATACATGGAATTGAATGTGCTCATCTGGGTTATTTATGACAGGAGCCAGGTCTCTAGTTAAAAAGGAAAGAAGAGAACACAATTATTTACGTGAAAAATCCATTACATTACATCTTGTTATTTAGTATTATTTAATTTATCCTCACCTTGATGATTTTATACTGCTTGTGGGAAAAGGAAAAACAAATGTTTAACTGTAAGACTGCTAAGTAAAACAAAAGAGAGAATACCATCTAATCTGAACCTTGTTTTATAAGATCATCAATCTTTGTGTTTGTTTGTTGATTGCAGGTAACCCAGACCCCGAAGGACAAGGATTTTGCCAGGCTGGTTTCAGTGTAGATTTCACAAAGGTACATATATTCAAAGTACATAACAATATAAGCAAAACCCCAATCTAATCCAGGTCAAAACTGTTGCACATTTAAAATAGGTCATGCACAAGATAAAAAGAATTTCAACTGTTTGTCAAGGGAGTAGACCATAGTTTGATCTGTCAGTTCATTTTATAGCATTGCTTTATCATCTCAGCATGGGGCAGTGGGCTAATTCACAATGGCTTTCATGCCTTTCTTGGTCTGGAGGCCTGGGTTCAAATCTGGCTCAGGTGATTTGTGCATTAGTTTTGAGGTCTCCACTATTCAGCACAATCAGTCTTTGCTTGAGTGGTCCAAGACTGAAGGACAGCACAAGCAAAAATTTAAAAAAATTCTTCTGAGGCACAACATAAACATGCATGCAGCCATTCTGCTAGCCAGCACACATTAAAAACTGTGGTTCATAATTTGAAACATGTATTGCTCTATAAATATTATATTTAGGGGTGTGCTGTTACTTGTATTCGTACTCATAATTGCCTTTAAGAAGTATTTATCGACAGGTATTAAATAAATCCATTCAT
Source organism: Acipenser oxyrinchus oxyrinchus (assembly GCA_030684275.1). NCBI lineage: Eukaryota > Metazoa > Chordata > Actinopteri > Acipenseriformes > Acipenseridae > Acipenser > Acipenser oxyrinchus. Next base: position 57,962,081 of record CM060250.1, read on the forward strand.
TAATGTGTTGATTTCTAAATAAGAAAAGCTCCTTCCCTCACCTTTACAACTGAATACCAATCAATGTTAATCAACTTCCGCATTGTGTTGTAAAAGCTGATTGGAAGCAAAATGTCCTGTCATTGTCAGTTTACAGCCTCTGTACTGCAGGACAAATATAAATGACCTGGATTAGAGGAAAATACACTTCCAGTGCTCTTATTAAATGTTTTTCATTTTTTCTCCTCTAGGATGGAAATCTTGTGGTGGGAGGACCTGGGAGTTTCTATTGGCAAGGTAGAGTAGTAATGGGATTTGCTTTATTCAATTTAAATACAGAGTTTACTCTGAACTTACGTCACAGTGTTTTTAATATATGACCCTATTCACAAAACTTGAAGACACCTTCATTAGAAGAGCAGATATGTATCCCTGAACATCTTTTCACTGCCCTTTTGTCTGTGAATGGCTGTATCTCCAGAAAAGTTAGGAAAACTTAGTATGTGATCACCTTACATACATTCAATTCTAGCTATTGCATGTAACAGGGTGGAGGCTGAGCACGAACAAGAGACCCTGCACACTGAAAGCGAACATCTTAAACACAATGCAGAAGAGACAGGCTCATCTTACATTCATGGTTTTAGAGCTTTTAACCTCATCTCGCCCATGGGACAGAATCTGTAATGGCAGTGTGTCACACACCACTCTCCGTTACACATGCTTGTGATCCTCTCTAATGTATCGGTGTAGCATTGAGAACATAACGGCAAACGTAAAAATAGTCCAGTGTGTGTTCTCTTGTCATGCTGTTTGCACTTCAAAGGATTTTGGACATCCTTTTACATAATGCATACTCCCCTCTAAAACCACCCTGAAATTAATCGAGAGGCTTGAAGCTTTATGATGAGATATTATATAGCTGTATGTATGGAGGGTGCATTATTAAACTCCTAAAATACAGCCATTTCCTGGTTCTGGCCACTTTACTATAAATAAGTCCTGAATCAAAGCTCTGTGAATAAGGCAAATGATTGATAAGTCTGACAAAATGAGTTCTGTATATCTTAAGATTATGTGCCTAATGTTGCAGACAAAATATATAATTTACAACTCAGTCACTGGCTGGCACTGCATAAGGAGTATTATACATTGTTAATTGAATAGAATGTTAATGAATGGAGTTGGGGAGCTCAGTAGATGTCATGTCTATTTAATGATATATTCTGATTTACATGAGTAAAGCTAATCAATACAGTCCCACTTTTACAAGAACTCATTTGCAGACTTCATCAGCCACCCTCTTGATACCAGGCTTGGGATTTCAGTGTGGACAAATCACATATAAACTAGTACTAGCAATGACCAAATGTAAAGCACCAATAAGTAAATCACTTTGTTTTGTAACATAAACAGTGGCTCAGTGTAAACCGACATAATGGAACTCCAATTTTAAATTGTGTTAGTGACGTAAAGTAGGGCAGTATTAATGGTCTTGGTGCTGGTAGAGTTTTAATTATGATCAACATCTTCTGGTTAACTGCTCCAGGAAGACCAATGAGTTATTTGCAGCACAGAGTAACACTGCACTTAAGATGGTAATGGACCTCTGGAAAAAAAAAAAAAGAATTCCATACACTTTAATATATCCAGGGTTAAATTGCAACAGGAGATTTGGGTGGGCGGTTTGTCAAAGTCTTAATGGCCATATTAAAATGAAATGGAGTGTAAGCAGACAATCTTGATGTCAGCATTTTAATGCTTGTATAAACAATGTCAAGGAATGATGCGAGCTCCACTGTTTAGGATTGCTTATAACATGGCTAAGCCAATTCGCTGATCAAAATCTAAATATTTGTGGATGCGACTGTTTGGTGATCTTATAACAGCTAAAATCAGGACCCCTCTGTGCCCAACAAACACATTTGGGATAGTAAACAGGAAGAACATATGTAGGTTTACAACCTGTGTTCACCTACATTCTACTACCAGCTGAGCTCCCAGCACCATTCTTTGCACAATGAAGCAATTAAGTTAATTAAATATTATATGAGTCATCCCAGGCATTGCCAGCTATTTCAACTATCTGCCTGTCATGCGAAATGAAGGGGTGAATGGTGAATACTATTCCTCAGTTTTCCCAGTCATTGTCTCTCATACCATGTGCTTTTGTAACATTTCACTTGAAATTGTAACTTAAGTAAAAAGATTAGGAACCAAGGATGTGTGGTCCAGTGGTTAAAGAAAAGGGCTTGTAACCAGGAGGTCCCCGGTTCAAATCCCACCTCAGCCACTGACTCATTGTGTGACCCTGAGCAAGTCACTTAACCTCCTTGTGCTCCGTCTTTCGGGTGAGATGTAATTATAAGTGACTCCTCAGCTGATGCATAGTTCACACACCCTAGTCTCTATAAGTCGCCTTGGATAAAGGCGTCTGCTAAATAAACAAATAATAAGGATACTGACAGAGCCATATGCTCAGCAGTCCCTGTGCATGTCTGATGATAGGATTCTAAATTGGATTTAAGGAAATTGGGAAATGGGAAGCTCATGTGTTCAGCTGGAGACTCAATTAGGATTTTATGTCAGAAGCCCCAGCAATGACCAGCACTGATTTGGTTAGAGCTGAGTGTGCGAGTATTCAGCTGGTTGTTGAACGGACAATGGAGAATAATATTCGAATTGTCTTGTAAGGAAACTGAAAGATAGTGATTTTAAGGTTAGGGGTAAAACCCATGAATTGCAATTTAAGGTTAGGTTTAGGTTTATGTTTATGTGTTGAGGTTTCTGGAATCATGAATGTTCCCTGGTCATTTGGCTCTTGACGAATCAATAACATGCATATTTTCATCTTATCATTGTGGAGCTTCAAGTCAGTTTAAAAAAAAAAAATAGATGATCTGTAAGTAGGTATCCCAACTTTTTGAGTCAAAAGCGATGTTATGTGTAACTTCAGTCCTGTTTCATGTGCATGACCGTTAAACAGATTTCATAGACTTCCACTCTCAGAAGACAGATACTCTAGTGAAGTTTGTAAAACTGCTTAAAACCTGAACTTGCTCCTCCTTTGAAACAGCAGGAGCAAAAAAGTGTTGCCCTCTTGAATGAAGCAGATCTTTACAGACTCATAACAGGAAGTAGCTGTCATAGCCCGTCTTTACAGGCTGCTGTGCGAGTAGTTGCAGAATTATTCACAGATTTTAGAATTTATCATTGTGTTCTAGCCAGGCAAAAGGAAACCCTATAAAGGTGAAATTACAGAAGACATGATTCAGTGTCTGATTGCTTGTTTACCAACAGGATCTTTAACATGTAATCAGTGCCATCAATTATGTAGTAGGACACATTGGAAGATACAGAAAGACTGATACTAGCCTTCACCCAAAAGCAGAAAGCAGATTGTGGCAAAATAGCTTTGAGTTTGCATAACCTTTGGTTGACCAGAACAAAGAATAATAAGTGCATTTCTTTTCACCCTAATGTTAAAAAATGCTTCATTTGGGTATTTTTAATCCTTGCACAAGAGCATAATTTATCATTCTGTAACCATACAAATGAATCCCAACTGATAAATAATGTCTTTGAAAAACAAAGGTGCTTCAGTGGCAACATTTCAGGCTTTCAGGTTTAAGTGCTTTGGGAGAGATGTGCCCCCCACCATAAGCTGATTTACCTATTACAAAAATGTGGCTTCTTCATGTAATTATATATATATTTTTAGAATTTTCAAAATTACAGCAATATGGCTTTAAGGTTTTTGCTTTTTTGGAAACACTTTTCTTCCGTTATTTGTTTTATGAATGTGTGTTTAAGCTAAGAGCATTTAGATGTCAATTGTTTCTCTTTGTAAAACAGCGTGAAGTAAAGTTGTTTAGTTTTCCTGTATGTTCTGTGTGCAATTATACTTGCAACTCCACTACAAAATAAAACTTGATTGGAACAGAGAAATGCCTCCATATACAGTATGTGTGTGTGAGAGAGAGAGAGAGAGAGAGAGAGAGAGAGAGAGAGAGAGAGAGAGAGAGAGAGAGAGAGAGAGAGGAGAGGGGGGAGAGAGATCAATGTCGTCAAAGGTTTGCATACCCCAATGTGTGGAAATATACATACCCGATTTCTACCCGAATATTTATTCTTTCTTGATTTATAAATTTTAAAAATCTACCCGATTTCACCTGATTTTTTCATTAAATAATTCTACCCGATTTTTAAAAAAACATTCACCCGAATTTGGAAAAAAACATCACACGAAAATCAGACGCCCTATGTATAATATAAACAAATTTGTTTGACAGTTATTGTTCCACCATGTAAACAGATGATAGAGGTCCCTTAATAAGCAGCTACCAGTGTTGAGTCCACTACAGTAGGTTACCAGTTCATTCCAGTTTCATTGAGGCATTGTTCTTGGGATGTCTGGAGGCTGCTTGACTAAGTATAGCAGCTGATTATATTTGAACGTGGTTGAAGGAGTCTATCTAAGGATATGTGGGTTGCCACTTCGCACTGTATCTTCGGGTCTGATACCGCAGTAATAATGCTGGCTATTCTATTGTTTAAAAAAATAACATTTTAATGTATTTCTTTTTGTGAAAAAAGGACAGATAATCACAACCAGTGTGGCTGAGATCATCAACGGGTTTTCGTTCAAAGAGATCCTGAGAAAAGTCAAAGGGGAAAAACAAACCGGAGCAGCCTCAGACAGCTATGATGACAACTACCTCGGTAAGTTAGTCTTCTGGGATATGACCCTGACATTTCAGTAGCCATGACTGACTTTTCCAGAAACTTTGTAGCTTACAATCCATGGAGCCCATATCCAAGCTAGAAACATTCAGCAGATGGATTATTAGGCTCTTGTGGTACTAATAGTTTGTAACATGATACCTTTTTTTATACATGATACAGTCAAATTACAAAGTAAAATTTGTATACCAGTCCTGTAACTATTTTTTTTCTTGACCACTGCTTTCATAGTTGCCTATAATACTAAAGTGCATTTGCTCTGTTAAACATGAGCTACTGTATATCAAATTAAATGATGAAAATGATTCAGTTGACACAAATTATTATTATCATTTTATTAGTTTTCAGTTTAAGATAACAGAAAAGAAAGAAACATAATGTTAGGTAGTAATTGAAACACCCAGCAGTTGAGACAGATATGTACAGTACTGTGCAAAAGTTTTAGGCAGGTGTGAAAAAATGCTGTAAAGTAAGAATGCTTTCAAAAATAGACATGTTAATAGATTATATTTATCAATTAACTAAATGCAAAGTGAGTGAACGGAAGAAAAATCTAAATCAAATCCATATTTGGTGTGACCATCCTTTGCCTTCAAAACAGCATCAAGCATTAATTCTTCTAGGTACACTTGCACACAGTTTTTGAAGGAACTCGGCAGGTAGGTTGGCCCAAACATCTTGGAGAACTAACCACAGTTCTTCTGTGGATTTAGGCAGCCTCAGTTGCTTCTCTCTCTTCATGTAATCCCAGACAGACTCGATGATGTTGAGATCAGGGCTCTGTGGGGGCCATACCATCACTTCCAGGACTCCTTGTTCTTCTTTACGCTGAAGATAGTTCTTAATGACTTTCGCTGTGTTTGGGGTCGTTGTCATGCTGCAGAATAAATTTGGGGCCAATCAGATGCCTCCCTGATGGTATTGCATGATAGATAAGTATCTGCCTGTATTTCTCAGCATTGAGGAGACCATTAATTCTGACCAAATCCCCAACTCCATTTGCAGAAATGCAGCCCCAAACTTGCAAGGAACCTCCACCATGCTTCACTGTTGCCTGCAGACACTCATTCGTGTACACTCTCCAGCCCTTCGGCGAACAAACTGCCTTCTGCTACAACCAAATTTTTCAAATTTTGACTCATCAGTCCAGAGCACCTGCTGCCATTTTTCTGCACCCCAGTTCCTGTGTTTTAGTGCAGAGTTGAGTCGCTTGGCCTTGTTTCCACGTCGGAGGTATGGCTTTTTGGCCGCAAGTCTTCCATGAAGGCCACTTCTGACCAGACTTCTCTGGACAGTAGATGGGTGTACCAGGGTCCCACTGTTTTCTGCCAGTTCTGAGCTGATGGCACTGCTGGACATCTTCCAATTGCGAAGGGAAGTAAGCATGATGTGTTTTTCATCTGCTGCAGTAAGTTTCCTTGGCCGACCACTCGCTCACGGTCCTCAACGTTGCCCGTTTCTTTGTGCTTCTTCAAAAGAGCTTGGACAGCACATCTGGAAACCCCTGTCTGCCTTGAAATTTCTGCCTGGGAGAGACCTTACTGATGCAGTATAACTACCTTGTGTCTTGTTGCTGTGCTCAGTCTTGCCATGGTGTATGACTTTTGACAGTAAACTGCTTTCAGCAACCTCACCTTGTTAACTGCCTCCTACACAGTTGTTTCTGTTTCAGCTAATGATTGTGTTTCAACCTACATATTGAATTGATGATCATTAGCACCTGTTTGGTATAATTGTTTAATCATACACCTGACTATATGCCTACAAAATTCCTGACTTTGTGCAAGTGTACCTAGAAGAATTGATGCTGTTTTGAAGGCAACGGGTGGTCACACCATATATGGATTTGATTTAGATTTTTCTTCTGTTCACTCACTTTGCATTTAGTTAATTGATAAATATAATCTATTAACATGTCTATTTTTGAAAGCATTCTTACTTTACAGCATTTTTTCACACCTGCCTAAAACTTTTGCACAGTACTGTACATGTATGTGCGTGTATATATATATATACACACACATAAATACATACACATAAAATACTGGCCAAATGTTTATTTTTTAACATCATTGGGTTTTTTTGTTTTTTTTAACCTTTAATATTAATTATATATGTTGAAACTTAGGGTGCCACTGTATATATTAGGGAAAAGCTGTACTGCTGATTATAGACTGTTGAAAGTCTTTCAGCCAGAGCACTAGCATCAAACAGTGACATCACAACAGGCCACGTTTCTAATCCACTTAATGGTTTCCTCTTATTTTACCTTTTTGCCTGTTACACAGACATGCTCTGTCCTATAATCCAATACTAATGTCTGTTTACTGTGTCCTACAGGATACTCAGTTGCCGTGGGGGAATTTACAGGAGATTCCGAGCAAGGTAAAAATCTCCTTTTCCTAGGTTCCCGCCACAGTGTCTACATTAAGATATTATGTATACACAGTACATTTTTTTCTGTATAAAGCAATTTGCAATATGTTGCAAAACAACATATGCCCTTGTTATAATTGTTGAATTGTTGGATAATTTCCTTTATCCCTGACCGAGGAAGAAGGTTACTGTTCCTCAGTGGATTTGAAAGGACTGCTTGTAAATGGAAAAGTTTTCTTTTTCACTCTTGTGAGGGATCTCTGAAATATTTACTATTGCATTCTGTCATCGAGTTATAATGGAACAAATTGCATATCTTCAGTCAGCCTGAATATAGATTTAACTTTAACAGTTTATTTCTCCACATGTAAAAATGTATAGGAAGAAGACAGCTAAACAATATTAGGGCTATGTTTTATACTGTACTTAGGTCGTAACATTACCGTGGTTTTGGCTCCGATTTAAAGTTGTTTAGTTTAGATATGGTATAAAAAAAAATAAAATATACACACACTGTCAACATCCCGGTCTGTACGCACGGGAGTGAAGGAAACTTATTTGTCTCAATAAAAAGCGCACGCTGTGTAACTATGCCTCCTAAACGAAAATAATTTTATGTTGCAACAAAGCTGAAAACTATATAGATTATTTGAAAAAAGGAGAAACACAGGCATATCTCTGTCTTGAATATAGGTTGTAAAAGAAAACAACAACAACAAACTTTTCATTTCGGGTTGATTTGGAATAAAGTTTTGGATTCTTGCATGTTGGATTAAGATTTGTTGCACTTTGAAACGATTCATGTCAGATTGATTTTGAATAAAAGTTTAGTTTCAATTCGGGATCTTTGCTTTATGTAAGTTACTGTGTTTTAATTCTTTAATGAATTGGATAAAGCAAAGGCAGAATACTGCATACATGAAATGAACAGGTACATGTAATTCTATTTTTATTCACAAACTCATGTCATTAACTTACTCCGATATAACGAACAAAAGGCTTGGACCCCAACAGGTTCGTTATATCTAGGGTGTATTGTATGTGTGTGTGTGTGTATGTATATATATATAAAACTTACATTGTGATGGTAAAAAATAACAAGATGCATTATGCAGACATACAGTATTTAGTTTAGCCCCAACTTCCATTTATCCATGACTGCTGTATATGGACTTCAGAACATTTAATGAGAGTCAATCTAAGGTATGCATAATGATAGCTTTATATTCCTAAGCGTGTGTTTATATGCATTATGTAGATTTGAATGTGTCCTTCCTCCAGATGTACTCAGAAAATGAAACAGAGACATGGGGCCCTATTTTGATGAAATGAGTGCAATCTCAAACGCAGTGGTTAAAGTCGTGTCTGCCCCGCAAGCACGTTTAGTGGCGCACTGACAGCGCCCAGCCAATCAATGCTGAGTAGGTTAGGAAATCTGCTATCCAATCAGGGCCAGGCAGCAATCCCTTTGAGACAGAATTCGCTTGCGTCACTGCAAGGCTTCGATTTAGAATTTGAAGTGCCGATAATGTCGAGCGGCAGTAGCACAGAGCAAGAACAACCAGCACAAGTCAGAACAGCAAGTGGCAGGTCACTCACCGAGAGAATACGTAAACCACACTTCACGACACAGGAGATTGCTATGTTAATATTTGTTAACATTCATTCGTCCATTACTTCAGGTCCTGGCTATTAGCTGTGCCCTACATTATTGCTTTATGTGTGTTTACGACTTTTTTTTGGTTCTGTGACATAATGTGTTGTTTATGTATTCTCTCCCAATGGCCTGGCCTTATATGTGCTGACTAGGTCCACACGCTGTACTAAAATTCTAAACATATTTTTTTTATATACTTTTTGTTTTTATAAACCAATTTAGCCTAACTATGTTGTTTCTTTTGTAATGCATTAATGAAAATAATATTACATACCTGATATACCTTCCCTCTCAATGGTTGACATTATAGTAATAGAAAGCATGTCATCCATGATTATATGCTGTTGTTGTTCATATCACAAACAAAAGTCTTTGAAAATCCTACAAGACACATTGAAATAAGTGCGAAGGATACAAGGTACATTATTTCATGGCATTGACATTACTACATGTAAAGTGTAAAATACTTACTATTGAGTAAAATAGTCACGGATTACACCCTCCCTGACCTGTCTACCATCAGAATACCATTTCAGCGCAGTGGGGTTTTTTACGTCTTCTCTCCATTTATGCTCCACAGAATTGGGGGCAAGCGCCATTCACGCATTTGTGCTGTGATCAGAATACAGCCCATGGTGTCTCCAACATTGCCTGTTCTAGGAGGCTATTATAAAATGTTTGTTGAAAATGTTTTAAAGTTCAAGACAGTTATTGTGCCCACTATGCAAAGTGTGATGGACAGAGAGATAGACAGTTCCCTGAACTAGAGCCAGAAAAACAGATGACAGATGCACCTTGAATAAGCAGCCACCAGTGTTGAGTCCAGTATAGTAGGTTACCAGTTAATTCAAGTTTCAGTGTTCTCTGCCCTGCAGAGGAATTTACAATTGTCCATTCTGGAGGTCTACTTCCAGTTTATTGCTGACCCTGGACATTGCCAATGTCATCATTTTGGGCTTTGTTTGTTTAACACATGGATTCACCATTTTTACTACTGATTTACACTGAAGCATTTTTCCTGGAGACAGAGACAATGTGTCTCCAAGTTTTCCTGTTCAAAATTTTAAACAAAACAATCATGTATACAGTACTTTATGAGTTGCAGGAGTTTGTATGTGTGTTTGTGTTTAATGTACAGATGTGTGTGAAACTGCAGCTGTTTATATTAATTACATCTCCTTGTATTCTGAAGAACTCATTGCTGGGGTTCCAAGAGGAGCACGTAACTTTGGATATGTAAGTAAAAGTGTTTTAAGAGAGGTTGGGTTGGTCAGTTTGTTTATTTATTCTAAACATGTTTTTACCAGTCTATAACTCTCAACAGTTCTAAATTGCTATTATAAAGTGGAAAAGTTCATCTTATCTCGTGGAACCCTGTGGGGGAGTAGACAGTTTCCTGAAGCATGTGGAGCATGGTTGACCCAAAGCATGTCTATCACAATAAAGAATAAGAATCAAACAGTAAAGTCTAAAAGAGAATCAACTTGACCTGACAGAGAGCTCCAATTAAATCAGAGGAGACGTTGGGATCAAAAACAGATGGCCATCCCTAGTGTGCCGTATAGTAGTCAATTTGTGCAGCTTTGTCTTAAAATCTATATGGTTGGAATGAGGCACTGTTGCATTTTTTAATGGAGCTGGCCTGCCAGCCTACATACCCATATGTATAATTTTTTAGACAAGAGAGGAATGCCTCTCCATGCCCCCCACTATTTATTTTCTTCTAGTGGTGTGTAGTTTTCCCTGAGGGCACTGCAGTTCTGGTGACAGGATGCATTGATGAATCTCTTGAGTTTCCATTTTGTTGTTCATGTATCAAAAATAATTAGATGAATGCCAAACATATATTTTTTTTGTGATACTCAATGGAGCAAGTTACCTAAATAGGGTTCATGGTAGTTAGAGTACATGCAATTTAACGTGTTTCTGTCATTGCAGGTAGCAGTCATAAATTCTTCAGATTTGACCTTCATCCAGAATTTCACTGGCAAACAGGTATTTGATTTGATTTTAAATCCCTTTCTTAAATAGGACTTCTCTTTACGCACAACATTCCATAGCCAAAAATAACAACAGTATAAATAATTGTTTATTTACATATTTTGCAGATGGCATCATACTTTGGCTACACAATTGCTGTGTCAGATCTGAATGGTGATGGGTAAGTTTAGCACCAGTTCTCATCATTAGCACATTCAGTGTACCAGTACTAAAAACAGACACAGAGCATTTTCTGGAACCTTCATGATTTCTAAGATGGTAAGAGATCACATTGCCAAATGCTGAGTGAGAAAACAGAACCATTGCTTTCTTTTAATTCTTAGTAACTTCACTGTTGGACCAAAAACATACCTCACAGTGACAGTAAAACTAAGATGAGTAATAGTATCAATGAACAGTTTTATTGAGCCGACTTTTCTTTTTGAACTTTTTATTTCCCAGGAACTGCTTCAGCTTTAAAGCGCACTGAAAACTTGCTCACTTGTCAAGTTAACGAACATGAAGCTCCCTTTACTGCTTGGATCAATTAACATTGAAATGTTGATTCTAGCGTCAGCATGTTAAATTCGCTAACGTTGTGTTCTTAGTGTTGGGGAGGGAGGGGGGAGCATAAACAAACTGACAGGGGGCTGTGTGGTTTCTCCATTGGAGTTTTTTGTGTTTGCCTTAAAGCCCAGCAGGCAGTAGACAGTAGGAGCATGAGAAGAGTCAACAGGTTAGAACAGTGCTGTGAAGAACACCAATACACTGAAATGCAACAGCATGGACCTCATAACAGTGCGGCAGCTACTGCAAGTGTCAACTGTAGGATCAGGCTGCTGTGCAATCCTTCCTGTCCAGCTGTTTGTAAACCCATTAGCCAGGCATGAAACCCACACAGAGAACACTTGGCTTGGATTCTGACAAATTCTTAATTCCTGGCTCCTGCTGGAATGAAGTTGAACCAGGAACAGAACCTTTTATAGCAGCCAGCTAATCTTGCAATAGATACAGGGATGCTTTTAAAAGGATTTTGAATGCAGATGTATTTTGTGGTCATAGAGAACTGTTTTTTATCATCTCTCCACATGGGGAAGCTGGAATTAGTTTAAAGAACATATTCATGTCTCCCTTCGGGTTCTTGTTTTAATAATTCAAATTACAAGACTGCAGGTGCTTCTTTTTTAAATGGAGGCACAAACATACTACTTGTGATTTGTGTACCCTGTATGCAGTTAGTTCTCAACAGTCAAGTGTGATTTCCACTTAGAGGAATGCTTACATTCACATTTCCATATACACTATCAACAAGTATTGGGACAGCAATACATAAGATATATTGCTATAGATTTGGTTAACGTTTACTGGAAAAATGTATATTCATCCAGTTGATGTTTTACATTGTCATTGTGCTGGGCATGGCTGTATAAACAAGTGTGTGGCAAAAGCCTTTAAGTTGTTGCAACCAAATGCAAAATATACAGTTGATCATGCCTAATATCATCTGTACTGTACTAGATACTACGACTACTACGACTACTACTACTACAACTACTAATCTATATTATTATTATTATTATTATTATTATTATTATTATTATTATTATTATTATTATTATTATTATTGATGTAACTAAGTTGTAGTGTTTTTGATCATTCTTAATTTTAAAGTTATTTATTTATTTATTTTTAAAATCTTTTAACTGGTTATTAACACATTTACAAATGATGCTCATTTTGTGTTTTGAAGTTCAGTCTGCCTGTACGTTATCAATGTTTTTTCAGTGTTTCTGATTTTAATTGTATTGCTTGTATCTTATTACTTTTATGCTAGATGTTGGTATGATTGATATAAACATGAAAGGATTCTAATTAAACTAGAAAGAGGTTTCAAATTCCATTGCTTTTCTTGTTTTAAATTAAGAAACCACAACAAGAAAATGTAACTTTGGTTGAGAGGATGATGTAACGACATGGGGGGTTCAAAGTAATTGTTGAAGCTTTTACCAACAAAGCCAATCTAGTAAAGCGACTTCATTTCAATGTATGTGAATTTATTTTATTGTCTACTCATATACATAGGAGCATGAAACAGGGGTGGGTTAAGCCACCTTGCTTTCATTAAAAACTGCTTTATTGAGGTGTCAGCTACATCTGCAGTGCTGTTCTTCAAAAAAAATGCAAAATATGGTCTCTATTTAAGTTTATTTTTAAATGAAAATTCTTCAAAATATGTATGAATGAATGAATGTTTTCAATTTGATAACTTTTTGATGTTGCAGTAATAATGTGTACCTGTGACAGGGTGGCTGGGCGGTGACGTCACGGCAGATGCAGGGACGGGAAAAACACTGACACCAGGGACTGCAGTTAAAGGCGCTTGCGCCATTTTTATTTAAATAATACAACAAAAATAAAATAAATATTTAAACAAAACACACTGTGTGCTCAAGAGAGCAAAATAAAAGGTTTAAACAAAACAAATCACGAACACAAAATATAACACAACACAGGTCAGGGGCTGGGCAGATTGCCTTCACTGTTCCTATGTCTTTTAAATAAAGTTTTGTTTTTTTCTCTCGCTCTGCACGCTCTCTCCTCTCTAACACCCACCACGAGCTGGAAAGCTGCAGGTTTTTTATACAGGTGACCATCTCCCGATTAGCAACAAATTAAATCACCTAATTAATTCGGAAGATGGCCACCTTCTGCACGAATTTACTAAATACTGTGTGGATGGGGCTTCCCATCCACGCTACTAAATAATAACAAACAAATGGATACGCCGTCACTTCTATAAACAAAACAATAACAAAATATGTGGCGCTTCGCCGTCATATAAATACACTAACTAAATCATATTACAATAATAAACAAATGAATGTACAGGGCACCTCGCCCTGTTACAGTACATTTTCTCCAATTATTTACTGTTATTTTAAGAGTTAATACAGTCTGCTAGCACTACAGTCAGCGGTTTTATCTAGTTACGTTTATGCTATATGTTTGTATAGTTGGCACAAACATGAAAAGATTCCAGTATTTAATGAGATACTGTAGTTTAATCTTATTTACAAGAGTTTCCTGGCAGCAGATGCTGAAGTACATTCAATTAAGATTACACACAATGTAAGTTGCCCATTGTATACAATGTTGAAATATCTAAAAAATGCACAGCTGACAAAACAAAACTACATCTGGGCCTTTTTTTGACAATTGAACACATTGTAAAATGTGTTCAATTTACTGAACCCTTTTTATCTATCGGTAATGCACAAGCCTTTGTATGCTTTCTATTGGGGTATTGCGCACCAAAACACTATTATTATTATTTGTTTATTTAGCAGATGCCTTTATCCAAGGCGACTTACAGAGACTAGGGTGTGTGAACTATGCATAAGCTGCAGAGTCACTTACAATTACGTCTCACCCGAAAGACGGAGCACAAGGAGGTTAAGTGACTTGCTTAGGGTCACACAATGAGTCAGTGGCTGAGGTGGGATTTGAACCGGGGACCTCCTGGTTACAAGCCCATTTCTTTTACCACTGGACCACACAGCCTCAACCGCTTTTTGGAACTTTCAGTTCATTAGCTTATCTAACGTGAGTTTCCTTCCCAGTTAGGACTCTTCTCATCATTGTGCTACAATAAAACACAATGGCTAGAACTTTGCAAGGAATGCTGTAGTTCGAGAGTCTATTTTGGTATCACCAGAAGTCTGAATTATTCATTAAGGACGGTCTTGTTGCATTTTGTACAGATTGGATGACATATTAGTAGGTGCTCCGCTCTACATGGACCGTGAATTTGAGAGCAAACCCAAAGAAGTGGGACGAGTCTACATCTATCTGCAGGAAGATGCCTTATTTTTTAAGGATGCCATTATACTATCAGGGACTGAAGTATTTGGCCGATTTGGCAGCTCCATTGCCTCTCTCGGGGATCTAAACCTGGATGGATATCATGGTAAGTCATTTTTTTACATGTTGTAATAGGTTGTGGGAGTCCGCTGCAAATGAGTGAGAGGGATGCAGTCGAAACCACACACAAAATATGTTGTAGGTGTTGTTGCAAGTAACCGCTACTAGGGTACCTCTGTGCTGCTCCCCCTAAAAAGGGTGTTCCTGCACAGCAGGACCTCCCTCTCTCCTAACAACCCTCTGTAAACTTATTGTGAGATTTAAAATCCCCTAAACTAGTTCCTATGTTAAACGTAACACTCAAGACCCCAGTTCCACACATGGTGGCTGTGTACTTGGTTCACTCACCTTGGTCGGTCACACGCATGCACGTTTGTTTTTTTGTTTTTTTTGCTTTTTATTCCAGCAAAAGCCATTTATGTTGTATCTATGTGTTAACAAAGAGGATATCCTAATGTATGCCCCAGCTTCCATTATGTCTGCATCACTGGAAAGTTTACACAAATTATTTTGGCAAAGAGAAAAGCAATGCTAATGTTATAAATCTAGTAAGAAACCACTCAAAACATTGAACTTTTTCTGTGGTTCCTAAAAACAAGTTGTTTCTTGACATTAACATTCATAATATTGCTTGTTGTTGAAATTGATGCCCTGGTGCCAGCAGATCAAAAAACAGGCCATTTGGCATCAAGAACAAAATTATATCATAACATTTTTAAATTTATAGGTTTTGTCTTGAAGTATCAATTTGGTATTTCCTTTCAGACTGTTATTAATCTGAGCAATGCTTTTGATGTCTGGTTGTCATGCAATGCAACATACTGCCATGCTGTAGGTTTCTTTTAGCAACTGTTTGGAAGCTCTTAGGGGCAAGGTCCAATTTTTTTTTGTATTTTAAAAATAAACTGTTAGATATCATCTTTGTTTTAAGATGGAAATGTATTAAATGTTGTATACTGTAAATTCACTTGGCTGGAGCCCTGTACTTATAGCTTTTAATTGAGAGATAAATTACAGCAAGTACATTTGTGACATACCCTCTGTAGCCATGGGGCTACTAAAATGGCCACTCACAGGTTTTCACTTAAGGTTTTTCTCTATGTACATTAAATAAATACTGCCTCTGGGCTGAATGAGAAGTTATTGAGGCCTACTGTAGGAGAGAGGAAACCCAGAATCTCCCCTACAGTTAAGATGTCTGAACAAGGTATTGACAGAAAGTTGCATCCTGGGAATATGTACAGAAATAACTGACAATAATAAAAAATAAAAAAATGACAAAAATAACTTCCTGTACATATTTCTGCTTAAAATTCCTTGCACCCCATAACATGCATTATGGTTGTTAGAAAATCTGCATGTATCTAATTTTCATCAAGCCACATGACCTCTGACATCAGACCCCAGTTTTAGGGGTGGGAGTACTAAATGGGATAATACCAACGTCCTCTTATAGGCTTTGAAAAGAACCCACAACATTAACATCTGCTTTTGTGGTAAAAAATGCTAATCTGTTTGGGGACCCTTGCATGTTCTAGGACTTTTACTGGTTTGGTTCCTGAATACCATGAGTCCTCTCATTATGCAGAACCTGGCAACAGGAACTGATCTCACCAAATAACAATGCTGGCATTAACTTTAAATAATCACAGTCATTCATATAATTTTGTCATGTTGCAGGCCAAGAAATGAAAGCGATTGGTGAATTTTCTAATGAAGTATAATATAGAAATAACCCACTAGATTATACCCAATATATTAGACTATCAATTCTCCAGCAGTTTGTGAATGCACTCATAATACATAGCATGCCATGATTTTTTTTGTCAGAGTCTTTTTTAGTTTTCGAGGTTGTTTCATTTCAGCATTACCAATTACAGGTACTTTTTCTCATGTTGTAGATATTGCAGTTGGGGCTCCATTTGCAGGCGAGGATCGCAGAGGCAGAGTTTTTATCTACAACGGACAGAAAGATGGATTAAAACGGCCTCCTTCACAGGTTCTGGAAGGAGCCTGGGCCTCTCAGTCTATACCAGCAGGATTCGGTTTTACTCTGAGGGGAGGCTCAGACGTGGACCAGAATGAATATCCAGGTAAGTAGCACAATAAAAGGAACATCTCTGCCTCTCTATCTCTCTCTGGAAAACACATTACAGCTTTTTTAGAGTAAAGGTCAAACCCAAGATGAAGTACCAAAAGTAGAAATACAATGCAATGTAGGTCTTCCCTTTCATAGAGCATAAAAATACACAGAACTTTTACGAAGACAAAAAAAAGATGTGGAGTAGTTACTTTTTTTAAATGCTAAACATACAAGATGTGGGTCTGATGTATTTTCAAGAAAGCACATTCCCAGGGAGTACACAGGAAAGGAGTGTTGTCTGTAAAATATTTTATTTATAAAGCAGCAAACTCTATTTTAAGACAACTGAAAATATTGTAAAATATGTATTTTACTCAGCCTAAGGATTGTCTGTATATATAGTGTGCTTTTTGAAGTACATGGAGGAATAATTCATGGGAGGAGAGTCCTGAATTCATAATTTAAGTGTAATCCATTGTTGTACATGCATTTAGGTCTGCATCTAGACATGCTCCATTTCTGTGCTGTATGGAGCAGCTCGCTTTAGGACCCATCTCTGCAGAATCAGATCACTGGGGATTTAAAATAGTTTTTCCATCCGCTACTGTGATCCTTCGTCTTTCAAAGGAAATGATAACATCACAGAGAGTTTTTAAAAACCATAAGTCAAGCCTTGACTGTAACCCGCTTCCCGGTCAGGGAGATGGAAGATCATGTGGGCTCCTCCCTTCCCTCTGTCAAGCCAATCACATATTCTTTATCCACCATAGCTATGTCTGTTACCAAGCTGCTGATCTCTGGAGGCAGAAACTTGCCTGCACTGCCTGTCTGGACTCATCGGGCTCCTGACAAGTAGGATTTGGCAAACCTTGACCATGCAGTTCTCCTCCCTAATCCAAGTAAAAGCCAATGCCAGCCCAAAATCAGGAAGATGATTTGAAGCACGCTTACATGCATCACCCTGTTTTATTTATTGGCTGTAAACATGGAAATTAAATTCCCTTATTGTAAAGTACATCATTAACTAATGTCACTTTCACACCAAAAGCTTGGACCTCTGCAAACACCTTATCTGCTCAAATTAAAATAAGTGTGGAGTAATCAGTGGCAGCGTAAAGCAATGTTTGCTTTTGCCATGGATTTCATTTTAGTGTAGACATGCACTCATGTGACTGGAAATCAGGGATTCTTGACTGAACCAATTAACCCTGATGTTATTACATTATGAATATTTTAAACTATTTGCTAATGGGGGACATGTATGAATTGACTGACGCAGCGCTAAATTGGTGGAGTGTAAAGTAGCACTCAGCTGCGGCACAAATTTGACCCCATCCTGAATGTATTAACTGGCCCGAAATGAATGAGGCACAGTGTAAGATGCCACATTTAAATGTGTAAATGTGCTGCGCCGGTGTTCTGAAAATCTGCCCCCTCCTCTCATGCACTCTAAATGGGCTACCGGTAGCACAGATTAATGAAAAATAGTGCCTCCCCTGCACATGCACTAACTCAATAAACAATAGGTAGGTCATTTGGAGAGGCCCTGACCCGTGTTGACTAAGTGTCTTGACTTTATATTATATTATTATTACACAACGGATAAAACCAAATATACATAATGAAAAGGATATAATGAGCCAAGTTTATTATACGACCAATACAAACAATTGTACATAATGAAATAGCCAGTATTGAGCTATAATTTCATCCTCAGGGAGATCAGAAAGGGTAATGCAGACCCTAAATACTCTCCCTTCTTCTCAGTACTCTCCCTCTGCTCCTGGGTTGCTCAGGAAGGTTAGGAGTCTGAACTCTCCATCATAAGAAATGCCCCTATAAATTCATGTTATCACGAATTTCACGGAAATTGTGTATTTAACTGCCTACCATGAAAAATAGGCATTTTATTTTTCTTTCCGTATTTTACATTACTGTACTCTTCAACTCCCCTGTTCATTTCATACTTGTATCAAGTAGAAGCAGCGCTACAGTAGCTGTACACGATCTGATGTCAATGGCGTGCATTTGGTTACTACAGCAACGGGGCCAAAAAAATACCGGCTTCAAGATTGGCAAATTCCTCATACTATGCAATGACATTTCTACATACTACTAGAAATGTAGTGTGTATAAAGAAAAACACAAAAGCTTCGTTTTTGTCATTTCAGGTTTGCAGTTAACGTTTCTCCTGTGTTTAATATTTTGGGATTAGAGGCAGCAAAATAGGCTACAGGAATTACACGGTTATTTTAATTAATGTGTCAACATAAGTTTTAAAGGTTTACAAAACTCGAAAATGTTGCTGAATTTGTCATTCAAGGTTTAACAAAAAAAAAAAAATCTATTTTGTCTGCTTGTTACTTTTTTTTGCAGCCAACACAGACCATTATAAACGACTTGTTTCCAGCAGAAGTTTGTTGCATTTTTCATTTTTAAAGATTGTTTTAAAGGGTAGCTAGGCTAAATCTTTAAATGTTTCAGTCTTGGTTTTTGGGTGATGTTCTCGAGAACTATCAGTGGTAATGCATTTTAGGCAACTTACATCAGCAGAATATAATGTAAATAGAAAATGTGTTTTCTGGTAATATTTAAATTTTTAAATTATTTTCAATAAAACGGCGGTTTTGTGACACTGAAATGTTTCTCTTATATTGTCATTCGTGAATTTCTGGGCCCCTACAGTATATGACTGCTTCCATAATGTTCTTCCCTATCGGCTGCTTTCTGACTCTTGCACCCAAATAAGACCAATTTGAAATCCGACTTATTTGTGGACCCTTTTAGGGCCAGCGCAACTGTTCTGCCGCTTCATAAATCTAATTTTAATATCACAGACTTCATTTACAAATGAGCCCCACTTACAAGTCGCCCATGCATATTATTAATGCTTGACACACCTTGAAATTCATGGCTAATGAGCGGCGGAGAGCATTGCATGGCAGAGCGCATTTTGGCAGTGCTAACATGGCCTTAACTTGCCAAAAGTGTCATGATACATACGGGGCAATTTTAAGGCCAGCGCAAACTCAACAGTATACAATACTATATACAGTATTGTATACTACCATTGCATTTTTGTCTCTTAGGGTCTAAAGAAATGAATTGTATTTTTAAGATCTAAACTAACGTGGTAAACTAACATGCATAGCATTCTATGTGGTGTGCAACTAAAACATGAACAAAACAGGCCGACCACAATGTACAGTCTTGTATAGAATCCGCAATCCGTGTATTGGGCAAGGAGTATTGAGGTCATAAAAAGACTGCATTTGTCATTAGGTTTTAGTGAGAATCCTGTTTGCTTTGAGCCATGGATCATGTTGTAATACCTACACAGTTTAAAGCCTCAACATGGTAAAAGAATGTGCTTAGAAAGCTTGTTTGGAGAACTACTTTAACAGATGTGTTTATTAATAGTGAAGCGCTTGAGTAGCAGGGTTTTCCTTCCTCCACAATGCAAAGCCCTC
Organism: Acipenser oxyrinchus oxyrinchus; assembly: GCA_030684275.1. Lineage (NCBI taxonomy): Eukaryota > Metazoa > Chordata > Actinopteri > Acipenseriformes > Acipenseridae > Acipenser > Acipenser oxyrinchus. The sequence goes on from CM060250.1 coordinate 57,982,290, forward strand.
ATTTAACTGCTGGAATCTTGTTATAGCAAGTACCCAGAGGGATTTCACAAAATCATTTTAGTCTCACTTTAGCAGAATTTCATGCCAGTCTAAGTGATTTGCAGATGTGATAACCAGACGTGACTCCCTTCAATGAAGTTATCCAGTCTGATCTTGCAGTAGGTGGAGTCTGAAATACCCTGAAGGAAAAACATACTGTAAATGTAGCTACCCAGGAAAGGTACATGGCAAACTGCCAAGAAACCAAGTTCTTGATATACAGTATTGACGGATACTTTTTTTTTTTTAAACCCTTTACTGTGCCGGTATTGTTTTCATATGACCAACACTGTACACTTTCCCCCCTGTGGATTCATCTGGTGGAAAACTCATTTTACCAAATGTTCATTTCTGCAGCCTTTGGCTCCAGGGTTATCTGGCATTGAGTCGCTCCTGCTGTGGTTTCAATCCCCTACTGCTCTTTACCTTTAATCCTCCTAGACAGGAACACGAGCACCGCATTACACTCATTACTGGTGCATACTTCAAAGGAATAACGTGTGTCCCGAAATTACAAGGGTATATGGTTTCCGAGGAAGATTTTTTTTTTTCAATTTGAATTATATGGGAAGTATTCTGTTGCCCTGTTGCTTTTACTTTTAATTTCATTTAAAGCTAAAGGAAAAAAAAAACTTTGAAAAAAAGATATTTTCCTGGAAGAAAGATTTTATAGATTTTTGATTTAATTATTTTTTTTCCTGTAAGACCATGCAAAATAACTGCAAAGGTCCACTGCAAAGATAAAACAGGTGGTCCACATACACTGTATATTTCCAGTGTAAAACATAATCCCCTTTAGACATTAAATACAATGGATTGTAGATTAAAATTTGGCAGTGCAAGCATTGTAATACCAAAGGGTCAAACCAATTGTGGTAGTGTGCCCCGCCCCTGTGTGTATTTTATGTTTATATATTGCTTGTGGTGTATTAATATTGGTGTATAGGTATTGGTGCACAGGATATAAATGGGTCTGTGTAGCACGAGTGTTATAAAATGTATATTTTGCACAAAGTAGTTCACGTGCAGATGTACCGAGATTCCAATTGAATGATTGATTAGCATTCCAATCTCAGTACAGCTGCACAAAAGGGTGAATGTTTCACTCACTCGAGGGTGGGTGTTCAGGGAGAAAAGATGGGAGAGAGAGGGAGGAAAAGATAAATAAGAAAAATAACAATTGCTAGAGGGCCAGCACAATACTTGTTCTGTGTTTAGTTTCCGTCCCTTGTTTGTTAGTGTCTGTCTGTTTTAGCCAAAGTGCCGTTTTGTTTTGTCTCCAGTGTTTTTCATTTGTTCAAACCTTTTATTTTGTTCACCAGTTGTTTACTTAATAAAAGCGCAGCAACACATTCATTACCAGTCTGCTGTGGATTTCCCTTCCTTTCACTCACCACATCACCTCGCAGAGCTGTGTTTCTTCCGGGTCTGACGTCACTGCACAGGCCAGCTTGCCACACCAATGTACAAAGCCCACTTGGTTCATTCCAGTCTAGAACCAAGCAAGCTCTAACTTAGCTAGTTCAACCTTGGCCAGTTCAACACATGAGTGTTTTTTTCTAGAACAACATAGCGGTTTAATTGTATGATCTAAAAGGAAATTAATCTTAAACAGAAGCTTTGTCTCCTCTTCATATACATAGTTTTTGTAGTACTTAAGACCTTCTGTCACAGTCTGGTAAGATTTTTAGACCTCAGATTTTTTTTTTTTCAGTCTTCTAATTGCATAGGCCCCCTCATTTCCTTACACTGACCTTGTGATTCATTCTTTGGAATTGTGTGTTGTGCTGTTGTAAATGAGAAAAATAAGTATGAATATATTGTCTTTCCTGAAATAAACTTTAGAAAATGATTCATAGTGTATATATTTATGTGAAGGGTTTTTACTATGAAAGCAGATTACCTAATCATCCATAAAAGTAATACTAATTTGTCTAAAGTGTATATATAATATACTGAAATTCTGTACTTAATTAACTAAATTTAGTGTTACAAATATTACATAAAGTAAAACAAACTAGACAGGAAATAGATACCACAGTTGTTGGTTATTGCAAAACGGTTAAATATTTTGAGTATTAATTAAAAATGTTTTCCATGAAATATCTGTAAATAGTGATTTTGGCACTAACAGTTTTTGAACAGAACTTATGCTATATTTTATATACTTGAAGTTGATATTAGGGGACTATTATACCAGTTTTCACCATTATAATATTCACCATGATTTGTGTCATTACTCAAATTACTTATTTGTTTTGAAGTCCATACATATGAGTGTTATCACTACTAAAATTCAGTGTACAGTAAATTCAATATCTACAAAGTAAGTATTAAGGGTAGGCTTTGTATTATTATGTTTGGTAATATTAGCAAAGGCTAAGAAAGTTAAATGACACTGGAATGCTTGTTTGTTCTATTGCATGGACTTGGTTACTCACAAATGAAATGTATAATTTTTTGAAATCTAATTCAAAGTGTCAAAGACAGTGAATCTAAACAGAATTGTGTTTATAAAACTTAGCTATTCCATTCAGGCTTATGCAAAATCACAAAAACGTGAAAAGACTGTATTTGATGAAAATCTGTTAAGACCCTGAAATGATTTCCAGCTGTGTATTTCTTTGAAGCTAAAGCAATTTACTCTTTTTTATGACAGATTTGATTGTCGGCGCTTTTGGGGCAGGAAAAGCTGTTGTTTACAGGTATGCATGTTTTTTTACTTACTGGTAAACCCTTACATATAAATGTACATAATATTTCAGTGAAAGGTTATGTTGGGGGGGAGGAGAGGAGAGGAGAGGAGAGGAGAGGAGAGGAGAGGAGAGGAGGGGAGGGGAGTCCTAAAAGTCAGATTGTATCTCGCATATAGGCTTAACTGTCTTAAAGTAATAAAAAAACTTTAACATTGCTGATGCAAAAAAACATTTTAGTACCCTCTACATGTTGTTTTGTAAATACACATCCATTGAGTTTGTGTGTGTGTGTGTGTGTGTGTGTGTGTGTGTGTGTGTGTGTTGCAGGTTGCTTTGATACATTAGTTTGAATTACATTGGACAGTAATGTGTAAATCAGTGGTCAACAAAACACAGTTACAACTATATATAGTAGTAACTGGCATATTTCTGACAGCCAACGATCACCATGCAACACATGACTGCAAAAGACTGTGGCATCATTGTTCTCTTTACACAGAGCTCGGCCTGTAGTGACAGTGGATGCTGAACTTCTGCTGAACCCCATGATTTTGAACCCAGAGAGTAAAACTTGCCAGCTGCCAAACTCTGCGACCTCTGTGACTTGGTAAGCAGGCATAATTTGGACTGGAAAGGGTGACCTGGCTGACATAGTGCCCTGAGAGTTTGCATGTGACATTTGGCCTTGGATGACAGTGTTCACCCTTGTTTTCTTCCTTAATTTGTGACTAGTTCATACCTGTAGGTCAATCCAGGGTAGCACTGACCTAAACTTACCAAATTAGTTGATCTTTCAATTAGATTAGATTAGATTGAGTATAAGATGCTTGTGCAATTATTGCATTTAAGTTGTAAGGTAAAACAAGTGTGACAGCTGATTTTATTTGCTTTTATACAGGGTGGTTTTGAAGTCAGTAGGCATAATTTATATTTTTGTCTTCATACTATGTTGAAATGGACTGTTGATTCATTAATTTCGCATGAGGACAAAATGCAAAAAGAACACTTGATAAGCTGAATCACCATTGGAAACGTCAGTAAGCAGTTCTAGCAAAGTGTTTTTGGGTTTTAATTATTTAGATATGGTGTTTTATAATGATAATGTAGCAATCGTTTCAGGGTATCCATGTGGTGTTTTTCTGTGGAGGTTTCATACAAAATATAAAGCCCAGCTGAAGAAAAATCAACAACAGGCAAATGCTTTCCAAGTCCCTAGGGGTAGATTTCTGCATCTTTTGGCCAGCTGTGTGACTTGTGCAGAGAGGATCCAGAAGCACAGTGGGGGATTAGAGGAGCTGAGAGCTGAAAACGTGGGTGGAGGGTGAAGTGAATCAGCTGTGAAGACTGTGTTCACTTTAGACCTGGCTGTGGGAGACACGTGCCAACATCATAAATATACTAAGCTCCATTCCACCTCTTTTTCATGCAATATATTTATGTGGGCATTTATTGATTGATTGATTGATTTAAACAATTGTATCTTTTCTTTTTCTCAAGCTGGTCCTAGAGGAAGCACCTACTAAATAATGGCATGGTTTTATCAGTTAAGCTTGTATAGCGGGTGTTGACAGTATGAATAATTTTCTTCGTGTCCGGCTACTCATCTTTTACTCATATTGGTTTATACACACACAGTATTGAGTCAATTGCCATGCACTTCTCTCTTTTTTCTTCTTCTGGAATTAGACTCCTAATTGTCCTATCACCCCAGATTGTATCTCTGATAGCACCGCAGCCCCGGGCTTTAATGTTATATTGCACAGATAATCTTAGAAGGGCGATGAGCTTCTTGAGTGAAATGTGTGATTTCTTGGGGCTTATACAGATAAACACAAGATTAGCTTGCAAATTATTTTCCACTGTGAAGAAGCTTAACATGAGTTTTGTAGTCATGCTGTTCCTCTATATTAGTGTATTAGTAGCTATGGTAAGGTAACAAAGGTTGTCATTGTGTGTATCAGCATTTCAGTTGTAATATATTAATTATGAAACACCCTGAAGGTAACGTTATAGAGTAGACCAACCCTCCTTGCTAATATGAAGGAGCTGAGAACATGTAAGATTCGTATGCATCACATTTTTAATAAAGCTGGATGACACATAATGTGTCCCAACACATTAGTCTCTGTCTCTGTATAGTACACGTTGTACTACACTCTTTTACCAAGGCTTTACTTTAAACAGCTGTGCAATACTACCCCCTCTGAAGATGGTGAAGATCTTCTCAACTTGTTTTTTTTTAAGTTAAGAGTTTAAATGTCTGTTTCCTGAGACCTAATCGCTTCCTGTGCTTTCCGTTATGTGGATTGATTGCAATGTTAGCACAAGCAGTGATTAGGTGACAGGAAGCATCCATACCTTCCCATCTACCGTGTACTGTAGAATTTAAAAATGATGCACATCTTTATAAAAGCAACATTTAGGAAATCCTCAATATAAGAAAAAAATGGTGACCTGTGATAATGTTTCTAGTGCTAATAAGGGATAAGAACGTTGATTTTAAAGCTTTGGTTATCATCACTATTTGAATGGGTTAGCGAATTGCCTCAGTTAGGTGCCCGGTTCATGATTTGCTGATTTATCTCGAAAGTCATATAGCATACTGTTAACATCGCAAACAGAAAGTGAATGTTATTTATGCTACTGCCATTTTGTGTGGTTTAAAAGCTAGTGATATATAATGGCATTTGACTGTATTGTGTTTATGGAAAAAGCCCTAACATTGAACAAAATGAAGACCTGATGGCTGCCAAAGGTCACCTATGTCTAGTTATGCCAGGCCCTACAGTATATACGCTTAACTGTTCAATGGTGACATAACTGTTTATGTTTTTTAAAATCTATTTGGTGTTTGTGTTAGGAAGTGAAATGGTCACTCTTGGGGATTCACTGAGGACTGCAGAAATAAATGACTTTAATAGTCCCTTGAGCCAGCCTCAGAAGTATTTTAAAGGATACATGGCATATAAGTTATCCACAAGGAAAGAATTGACTGAGGTCACAACATATGTGAGCCCTGCAGCAGCACTACATTTGAATTATCAGACAGTGTAAAATGATTCCTGATGATAGCAGGACTTGAGGTTTAGAAGTGGAGGTTTTTACATTGTGGTACAGCCACCAAAATGTACATTATAAAGTACTGTATATGCATTTGCTTACATTAAATATTCATGCTGTACAATCAATAGTGCAGTATGTGGTAGGAATACTGCTGCCATAAACTCAGTGGCTTAATAGGGAAGAGTGTCTCTATATTTTTATGTTCTTTTTTTAGATAGTGGAAGATCCTTTTACAGTCTAAATTATATCCATTTACCCTACAGGCCTAATTTTGATGCAAGTGTATTTTCCTCCAAGAAACAGTAGACAGATCTAGCCAGATCTAATGCCAGCAAAACATATAAAGGCACTGTATATGGGTATTTCTAAAAGATTCATATTAAACTTGTTTAACAGACTATGCATTTACAGTTTGGTACTTTCAAAGAAACTGTACTTTTTTAATTCAATATTTACTGTTTTAATCTAAGTCTGTGTAGACTCGCATCCAGAGTGAAACGATATGGTCTATAGGAAATTGTTTGCTCCCCCATCTCTAGTGGCCTTCTCAGCAGGAAGTCATTTCAGCATAATGAATACTAATTGCAGCTAAAATGCCCTGGTATCCATTAACAAGCAATTGTGTAAAACCTTTGTTCGTTATTTCATGAAATATTTAGGTTTTGAGGATTTCTTTTATTTTTTGACACAGCATTTTACTTTACTGTTACATTCTTCGTTGTGATTGTTGTTTTAAATGAAAGCTGTATTCCTTTATATAGTTACTCATTTTGATAATTTAGTTTTAATTTCAGGGCAACCCCTTGCATTCTAATGCACTATAGTTGTCTAATTTGCCTGCATGCCATTCCTAGTGCAGGGATGAGCACCTCTAGCCCTTCCTGAACAGGACTTTGGTCTACAGTAACAATGTTCTTAATTGTTGTATTGAACCAATTAAACCTCCATCAAGGTAATTCACTACTTCATTATACCTGTTAAACATAATGTAGATGGCCCTCTATGACCAGAGTTGCCCATTGTCTGATGTGGAGGTTATTGAGAGTAATGCTCCCAGCAGTAGAAATCTCCAGTAATAGAAATTATATTATCTGTACTCTTCCGGGCCACCATTTATTGATGCATTTTGACCATGTACAGTATATCAGCAGGAATGTGAACAATCCCAAGATAATAACCCAATGATTACTTTTGAGTATTTTAAATAATGTACCTGGGGAAAAAAGTGAATTTGACATTGATTTCTGGTAAGCTACGTTTCGGTTTGGTCAAAAACAATACACACCTTTGATGTGAAGCACTGTGAAATTGGAACCTGTATTAAAACAGCATTTTCCACTTTATTCCCAAACAGCTTGACTGTAAGAGTTTGTGCAACAGTATCAGGATTTGGCATACCAGATACAGTAGGTAAGCAGCTGGTTTGAGTTTTTTTTTTGTTCTCAAAGACAGCACTTTTCCAAAAATGGAAATTGTGCATCTGTGTGTCAAAGAGGTTAGATACTCAGAAGCCGAAAACATAGCGCTTTTGCTACGGGGTAGATGAATCAAAGCCAAGCAAAAACAGCTTCCCACGTTCAGTTGTGATACAACAGAAGTGCCACAAAAACCCTTTTCCATGTGGTGTTACTAATTCTATGGTAATCCGCTTTCACATATGGATCAAAGTGGAACCATTATTTATGCATCTATGGTATTTCAGAACTAATATTATAATGCAATGATAATGGCATTTTCAGAACCAGGTATTTTTTAATCTCAAATAACCTTAACATTTCAAAGTCACTTCCAGGACAATAGTGTAAAGCTAAATATATCCATGTATCCTATGTTTTTAATCTGTAGAAGCATTGCTTTAAATGCTGTATCTTTAATTTGTATCTCATCAGCCTTAAATGCCGAACTGCATCTGGATCGGCTGAAGCAGAAAGGGGCAATAAAAAGGATCCTTTTCCTTGAGAATGCCCAATATCAGCATACCTTCCAGCTGCTAATTGAGAAGAGGAAGCCTCAGGGATGTCAGAACTTTGTTGTGTACCTAAAAGTGAGTATAGCAGCTAGGATTCCTCGACTACCCCTTATAGACACTTTATTGTGTACTTTTCCAGTCAAGGACATGTTCAACAAACAGATGTACTCCCATAGGATGTACATCTATGGGAGATCTATAGGGGAACCCTACTCACTAAACACTTGATTCTTCTGCTCCTATCATAGGTTTTGGTAATGTACAGTAATACAATTCAAAGTGTTAGTAGTGCTATCGACTTAGAAAACACTCAACAGCATTTTAATGAAGCTGCAATAGAGATGGCATACTTTGCTTTCTAGTGCAGTACTGAATTAGTTTTGTGAAATTGGAGGTCATGTTCTTGAATCCTATACAAGTCAAATATAATCTCTGCGGAAAACTGTTTTTCAATAACATTGTGTGCTGCTCGTAAAATTAATAAAATGTGAACTATTGCCCTGTGGCAGTGCGGAAGCCCTGCCGGTATAATGTGTGGGGAAGATTGGGTTGTCAGGGAGGGGGTTAAATTCCAAAAAAATGTGGCTGGGGCCATAATTGAATGATTACTTAGGCTCCAGCCACAGGTGTATAAAAAGGGTAATCACAGGTGTTAATGTTAGAGTTAATGCTGGAGTTGGTGTTGGTGTTTCAGTGTGTGCTGTGCTGTGCTGTGCTGTGCTGTGCTGTGCTGTGCTGTGCTGTGCTTTATTGGAATTGAAAGGCGTATGTACAGTCATTTTGTCATTTGTGTAAACCTTCTATTTTGGCCCTTGTGCCTATTTTGACAGAAAGAGCCTTGACAGTGACACTACCTTGTCACAGGCCCACTAAAATATTATTGGTCATCGACTTTTATATCCTACTAATCAATCAAATAAACCGTAATATGTATTCCATACACATATAGAGTAATGTGTTTTATGGCTGTGAATCAAAGTGAATGGGTTATGAGCTGGCAATGCTTCACGCTATCGAGCAGACTCTCTCATGATTTCCATTGGTGTTGTTGTTTCCATCAGGATGAAACAGAGTTTCGGGATAAGCTGACTCCTATCAGCATTGGGTTGAATTACAGTCTGAACGAATCCAATCCACCTGGGGGTTTGACTCTGAAACCAATATTGAATTATTATAGGGAGCCATTCATTCATGAGCAGGTATGGTTGCATTGTTTATACTCTTTAAACTGGGCAGTTTATTGATTTATATGATTCATCGCTTATTTAATTTAATAAAATTAAGTGTTGGAAAGCATATTAACAACAGAGTAAAGGCGTGGTGAAGCTCAGACAAGCTTGATAAACATGTATCTTTTAATGAGATATGGATTTTCAAAGTAAAGACAGAAATAAAAGTTACAATGGCTATTCCTCTATTTGTAGTTTTCAATAAAAAAAAGTATAATAATCAGGAAAACGTGTATTACGAAAACAACGCATATCAGAAAAAGCATTTCCAGAATCACATTCCTCACTGTTTTGTCTTTAAAATTCATTGGAAAATGTTGTGCAAAACAGCTATAACTGCACACTCAGTAAAAATGAAAGGCTCTCATGTAAGTCTTTGAATATTTCTTTTAGTTTTTAGAATGTGTAGTACTTTGTAAAAAAAAGTTTCCAGGTTTCAAGCATATTATAGTGCATAATATGAATCTTTGCTCTTAGTAAATATGATTGTATGTGCATTGAAAAAAATATATATAATTGTGAAACATTTTGCTTAATTAATAATATAGGTCTATATTCTTGTGGACTGCGGAGAAGACAATATGTGTATCCCGGATCTGAAGCTTTCAGCCAGGATGTAAGTCTCTCAATATATATATATATATATATATATATATATATATATATATATATATATATATATATATATATATATGAATCATTTTAGTACCCTTTAATTATAAATGAAGGCCTGCTATACTGTTTTTTTTTTAATTTAGAGTGACCAATTATTATTTTGATTCATTTTCCAATTAGTACCCACACAGCACAGACGTTCTGAGGGCGTGTGAGTGTCCTCCGATCTCACAAGCCTGAAGCCAGAATCGCTTTTACGCTGAGCAATCCAGAGCAGACGTGGGCAGGCTACCGATCCTGGAGAACAGAGATCAGCCCTGCCTCTTATCTACTCTGAATGTGCTCAGTGTCTGGCCAGTAGGGTTCGCTGTTGTGCGATGATGAGAAGCAATCCCTGCTGGTTTCCCATCCCCCACCCCGGGAGCATCAAAGCCAATGTGACACCCCCCTCGGGGTCCCCAGCAAAGTTCGGCCTCTTTGCACAACCTGGACGCGAACTAGCACCGTCCAAGCTGTGTGACTCATCCTGCGCTCCCCTGTATGCTTTTTAACACAATTTAGTGTCCCCTTTAAAAAATGTCCTTTCTCTTATTTTTCAATTCCTAATAAATCAAGTCCAAATTGGTGACAAGTGTACTATTGGTGTTTGGATTGACCGGTCTGGACTTGGAATATGCGGTTTATAATGTGCATTTCAGCCAAGTGGCTATCCAAATTTGGATTTCATTTGCGTTTGTCATTGCAATTGTACAAGAACAAAGAGCGGGGTAGTGGGGCGGCATAACATCTTCTGGGATTTTGCTTCTCTTCCTGCCCCCATTAAAAGCTAACAAGAATGTAAACCTCTGAAGGGGCAGGACCTTCAGGACCAATATTACATACTTCCAGCAGGGCAGGTGAAGCATCCCGTTTTACATGATGATCACGGAATCTAAATTCCAGCTTGTAGTGTTTTACTGTCCCTCTATAATAGCGCTCAGTGTCAGTGATTTCACAAGCAGCAGAACATTCTTCTCTGGAAAAGAACTATCGCAGATCTATAAAAGCTTGATAACATAACACCTGTTCAGTTTTTACCAAAGACCACCTGTTTCAGGACCAACACTATTGTGTATCCAGCCAGTTTATATTTAAATGTCAGAACACCACATTAATGTCATTAAAGTGAATTCCGTTCTTATCGATTTATCTGCCTGTGCTGTCTTTTAACTGTTTTAAAAGCTGAATGTTGTTATTTAGTATCCCATTACTGAGAGGCTGTGTGGTCCAGTGGTTAAAGAAAAGAGCTTGTAACTAGGAGGTCCCTGGTTCAAATCCTACCTCAGCCACTGACTCATTGTGTGACCTTGAGCAAGTCACTTAACCTTCTTGTGCTCTGTCTTTCGGGGTGAGACGTAGTTGTAAGTGACTCTGCAGCTGATGCATAGTTCACACACCCTAGTCTCTGTAAGTCGCCTTGGATAAAGGCGTCTGCTAAATAAACAATGCAATTCATATAGATACTGTATTTAAGACAATAGTGTCATCTAAGTACAAAGTGTATATTTAAAATATACAGTATATATAGCATTTACAAACATAGGTTATTCTGGACGCTAAGTACAATTAAATAATGTAACTCTTTAGAAAGGCTTTACAATAGGAAAATGTTTAACAGCAGATTGGAAAGTTAAAGCACAAGGCCAAAAAAACAAAAAACAAAAAAAAACCTGTTTATCCTTTAGACATGGTTTCCAGTGGATAACTTTTATTTTGGGTGGATTAAGTTTTATGAATCCCCTGTGTTTTTGTTGGTAAAGGTATACCACATCTTCAAATTGTATTCAGTTCTAAAAGCGCTAATAAAACTTTGATCTGCCCTACAGGGACAGAGAACAGTTAATCATCGGGGAGGAGAACCCACTGATGCTGACTATAAATGCACAGAACCAAGGGGAGGGAGCCTACGAGTCAGAACTCCATGTGCTCATCCCCCAGGAAGCAGATTACATCGGGGTCGAGCGCAAGAATGAGGTAATCGCATTGGGAGGGTCATGGATTTTAATTAGTGATGTTCAATCCATTTCAGCTGGGCCCACAGTGAAATCTCAATAAATCCATCTTTGAACTATCAGACACAAAGATGACAGGAAGTTAGTTTGTCCTGAGGTCAGCTACTCAGACATCGTTGCTTTCAGGCTGCTTTTATTATTATTAGTTTTATTGTTGTCTCTGAAGACTAGGGATTAAAAGGCGGATTAGGGAGGGATATTGAAGGACAGTATTGCTTTTACTGCATGGATATTTGATGAGCCATATCTAATTTAACAGAAGGGCCGCACTTGCAGTGCAAGTGGTGCACGGTGTCATTCAAACACTGAGTTAGAGAAGATTGGATAGTTCTTGGTTGACCCCATTATTTTCAGTTATTTACTGGTAGCTATTTTTTAAAATGCAAACCTCAAAATTCTCCAAAAAAATATTTTAGGTATTGCTTTTGTAAAGGCAACTGTATTCTTAGTCAAGTAGACTTCATGTTTTAACAAATTGTTTACATTGTTACATTTTTTGTCCTTGAAACTTGGCTTTTGTTCAGAAACGTAAAATGATTCCTTTTTTCATCTAGGTGTCACCAGGCACAGCATGTCTCATTTACTTTAAGTCACGACATTTAAAAATGGTTCAGTTTATACAACCTTTAACATGAGAAGTACCTCAGAGTAAATAAAATCGACACGTGTTATGCAAACCAGGGCACAGAGAAGTAAACGTAGAAAACCACATTCACATGTGAGGTTGAAGTCAGCTTCCGTGAACATAAAGTCAGGGTTGAATAATGTAGACCGATATTGTTTTGTGATCTCAGTTAACATTAACTGGTGGAGATATGGAGATTATGCAGTTATTTGTCTGGATTGGGCACTGGTTTGGGTAGTGTTTACTTGTGTAAAATTGTCAAAACTTACCACCAGTTGATCTGCATTCACAATGCTTTTTCCCCCTTTCCTTAAAGTAATCGAAGCTAACAAAATAGTTCCATAAAATGTCTCTGCCATGCACATCTATTCATTATATAGGTCTTAAATGTGCGATTTCCAAAGATGATATCTCGTACATGATATCTGGTTTACACTAGGTTAAAAAAAACTGTTTGTAAGTCATGCTTTTTGACTGTGTTTTACTTCCTGGGAACTTTCACCTGCCTTCAGCCAGTAACATGGTTTGACCCAGAAGACACTGGTGAGGTGAACTGACCCAGGGAGTACAAGTACAAACAGATAACCCAAGAAAAAGGCACAGAAACTGACACTTTCCTAGAACCTAAAGTAGTGCCCTATATCATCTTTTAAAACTTGAGGTGTAGTAGCTAATGGACGTGGAAAATGGCTAAGATTTATGGAATAATTTTGTTAGCTACAATCATACCAAAGGCTTTATCAGAAAAAGTAGAAAAGGTAAATAGATGTATAGCTAAGTGATTTAAATGTATTTTCCATGTAATTACAGTTTATCATGCTTGTGTGGCCCTGATTTGCAACACAAATTTAAAAATGACTTTTTTTTGGCCTCCCTCCACATCAAGTATGGTGTTTATTTTCTCATGAGCAAAGTAAAAAGAATAGCAGGGCTTTCCAGGGGTGCCTCGGTTTTTCTAGAACAGTAGTTTGGCTTTCTCTAACAATAGGCTGTTTTTATTACAGTGTCGTAACTGAAAGGAGCTTTTCTTACGGAAGCGTTATTCATTCCGACTAGGTAGTATCACTTTTCAAACCCTGAGTATGGCTTTGGATACTGTTAAATTAGATTAGGCCCAGGCTCATCATGCTGTCCAAATGAAAGAAGACATAGTTTCAAACCAAACATGCCACAGGCTATCCTCTACACGAATGGCTAACCTTTCTCAGGTGACTGAAATCCAACAGTTTCACAGCTGCAGATGCAATCAGGCAGTGCCAAGGAAGAAGCATGCGCACATAGAAGGGTACATAGCTGTTAATACTGCGTGTTTGTCTTTTCTTTTTCTCCCAGGCTTTACGGCAACTGAACTGCGAGTACAGGATGGAGAATGTGACCAGAATGGTGGTGTGTGACCTCGGAAACCCCATGGTAGCTGGAACCAATGTAAGAGAAAAAACAAGATGCATTTCACTAATTCCCATGTAATTCAATTTCAGAAAGAGCACTAATGGAGAGGTCACACTTATAATGCTATGTATAAACAGCCCTTGCTAATCTCCCCAGAACAGGAAATGGTTTGTGTAATAAGATACTGCTACAGCAAAGAGACTCAGTGACTGATCACTTGGGATCCACAGATCAATATTAAACACTTGAACGTCAGCATTTTTTCCACAGCTCCGTTTCTTTAGCCTAAAAACTCGAGTTAAAAGGCCATCAGGCAATTATCAGAATGATAGATTTAATATATTTTATTATCCAGGATGTTGACATTTTTTAAGTAATTAAGAACTTTCTTATCCAATGGCAATGCCTTTGGTACATGGTGAAATTCATCCTGCTTAAATTCCCTGTCAAAACAGATACCTGAATTGAATGTATGGGCAGCTCTCATTTCCTATCAGAGACCTGTAGCTTACTACCAGACCAATCAGTCCAGCCAAATAACTTCTCTTGGCCTTATATACTGCACTTATATATTGCACAGTTGATTAGGTGATGTGACATATGACATATCTTTTGTACAACATTGCCTCGTGATGTGCCTACATTAAAAATAAAAAAATATACTGTGATCCTACCCCATACAGTATCTACTGATATTGTATTTTTTATACCATACTTGTATAGATATGAAATATGAATATAAAAGACACTGAACACTGGTGTGGTCACATTTGTTATTTCTATTTAGCATATTATTACCCATTATTAAATACATTAGTATATATTGTTGTTTTACATGACAGTAAATAGCAAAAGTCTACTTGACATTATTTTGATGTTTTAAGGATGTAAATTATCGTATTAGGCAGCTTGTGGCATCTGTAATAATTATCAGACAGCTTATCTCCTCAGTTAACATGTTTAACAAGTATGCGGTAAGGATTAATGGGTGATCCTATGTAATACAATCAGTGTGGCCACTGTACTTGGTCAAGGTTGAAACTCAACACCCACTGGAACTCTTTGGACCATTGCCCACGACTTTAGACTACACCACAAAACCCAGCAGTCGTATAGTATGATTCATATCATAAAGTGGAATGTTACTGGAATCAACACTTGATTGACCAAACCTCAGTATAAATTTTGAATTACAGAAAAAAAAAAGTTATAAATGCTGATATACTCTTAGCTGTGCTAGTGCTGATCAGCTCTCATCTGCACACTGCATGTCTCCACTCTCAAGCAGGCCACATTGTGCTAAATTGTGTGAGGTAATAAAAGCTTTATCCATGCAGTTAAGATACCTAATTCCACAACAGCCTTCTCACATATACTTTAAAGAAGAGCCTTGACTTCTGCATGGTCTGTAATTTGATCATGTTATAAATCCACAATTCATATATAGTGAGGGTCAAGGACAAGCAGACAGTGCTGACTCCCTGTTTTGCTCAAAATGCTACTTTTATACACTCAATAAGACACATATATAATGGGAAGTCTGCAATGTGATGACATTTATTTTACAGAAGCTGTAGGCACTATAAAGTAGAAAGCAGCAAAATCCTAAAAGAAATACATATATTTTTAGAATGTATGTGTTATACATTTAAATATATAAAGATTTACAATACATACAGTTAATTCTGAATTAAACATTTAAAACATGATTGTAATATGTAACAAAAAAATGTAATATGGCATAGCCCAATCTTTCCATATCGTAACTACAACTAGAGCATTTGTAATATTTTAGTCTGTTAAGTTGACACACACCAGATATGGCAGTTTTACAATATTAAAATAGTAAAAAGCAAATGCAGTACAGTATTATAAGTTAGCATTCTATCTATCACCTGATCAAAAAGCCATTATACTTGATTTCCCCAGACTTCACGGATGTGGAGGATACCATGAAGTACTATGAATTTTAAGACAAGCATTTAATATGAATATGTTTGACATATAGATAATTATGCTCAAGTGCAATGGTGAAACTCTAAATGACTTCTGAGTTCTGAAATAATTCTGCAGTAAAAAAAAGCATTCATGTGTTAAACAGGGTTTAGAAAATGTTATAGAGCAGCTTGTAACCTTAGACCTAAACTTTAGAAATGGTCAGAGCCAAAAGAGAAATAACAACGGGAACAAGCATGCCAGTAACATTTTCTCAACCTTATAGTAATTACTGTACAATGAATTTTACTGTAGAGTTTTGCATGTGGGATTTAGTTGCATAAGAAAAAAAAGCAAAAAACAACATATTTTAACACTTTCCAGAATTTTTTTTTTTTTATTTGGGGGGTGGGGTCAGTGTGCCCTTGTTACTGGTTAAGGGGTTAAATACATATGTGATAAATTAGCATGCCCCTGGCAAATAGGATGATGTTAACATAGCACTGTCTCCTATTTTAAAGCTGGCGTCCGTGACATGTATGACCATGTATTGCGTAACATAGATAATGTGTACCACAGATGTGTAAAAAAAAAAAAAAAACTAATTAATTTAACAAGAAAGCATGTGGCATATTTCTGTTGTATAATTTTACTTTAAATGGCAACCAATATAGATCATTTTAGGTGGATATTAGATTTATTTAATCCTAAGTAGCATAGGTCTAAATGTGCAATGGAAACATACTGTCATTTCATCCACACAAAACTGTCCATGCCAGCTCAGCATATCACAGGAATATACGCTTCTTAAAATTATTATTAATTATTATTATTAATTAGTCAAACGCTTTTATCAGAGACTAGGGGCTGAACTATGCTTTGCAACTGCTGCTCCAGAGTCACTTACTATAGCACCTTGGTTTTACTCACAAGGAGGTTAAGTGACTTGCTCAGGGTCACACAGTGAGTCAGTGGCTGAACTGGGATTGAACTGGGAACCTCCTGGTAACAAGCCCACTGGATCACCAAGTCTCCAAAATTACAGTGAGCAGTGCACATAAAATGACCCCCCACAAGACCCAAACCAAGAACAAATAGCTTTTTGTTTGTTTGAATACAGATCTTACAATACCGTGAATATCCTTCAAACTTGTGTTTTATTTTACTGCCATGTTTTTAGGATTAACGTGAATTGCAAAAGAACATTGGCCACATGGACTGCTTATAAACCCTCCTGTTAGTTTGCATTTTTTGGTACTTACAAGGCCATGTCCTGCTTCTTTGTATAACTTCATAAAAAACATCTGAAGAATGTATATAAAAAATACAGCCAATCTTACTGTTTAAAACTCTCTGTTCAGCCTTGCCAAAACAGCCTGACAGACAGCTACCTCTCTCAACAGATGTTGCCAGTTATGCATTCAAGATACGAAGCATGTTTTCATGTCAGAATTGAATTTGCTTGGATTTGCCTCTATCTATTATTATGTGTTTGGCCTAGCTTTGGGACAGAGATAGGACAGACCCAATACAGAGTCTTTGTATCAAGAGTTAATTAGTTGACAACTGCTTTGTATAACAATTACCATTATTTATTAGCATTGCAGTGTCCCTTCTGAGATGTGGTTATGCTTTTTTCATAAAAAGACATACTTTATGGAGTCGATTGGAACATTATTAATAGTAAGGGACTTAAAGAGTAAGTAGCGAAGTTCCGAAAAATACAGCTACAACAGTTTAAATAACATACCTGTAATTTTTCTTTTCATTGTTAACATCCTGACAACTTTTTTCACTTTAAAGTCTGTTTCAAAGCTGTTTTCAAAATGTCTGCTCTAATACACTGATAGTGTAAGGATTATTGCCCACATTGTCAAACAGGTAATACAGCAATAACGATCCATGATGTAGTACGGAACAGAAAAGCCAGAGCACTTGTTATGTTTTAGTTTTTTTTAATCGTTCTTCCTGCAGTGATTTAGAGGACAGATCTTAAACCAGTACACTAGAGCAGCCATTTTGAAAAGAGATTTGAAACAGACTTTAAAGGTAAAAGTGTAAAAAGTTGTCAGGATGTTAAAAATGAAAATAAAAATGGCAGGTGTGTTATTTAAACAGTTGTAGCAACACATGGTGACTTAGAACGCTATATTTTTTTGAACCCTGCTACTTACTCTTTAGGGATATAGAGAGTTATGCTGGTCTAAATATATAAGTGACATAAATAAAGGTTGAATTGCCTTTCAATATGTCAGGGAGGAGAGGATTTTTTAAACTAATTTCCTTTAAGATTATATCATTACTTATATATGACATAGTCATATTGTAGCAGCATTGCTTGCTTGTTCTGGTTTGTGAACCAATGTTTCAGTATTTCTGTGGATGTCAGAAATACCACATAGAACAAAAAATTCTACCTGTACATCCACTGGGGGCAGAGTTTTGCAGGGGGAGAGGTTAGTGGTTACACCCTGATGTACAAGCTGAACTCAGAGAGCCGATGTTTGAGAGCCCTTTTGAAGCTATAGGGGTGCAGCAAAGCTGAGAGTTTGTAACCATGATGTGATGACTGAAATAGAATGATATACTGTACAAAGTATTGCTCAGACCTCAGAAACAGCTTCTGCTTTTCAGTATTTAAATATTTCAGAACCTTTTTGTGGCTAGGGGCCAAGTGCTGGGTAGTCTAGACAGAGATGTAGGTGTAAGTATTCTGGCCTTACAATTAAATAGTATCTTACAGTAAGGATTTTATGTTGTGTTAGTTTCATAGGAATTTAAAACATATTTTGCCTAAATATGGCTTATGGGATTTGAAAAAGCTTGTTGAGGGGAACTGTGGCACAAGATGTTTTCCCTCTTCAAAATGTTATTAAACTCAGTACTATTAACAATTTGTTATAAACTGACTTTGTAGTTGTTTTCTATTTCCTCTTTCCATATGCAACACCAGTAAGCTTCAATGCAGAGTCTGAACTGTTGTTCATTAAATATGTCTGAAAACAATTATCAGTGGTATAATAATGAACTCCCCCATATGGTCTTTGTTATATACTCACATATAAATTCCTGTTTGTGGTCTGTGGTGTGTCAAAATTGCTTTGGATGAGAAAACAAATGCCTTGAAGGTTATGTTAATGATCCTAACATGTACGCTTCAAGCACAGGGTAGTCTATTTTAGAAGAAACCATTTGGATGACCTGACAATAAAAAC
Source organism: Acipenser oxyrinchus oxyrinchus (assembly GCA_030684275.1). Taxonomy (NCBI): domain Eukaryota; kingdom Metazoa; phylum Chordata; class Actinopteri; order Acipenseriformes; family Acipenseridae; genus Acipenser; species Acipenser oxyrinchus. The sequence continues at coordinate 58,001,116 of CM060250.1, forward strand.
AAAAACACTTATTTCAGAAATTATCCTGACATGAAGTTTACAAGGCCCAGGTTTTAACAGTATCCCCCCTGGGGTTCAGTCTGAACAAGGTGAAACTGTCTGGACTAGACAGGCTTTTAAACTCAGGGACCACATTTAATTGAAGGTGCCCATATTTGTGTCCAGCAGGCGGTCTCTGTTTAACATTAGCAGATGCCAATTGGTGACTCTTTGATCCGCTCATTTCCCAGCTCTCTGTAGGTCTGCGCTTTGCTGTCCAACGTTTGGAGGAGGCAGGCTCTGACATCAAGTTTGACCTTCAGATCAAAAGGTAAGATATCCTGTCCTGGCCAATACTGTGCAACTGGCCAAAATTTTGCATCATCCTATAGAATTAACAAATGTTGCTTCATAAAGTCGAATGAATCTTGCTGAATAATTTTACATCAGCATATTTAAATTATTGTAGTTTTCCATATACTTAAACTGACCAAAAATGGAAAACTTTGACATTTTGAAATCTATACTGCACTACCATTGCACTACCAATATCATTTTGTAGTCTCTTTGATTACATGGTGTTAAATAAAAGATCTAAATTATGTCTGTATATATATTTTTTTAAAGTTATGTCTCAATCCTAAAATTCTAGGTAATGCAAAACTTTTGGCCATAGCTGTACTTTTGTTTAGAAAATCTGATGTGAATAAGCATACAATACAGTAGGTACAGAGCATTCTCATCCTTATTTTTACAGACTATCTGTAGAACGGATGAAGTAAAAAAGTGAGGGAGTGGAGTGCAAAAGTAAACAAATGGTTGGTTAAAGAAATTGACACAAAAAAGGAAATATGCAAATCTTAGATACTTGCTGAATGATTATTCCAATCTTTTTTCAGTATCTTCGGAGTTTATTACAAAATGTCATTAACTAAGAATATGAGATTGTTTGTTTCAGAGGGTAACACTTTAATAAGCAGAAAGACTGCACTAAGAACTACATAGTTTCAGTGTGTCTTATATACAGTACAACATGCAAAGATTAATATATCAGTACAGTATATTAGATTAGCTTAATGGTCTACTGTTTTGAGAGGAGCCTTTTCTATACTGCTATTAGAGTGGGTCAGCAGTTCTGAGTGGAATTCTCCTTCCTGGACCTGTATTCAGTTGTTTTTAAATGAACGAATGATTTAAACATATACCCTGGGATCATATATTCCATTGCTGGCTCTCATATAGGCCAAAAACAGTAATGAATATTAGAAGGGTGTGTATACCAGCGCTAAAAGCAAGTTTACAAACTTTTCTCAACCAGGGTGCCTTGTCCTGGGAAAAAATGCTGCATTAATACAGATATATTGTGGCCATATTTCAAGAGTAATCCATCTGCCCCTTAAAATATGACCATCTATATATTTGTATGAATGCAGCTGCAACTGTTGTAAATTCCGATCCTGATTTTTGATTTTTGTTTTTTGTTTTATTATACTGATTAAGGTCATTCATGTTTTCCTATTGATGAGTGAAATTGGACACCAATCTGATTGTAAACAATTGTAATAATTGATGATGCTAATTGGACATGCTCTTGATCATGGTTTTACTAATTGACTGTATATATAAAAGGTTGTTAATATTTTAGCTATGACAGTGGGTACGGTATATATTTAAGGTCTGAAATGCACGTTTCATGTGCTGCTCTGATGAAGACATGATGTCGAAACATTTAAGCTAATTTTTGTAAGAAAAAAAACGTTGTTTTTTTGAAACATTGATTGCGGACCTTGATTTTTGGGAGTTGCCGTCTTTTTCCTTTCTGTCCCTTTACGGCTGGAACTGTACTTTTTTGATATATATACTGTATATATCAGATGTTGTATGTTACAGGTGAAGTTTCCTGATTTTCCATTAAATCTTGGCTTAGAATTGATTTTCCACACTTATGAAATGCTTATGAAGTGTTAATTGAGATGTTGGTTGGGGCTGCTTCCGATGAAATGGTTCCCATTAAACTGTATTATCACCACTTTCATGGAACTGTCTTCCCTTTTTGGACTTTTGATTTAAGTGCTCTGCTTTGCATGTAACAATAATGCATTGACAGGGGCATCCTGGTAAATCCATTATAAATGACTTCTCAGTGGTGTTTTCAATGTTCCAGCAACACAGCAGTATGTGTCATGCTTGATGTATACTTTGGGTTTTTCATTTGCTAAAGCTCAGGAGTATAAGAGGAGGCAAGATGGCTGAGCACAGTAGAAAACAGGAAGTCCTCATTTGATAACACATCTGACAGGGAGAGAAAAAGAACATGCTTGTGGGCTGTGTCGGACATCTGTGACCATTACATCGTTTTTAGAAACATTTAAATGTTCTACGAAAGGAAGTTGACAAATTGTGCTTACGTAGACAGATGCAGTTAGGGCTCTGGCTCCCCTTTCAGAACTGTCAGTACAGCCTTAGAATAATGTGGTTCATGGTAAACATTTGAGTTGTGTTTTACAAAGCAATGGATTTATGGCAGGGTAACACAGTATTAGATATGGGTACTTGTGTTTACCAGTGTAGTGATTTCAAATGGTGATTAGATGTCTGTGGTACTCTCAGCATTGGCATGTAAGGAAGTCACTGTACACAACCACCTTAGATGTCAAGTGATATTAGTTGGATTTTCTGTTTTTCCTTTGTGTTTGATTTAATTATATACCTTTTGTATATATGACCATAGAATTTGATATATATATATATATATATATATATATATATATATATATATATATATATATATATATATATATATATATATATATATATAAAGTAAGATCTTCTATACCCAGATTTATCAAACCTATTTTAGCAACCTATTAAGACAAAAAAAGACAAAATACAGATTGATAATGGACATGGATCACTGGTTCTTGGATATTCAGTTGCCATGTTACACCACCTCAGGAGGATCTCTCGAGGGTAGGGATGCTGTGGATACCTATATTATACCTACTGTAGGCAAATAGAGAGAGTTTCAGCCAACAGGGTTCTCAAACCATCAGCTTGGACCCTATTTGTGTGTGTGTGTGTGTCTCTCTCTCTCTCTCTCTCTCTCTCTCTCTCTCTCTCTCTCTCTCTCTCTCTCTCTCTCTCTCTCTATATATATATATATATATATATATATATATATATATATAATATAATATATATATATATAATTTTAAATGTATTAATGAATTCTCAGAATATTCAGTTAAGGGCAGCCTACATCCTATTGTCTTACTGTCCTGCACACTTTTTATTGAAGCAAAATCTTGGTACAACTTTGGCCCTGTGTGAAGAATTTCTAGAACAACATTATGTCTTGAGTTACTTAAATACAAATTGTAGAACAGAGATGATTGTAGTGCTAGAGTTCATTTAAGAGTAATAAAACAGTTTGATTTAAATCTCGGTTTAGAGTGACATTAATGTTTTACATATAATACATATAAAGGCCTCATTAAAAAACAAAACTAAAAAAAAAAAAAAAAAAAACAAGGCGTTTGTAAGGAGAAATGTTTGTGTAGACTTTAGGGATTAGTGCATTTCCAGAAAAAAAAAGAATATTTATTAAATCAAAAAAAAAAGAAACTGCAGAGTACATAGGGGAGACAGGGCAGAGTCCCTTTGAGTTTAATCGGCCACATGAAATACCCCTGGGATTGTTAGCTCTCGCAAGACAATTTTAAAGTGTTGTTTTAAAAGGCTGTGTGACCTTTAGCACTTGCATTGCATTTGAAGCTGTCATGCTTATTATGATTAATGTGCGGAAAACAGCATTCCCAGGAGCTTGCGTTTGCTGCAACACAGACACCGACACAAGAGCACAAACAGGATCATCCTCCTCCATAGTGTATTGCAGCAAAGGCAGCAACAAACATTTTTTCAGCAGGAATCCTTCACCGATACGTGATGTACGGCAATTTGAGTTGATTCTTGCAGGCTGTCACGTGGAATGTGGTCTGGTGGCTCACTGTAAATCGTTCCAGGTGTCTAATGCTGGCCACATGTCCTGAAGTTAGGGTTCTAAATATTAGTTCCCTCACAGACGGAATCCATGTGTATGACCAAAATGTTGTGAACCCTAGAGTCTTGCTAGGAAACTTAAAACAAAACAGACCTTACAACTAAGACAGGTAAGGATTGTAAATCGGTGGTAGAAATAGTGACAACATTGTAAAATTACCAGGCAAAAGGTATTCATGTGGCAGGCATATAGTGTGTCAGAAATCCCAAAGAATGTTTTAAAAACATCCAAATGTGAGTCCAATCCACACACATTGTAGCAGCCTGTCATACCTCAAGCCCGGAGTCATTGAATAATTATACCCTCATGATAGTAGTTTTCTACAGCAAAACAAGCTTGGGTAGGCAGAAAACTCTTGTGTTGTATTGGGTGCCTATGCAATGCAAAATCTATCATCGTACTGTATTTTAAATGCATGTTTAAAGCGTGGTACGCTTTAAGCATGACATCCAAAATATTAGCATAGCTTCACCTAAACAGCACTTTGAAGTCTGTCATAAACCCATGATGTATAAAAAGGGAACAGGGTCAAGTGATTTTTCATTGTAAACATAGTCAGAGTCTTCTCAGTTAGTAAAAAAAACTGTACAGTAACTGAAATATTTCAAAATCCATTTTGTTTTGTTTTGTTTTTATTTTTCACAATTGAATTACATTTGTGTTAAAATGTTCTGGCTTTACCTTTGATGTTCTTTTACTGTCTGCACTACATTAACACTTGTTTCTGTATATTGCTGGATTTAATAGGAGTTGTTTCCGTTATGCCCGAGGTTTTCTGTTTTCTGGAAAACAGCAAAATGTTTTGGTTTTATTTGTTTATCTCTTTAACGTCCAGAAAGCCTGGATTCAAACAGACATTTATAGGACGGGAAAGTATGGAATAATTTAATGAGGACTGAAAGATTCAAGTCCTGAGGACGTTGTGTGGCTTCTTTAATACAGAACAAGTCATTTTGGTTTTTTTTACCCTAGCATAGGAGTGGAAAAACATTTCATCACAAACAGAGGGCTGCATATTCATTTCTCAGTGAGCAGTTCTAAAATAGAATCCTGAGATTTGATTGCTGTCTGATACCTTGTGATTCAAGTATCCTCTCACTGTCATGCACATTTATGTTTTAAAGTAAATACAGTCTGTCTTGTCAGATAAAGTTTGATGTTAACAATGCCAGTACTTCAGTGTGTTGAGGGCTTATTCAGCTTCCTGAGGATGAGCATTGTCAGGAGTGCTTGGTAATATGGCTAGGCTTGCTATAGTTGGCTACAACTTCCCTAATATGATATCTATAGTATCCAGTACATCATGAATTGGGAAAAGACACCTAATGAGTGCACTACAATCTGGGCGCCCCATCACCAAGACTAACATATCTCCCTCTAATGTGCATTCAGTTATATTTCTATGGAAATGAAACATGACGCGTGTAATTTTCTGTTTTCATTCCATAGCTCTAACAAGGACAATCCAAGGAGTAACCCAATAAGTCTGCAAATCAATATCACTGCACTGGCCAACGTTGAAATACGGGGGTGAGCATTGTCTAGTGATGTTTTTGATTGTTCCTGTTATTTTCATTTATATTGACAGCCTGTTGTTGGAGCTGGATGCAAGCCAACATATAAGGTATCAGTCAAACATTAAATAAATTTATAACTAAATTAACAAAAAAAATGTCTTTATCAAGGAGTTATAGCATACATAGCAAGCAGGTAGTTAGAGCAGTATCACTGTATAATAAAATACTGTAACTTAAATCTGACACTTCAACAAACAGAATTAACATTATCTCCGATCCCATTGATATATGTGCCTTTTTGGAACTGCTAAATTTGATCCTGCAATTAATATTTCTTTGTGTCTTTCATATTGTCAGATTCCTTTCCAAGACTAATAGATACACTTCAAAGGCAGTTTCATATTAATTCATTTTTGTTCTGTTTTGTTTTTTCAAACACTCATTGGAATATATCTGGACTGAGCCAAATTTGTAACAGACTAAATCAGCAGTGTCATGTTTGTACAAGAAGAAACACACCATATGAACACAAGACCAAGTAAACTGATAAATAAAGAGTAACATTATATATTTTTGCTCACTGCAGAGTGTCCCATCCTGCCCAGATATTTCTGCCCATCCACCAATGGGAACCTAAGGACAAGCCAGAGAAGGACCAAGACATTGGACCATCTGTTCAGCACATTTATGAGGTAAGACACTTCTCTAGTCCCAGTTATTTTCTTTTATAACGTACTCCTACATTTTTGTGGGGGTGGATGTAAAACTATTTAAACAGTTTTTATACACCCCAGTAAAATATGCCTACAGAAAGCAACCTGCAAGCCCAAATGACACATTCAAAATACATCCAACACCACCCCTTCCGGCACATTTAAAATCAACTTTAAATTACACTAGTGGAAAGAGGTGGAATCAGGATGATTGTGGCTAAATAATCTCTGCTTTAGCCTAAGAACTGTGTGGATACCACTGGGTTATACTTTGAAATATCAACAGTTCCTTCTCATCATCTTTTACAACCTTTTGTACAGAGTTGTCTTGAGACCATCATCCTTTACTTGCTTGGATCTTTGTGAGCAACACTGCAGAACTACACAGTTTAGATAAAGAAACCTTGCGTTGTGCCACCACACCTCTCAATGCACATTTAATCCTAAGCATCTTCAGAGCACCCAACCAGTGCAACCAAGTGCATGGTGGTTGTAACAGCTGTTACATGATCACCGATGTGCCAAGCTTAATGTAGGTTCCCTTGAAGTAAGAGGCTTGTGGTACAGATATCTATGTCTTGCATGTTGCATACACTAAGAAGCTCAAAATGTTTCCCTCTATTTAAAATATATATATTGCTGGTGGCATGTATATTTGAGACAAGAATGGGACTTACACCTTCTCAAGATTGTATGTGTTTGCCAAATAAAAACCCAGATAAATCTTACCGTTTTTTTTTTTATTGTCCTGGTATTGGTCCAACAATTATCCTTTCTGGGGCCTCAGTAACATTTATTATAATCAGTACTGCATATGCCTATTGTTAAAATGGCTCCAGAATGTATAGACTATGCAAGCTTTTTACAGTTTTGCAAAAATGACTTGCTTGCTGATCCCTTTTGGCGTCACTTGGAGGAGGGGTCTTAGTAAATACTTTGTAATTAAGCTACAGCACTAAAAGGTAGCGTGGAGGAGACATCAAAGTGAAAGAAGTTTCATGGTGTGTGGAATCACTGAGCTGCATGTTTTAATCAACCACACTTCTACTGTACAAAGGTATTCAACTTTAATGAACTCCTGAATCCCAGCAGGCCTGGACAGCCTGCATTGTTTTAATTAGACCTGTTTTTGGCTTCTGCAAAACCTTCACTGCTATGGTGATGTATTATACAGTATATAGACATACCGGCCTCTCTTTACAATAGAACAATAGAGTGTTTATGTATATTCTTTGGACATTCCTGATTATGTGGTAAACTTGCAAAAAAACAAGATGGAACCTTGTTTTTTTTTTTTTTTGAAGACAATCGTTTTGCGCAGTGTGATGGATGACTGTTGTTCAAACTGGTAAACAACAGCCTCCACATATGGGAATAATTCACAACTTAGTGTCCAGGAAGGAGCAGAGCAGCTTCAGGGAACAAAAAGTTAAATAAAATAAAACAGCAGAGCTCTTATTTAACTAAAATCAGATGCTTAATAAATGTATTAGATTTTGAATAATCAAAGCAGAACACCTATAAGTAATTATAGGCAATAAAAAGAAAAAACACATAAACATTAAAATGAGACTGTGTTCGGAAACATAAAGGCTTTTTATAACTTACCTGCTACAGGGCTCTAAGGGAAAGCTCTTTGATGCTTTTCCATAGTGGTCACAGCTGTCTTGCTGTTCTGTATTTACCATCCAGCTTTGAATCTAAATCATAGATCAAAAGACTATTTTAAACAAATAAGCTGTTTATGTAGTGTTATAGAAGTGGCATGTACATATACAGCTATGGCCACACGTTTTGCATCACCCTATAAAATGAACTAATTTTGCTTCATAGTCGAATTAAACCTGCTGAATAATGTTACGTTAACATATTAAATTACATACCGCTTTTCCATATATCAACGAAAAACTGACAAATTTAAAAATGTGACATTTGTAATATCATTTTGTAGTTTATCTGGTAACATAATGTTAAATAAAATATTTAAATTATATTTATATCGGTTGTTTTTTAAATGGTCTCAATCCTAAAATTCTAGGTGCTGCAAGACTTTTGCCCATAACTGTACGTTCCATAGCAGATATGTTGTGCGTGGTTTTGGTGTGTTAGTGCATATTTGCTCATGTGTAACATTGGCTCTTCCTTTGCAGTTGCACAACAAAGGACCCAGTGCTATCAGCAACACCTTCCTAGAGGTGGGCTGGCCCAGTCACTTTCGAGATGAACACCTTCTGTACGTCTTGGAGATTCAGACAGACGGACTCATAAACTGCAGGACAAACACTACAATAAATCAGCTGAATCTGGAGGTGGGTGGTTCTAAATGAGTGTCATCATTCATCACTGCCATTGTTTTACACAAAGTGTAAGTAATCACATCCAAGAGCAGGAAGAAAAGGAAATGACAGAAACCCTGTGTGCCATTTATGGTTAGAACAGAAATAAACTTCATTTTGCAAAACCAAACGTCTTACTTGATTAGATGTTATGACTGATTAGTGCTTATTTTTGGTACTCCAACAAGAATGGTTTATTTCCTCTGAATGGACTTGACAAAAAAAGTCAACACAGTTTCTCCTAGCCGGTGGAAATGCTTCCGTCCAGTTGGATACATTGAATTATTTGGATTTAAAAATTGTGACCCAGGCGTAGCTTTGGCTAATTGCACCAGATGCTTCAGGGATATGGCATTTATAATGAAATTGTACATGACTAGGATAGAAATCTATGTGAAGATTCAAAGATAGATGTATGCCAGTAGGATTTAGTCAGGGGGGCTGACCCTCACTCCTGTAATACCTATGTTAATATTGTTATTTTCCTTGACAAATTCTGTCAAACTGCCAAAGAATACACTTTGGCAGGTGAGTTCTTAAACATATTTTCAGCAGCATATTTATATGTAAAAAATCCATATCTATTTCTGAAACAAACACTGAAAATTAAGGGCTATAAATTAATAACTACAATTTTCAAGAATAAATGGTAATTCAGAAGTTACTCTCTCTGTAGGTATTGCTATTCAGAATTGGTGGTAAAACAGGGAAGAAAATGTGTGATGTACCATATTTTAGTTTCAAATATGAAACGGCATGTTGGTGTTTCTTCATAATAAAGGACATATGGCATAATTGCCCATCCTACAGTCAATCTAAGACGGTTTCAACCTTGTGATCTTAACCTTTCATTCACCTTTTTTTTGTCTGACTCTGAAAAACGGATGCAGAGTGTTTTGGTTTAAGCATTCACAGTCTAATTGGTATCAAATCCATTTTTACTATGTAGATGGGGTAGACGGCATGATTAAGTGCTCAAGTGCAGTGGGACATCCCATGTCTGGAGTGCCTTGTAAACACTCTCACACATGATGATTGCTGTATTTTATACAACCTCTGCTATGGGTTTGAGCGGAGCCAGCAGGAACCAATTACATAAAAGGGTTTTTTGTGTCTCTTTACGTGATGTTAAAATAAATTGACTGTTAAATTGTCACAAACATTATGATTCATTTATACATTGGGGTGAATGAGGTTCTCAATCTCCAGGGATTCCCACAACAAGGCTGGAAGGGACAATGCTATTTTTTAAATTAAAGATGTAACTGTGCAAGTGGTTTAGTTTTTATTCAGAGCTAGATAGCATTGTCGAACGTTTGATGTTTTAATGCTGTGAACTAGCTCAGGAAATAGAAAATCAGCACTGGAAACAAGTCATGGTTTGTTGAATACACATTTATTTATAGAAGCCTCAATTGTTAAGCAACAGATTATATAACACTGAGTTGGATTTTCCAGGCATGCTACCCACTAGCAGCATTCTCCCTGGTACTCCTTTAATTCTGTTCAAAATCTTTTGGTTATTTGATTATTTATTCTTGTAATATGCAGATATTTCAAATACTAGAGATGATAACTTGCTTCCTCTTCCACGTACCTAATCCCTTCATGTTTTGTAGTTCAAACCCATGCAAATGTTCTAAGTGCAATAAAACCATGTGACCTATGCAAAAGTACCAGGATACAGTAGGTTATCTGTGGCATTGTACAGTATTTAAAATATTTTCAATCTTGAATTAAAGTTTTAAAAATTATATTGTCAGCATAATTAAAGGGGCAGTGATAGTATTAAGAAAAACTAATGGGATCTTACTGCATTGGTTCAAACTGAGAAATGTATCATTTGCCATCATTCTCTTGTCGACAGTTCAGTCTGAATTTCAGCATTGAGTCAGCACAATTTTTAAGCAAATAAATAAATCCAAATGTTGTGTACATTTTTTGAACCAAGAAAACAATGTGTCCTGTTAACAGCAATTTCGTTTTGTGCCAACCAACCTAACCCCACCCCCAAAAAAAAATGTTGTAATGGTAAACACATCTTTATTTATTAAATACTCTTTGAGTCTCACTTAATGTGATTCTGTAAATAGTAACTCAAACACTTTTAAAAGATTCAGGATCTATTTGGACTTCCTATATAGGACCAAAATAACAATTAAATAATTGGTTTGTCAGTTTATTTCTATGCGTGAAATGCAAGTAAACAGTAGCTGTGTGTGTTTGGAAAGAAGAATCTAGAATTTCAGGCTATTCCACTAGTAATACAGAGCATGTGACAGGCATTGAATTTACAACGTGTGCCATATCTGCAGTTCTGCACACACTGGAACATTGTTCTGATGTCCACTTTATCATCCACATCACTTTAACAGTCTGTGAATGGCAGCATCCTGCTGTGCTGTCTGCTGCAGAATCAGGTGGCTACTGTATGATGGGAACACGAGCAAAAAGGTCCTTCGAAGGTGGTATGCGATTTCATGGATAAATCCACATGGTCTATCACTTTTCTTCTTACAGACATCTGCTCTCCCGGACACCCCTGAACTGCTGGGCTTTCTGCGGAACTCCACTGTGCATTCTGTCAGGAAGCGGGAAGTCACAGTGCCTGAGCCTCTAAGACAATACAATGCGAAGACCTTGGTAAGGAGTTCTAACGAGACCTTGGGCTGTCACAGACAAGTGATCTAGAAGCTTATTTTTTTATGTGAATTTACTTGACCTGAATAATTGCCCAAGGGAGATTACTCATCTTTTCAGAGGGGTTCTTTTACTTCTCAGATGTGTGAGACTGAAGCACAAGATCTTTCCCTCGGTTGCTCTATGATACACCAGGACAGATTGCCATCCTCAAGTTTGCTTTGAAATCCCAATTAAATACAGTACAGATGTCTTTTCTTATATGATACGTTTTTTAATGTAGGTCCTTTTTGTTATATAATAAATGTAAGGGGAAAAAAGCCCATGCTGTTTTAGTAGGGTTTTGGACTCATTAAGGTTCAGTACTACATCCAGATGAATATTTCTAGGCTATTCAACATGTTGTCACTTCCTCCTCCTGCAAAATAACACAGGTCACAACATGGAATTGAAGGAAAACAGCATAGAAAATATAGCTGTGAAAATCAACAGGAATGGTTCCAAACAGCTTGAACGCATTAGCACAAATTATCAACAAAAAAACATGTTTCTTGCGCTCTAATAACTGTGATCAGGCAATGGTATACATCATCCATGTATTTATCTGCATATTTATTTCAAATATAGAGACTGGGTGATTTTTCTCTCGTATTTTAAGCTTTGCTGTCTGTTTAACACTGACTCTCTGTGATTGAATCCCAGCTGTCTTTGACTCTGGGATTAAAGCACAGCCTGGACAGCCAGTGACCCCCTTATTAACTGGATTGTGCATGCCAGAAGAGTCACTCACACTGACAGGGAGTTGAGGTTTTTCGTCCCTCCCATTCTAGTTTAAGAAAATTAAACAGGAAATCCTTGTGAATTTAGTGCCGTTGCTCAACTGGGTCTGATAAGAAGCAGGCATTCTCATGCCAAGTATTCCAGCAGCTGATATTTTTAAACTATTATCTTCAGACATAATACAAATATTTAAAAACATAGAGGTTATTATAGAATGTAGTCAGTATTGTATTAAGTGACTCATAGAGGGAGCACGTTTCAATAAGTTGTTGGAATTGAAATTATATTTATTATTGAATTGCAATACATTCATAAGCATTCCACACTGACTTGAAATAATAACCCCCACCTCAACTGTCATGAATAGAATGAAGTCTTTCACCCCAGTTAGTACGACAAAAATGTCCTGCCATCCATTATCCACAACTGGCCATATCAAGTAGACACAAATAGAGTAGTAGTTGTGTCAATATGATACACTTTTTAAAATGTGTTTTCTTAATTTGAAATATTTTGCATTCTCTTCACTTATTCTTAGTTGCCAAGGTTACTAAGGTAGATAAGAAGTCCTAGGATTCAACTATAACTATTTACCATCAAACTGTTAAAACTATTTAAGAAAAAAATGTACTGGGTAGTCATGCATGGTTTGTTTTTCTTATTTAAATATTTTAAAGTTTTCTTTTCTTTATATATATATATATATATATATATATATATATATATATATATATATATATATATATATATATATATAAATCATAGACAATAAAAGAGAACAGTACTCGCTCACCCTGAGCTTTTTCCCTGTATTCTTTCCAAAGTTTATTTTGTGTAAACTTGCACTGCTGTTGTCTTCCAGGACACCTTTTGGGGAAAAAGACATTGCTGTCAAAGCATCTCTATATTGTAAAATAAAGGAATAAGAGTTGTCAATTATTAGATACAATATATACATACCAGCCTGGGAGGGATCAACTGTCCAAATGGAGAGAAATGGGAATAGTTTGTCAAAACAATGAAAAATAAATATTGCCTGATTCCAACCACCATCCCTCTCTACTAGTGGATAATGGCTTTCTTGGTTGCAATTCATAATAAAAACGTATTGAACTAAAACATTGATCAGCTCAAAGATAATTTGTATCAAATACAGTATACAAAAAAGGTTACCAAAAGATAAAAGATTAAGTGATTGCCATTTTGCCCCTTATAAAAATCTACCATTGTAAAAGCACAGTGCAGTAAGCCGTACCGAAAGTGTGGTAAAACACAGAGAGACGTGGTAAAGCACCTTAGAAACATAGCAAGCCATCATGCATAGCATAACCACGGGGAAAGCAAAATAGAACTGCAGAATTAACATGATAAACAGTTAAAAGGGATGTAATGCAGACACTGGAAATGCTGGAGTCGTACATAGTACAGTACTCTGGCTACAAGCTAATTAAGAACAAACCCAACCACAAGGCAAATCTGTTTTTCAAGTGATCTCCAAAGCCCTAACTGAGACTAATACAATAAATATGTAGAGAACAAACTGCTTCTTTAACAATCCCATTCTTCTCCTTCAGAACTGCAGCAACGTCAGTTGTTTAAGGATAGCGTGTCACGTTGTACGACTGGATAAAGGACAGAGCGCTGTGGTTACAGTGAAATCTCGACTCTGGGCACACACTTTCTTACAGGTAATAACAATTCCAAGTGTTTTCCACAAAGTGTTGCATTGTTTTATAATCATTTCCATTTGTGCAAGGAATTTGAAGTCATGTGACCCCCACCCCCAGCTAGTAAACAGTAATCAGGTTTATTGTTTTTGTGGTATGAGAATCTATTTTGAATGACTTGCACACATTTACTTTGGATAATAGTCAAAATGCTTCTCTCCAAATATCAGGGCACAGTATGTTCTGCATAAAAGTGTAGCAACAGTTTAAATAGACCCATTTCCAGGCTAAACAGAGTGAAGAAATACAGCACATTTTACTGTTTTAATAGGGGGAAATGGAATGCATTCTGTATAATGCAAAAATTAGACAGCAAGGCCGACTCGTGGATTGTGTTCTGGCACCAGTGTGACACAATATGCCTTCTGGTCTCCATCATGTGTAAATAGCAGCATGAAGGGTGTAGCGCGTTCATATTTTAGCTGTGTTAAATGGCAAAACTTTGACCTCTGCTGTTGGCTTGGATTTGCACAGTCAACCATGTTGCACAAGGTTCTTCATACCAAACTGATACAGATTTAAAATAACTGTTTACCAAAGACTTTAACTGACAAGCACCCAGACATCTGAGCAATTTATTACCTGCTTGTCTTCAATAGGTGTCAGCTGTGTCAAATGAAGGACTAGGGTGTAATTGCAGGTACAATAGGGGGTGAAGTAGAGAGAAGTCAGGTCAAGTGTACATGCGCCTCGGGTTATACGCACTGAAGAAAAGCCAAACAAGAGAGTTAAACACTGGTGAACGGTGAAAAGCTTCAATTCAAATTAAAGAAGTAGCAGGGTACTGCAATTAAATTATCTACCCCGGGGGTCTAGTGTAGGTAATAATCTGGTATTGTGATTTGATTTTGACTGATAGGTTTTGTTAATAAACAGTTAAAAAAAATGGAATACATGTTTACCATAACATGTGCGTCTTTTTTAAAGGAACATATGACAAATATGAAGTAATACATTTACTGGAGTTCTTTTGGTAGTTCCGTGTCCTGTTAAACGTGAAGTGAGTTTAGCCTTAATGTTATATCTTTTTTTTTTTTTGTTTGAGGGATATGGATACAAATCTGGGTTCAATCGTGTTTATCAAAGTTGATGTCTGTGTTTTTTTTGTTTTGAAGACTAAGTGAATACAAAAAAAATTTTAAAATCCTTGCGCTTGAAGTGTATTAATACCATGACGTTATTGAGAATGTCCAGTGCACTATAAGAGAAGCTCAAAACAATTTCCAGGAGATAAATTACATCCATTCGAAAGCCTGTTATCAGCAGTGATAAATCCAAGCATGTTTACAGGGGCTTCCTGTGGGAACAGCAGACCCCTTAGCAAGGGTGGGAGAGGAGAGACATGTTCAGCTGCTGTTTCTTATGCAAAGAGTAGTACTGGCTGATTATTGTCTAAAGGAAGTACGTCAATATTTTAAATAAGCATTGCAGATTTAAGTTTCCTTTGGATACTGTGCCTGCCATTTCATAAACAAGTTGAATGTCAGTTGGTTCGCATTACTGCTTAATTTAATAATTGCTTTCCTACTTATTAAAGGTAATAAGCTGATTGTTTTAGTCTAGTTAAGAGTACAAACCCTACCCACATGCAGCAAGTACATTGCATTCTACTTGTAGCCTGGAAATATAATGAAGGAGCTTGGACTACTGCTGTTAGAATAGTGAATGACTTTAACACTTTATCCTATTGATTAGTCTTAGAAATTAGTTTTGGATGCTAAATTTGCCAGTGATTTATTTATAATTAGGATAATGTTATGACAAACTAGATCACATAAGACCATTCTACCAAAATGTGATTACTCTTAGAGTAAGTAGCGGGGTTCGGGAAAATATATTTTACACTTTATGTCTGTTTCAAAGATATTTTCAAAATGACCGCTCTAGTGCATTGATAGTATAAGGATTATTGCCCACATTGTCAAACAGGTAACACAGCAATAATGATTCATGATGTCGCACGAAACAAAAAATCCAGAGCACTTGTTGTTATGTTTCTTCCAGCAGCAATTTAGAGGAAATCTCAAACCCCAGTGCATGCTTGCCAACATTTGGAAACTGTTCAGCTGGACGCTCGTCTCCGGGGGTCATATGTAATATACACATGGGAGGAGTCATACGCAAAAAACACTCATTATCATATAATAGACATACCCCCCCCCCCAACTCAACACGACACGACCATCATAACAGTAAAAATAGACACAATGAAGAGTTCTTACCTTTGTAAGTTAGTGATCAGCAGATGTGTCAGCCTCATGAAGAGCTCAGCGTGTGGTTTTCACTAACTCTACTGTGCAGAATAAATGATTTTTTTCTATGGGTAAATATCAGGACTTTCTTCCTATGCATCGGGGTGCGGGACATTTGCTAGGAAATCGGGACTGTCCCAACCATATAGGGACTGTTGGCATGTATGCCAGTGCACTAGAGCGGCTATTTTGAAAAGTGCTTTGAAACAGACTTTAAACTTATAAGTGTAAAAAGTTGTCCGGATGTTAACATTGAAACGAGAAACAGTTGTAGTAACACATGGGGACGTGCAACGCTATATTTTTCAGAACCCCACTACTAGCTCTTTAATAGTGATGAATATTATCATTGTCTTTGCTGTTTTTCTAGAGAAAGAATGATCCATATTCCCTGCACTCAACTGTATCTTTCAAAGTGATGGACATGCCTTATCGCATCAAGCCAGAAAAGCTTCCATATGCATCCTTAACAGTAAGTGGGAGGGGGCATGGAATCTTTGGATAAACAAGGGATGTAGCTTATCAAAGTCTTCAAGATTGCTTTCTTGATTGAAGTACAAATAACAGATTACAAATAACATACGGCTTCATTTTGAACCAATTGGAAGCCCTCTCCAGCTGTGAGGTTGACTGTTAATATTTTCTTACACAACAAAAGTGCATCTCTTACCACAGGTTTATTTTTCCACTGAAGCCCTTGAGGCAGTTAATCTTGAAACAACAAATAGCAGAGCTGTGGATGCATTTGAACTTGGTAATAGATGCTGTCCAGTCCTCTGTACTGTATGTGCAACAGCATTGCAGAACAGTGTTTCTCTTATGTAGAACCTACACAGTGGGCAGCAGTGTAGAGTAGTGGTTAGGGCTCCGGACTCTTGACCGGAGGGTCGTGGGTTCAATCCCAGGTGGGGGACACTGCTGCTGTACCCTTTACCTAGGTTGTTCCAGTAAAAAAACCCAACTGTATAAATGGGTAATTGTATGTAAGGATAATGTGATATCTTGTAACAATTGTAAGTTGCCCTGGATAAGGGCGTCTGCTAAGAAATAAATAATAATAATACACATGTTATTAGGGTGTTTGTGATATCAATGAATCAAACATTTGAAGTGCTAAGGTTTTGGGTTGTGCAGATGAATTGAATTAAACCCCCACTGAATAACTCCTTAAAAGTTAATTAATTTTAGCCACAATCTTGTAATTTAATGCAATATTCCATACAAGAATTGCACATAAATGCTGTGTATTCAGAAGCAAATGTTTCCCTTAAAAAGGCTGAACAAAAAAACAAATGTAATCTATTCCAGTCAGTCCATATTGTTCCTATTTTCTCTTTCAATGCAAATTGATATGATCCATGACAAAAGCTCAGGCTTTTATCTCCTTTATCTTATTTTGTTTTCAGATAAAAACCTTGGTGTTGTGGGCCACCCCTGACGTCTCATTTGCAATCCCCTTGTGGGTTATTATATTGGCCATACTGCTTGGGTTGCTGGTTCTGGCTATTTTGACTTTAGTCATGTGGAAGGTACGTTTTCCTTTCATTTCTTAATGAGCATTACTAACTATATGATGACAGCAATAATTTATACAATTAATGAATGGTCTGGTTTTAGGGTTTTCGTGACTCTATGTATAATATCCTTTTTATATTATTATTTGTTTATTTAGCAGACGCCTTTATCCAAGGCGACTTACAGAGACTAGGGTGTGTGAACTATGCATCAGCTGCAGAGTCACTTACAACTACATCTCGCCAGAAAGACAGAGCACAAGGAGGTTAAGTGACTTGCTCAGGGTCACACAATGAGTCAGTGGCTGAGGTGGGATTTGATCTGGGGACCTCCTGGTTACAAGCCCTGTTCTTTAACCACTGGACCACACAGCCTCCTTAATAACAGCTACTGAATGAGATTGAACCTTCTGGTTATTTTAATCCTATAGTAATGTGTCATCAGAGGTTGAATTTGGGGTTATTTTATGGGCTGTACCTTGTGTTGATCTGCACATTGTCACCTGGTGCCAAATACTCCAGGAACATTCTTACCACCATACACATCAAAACTGTGTATTTTACCTTCACCCTAACATAGTGAATCACATGAAAGTATGGTTAACCACAGATTTGCTTGGTTAGCATCGGATAATTATAAACAGAATACAATTACAGTGCACATTTACTGTGGTAAAATGTTTTTTACCGTTCCTGCATGGTTTGATGAATTTTGTTTGAGAAATGCCAATTCTTCATCAGCACACATTTGGCACACCATCATGATATTTCATGTAAAATAGAGTATTAAAATTGTCAGCAAAAAGTTGACTTTAGCTGGTAAACATTTAGCAAGTGGTGTTTCAGAGTTTACAAGTGTAAAGTTTGTCAAAAGTGCCATCAATATGGAATATAAAAACGATAAGCCCTGTATATCAGATTTTTAAAATGTATTTAAAGGTAGTACTTTTAACAGCCTTTACTATTACAATATTGTAAAATGTCATAATTATATGAATCATGTGGAAAAAAAAATCAGTGACAATTGATTGTAAGCATTTTTCTTTTAGACAGTCATTAAAACTATTAGGTTATTATGCCCCCTTGTGGCATGCCTGGCATTCTAAAATGTATACTCACTATACTGCACAATAAAATAAACTTTTAGAAGTGATGTTTTATACTCAAGCTTGAAAAATGTAATAAAATACAATTTTACCAATAATGTATTATTTTTAAGGAGATGTAAGACTGCATAATGCTGAAGCAGGTCAGTCTGCTGGTTGTGCATGGAAATGCTTTGCAGGAACACCAAACAAAACACAGATTTTAATAGCGCAATTTAAACTAAATAGGCCTGATTTTTCTCTACACAGGTGCAAAACAAACAATGTAAATGTAAAGTAAATTTTTCATTTGAGGGGCTCCTGAGTGGCGCATCCAGTAAAAGCACTTGCGTAGAGTGCAGGATGCACCCTATAGTCTGGACGTAGCGAGTTTGAGTCCAGGCTATTCCTTTGCCGACCGAGGACGGGAGCTCCCAGGGGGCGGTGCTCAATTGGCCGAGCGTCGCCTGGGGAGGGAGGGTTAGGTCGGCCAGGGTGTCCTCGGCTCACCGCGCACCAGCGACCCCTGTAGTCTGGCCGGGCGCCTGCGGGCTTGCCTGTAAGCTCCCCAAGAGCTGCGTTGTCCTCCGATGCTGTAGCTCTTGGGTGGCTGCATGGTGAGTCCGCAGTGTGAAAAAAAGCGGTCGGCTGACAGCACATGCTTCGGAGGACAGCGTGTGTTCATCTTCGCCCTCCCGAGTCAGCTCAGGGGTGGTAGTGGTAAGTTGAGCATAATAAAATAATTGGCCATTGCAAATTGGGAGAAAATAATAAAAATAATTGGCAATGACTAAATTTATAAAGTCTGTCTCTAAATAATACAAACATCTTGTATTGAACAAAGGCTTAATAAATGTGACCCAATATCTTATGTTCATTCTAAATCTCTCATTTATTAAAAAAAAAACTAGCTGAAATAAAATTTTATATAGGAAAACACTTTAATACCAGAACAATTTCCTTATGCCCAAAAGAAGGAATAGTTTATATTGTTTTCCATAAAAGTTTGATTAAAAAAAATATACAACTCCGATTTGAAAATATACAACTTAGATGAAATTTAAAGATGCTGCTTGCACAGTTCTGTCCAGTGTTATTAAAGATTTAAAGGCTCTGTAATAACTCCAGCTGGCGCACATCCACAGGATATTTTGGATTTTTGCCAGCATTAATGTAACTAAAATAAAGCATGTAGTATTTATAGGCAACTTTTTCCACATTTTCATCACCTTCTCCTTTATATAACTTATCTAGCCCAGTAACAACATCTGGCAGCATAGTCAGGACTGCAGTAGATACTGGCTCACTAGCTTCATCAGCGCTCTTTATCAGAAGGCCTGGCTTTCCTCCACCAGAAGTGAACTGCCTTCCCAGTCATCACTTTAAGAAGACAAGCCTCAAGCCAGTCGACTGAGATCTAGAAACTGTCTACTTTCTCATGTTCAAGTTCTCTGTCAGGACGTGAACTTTTGATACCAGAGTGCAGTGGGTAAAAACTCACATTACAGTACTGTAGTTTAGTCACCTTTCCTGACAGGATAAACCACCCTCTGCAATGTAGAAAAATGCATGCAATGCTTACAGATGAGTTGGAAGGCTGTGTCTCTATTTTGTTCTTTATATTATTGTGGCAAAGTGCCCCCCCCTGTGTATTATATGTTACGTGTTGTGTGTAAATGTTGGGGTATAGTCATTGGTACACGGGATATAAGCGGGTCTGTGTTTCACATGTGTTTAAATTGTAGATTTGTATTTAGGCACGAGGAGGGCACAAATCACATCACGTGCAAGTAAAAAGTAATAATATGTGAGCACGGGGAATTGCACTTTAATTAATTCACGTGCAGTTGTACCGAGATTCCAACTGAATGATTGACTAGCAATCGAGTCTCGGTACAACTGCATAAAAGCTGTATGTTTTCACTCACCGGGTTGGGTGTTCGTGAGTGGAGAACGGGTGAGAGAGAGAGAGAGAGAGAGAGGAGAAAGAAATATTTATAACAATTGCTATCGCGTGCTGGTAGTACCAGCACGATACTTGTTTTATTTATTTACTCACCGTGTTTGTGTGTCTGTCCGTCCACCGCTTGTTACTGTTTAGTCCGCTTTGTTTATATATTTATTTTGGCTTAAAGTGCCGTGGTCCTGTTTTTGTGTTATATTATTTTGTTTATTAAATGCTGAGCGATCACGCGCCAGCTTCACCAAAACCCCAAGTCTCTGTCTGCTCTGTGTGTTTTAGTTCTGGTCTGAGTTCCTCCCTGCAGCCAGCCTGTCACACGTGGTGTCAGAACCGGGAAAACAGCGCCTCCAGGACTCAGGCCAGAGCGGGAACCGCAGTTTTTTTTTTTGAAAAAGAGGAGGAAGAAGGATGGGAAGAAAGAGGAGGATGAGAAGGCAGCAGTCCCAACATCAGCCGGAGGAACAGCAGCCCGGTGTTACTGCTGCGCTTAAGCCTGGGCATTCCAGCACCAACTGCCCCTGGTACCCCTCGGACAGCTACCCCAGCTATGCCCCATCTGCGGAGGTAAGCACTACGTGGCCCGCTGCCCTGTCCAGGAGAGGGAGGAGCAGGGTCGCTTCAGTCTCCACCACCAGCAGGGGAGGTAGACTGCTGCTCCCACTGCCCCAACAACAGCGGCAACAACAGCAACCACAGCAGCTGAACAAGAGGTGGTGGTCCCGGTGCCAACTAAGTTTGGACCCCGGACTGGGCAGCTGAACAGGAGCAGTGGAGGAAGGAGGGGCTCCCATGTGCGGCGCCTGTCTCGAAGTTTGGGCACGCCAGGGAGGACTGCCCTACGGGATCCCCAGTTTGAAGAGGCGTGGAACCAGGGTCGAGTGGGGGATGCTGCAGAGTGGTTCTGGGCAGTGGACCAGACCCGCCATCTCCAGCACCCAAGAGGGAGGAGCCCGAACGCCCCACGCCTGAGTGGGAGGAGCCCGAACGTCCCACGCCTGAGTGGGAGGAGCCCGAACGTCCCACGCCTGAGTGGGAGGAGCCCGAACGCCCCACGCCTGAATGGGAGGAGCCCGAACGCCCTACGCCTGAATGGGAGGAGTCGGTGGCCCACAGCCCAAGAGGGAGGAGTCGGTGCGCCCACAGCCCAAGAGGGAGGAGTCGGAGGCCCACAGCCCAAGAGGGAGGAGTCGGTGCGCCCACAGCCCAAGAGGGAGGAGTCGGTGCATCCACGGCCAAAAAGGGAAGGTAGAGCGCCCACAGCCCCAGTCTCCACCAGCAGAGGGTGAATTCCTGCTGGGTCCACCTCCATTGCCATGGGAGGACTGCTTGCAGCTCCCACCTCCACCAGCAGAGGGTGAATTCCTGCTGGTCCCGCCTTCGTCACCTCCATCGGCAGGAGCAGAGCAGCAGGAGCTGTCTCTGCCTCCGCCACCTCCACCGCCAGGAGCAGAGCAGCAGGAGCTGCCTCTGCCTCCTCCACCAGCAGAGGCATGCCTGCTGGGTCCCTGTCCACCAGCAGAGGGTGAATGCCTGCTGGGTCCCTGTCCACCAGCAGATGGTGAACGCCTGCTGATCTCCCCTTCCGAGGCAGAGCCGCACCAGTCCCCTGCAAGAGAGGGAGGGCCGCACCAGTCCCCTGAAACAAGGGTAGACTACACGCTGCTCCCACCTCCGCCGCCAGGAGACTACACGCCGCCCACCTCCACTGGCAGGAGCAGAGCAGCAGGAGCTGCCTCTGCCTCCGCCACTTCCATCGGCAGAGCAGCAGGAGCTGCCTCTGCCTCCGCCACCTTCACCGCAGGAGACTACACGCCCGCCACCTCCATCGGCAGGAGCAGAGCAGCAGGAGCTGCCTCTGCCTCCGCCACCTCCATCGGCAGGAGCAGAGCAGCAGGAGCTGCCTCTGCCTCCGCCAACCCCACCAGCAGAGGATGAATGCCTGCTGGTATCACTTCCCCCACCAGCAGAGGATGAATGCCTGCTGGTATCACTTCCCCCACCAGCAGAGGAGGAATGCCTGCTGGTATTACTTCCCCCACCAGCAGAGGAGGAATGCCTGCTGGTAACACTTCCCCCACCAGCAGAGGATGAATGCCTGCTGGTATCACTTCCCCCACCAGCAGAGGAGGAATGCCTGCTGGTATCACTTTCCCCACCAGCAGAGGAGGAATGCCTGCTGGTAACACTTCCCCAACCAGCAGAGGATGAATGCCTGCTAGGTAACACTTCCCCAACCAGCAGAGGATGAATGCCTGCTGGTATCACTTCCCCCACCGTCACGAGGAGAGGAGCAGGAGCTGCCTCTCCCTTCACCAGAAAAACCAGGACTAGATGCTGGCGGTCCTCAGCAGCCCTTGCATAGGCTGTTGAGGAAAGCATGGGGAGAACCGCCCGCCGCAGTGGCCGAGAAGAGGGCCAAAACCCGCACCCCAGCTTGTCCTGACTGCCTGCCTGCAGCCCAAGGATGCCTGCCTCGCCGCCCAAGGATGCCTGCCTCGCCGCCCAAGGATGCCTGCCTCGCCGCCCAAGGATGCCTGCCTCGCTGCGCCAAGGATGCCTGCCTCGCTGCGCCCAAGGATGCCTGCCTCGCCGCCCAAGGATGCCTGCCTCGCCGCCCAAGGATGCCTGCCTCGCCGCCCAAGGATGCTTGCCTCGCATCGCCTGGGGTTGCCAGCCGCCCGCACGCTTGGGTTGCCAGCCGCCCGCGATCGCCTGGGGTTGCCAGCCGCCCGCATCGCTTGGGGTTGCCAGCCGCCCGCGACGCCTGGGGTTGCCAGCCGCCCGCGATCGCTTGGGTTGCCAGCCGCTCCGCGACGCCTGGGGTTGCCAGCCGCTCCGCGATCGCCTGGGGCTGCCTGTCGCCCGCGACGCCTGGGCTGCCTTTGCTCCACACAGGGTGCAGGGTGCGAGGGAGAAGTGGAGCTCCCGCTGCCGCCTCTATGGCCAGGGGCTCCTCCCGAAGTTCGCCTCCCGAGGGTCCGCTGCTGCTGCCGCCGCCTCCGAGGGTCCGCTGCTGCTGCCATCGCCTCCCGAGGGTCCGCTGCTGCTGCCGCCGCCTCCCGAGGGTCCGCTGCTGCTGCCGCCACCTGGGGTCGCCAGGGATCCTGCCGCCTGGGTCGCCGGGGCCTCTGCTTTGCCTCGGTCGCTACACTGTGGCCGGAGCTCCATGAAGGGGAGCTGCCGGCCATGAAGAAAGGGGGAGGTCAGGAGACCAGCTCCCAGCCGCATTTCCGTGGCAGGAACACGGTGGCCGGAGCCCCACGGAGGGGAGCTGGCGGCCACAAAGAAGGGGGAGGTCAGGAGACCAGCTCCCCTGCAGCAGTTTCGCTGCCGGAATTGGGTGGCCGGAGCCCCACGGAGGGGAACTGCCGCCATGAAGAAGGGGAGGTCAGGAGACCAGCTTCCCCGCAGCAGTTTCGCTGCCGGAGATTGTGTGGTCGGAGCCCCACGGAGGGGAACTGCTGGCCATGAAGAAGGGGGAGGTCAGGAGACCAGCTCCCCAGCTGCACTTTCGCGGCAGGAGATAGTGTGGCTGAAGCCCCGGAAGAGGGAGCTGCCAGCCACGAAGAATTGGGGTGCCGGACATTCCACCATGGCCACCCCCAGAAACAACTTGCTTCCCCTCTTCGGGACTTTGGGACTGAGGGGAGGTGGCCATTGAGGCCATGTGTGCTTTGCACAAGGGGGTATATGTGGCAAAGTGCCCCCTGTGTATTATATGTTACGTGTTGTGTGTAAATGTTGGGGTATAGTCATTGGTACACGGGATATAAGCGGGTCTGTGTTTCACATGTGTTTAAATTGTAGATTTGTATTTAGGCACGAGGAGGGCACAAATCACATCACGCAAGTAAAAAGTAATAATATGTGAGCACGGGAATTGCACTTTAATTAATTCACGTGCAGTTGTACCGAGATTCCAATTGAATGATTGACTAGCAATCGAAGTCTCGTACAACTGCATAAAAGCTGTATGTTTTCACTCACTCGGGGTTGGGTGTTCGTGAGTGGAGAACGGGTGAGAGAGAGAGAGAGAGAGAGAGAGGAGAAAGAAATATTTATAACAATTGCTATCGCGTGCTGGTAGTACCAGCACGATACTTGTTTTATTTATTTACTCACCGTGTTTGTGTGTCTGTCCGTCCACCGTTTGTTACTGTTTAGTCCGTTTTGTTTATATATTTATTTTGGCGAAAGTGCCGTGTCCTGTTTTTTGTGTTATATTATTTTGTTTATTAAATGCTGAGCGCGATCACGCGCTCAGCTTCACCAAAACCCCAAGTCTCTGTCTGCTCTGTGTGTTTTTAGTTCTGGTCTGAGTTCCTCCCTGCAGCCAGCCTGTCACAATTATCTAAAAAAAAAAAGTAATATCAGGCTTAAGGCTGTGTATTTGAGGAGTTCCTGGGAAGAAACAAAAATACAGTAACATAACTAACAACGTCACATAACAACATTTGGCAGATAGTTCCTGTACTGTAGCTGATTTAGCACAGGCTGCAGAAACCACTGGCTTCAGCCAAGAACAGGTGGAAGGCCCATGACCTGTAAGTCTTTGTTAAGAAGGCTCTACATGTACTGTACAAAAAGAAATGTCTTGCTTTCCTTCTGCTTCTCTTATTTAGAGCTAGGCATGGTCTACAGTCATCTGCCATGTGGTAGTGCCCTTCAATGGTGCTTTCTGATTGGCGGGTACAAGTTTGGAGGTTTCTAATTGGATTATTTACCTGTTGTTTTTTATTACAGTGTGGGTTCTTTGACCGAGCTCGCCCTCCAAAAGATGACGTATCAGACCAGGAGCAGCTGACATCAGAAAAATCAACAGATGCGTGATAAGAAGGGAGAGAGAGAGAGAGAGAGAGAGAGAGAGAGAGAGAGAGAGAGAGAGAGAGAGAGAGAGAGAGAGAGAGAGAGGTGGCCTTTCAGATCATTTGGACGATTAAGAAAACCAGCTGGTTCAAAACTTACTTTTTGTAATGAAGAACTGAATTTTACAAACAAGCTGCCTTAAAATGCTAAGTGCCACAAGACATGAAACTGTGCAACATGTTTTTAAACCACACACACACTGCAGGACCAAGTGAAACAGCCAAGTGGGGGCCCCTTTCTGATCTCTTATCTACACATGGAATATGTTGTTGTAAAAGATTAATTTAACTGAATATTCCTTGAAGGTGCGATAGTATATGTGGATGGAGAAATGGTAAACCCATACACACATGCTCTTCCAAGCTGTCTGCATAATAATTGATGATGTTGATGTTTTTATTTTTTTATTAATGTCATGCTGCATTGGAGAATACTGTTGCTTCTCCCTATGACGAAGTGTTTAGAGACTTCTCTTCAAACGTGTCAGGGAGACAAACAGGCGATTTCAATAGGTATTGTAAACATACAGCTGCTGTACAACAAGAGGACCTGACAGAAATGACCTTACAAGGGAGGCAACAAGAAGATTCTGCCCCATAGAAACCACCACTATTTTTCTTTTGTACTTTATGAAAAGATTTTGCAGACTTTTTTTTCTCTTTTTCAGCCGGGCAGTTTATTCAGCAATTTTATTAGGTTTAGAAAAGCCGCTACATGGAATCCTCATAAAGCCCACTGCCACAAAATAACTTGTCACATGCAACTTATGATCTTGTTGTGCCTGAATAGAGTAGCACCATTCATTGTTATATAAGACATGAGCAAAATGGATGTGCCCACAGACTGGACAAATACAAAATAAGAAAGCGTAGACCTTTGTGCTGTCAAAAATGCATGTACAATGTCCAATATGAATCTATCATGATGAACTTTAAAATGCAGTGTGCTTTGGCACATTACTGTAACAGAGGCTGCGCAAACAACTGTCAGTCATATTGGACTAAAGAGGGGGAGGGATTTTTTCTAAAGTAACTCCACTGCAAGGCTACAGTAAACCCAGCAATGTGCTTTCATGTTCTTGGTGTGTCACTTATGTTGATGTGAGATTCATTCCCAAGTTTCTTGTTACTGTAGCAGGCCTGGTAGCATGTGCCATGGTCAATGTTTAAATTCCAACGTGATTAGTTGCCAGGATTCCTTCTAATGGCCACTAGATGGCGTGACGTTACTTAGCATGATAGGTCTTAGCACTTTATATCAATGTGATATCTGATTGGTCGCCGCCATTCTTAAAAATACAGCCCAGTGATAATAACCCCTGTGCAAAATGAAAATCAAATAACTATTGCTATGTAGTTATCAAAAACCCCAAAGTACTAGCATGTACTGAAAACCGACCTGATTACTGTGCGTCTGCTGCAGTTCATAAAGCAACGAGTAAAGCCATGACTGGGACCCTTCCAACATCATTCTGACAGATTTCATATTGGGCTTTGCCATAGCCAAAGCCCCTCTTGGCACCATGTTAGAGAAGTGTACTGTGTTTATTCTATGAGCCAGGGGATTATAAATACCAATGTTTTTGTTCACCAATTGTAGACCCACATCATTTCGTTTGTATCACTGTATGTGCCTATGTTAAAAAAGCACAAACAACATTCCGTATTGCAACTTTAAGATGTGATCGTTAAAGAAATGGAAATGGTGTAATGTTGTTACCTTAAGAAATTATCAAATGAAGTTGAAATCATGCTAGTTCACCAAGTTAAACAAAGAAAATGATTGGTATAGGTTTACAAAATATTGACAGCAGCATGCATGTCTTCCAAGATAGTACATGAAAACATTAATTTTGTGAGGTAGTGGACCAATGATCCATGTATATGTGCAATAATTTATATATTTAAGTTCCTGAAGCATGTTTACACTGGTATTCTTTTTGTATTTGAACTTTTCAGGATTTGTGTATTTAGTGTTTAGTAAGTAAATTAATCTGTGAGGTTCTGAACATATGTTATCCTCATTTAGCAGTAAAAGTATGCGGGTGGGGGGTGGGGGGGTAACTATCTTATTGTATTAACAGATTACATCATGAGTACTTCATTTCACTTTTTCATTTTTTTTTTAACCAAATTGGACAAGGCTGTAAAAACATAAATGCAAAGCAGGAAAAATGTGTCACAGAATTTTAATAATTGATGTTCAAGCTGTCAAAACTTTTGTTAACTAATATTACTGTTTATCATTCACTTTTGAAGTAATATCCTGGAATATACTCATGTTCCAGAAGACACAGTAATTGCCATCCAAAGAAAGACAAAAGTGTGTCTTAAACAGCTCTGTTTGTTACAATATGTAGACGAATAACAGCAATGAGGATAGCATGTAACCCGGGACTTGAGTTTTTTTTTTAACCGTTTAATCTAAATGAACTAACCAAATCTTGATGCATCACTTTCATAGCTTACTGTACGCCAGGCTCATAATGAATTGGTATGGGTAGGTAGTACTCCTGAGAATATGTGAGCAATGTATTGGCACATGAAACTTAAATTTGACTAGAGTACTGTGTGTGTCTGTGGTTTGTATGAAGAACACTTGTCCCTTTCTTTACTATGATGTCTGAGTTTGAAAGAGAGTGCAAAAGGGTTTTTCTTTTGACCTTTTTAAAGCATTTATGTATATTTCTGACCGTTGTTACATATTTTCTTTTATAATGATTGTAATGATAAATAAAAACACTGTAGTAACTCAAATGTGCCTTGGTGCTTAACATGCCTTCAGATATTTGTCACATACACTTTTTATAGAAGACAGATCAACCTTAAACAGTGCAGTGGAGTAGATTGTACCTAATGCCTTAATCACAGT
This sequence comes from Acipenser oxyrinchus oxyrinchus, assembly GCA_030684275.1. NCBI lineage: Eukaryota > Metazoa > Chordata > Actinopteri > Acipenseriformes > Acipenseridae > Acipenser > Acipenser oxyrinchus. The sequence goes on from CM060250.1 coordinate 58,029,419, forward strand.
CAGAACACTTTTACAGTATTACCTCTGAATTTACTGTGAAGTTATTTACAGCATTAACACACATACAAAATATGTGTATAATTTGAAATGTGAAATTTCTTCCACAATCACCATATACAGAACATATGTGCTCCATTAGAGTATAAAGGTTTTAACCCATTATAACAACATACAGAACCTGTCTTTGAGAGAGAAGGATTGTCTCCTCATTTTCAAAACACAAGAGAATTACTCAGACTCGCGTGCATACCTGCTTGAATACCACTGTGCTTGTATTGTGGAAGTTCATTTCAAAGGTGTTAGTGTGTAGCTTTCATTTCTCTGCGGTACTTTCATATTTCACCACACAGTGCTTTTTACATTTCCAGCATGTGGTGCCACGTTTAGTGCTATGAGGAAACATGAAAGGATCTGTGCTCTCAGCTTTGCTATGTGGTGCTGTTTCATCTCCATCACATGGTGAAGTTCTGCATATTAACTGTGTTTCAATCAATAGCGCATCTGCAGGTACAAATACCACCACACTTTAACTCTGCATTAATCCATCTGGGGTGTGTGTGTGTCCACCGAGGTGATTTTCCACCCTTGTATAAACTTTAAGAATAAAGACACAATTAGAAAAAAGTGCAAAGCAGCTATATTAAGATACACCACTTTTAGATCACTGACATAGACCCCATGGTTGATAAGAAATTGGTATGAATTCTTATTTTTTTAAATATACAGTAACAGTTTCCACCCATATACAAATATGAGATATTATTTAGAGACGCTACCCTCTAACAAGTACTGTGACGGTACTGAGACACAGGCTACACTATATTCTTTTTGCCTCCTAAACCGGCTACATGGTAAGGTTTACATTTAAATGTCTTGTTTTTCAGATTTGTTCATCTCAGACTGCTTCCCTGTTGATTCTCCAAATTGCAACACACAACTTTATTTTATTTTACAAAGAAAAAAAGACTTATTTGGCTCAGAGAGAGAGAGAGGTAAAGATGTGGCAAGCAGATTTCAAAGTGAAGGAAGGAAGGTTTTGTTCCTGCAGCTGAGACACAGAGAATTGTGGGAGTCTGGAACCAACTCCTCAGTAATGTTACTGAAGCTGACACCCTTGAATCCTTCAAGAAGCTGCTTGATGAGATTCTGGGATCAATAAGCTACTAACAACCAAAATGGGCCGAATGGCCTTCTCTCGTTTGTAAGCTTTATGTTCTTAAACAACGTTTTGGGGGATGTAAACATGCTGGACAGTTAAAGGTAAGCTTTCTGCAGAAGGCAAAACATTCGAAAAGTATAAAGGAATCAATTATACAGTACAATTGCATATTATTGTAACACGTTATGTCAGATATTACATAAATAAACAAGGGACCATTGGTATAAAATAAGACATTCCATTTACAAATATTTGTATTCATTGGGATACACTATCTAAGATGCAGTTGCTGTTTTTTTAACAGGCTGTGGTAGGATGGCTTGGTGGTGACGTCACAAACCAGGAAGAGATAGACAAAGTACCAAAATAAATGTTTAAACAAAACAGCACGGTGGCCAAAACAAACAGACAATAATCTTTTAACAAGTATCGTGCTGTTATAAAACCAGCATGCGTAGCAATTGTTATTTTCTTTTAAGTTCTAGATCTTTTCACTTACGTTCCTCCGCTGAACAACCCAACCCTGGTCAACAAAAGCTGCTGGTTTTCATATTTTTATATCTGATTAACTAGCTATCAATTACCCAGTTTATCCCTCGACCACATTCTGCACAGGCTTTCATATGTGTGGTCGACAGCCAATTTGTCAGTAACTCTTTAGCTGCTTACCACACATTCTCATGAGGTTATTGTTTGGCAGAGACGAAACACAAACTTAATCTCTGCCAACCTACATTAAAATAAACACACTAAAACACACCTAAATGACAACAGTAAATAATAATAATAAAAAATAACACAGGGGCCGATTAACGGGTCCAGCTACTTAGGGGGCCCCCAGTAAAACTCACTGTAACCGGTGGATAGAATATAGCAGTAATCAATATAGCAAAAATGTAGAAATAAATAAATATTCTTTAATATAATAATGGCTGAATACAATATCCAGGTGTTTGTAAGTATATCAGAATTTCGTCACTGAAAGATCTCACCTCTATCAAATCAAATACTGTTTTTTTTTTTACACAAACTACACACACACACGCGCACACACCCCGGGCCTCTAATATGCAAATAATTGATGTGTGATAGGTCAGATGCTTAGAGTGTGCTTGTTGTTGCTGTCAATGGCTACTTGTGTGAACTCGCTAAACAATACAGTTACTTGCTAAGTTTCTTTAATTTTGAAAAGATATTTGGCTTGAGTGCATGGAGTCATGGATGTAACTATTTAGTGTGAATATGTTATATAATGTTCTTTGTGTCCCAGGGCCCCAAGAAGTCTTAATCTGCCTCTGGGGGCGGGGGAACCCGTCACACAGGCTTTGTAGGTCACTGTGTTCTAACGTATTATTGTACATTGTGCAATGACCTTGATCTATTACCTATTGAAGTCCAGGGGAACTTTTACTGGTTGCAGATGGCAGATAAAAGGGTTTTCCCATGCATATAGTTTTAATATACTTTCACAGAGTGCATAATACATATGGCTCAAGATTTGTATCATTTGCATATAGATTGTAAATAAACGGTTTATTTTACTCTATTACCATATATTTTTTTTAAATAATGATACGTTCCTCTTATATTCAATTAAAGGCTCATGAATGATACAAAAAAAATAATAATAATCTTCCAATCCAACAATTTGCCCAATGGTTGTGAAGAAAATAGTGTTAGTAGGGCACTCACCTAAGCAGCATTCCTGCACTGTTGCCTTTATTGAAGATCACAACAATGTAGAACTATATACAGTATGGGAGTCCTTTTCACAACAGTTGTAGTCAGGGCTCCAGGAAACCTAATATAGTTCAGGTGGAGGAGCCGCTTCAACCCTGCAGCCATGACTACTGAGCTATTTCAAAGTGTATTCATCCATTTTGGGCTGGGGTTTTTATTTTATTTAAATGTATTACTTTAATTAATAATTTAGACAATTCATTAATTTAGACAATTCATTATTTTAATGCCTTATCAATTATGTCATAATCTAATAAAAATAAACAAATCTTTACATTATATTAGCATATTTAGTACAATAACCAGAAAATCTGGACAGACAAAAGATCCAACATGCCAATAAAAAAATGTAATTCACATATATTACCACATGGTGTCAGTCTAGCTCATTATTACTTTGTATCTTGACATTGTACAGCCATCAGTGTACAAATTCATTTGTTTGACCCTAAAACATAATGTATTCCATCACAATTTTACCGACTATGTCATATTTTAATTGTATTTTTTTTATGGACTGCCATATTTGTAAAGTTATGTCTTAAAGCAGATTTCTGGGGAAAATAATATTGCACGTATGTATCTTTTACTTAAAGGGTACATAAGGACCTTTTTATTTTATTGTGTTGCATGTTCCCATGTGTTGCTACAACTGTTTACGTAAGGTGTGTGTATTGTTTTAATTTTTTTTTTTTTTTACATTTTGACCACTTTTTTAAACTTTTAAATTGCATTCCCTGCCTCAAGATAGCTTCCCATGTACCCGCATGGACCTCTCAGAACTACATTTCCCATCATGTATCGGCATTTGAACAGAAGGTTGAAACCTGTCCAAACCATTACATTATTTAAAGAACCACACTACTTCAAAAATATACAATTGTTTTTTAAAGTAAAAAGAAATTCTAGGAAAAAACAATGATTGTTTTTTTTTTTACTTGTACCCAAACTTTATGCTTGGTTTTATGGCTGATTTTATGGCTGTGTGGCAGGGCGAGGAGCCCTGCACATGAAAAGGGGGTGGGGCAAAGCCCTGCCATAAATGTATTGTTTATTTTAGAACAGGGCACCCCTTTGCCCCTGTGCAATTTATTATTTTGTATTTGTTTTGTTGTACTATTATTATTATTATTATTATTATTATTATTATTATTATTATTATTATTATTATTATTAAGCTATGGAGCTACGGTATCCAAACTCAATGACCCAGACGGTAAACAGCGTGGCATCCAAGGATTGGAGGAGCGGATGCATTCGTTAACCTAGGGGTCATGAGCGAGGATATAAATAGGGGACATAGTGGTACATGATCTGTTCCTTGGTAAATGGTTAGAGACAACCTACAAGGAGCCTGTGTTACCGTACTGTAAACCGTGAGTTTGTCTTATCTGTTAGTGTTCGTTATAACTGTCTGTTTGTTTTAAACTACACTACCTATAACATGATCCGGAGCTGTAGCACAAGCCAGCATAAACCCGGACATCACTTTCACCCCTGCATTTCACGGAGAACTGTAATACACAACTTGCACTTATTCCCTATCACTAGGAACTGTGTTTGTGTTTTGTTTTTAGTGTTGGTGTGTAAAACTGGACTTTTGGTTTGGGGTCAAACCCGGGGATTTACAAATACCGAGTGATACACGCCGCTGTATCACTCCAACATTATTATTTACAGGTGTTTGCCATAAGGCTCTGGACATTGTTAATTAAATCAATAAACACCCTTGCACCTGGAAATCATTGTCTGTCTATTTTGTATCCACTCTGCACTGCACGCACCTGTATTCACTCACCACTTTGCCGCAAGTATATTTTGATGACACAAGGGAAATATCATGCGTTCAGGCTTAGTTTACCTTTGATGTTATCCTCTTGACAGGGATATTTCCCCACCCTAGAGATTTAGTGCAAACAGACAAATCGGTCTTATATTGATCTGAAGACAGCCCGTTTGTAATAATTTTCCAGCTCAGAACTGGATGCTCTAGTGTTTTGTTTGTTCGAGCGAGGTATGAAAGACCCCCGAGCACATTATTTAATTGAAGGTCTTGTACACACTAACACAGGGGTGAAGGTCACAGCACCCTTGAGAGCTGCAGTAGCTGAGGTGTCTAAAGACCACGCTCATGACAAATCTCATCATTGGCACATCAGCGCCAATAAGACATAAAGGAAAGGTTCTTTCTGCCCCGGCTACCTTTCAACCAGCGAGCTCACAATGAATGTTCTGGAGCTGTCAGTCCCCCTTCTGAGCTCCTACAGGTCAACAGAAGCAAGGTGGTCAAGCGTAGCATACAGAGCAATCCCTTCTCTCTGGTCACAGTCAATCAGTTCAAATGCTTCATTGGACCCATGTGTGTGGTACTGTCACTGGAGGTGCACAGCGGCACACCCGAGTCAAGCATCATAATAATATGGAGTGACATGAAAGGGACAGGCATTCAAATTCTCCTTTTGTTGGAACCCTCATCTGCTCCACCAGACAAGCACTTATGGCCTGACAATGTGAATCAGATTTTTGTTAAGGCTTTTCTTACATTAATGTTCCCAATACACTAAAACAATACTTCAGTGTGGACTTTGGGAGTCTTGACATAATTAATCTAAACATGAGGTTGGTGGTGTAATAGAAACGGCCATGCCATAAGACTGGGTCTGATACCTTGTGTATTGTGAATGATCTATTTATATATAGATAGTTGCTAATTGCTGTTCTGAACTAGGAAATACAGTATACCCACCCTATCCTGCCATGACAAGAAATGTATTTATTCTCATGCAATCAACCCAAAATGTAAATACATTAAAATATATTTAAATAATAAAAATTTGTACTTTAATCCTCAATTGTAAGGCTACAATGACGTCTATGTAATAATACTGTATGTAATATAGCCATAGTGGTCCACAGGGTGCTTGCGAGGGCTGAGGGGTTGTTATTAGGGAGTGTTAGGAGACGAGACAGACAGGATAGGACAGACTCTCACTCTTGGAGGACCGGAGAAGCATTCTCAGTCAGCCTGGGAGACTCTCAGTCAGTCTGGGAGTCTACCCATGAGGGAACAGGCGTTCCAGTATCGGTGAACCTCATTCCCCCAAAGGTAGGACCCCGTCTCCCCACAGAACCACACCGTGACTAGGAAAGGGCTGCATACAACAGATGAGAGGGTTAGTAAGGACAGGCTATAGGTAGGAGGCCATCCGCACTGTGGAGAGAATCACCCCCACCTCAATGGGAGGAAACCTCTGGTGGACCTGGCGGAGAGGATGCCCCCACTCCGGGCATGCTAACAATTGCTTGATGAGCTGCTGCAACGTCAGAAGGGGAGGATCAAATGTAGGACTCCACTGCAGATGAGGTCCAGAGTCTTAATTAGGTGCTGGTTGATTCCTGCATGTGCTACTGAAGTGGCGGCTCCGATCCGGAAGGAGTGGGGAGTTTAGAACCGGGGAGGGAGTCCGGCTGTGGAGATGAGAGTAGCGAGGCGTGAGGAAAACCAGTGTCTGTTGAGGACGTTCCTGGAGGAGTCAGTGAAGAGCGGGTCTGCTAGGAGAGAAGGATTCTTGGCAGCGAGATATCTTGTTAGAGATGCATATGGGCAGATAGGAGCATTGATTTTTGAGATCTGAACGCACTGACCTTGACGAAGTTGGTCGGTATTGGCTATGCTGATGATGAGGATGAAGTGGCTGTCGGGGACTAGGGACAAGTTGGAGCGACGCAGGCTGATGGCTGGGAAGCTGTCTGCTGAAGGAACCGTAAACTCGTAGCATCGCAGGAAGCCGAAGAAGGCAGTCAGGCACACGGCCTCCATGGAGAGGTTGTCAGATGGAGTGAAGCAACTGTTCCGTAGAGGGCAGATTCATTTGCTGATGATATCGGAAGATATTGGTTGCCTGGTTAGGGCGAGGGAGGGAGGCTCCTTTCGATTCCTCTGAGAATTAAGCGGATTGTGGGGATGGAAAGCAGAGGAGGCAACAGGATAGACATGAGGCGGTACTGGTACTGGATTCCTGTGATATACGTCCTGATGGTCATTGGAGCCAGCTTGAGGGAGTCTCTGAGGAAAGCTACGAATGCTAGGAGATGAACCTGGTTGAAGATGGTAGGAGAGATTCAGTTTTGAGCACAGAAGGTGGAGTATGTTGTAGGGTTGTCACGATACCAGAATTTTGAACTTCGATACGATACCAGTTCAGTTTCACGATAAGAGAACATTCCTTTAATAAAGGTAAACAATCTTGACTCTAGGTCAAACGGTGCAGGTGTAGTAAACGTAATTTGCATATTATCACTTAAGAGTTTTTTGTGTAGGACTGTGATTGACTGGCCCTTTAATAATTCTACTTGTTTTGGTAGTGAAATAAAGAGGATGAAGTAAAACTACAAAGTGGATGAATTTGAGAATTTTATTAAGTGATTCAGGTGAGTGCTCTGTACATTACTGACGGAGAAAGGTTTTTACTGTTATTATATTTGTGCTTATAACTGTGACTACAGGCGTTTCAGGTAAGTACCTGTGAACGTGTGGGTTGCAGTGCGTAGTGAAAGGGTGATGCAGGTGCTCCAGACAAAGACAAACACAAAGTTCACGGTACAAGTTATTTTATTTTCCTTGACCAGTATTTAAATGATAAAACTGGCTCTACACAGCAATGGGTATTGCCAGCGCCAAACGGGTTTAAATAATAAGGCTGGCTCTACCCAGCAATGGGTATTGCCAGCGCCAAAACAAGGGGTTGCAGTCCCGAAATAATAATTCCAAAAACTCAAACACAACACAAACACAGACACGTCTCCGGACAGTGCGTGCTCGGATGCAGGTGCGGTGCTGGATACAGTGATGCCGGTTAAGTGCAGGTGCAGTGAAGTCCGGGTGAATCGCTGGCCTCAGGCTGCAGCTCCCAGATCCGTGCTTAATCAGTCTGACAAAGACAAAACATACACGGTTGCAAAACAAACAAAACACTTAACTCTCCTTCAAAACAGTCCTCGTTTCCTCTCATCAACCACAACAAAGGAACCGATTATGGCGTCACGTCCCCCTAAAGTACCCTCAGCCCCGCCCCCTCCGATAGCTAGTTCAATCACGTCTCCTTCAATTCATGAATGAAACTTTGCTTACCGTACTAGGGCGGGGACTCCTGGTACGGTGATGCCATCCCTTTCCTGAATGGCCGGCTTCCGACTGCCCCCGAAATGAACTGCCGAAACATTCAGTACGGGGCACGCAATTCCTGCGGTACAGTGCTCTCACAGGTCGAGAGGGTGATTGTTGATTCAGATTCATTCGCTCTTTGTCACAGTACCATATGTGGAATAAATCAGTACAAACTGGGGGTTCAGAAAATAAAAAAAAATCCATTGTTTGATTTGATACTCACTAAATTTAGTACGGAAACGTAGGGCAGCAGTGTGGAGTTGTGGTTAGGGCTCTCTACTCTTGACCGGAGGGTCGTTGGTTCAATCCCAGGTGGGGGACACTGCTGCTGTACCCTTGAGCAAGGTACTTTACCTAGATTGATCCAGTAAAAACCCAACTGTATAAACGGGTAATTATATGCAAAAATAATGATATCTTGTAATAATTGTAAGTCGCTCTGGATAAGGGTGTCTGCTAAGAAATAAATAATAATAAATAAACTAATGAATGGCAGGATGAAAATAAATAAAATACACTTTTTTTTAAAAAAAAAAGAACATTTGTTGTCAATAAATATTTTTTTCAGTGCTCTGAGTAGAAAAAAAAATGTATTTTACAATCAAACTTCAAGGTCTTGGGAACATCTAAATGAACGTCTTGGGAACGTCTAAAATGAAAGAATTACAATTGGAACACCAGAACAAAAGTTACAGCCATTTATAACAAAACTATAGAAAACGCAAGAAATGCAAAATAATATATAAAAGTAAAGAAAATGATAAAAATAACTATCCTGCGCGTCTGCTCCATCCAATGCTCTCTCACACAGCGTGAAGCAGTCAGTCAGATTCTCACCGACGTAGATAATTAGTATAATTAGAAAGCCACAGTCCGCCCCTTTCTAAGAGTGACAGCCATATGCGCCTATGATATACCGTTCTCGTGTACTACGTCGTGGAAGGCCGAGCCCCGGGGGTGACCGCAATAAAGGTAGACTAACCTCAGAGAGAAATCTGTGAAGTGTGTTTGATACATTGACAGATAACTAGAGTCGTTTCCCCCCAGGCGAACAGCAACTAGCATGTGAAGTGGCAGGAGGCAGCGCTGTTTTACAGTTGAAATCTTGTTCCTGTATGGTGGCTGAGAGGTGCAAAAACACTTTTTTCATGCGTTCCCATGACGTGTTTCTTCAAGCCTCTTGTCATACAAACACTGTGCTATTTCAATGTAACTAAAAAAATATGTATACATATATATTTTGTTGTTTAAAGAAATGAGCTAACTAGCAAAGCTACCGATGTATTAGCTAAGCTAGCTTGCTTGCTTGCTGGTTATCTGTAACACTAATGTGAAGGCAGACAAATACTATCTATCACTCCAACGTAGAGCACAACACTGTACACATTAGCACTAAGTTAGCTAGCTTGCTTTCTTAATTTCACATTTCCCCATCGTTTTCATTGAGGACATGTATTTTTAACTTATATGTGATGCATTCATTCAATAATCTACGCTGTCGCTATCCTGTCTTAATTATTTGAAGAGGTCAGGGTGCCTGTCCACCAAATGTTTGTACCGTCTTAAGCACCGTTTGCATATGTGCTTGGGTTGATCTTTTGCTTTGCCCTGCTCATTCGCTTCATAAGCGAAATACTTCAACACAGCACTCCTGCTGTTCTCTTTTTCTAAGAGTGCGGGCCGCTGAGCTTGTGTGCCTTCCATCTTAACCTTTTACTCCTGAATCCTGGCTGTCTCGTTGTCATTGTTTCCACCTCGAGTGTATGGTGTCCCTCTTGCGGACATAAAGGAAGCTTTTTTTTAGTAATCGACTCCGTTTTTTACACGAAGGATGCAAACACGCAATTTTCATTATACATGTACAGAGTGCTCCGATACTTTCTGTTTTTCTGTATTACCGAATGCATAATTAATGAAGCTCAGAACCGTTTTTGAAATTTGGTATTGCGGTAGTATGAAAGTATCAGCATTTTTGACAACCCTAGTAGGTTGACCAGGCAGAGGGGTAAGATGATATGGTAGACGGGCCAGCACCGCGGCCATGTATTTATGGGCAGAGTGGAGAAGACTGGAGAGTGTAGAATTTAGTGTCAGCTGAAGGGAGGCACTTGAAGAGGAGTGGGGTCTGCTGCGGGGACCAGGCTGCGGAACTTGAATATCTGCAAGCGAGAGAGAGAGCATCAGCAGCATTATTGAGAACACCAGGAAGGTGGCAGGCTTGAAAGTTATTGGACACTGAAATCCAGACTAAGTGGTGGAGTAATTGCATAATGAGAGGAGAGGATGAGCGGCCTTTGTTGATAATATGCACTGTAGAAGTGTTGTCACTGAAAAAGAGGATGGATTTTCTAGGCCATTGATGACCCCAAAAAGATGTGGCTGCGACGATGGGGTATAACTTCAAGAGGGGAGAGGATTTCTGCTGAGGAGGCAGTGATTGGATTTCCTGGGGCCAGGTGCTGGAAAACCACTGGAGACCGAAAAGGCCGCCAAAACCGGAGTGAGAGGCATCAGTGAACAAGCAGAGGTCTGGGGCTGCTATGAAGTCATCATAAAAGTGAGAAAGGCCGTTCCAGTGCTGCAGGAGAGTGGACCACATCATGATATCTTTTCTGGCATCAGAAGGGATGAGGATGGAGGAGCTGAGGTTTTTAGTAGTTGCAGACAGAGCAACGAGACGAGAGATGAAGGTGCGACCTTGGGGAATGATGAAGATGGCGTAGTTGAAATGACCAAGGAGGGAGAGGAGGTCTCTCTTTTTAATATACTTGTAACTCTGGAAACTGATTAGCTGGCAGATGCCGTCCAGTTCAGAGAGAGGAAGGCGGGCCTCAAACTTATGTGTGTGAAGGGTTATTTCCAGGAATTCCAGGCAGTTGGTAGGGCCGATGGTCTTGTTGTCAGAGAGTGGGATGCTGAGGGTAGAGAAGAGGGATTTAAGCTCAAGCAAGTGTGATGGCTTGAGCTGGAGGGTAAGAGGCAGGGGAGATGAGAATTGGTCGTAGGGGGATTAGGGCATTGATGGAGCTGGTGGAGCGGCCACGGGAGACGGAAAGATCTTCCGGGTAGCGATGCCAATGGGATTGATGCGGTATTTAGGGAAGGGGGAGGGGGCGGAGAAAGGGCCAGCTATGAAACCCTTGCTGATCTCGGCCTAAATGAGAGAGGAGACAGCTTGAGGGTCTGAGACAGTGGAGCGAAGATTTTTGCAGACGAAGGACAAGGATGGAAGGCTGGCTAGGCCGGAGGAGAAGCCACGTTGAAGGCCGTTTATTAGGTAGTCGACGAACTGCCGATCAGGGTGGAGACGGAGAGCTTCGATGAGGGCTGGGATCTTTACTGGCGTGAAGACCGAAGGGTGTTAATTGTCATTATTTCCGTTGGACAGGGCAGATGAGCTGGGAGTGGGCATTGCCGCAGAAGGAACAGACGAGGAGGTAGCGGCAAGGCTGCGTGGTGCGGGAGCTGCTGGCAAAGGAGGTTTTGGGGCAGAGGTGAGTGGAGTGCCCAGTGGAGGCACAGTCCCCGCAAGCGTTAGCCCAAAGACCGCCGAAGATCCGGTTGAAAAGGTCGTTGTCGGGGGTAGCCCAGTTGACTATTACGTTGTCGGTTGTGAGGACTGCTGCAGCCTTAGCAGAGAAGCTCGTGTGGTACTCAAAGAACATCTTACCACCGTATCGCACAGACAACTCGACAACGTATGGCAGGTAGAGATCCAGTTCCTTGCATCGATTATTATTTATTTCTTAGCAGACGCCCTTATCCAGGGCGACTTACAATTGTTACAAGATATTACATTATTTTTTAACACATTATTTATTTTTTTTACATACAATTACCCATTTATACAGTTGGGTTCTCACTGGAGCAATCTAGGTAAAGTACCTTGCTCAAGGGTACAGCAGCAGTGTCCCTCACCAGGGATTGAACCCACAACCCTCCAGTCAAGAGTCCAGAGCCCTAACCACTACTCCACACTGCTGCAGCACTGCTGTCGATGATGGTAAGCAGTACAAAGGACATCACGGAAGATGGTGAAGGCCAGGACGAACTCTCCCAGGGTGAGGTTCTTGAGCAAGCGGGGGTCACTGGATTTCAGTGTGACAGATACATCTCCGCAATGAACTACTTGATGGTATATGAACTCCGGTGTGGCAATAAGAATAGAGATGAAATTTACGTCCTTACCCTCAATGATTTGCTGGTGCAGAGCAGAAGAGATAGTGTAGCGCAGGGTGGTGGGAGCTGGGTGAGGACCTGAGGCCGATGCTGAAGCCAAACTGAAAATGGGAGCAGGGTCGGGATCGGTAGCGGTGGCTCTGGCGGGTGGAAAAGGAGTGGAAGAGCGGGCATCGATGATGTCGAGGCAGGAGTTGATGGCCGAAATAGACTCTGCAAAAGGCTGCATGAACTCCTTGATCTCCTGAAAGATACCCTGGTGCAGTGACTGTAAGCCTGTGGTGCTGGCGGCTGGAGGCTGAGGAGGAGACCTGGGAGCTGCGGGGCGGGAGGACTCCCTGCTGGGGCCGGCAGGATGCTGGGTGACTACGGTGGAAGAAGGTGGCAAATCGGAGGATGGAGAGCTGCTGGCCGCGCTTCTGCTAGGGAGGAGGTGCGCTGCACCACAGATGAAGAACGGACGCCAGTGGAAGTGGAAGGCCGTGCTGGAAGCAGCTCAGGGGAGAAGCTGGGAGGCGCAGAAGCTGGAGCAAGGCTGGATTCAAGGTAATTCAAAACGATGAGTTTAAATAAAGGATTTCAAAATGAAAGATTTAAACAAAGGATTTTTTTTTTGTTGCTGTTATGGATTGAAGCTCGAAAGCCAGTCGAGGACGCTATAGAAACAAATGCAAGACAAAGACAGGAAGTTGTGCTCGTGCATATGTATAGAGCAGGGAGTGATTGACAGACGGGACAGTGAAGAAGGGAGCCCCGGCCCGCTCCGCTCTGGCCCGGATGCTGATGAAACATGCAGGGCACGAGGCTATTGGAGAGCTGGCTAAGACAGAGAGAGCTCTGAGGCGGAATGGACGACCTGGAACTATGCTGGCTGGTTTCCTGGCGGTCGCAGCTGGAGCTGGAAGTAAACAGAGAGAGAGAAGGAGAGAGAGAGAGAAAGGAAGAACCCTCTCCAGCGCCCCCTGAACTATGCCTAAAGGCTGACATTTGGTTTTAAAGATAAAATGCAATTCATCTACAAACTCCTTCTGTTGAAACAATGACATTATCAGTGTCTGTAGCAGTCCACCCATACATCACCTTAAAGTGGAATCTGTGGAGAGTTGGGGTAATTTTCGTTTTTTTATACCAAGCAAAGATTTGATGAAAAATCAAACACAGCATGCAACAAAAAAGGAATGTCACGTCAAACCCTGGATTTCATCAAACAGTTTGCAAGCACAATATCTAAAGAATATTGCTCAAACATGTAAGAATCATCAAAATAAAGAGAAAAAAATTACATTAATAAAAAAAATAAAATGAAACACAAAAAATGACTGGGGATAGCAATTACATCCGAGGTGAATAAGCCTTTTATAGTGTTTGCTACATTTGCGGGACATGGAGATATCGGGACCAATGTAAGGATACATGCAAAGTGATTTGCGTAAACAGGGACTTTAGAGATCACTAAAAATGTGGCGTATATAAAGAATGTTTTTCACCCGACGTTCTGCACCCGCTATTAAATTACCACTTTGCCACCATTAATACATTTAAATGATATTGCAATGTATTCAAATGATGAAAAGAGCATGGAATTGGGCGGGGATCTGGAATACTAAGCAGGCGCAAACATTCTAATAAGATGTAAGTATTTTGTCTTGCACTTAGGCAATTGCTGACCTCACGAAAACTTAGCACCTTCTCTGACGAGGTGCAAACAATTGTAGAAGTGAGTAATTAAGAGCTGTATAAAAGCACACACCTTCAGAGACCTGTCATTGGCCTCAGGGTGGCTGCTGTGGTACACTTCCTGATGAGACGACATGTGGCTCTTGCTGAGGACAGGCAGAAAAACCTTCGGAGGAGAAGGGCAAGACAGAGAAGACCCTGCATATTCAAACCCAGGGTCAGTTTGTTTGGGATGGATTGTCCTCTCTGCTTGCCTCTTCAGCGGTGTCAGCTGTGACGTGGATGGTGACCCTCCTCCTTTTCCTGCTGCATGCCTGTGCTGCGTTACGAGTTTCGCTTTTGTTCGCCGTCACAGGTCCTGCCACCTTTTCATCACCTGGTTGATTGTCCTTCTGGTAACACCGACACCATTGACTTTCTCCACTATAGAGGACCATATGGTCTCTTTGGTAGCATAACTTATGTTGGCTGAGGTTTTTCCAAATAACTCAATTTCATGCTGAGTGACTCTCAGCTCCTCCCCAGAAAACTTTTATTTTACCTGTCTGAGTATTGAGATACATCCCTCCATTTCTGCAATTGCCAAAAATAATTATGTGAATGTACTAAAAAAGATTGAGAGTGACTTAAGCAGATCAACGTTACTACCAGCATCGGTTCCTGCCCATATTGCCTTAATTAAAATGAATATCCTCCCACATATTAATTTTATTAGCTCAATGCTCCCACTGCCTCCACCAGGGAACTATTGGTTAAAACTCGACTCTTTATTGAGAAAGTTTGTCTGGAATGGTAAATGTCCTCATATTAAATGGTCTGTATTACAACATAACAAGCCACAAGGCCCAAACTTGGTATAACTAAATTATACCACTGGTCTTTTCAATTACAGGCACTAAACTATTGGATGAACTCAGCTGTGCATTCTTCATGGAAAGAAGTAGAGCAGGAATTAACATCACCCATTAGACTACAAGATATATTGTTCTCTGGTCTCAATTACAGAAGTGCTCTATGCTCTTTGGCTCCATAATCGCATATACTTTGCAAGCATTTCTTGTAGTGGAAAAATTCTTGAGTCTCAAGGTCAAATGGCAAATACACTCGCCTATTTCGAATAATTCTAATCTTTTATCTGGTGGTAGACCCTTTACCCTTGACTCGTGGGCCCGGAGAGGCATACTAGTGTTAGATGATATCGCAGGTCATGAGACTATCCTAGAGTTCCAGGACCTAGTTTCTCGTTTTAACATTCCCAATACTACTCTGTTCTTTTATTTTAGACTAAGATCTGCATTGAAAACATATGGGGTTCCCTGGGGTCCTAACTTAATTTGTCATCCAGTAGTGGATTGGGTCCTGGGGGTAACGTCCAAGGGCATGGTCTCCACATGTATACCCGTCTCGTAGCACACTCTTCTTTCTGCTCAAAAGCTATGGGATAAAGATCTAGCACAGTGCCTTGGAACTATAGATTGGGAAGCGGTGTGGGAAAATATTTTTGGAGTGTCAAAGAATCCTAACCATCAATTTATACACTACAAAATTTGTCACAGAACCTATATGATGCCTCACAAGAGGCATTGTATGGGGCTAGTGCCCATGCCTTTAGTTATCTGTGTATCCTGGGAATACCTGAAACCTTGATACATGTGCTGTGGGACTGTCCGGACGTGCAGTTTTTGAGGACAGGTACTGACACCTTGCCCTGTTATTGGGAGGCATTTCTTTTAAGGAGGCATTATTTTTCAGACAGAATAAATGCCACCCTACTGATGAGGAGGGACTCTGAAAATACGATCAAGGACTTACTGTTATCTTGATATTTATTTATATATTCAATTATTTATTAATAATTTAAGGCCCATGTGAGGGTAGGGGGATGGAAGGGGTGGGAAAATTTTTGTTCTCTTCACTATTTGTAGTCTTTTTGTATAAGCTTGTTTAATAAAAATGTAATTTAAAAAAAAAGAAAACTTTTCTTTTCCGTGTGCCAAGAAGACTTTGCTGCCCTTCCTTTGACATATTTTTTTGGTTTGGTTTAAGTTTCGTGCTCCACAAATGTCATACAGCTCCTACTGCTCTCTGTACTCCTAACTCACCTCACCTCTGGGCTGTAAGTGCGGCCGCTAAATAGACCGATGCACAGGCGCCGCTCATTGTGACCTTTATTATCATGATTGAGGCTCATTATTTGTGCGTGTTGAGTAATTTGCATCTTAAGCTTGCATAGGCCTCAGTGCAAAATAATTGCCTGGCCGCTAGGCTAGATTTTGCAGCTGCAATTGTTTGCACTGTGCCTATCCTTACATCAGCCCCATAATCTCAGAGGACAAGGCAGAGAAACTGGATAGTATGCTATGAGTCTGAACACAGGAAGAAAGGATTTATTGAAGCACCAAAAAAGATGAAATTGAATACCTCATTCAAATGAACAGTCTGCAACATTATTGTGTTACAATATCCAGAGTCTGTGTTTTGATGCTGGGATTGAAAAGTACCCCCTATTTCTTAGTCTGTTTTTCATATACCTTTGTCTGTCTGGCAATGATGGTTTGAGCTTGGCATACAAGTTACTGTGAAGCAAGTGGTAACCAATATATTATGTGATAAAAATAAGTTAAGACATATCTTACTGTATAAATAAAAACGTATTTATTTTTCTAAATGTAATTATTTTGGTCAAAAATAACTAGAAAAAAATAAGAAACAAGTCCCAACACCAAAAACTACAATACTACAAACTGCTACAGTGTGTGTGTGTGTGTGTGTGTGTGTGTGTGTGTGTGTGTGTGTGTGTGTGTGTGTGTGTGTGTGTGTGTGTGTGTGTGTGTGTGTGTGTGTGTGTGTGTGTGTGTGTGTGTGTGTGTGTGTGTGTGTGTGTGTGTGTGTGTGTGTGTGTGTGTGTGTGTGTGTGTGTGTGTGTGTGTGTGTGTGTGTGTGTGTGTGTGTGTGTGTGTGTGTGTGTATATATGTTATGGACCGATGCTGAAATCAGGCAGTTGCTAAACTGCCCGGGAAGTTCGCGAAGTGCCCAGCTGTGGTGGGCAGATGCCGAATTACCATAGGATTTTATGTCATTTCAGCATCTGCCCAGGCAGTTCATCAACTGGGCTGATGGCAAAGAAAGATTTTTAACAGATACAGCATACTACTAATAGAGAGTGAATTACCTCTGTTGCCTTTAAGCGCAAAAGTGCACCACCATCAAGCCACCCATTGCCAGGTTTATTTAAATAACTTAAATACTTTCTGACAATGCTAGTTTATAGCAATGGTACTCAACAAAATATCAATGTACAAGGTTATTTTCATCATGGGTTAGATATAGAGAATAATTGGGGGGAAAAAACAAGTCCAGAATAAAATGTAACAATATTTTATTGTATTCTGATGGCAGTAATTCAATATAGATCTCTGTGTAGAGTTCAGTTGAATGAGAGATCAAGCAATATCAGCAAGAGACTAATAATCACAGTTTAAACGTGTAAAAGCCACCCAGTTAAATATAGTCACCTGAAACTCAGGAAGAATGCAGTGCCAAACAACTCATTTATCACAGCAATATTAATCGTATTTTGGGAATATAACTGGAATAGAGAGGAAGTGCTGCACGAATGAATGAAAGATGTTGATGAACTGCCCGGGCAGATGCCAAAATGACATAAAATTCGATGCTAATTCAGCATCTACCCACCGCAGCTGGGTACTTTGTGAACTGCCCGATTTCAGCATCGGTCCATAACATATATATAGTCTGCTGATAACAGTTTTTTTTTTTCTATTGATAAGTGTTGATTAGTATTGTGATAGGGTGTAACCACACCCAGAGTTATTTGTTGTTGTTTCCAGGCGTTTTGTTGTGATTTAAATGTATTTTATTTGTGCTGTTGTTTTGGGTTGGCAGGGAAGGGTTAATTGCCTCCCTTGCCAAAGAAATACATGTGTAGAATATGCCTGTGCTAGACTGAATGATTGACAAGCAATCAAGCTCAGGCACGGCTGTATAAAAGAGGCAGGAACTTCTCTGTCAAGGGAAGGGGTTGAAGGGAGAAGTCAATGTTATTGAGAGCAATTGTATATGGGGTGAGTTATTGAGTAAGGTAAATGTTATTGGTGTTTAGGGGAGTATTATGGGGCAGTGTTTCAATGAGAGGTTGCATGTTGGAGGATTTCCTACACCTTGTAGAAGGGGTAGGCCTATCCCTCCCTTGATTTTTATTACAGTTTATAACAAGAACAAATCTATAAATTATACCTACAACAAGAGGACATTAAGTAATGATCAAATTATCATTGATCCAGGAGGAGATTGAATATTGTATATACACAATTATACAAATAAATCATACAGATTAAATAAGTCATAGGTTGTTTATGCTTTATGCTTTTTTACATGTCAGTTTTTTTTTAAAGTATTAAGGTACTGCTTGATTTCTTCTTGGAATAAAATAAAGGCTGACTTATATTTTAGAAACTTAGTGTGGTGTTTATGGTATTTCCGTAACAATTAAAATATGTATCCTGTAAATCAAATCATTTTACATCTTGGAAACCAAACTATATAATGTTTCAATCATATTTTAAATGGTTGCTACATTTTTCAAAATAAGAAACATTCTACATCAATCCAGAATACTGTGGTATAACAGCATTCTTAAAAGAGGAGGCAAAATGTTACATCAGTGTTAAAAATAGTGACGCCCTCCCTTCAAGGTAAAACATAGAAGCAAGTGGTCTGAATCAACAAAGTTGAAAGGTCATATCACATGACCAGGAACCATCCAATTAAAATCAAAATATTCAAGCAACGTCAAGTAGATTTAAAAAAAAAAAAAATTGTTTAAGTGTTTGATGTTTATTTTAGTGGATAATAAATAATTCTAATTAATAGGAACTGCACTGTTGGGGGTGGGGGTGGGGGTGGTAATGGTTAATACACCCATTCTTCTACTTTAATGGTTAACTACCAGTACATACTGAATGAGACTATTTCTATTTTTCAAGACAAGCTTATGATGAAGTGAAATTGGACGGAAACTAGTAAAGGTCAGGTTTAGTACTTTAGTAGATGCCTCTCATCTCTGAGGCCTGTGTGCGCAATGAGATCTGCTCACCTGCAGTGCCTCCTCACCACCAGATGGCATCACAGTGGTGTGTCGTTTCATTTATTGCAATTGCATCCCCCTAATAATCAATGCAGCTCTTCAAAAAGCTTCTCTGAATGGGCTACAGACAATCTGGATCTCACCAGTGCTTCTATTAGCACTGCAGGGGAAGCTACAGACACTGCATTATAATCTGGAATGACAAATCCATCATCCTGGGATCTGGAACACAAAATCTCCATAAACTACTCTTGGTTATAAATGTTTGTGCTAGACCTAATACAAGCAGAAAAAAAAAACAGTTTAATAATACATTGGAAATACATATTACTAACTCTAAATTCATATACCAAAACTGCCATCTGTGAACAGACTGAAGCTCAATTCACTAAATGCTTTAATTAATAATTCCATCAAAAAACTAAAATTTGATGTTTTATAAAAAATATTTCCAAAGCAGACCTGGATCAAAAAGTCACTATAGTTTTAATTCTAGCGAGTGGATATTTCCATTTAGGGGACTTTTGAACAAAACAAAACAGGCAACTCATATAATTGCATTTATTTATGCTATATGCACTAGTATGTGTACACTGAAGTGGTAACTTAATTACTTTGCTCATATTTTTCATACAGCACAATTAACTCAGAACTGCTCAGGGATATCTAAGTTAAGTAGTATATTAATTTTAAATCTGATAGTTTTACAGAGCCTAATAATACCAGTGCAATACATTTCTCAAGCATTCAGTTTATCTCATGAAGATCCAGCAGGTGCTGAATGGCTTGAGTAAGTTTGTATTGTTCTGGTGAGGCAGTTGCTTTAAATTATGCTTCCTAACAGAACAACAAACACAGTTTTTACAAGTTTTTTTTTCAGTGCCGCATGCTGCAATATAACAATTATTAGACCATTAGAAGCCTTAGTGGCAGCCCTTTAGTCACTTGTAGTTACTTCTGGAATTTGCTTCCCAAGGCTTGATTGAAAAAGCATTCATTCATTTTTGTATTCAAATTAGATTCTAAAATACAGGCCAGTAAGCAAAATATACAAATTAGCTTGAATGATAGTTGGTTTATATTTAGTTTCATTTTACTGATGCAAATGAATGCATTAGTAATGCAAAAGTGTTTATCGACACACATTTGAACACATTTTGCTTGGTTTTGCTATAGAGGCTGCACATAAAATGGATTATGAATGGAAAAACAAAATATTAAAACAGAAAACACACACGATGCAACATCCCGATTTACAAGTATGGAAATATGTATTTTGTAATATGCCAGTGATTGTCAGTACTATAGAGGTTTTTTTTTTTTTTAAACTGGTGGTATTTTAACCTATTTATGATTAAAAGAAATGTTGTACAGTATTTAATATATTTAATAAAAAGCAACAATTTTGGCATTTTCAACAACAGAAATTCCACATAACATACAGCATGGTTGGTACATAACAAACCTCACAATGACATTTAACCCAGTCCTGTCAACAATAACAAAAAATGAATATGCAATAAAATGAAAAAAGCAGATCTTTTTGTTTCTTTGTTTTTACTGTAATGGTAATCTATGCTATATGAAAAATCATCACAGAAATATTAAAACACTGCCATGGATTTCATTCACTGTAATGCTGGCATTGTAACTTTGTAATGTAATGGGTTGCTCTGAGGGAATTCTCAATTACAGATCCCCTCCATGTAATCATTCCAATATAACAACTCCCTGTGTCAGACTTTCATTAGCTAACTGGAGGATTTCGACCCTGGGGAGAATAATGGAGGTTCTGAGAAACCAGCATATTCAATTATTTTACAGGGTCAACACACACACACACACACACACACACACACACACACACACACACACACACACACACACACACACACACACACACACACACACACACACACACACACACACACACACACACACACACACACACACACACACATATATAGTGCATATATAAGACATGCCACCAACAGATTACAAAATGACAGCCTCTTAAGCTTGTTTTTAAAGTAATTCTAACGACATTTTCCCACAAAGCTCCACTAATGCACTTCATTCCTGACCTGAACAACTATTGCTGCCATTCAGTCCAGACCTCTGTCGAGCAGAGACTTCAAATCATGACATTATCTTCATAAAAGATACAGAAGAGTTATTATGAGAATAATGAACGAACTTAATTGAGCAAGCAAAAAGATAGGCCTTGAAAACACCCATGCACATAGTGCAGTAACTGTTTCAATAAAAAGACAAACAAAACAATGAAAGGAAGCATTCAGGATGTGGTGGGTAATTACATCAACTTGGGACACTTGATTATCACTGGAATTGACCAAGCTAAACATATGACAAGAATAGAGGGCTTGTGTAAAAGTTTGAAGTAGAGGGGACAGTTAGAAACACCTACAGTAACTTTGTCAGAGGTGGAGGGCCACCATGGGCAGACAGAATGGTACTGGTTCAACATGATAAGCCTGCAAGGAGTTTAAATAGTACTGGAGTGATACATTGTCACCATATTTCTCAAGAATATTGCCTCCTACTAAGAAGTTAGGGGTGGAAATCTGCAGTGAAGCCTGTTCCTCAAAATGGCCCTTAAGAGTCATCACTCTTAAGATGAATCACTGTGAAACATCAGCAACTGTACAATCTTGGATACAGAACCACCAGCCCATTTTCAGACCTCTATCAAAGTCTGTCAAAACTGCCCATCTGTCTGATTTAATGTATTACATAATGCCAGAGATGTTTATGAGGGGCAACACAACATGAAAGTGTGTGCCAGACATTCCCATATATAATACAAACCACATATAAATGAGACTAACTCTGAAAGAAAAAAAAGTGATTTAGGCAAAAGGAAGCAAAATGAGACAGACACTTTGAAGAAAAGCACAGACAGCAGATAAATGGGACTACTAATCACAGAGATCGAAAAAGGCAGATAACAAGATCAAGACGTTAAACAGAGGAATCTTCAGGAATATTCTGGTAATACTTTGGAACTCATGTCAGGACTTGGCAGAAGAACGGATACTTTGTGATAGTCATGAATAGAAGCTATATTTACACTGTGGCCAATGCAAAAACATCGTATTGCACTTTTGTGACGTCAAAAAGTCATATTGCACGAGAAGCTCAAGAAAAAACTGCTTGTCTCACAAACTCAGCATGTTGTCCTGTTTTGAAGACCCAGCCGACACATTTTCTGAAGAAAAGTGCTGGAAACAGGAGTAATGAAGAGGAGTCGAGCGGCACTACAAGCAAAAGAAGTGCCGACAACAAGCATCCGATCAGCAGCAAAAAAAAAACAAGAACTCGAAAACATGAATCAACTGCTGAATCAGCTGCAAACGCTAATTTGGCGCTTACAGCAGAAGAAACATTGATGGACATTTCTTGTGACGAGACACTAAGCTCAGTTTTTGTTGTTGACAACATCTTGCTAACTTTTGGATTTCTGTGTGACAAGAATACCCAGAGTTATCATCTGACTTTTCCGTCAACCTACCTTATATTTTAATTTGCACTCACTTTTTTCAACCAGAGAACACACCTAACTGTTGAAGATGACCTTCGTCTTTACCTCAGCCACACGGAGCCCCAGTTTCAAGCATTTGTGTTCATCCATGCAAGCTCACCCCTCCCATTTAAGTAATGTCATTTTTTTTTAATCTATGATTTTTATATTGTTGGCTGTAAAAAATAAGCAATTAATATTAGTTTTGTTGATATTGCCTTGTAATGCAGGTTTTACTTATCATTACTAACTTTTCTGCAGTAACACGGGGCAGTGGGGTCGCAAAGAAATTTTTATTGGTAGAAGCGGGTTGCAGTACCGCGAAGTTTGAGAACCGCTGCTATAGAGAGTGTTTGTTGTCTGGTTTAAAAAGTTCTCCCGTGACAGTTTTTTTTTTCAGATGAGACTCGAGTTCATTCAAATACAGTGTGTATTAGATTTACAAATAATTCTCTCAAATGGAAGTTTGGGAAATTATTTTTCTGAAACAAAAAGAAAACAATTAAGGTTGCAAAATGTAAATCATCAGATTTTTCTTTTTAGTTCTGTATTATTTTTTCTTTCAAAAACAAACAAAACATGGGGAAGCTTTACACTTTAGTTAATACTTAATGGATTGTCTACAAGTAGAGTAAACATACTGTGATGGGAAAAACAGCAACTTTTTTTCACTGTAGTACATTAGGAGTCAAAAGCAGACACAAACACTCATGATAAACTTTGAAATACTGCCTATGAATAATTTATTAACATATTAGCTACTTATATGGATGACTTTGTCATTGAAGCATCGCAAGAGTGAAATAAGTTGCCAAATTATGACACATACTTCTTAAAAATGTTTGGCTTACCAGGAGGTGGACGGGAAATCACGTCCCAACCATCAACTGAATTCTCCCACTGTCCTGCTGTTTGGATCGCTTCCTAAACTAGCACAAGCAACATTTTCCCTCTAATAGAAGAGCGCTCGGAAAACCATAAAATGAAAGCGGTTGCACATTTTAGATAGGTGCTTTGTTCCTAAAATTAACAAGTGGTATGAAACACAGGGGGGGCAACTGCCCCCCCCCCTGGTCCCCCTAAATGTCGCCCCTGACACCTTCCCCTACGACCCTGGCAGCCTCCCAGTAGGTCTCTAGGACGCACTTGGGGGCAGTGGCGTAGTGATAAATAAAAAAGTGTCTAAACTCCCGTTTGGTGCTCCAGGCCAGGGTTTTAATTGGGTTTGGAAGACATCAGGGGCAAAAATGAAAGACATTAATTCTGGCACTCAGTTCCACAGGGACAGTGACAACACTGTTTTAAGAATGATTTGGGTTTTGTAAATACCACAAACTAAAGACTCTTCAAGGCAAACAAAATGCAGACATGTTGTGGGTTAGGCTGATGTAATTAGTTAGCTAATTGATTGCTCCTCTGTTTCAAACCTTATAATCCTGGCAGAAAGCAATGGAAGCCAGGTGGAGAATGGAAAAGTAACCAGGAAGAAGAAGAACATAAGAACATAAGAAAGTTTACAAACGAGAGGAGGCCATTCGGCCCATCTTGCTCGTTTGGTTGTTAGTAGCTTATTGATCTTAGAATCTCATCAAGCAGCTTCTTGAAGGATCCCAGGGTATCAGCTTCAACAACATTACTGGGGAGTTGGTTCCAGACTCCAGCAATTCTCTGTGTAAAAAAGTGCCTCCTATTTTCTGTTCTAAATGCCCCTTTATCTAATCTCCATTTGTGTCCTTGTTTCTTTTTTCAGGTCAAAAAAGTCCCCTGGGTCGACATGCTTGAATCAGATCACCGCGTAGTCATCTTTGTTAAAGCCTGAATAGAATCAATTATTTTATCCTGTCTGCATTGACATGCCTTTTAAACCCAGGATAATTCTGGTCGCTCTTCTTTGCACTCTTTCCAAGCAGCAATATCCTTTTTGTAGCGAGGTGACCAGAACTGAACACAATATTCTAGATGAGGTCTTACTAATGCATTGTAAAGTTTTAACATTACTTCCCTTGATTTAAATTCAACTCTTTTCACTATATTTCCTAGTAGAAGAAGAAGGAGGAAGAAGAAGTGAGGAGACGCAGTATTGTTTTGTTGGGTTTCTTTCAGCCAAGTATAATTTTATCATTTGGGATTTATTTACTGAGAAACCGTGATTTTGAAGAATGTGTTTGCGTGGTGCGATATAGAGTAACATATTTGCATTCTATGACAGTAAATTTTCTGTGCAATATTACTGTGTGCAGTATATTGATTTCGGCAACTATTTTGGAGTTGGATTCTGGCCAAATCCGCTCGCTGTGTTGTAGTGAATCTGAATGTGCTCCGGGCCTTCTCGATCGTGGTAACTGGTTTTATTCCTTTGTATTCATTTTTTGTTATTCTTGGTATTTTAACTGGTTGTATTAGTATTTTAATATCTCTTATTAAATGTGTTTTAGATCTATTAAAACCATTGTTTTTTATCTATTGTAATCCCCTTTTCCCTTTCTCCCTCCAGTTCCCAGTCTGAGATTTTAAGTCTGTGACAGCCTCCTCCACCATTTGATTGCAAGTGTGTTTAAGTATTGGTTTATTGATTTATTTAAGTATTATATTGTTTAATTGCACAATTTGTTTCCCTTTCTTATTTATATCTGTCAATTTATTCATGAGTGTTATGGTTTTGCTTTTGCCTTTTTCTCTTTGTTTTGATTAATTGTGCATTTTTTAAAATATTTATTGTGAGGTTGGCTGTAGGATTGACTTATTGCTGTATCCAATAAAAGCCAGATTCAACTGCATTACCGTATGTTGCATTATTTGGGGGAAAATACCTAAGGTTATTGACCTGACTACACAGATCAAAAGAACAGTTTGTTAATTTCCTGGGTGTAACTTCCCAGGATGGCATACTAGCTAAAAATCGCCAGGCATTACATAATTGAAAACGCCACTCAGACGTCCAGGTTTTATTCACAAGTTGCAATTGCAGTTGCAGTAACAGGTGGCTGGCACCAGGATACCAGGTATGGTAACCCTAGTGCAGGAGGTACACAAACACTGTAATACAAAAAAGTCAAAACAAAACAGTGGGAAAAACACAGCTAGAAAATAAAAGTTCACTATACAGTTGGCTTTAGCGCTGCTCCCACTAAAAAGGGAGGTCCTGCTGCAGGGACACTCCTAACACACCCTCTGTAAACTGTTGTGGGATTTACATCCCCTAAGCTTTTCCCTATTCTAAGAACTGGAACCCTGGTTAAACACACTGTAGTCACATACCGGTATTTGGTTCACTCACCCTGGATGTACACACAGGCGTGAGGCTTCAGGCTTGATGGAACAAAGAACAAAGAACTGGCTTTCCAGTTCCTTTTTAAACCATGTGGCTGGGGCTTAATTAACCATCTCCAGCCACATTTTACACATGCAGGTGTAACTGCATCACCGCCGACCCCGTGTCGACCAAGGCTGTGCATGGAACCCCCTCCACTCGGACCGGGTTGGAGCAGGTCCCCCACTGAGGTCCTCCCCACGACCATGCTGGGTCCTGGTGTAGCTGTGGTGCTGTCAGTGACTTATGGGGGGAATGGAGTCCCACTCCCCCAGCTGTACTGTCAGGCTCCCCTGGCTGTCAGGGCTTCTGATTTTTGATTTTAACCAATAAAAAACGATAAAACACCCCCAACACACACAAAAAAAAAAAATAATTAAATCGATGTATAGCCATAAACACCTGAAAAACAGAGGCAATGGTTAATCAATTCATATTGACCACCCCTTTCCCATTAGAAATAAAAGCTACTACCAAAAAAAAACGACCTTTCCCAGTGCAACTGGGCAATGTCAGTCTTTCCTGACTTGTATTTATCATTCGTTCTGAATACTACTACCAACTACTGAGTGGCAGTACACTGCTACACTAAAACGAGATTATGGGAGTGGAGGCTTGTATTACAGTTAAGATACAGAGATGTATTACAGTTAAGATACGGAAGATTTAAAACAGAATTGCAAATTGTGGCGAAATGTAAAAAAAAATGTCTACACACAAAAACCCCAGAGGAATGTGCCCGTGACCATAAGGATTTTGTTAGGCAGCAAAGGGAAGGTACAATTTAAGTGTGCAAGTACTGTGTTGAGTTACATATAGTGACAAAAAATGCCCAAACATTTTGAAAACATTTTGAAAACACTAATTTCATACAGTACATAAAAAGTAAAAGCATAGGAAAATAAAATCATTTTATATGAATCATTTAGCCACATTAATGATTAACTATTAATGTGGCTAAATGATTGATAAATAAATAAATAAATAAATAATGTAGCTATAGTCAGATTGGAGTTACAAGGAAGAGTTGCAAGGTTCGCTTCATTGCCAGCAGGTGGCGTCTGTTCCTCGATTACTGGATTTCCGATATGCTGTGTGGGGAAAGCCTTAGTAACGAAAGAGTTAACGGTGGTGCCTCTGCTGTGTTTCTTTTTAGGAAAAGCGCCTGAGAGACAGAGGGATGCCGAGCTAGGATAGGAAATATAATACTGCAGATCACTGTGAAGGAGGAAAACGCAACATGGAAGGCTGTGAAATGTATCGCCTCGTTGCGGATTTTATTTGATGTGAATACCTGAAATCAAAAATCTTGATACACATTTATTTAAAGCTGAATAATGCGGCTGGAAATGAGCAGGTCCGCAGCCCTCCTGCTCTGTTTACTGGGCTGTAATGTCTGGAAAGCGGTAACCAAAACCTTGCAAGAAGAAAACGCTGCTAAAGGTGGGTGGAGTAAATTGTTTTACAAACAAATACATTGATAAACGAGTATAAATATACAAACTATTAATTTATTTTAACTTGCATGTTTGAAAAAAGAAAAAAAATGCTAAAGGTGGGTGGAGTAAATTGTTTTCAAACAAATACATTGATAAATGAGTATAAAGATACCAACTATTAATTTATTTTAACTTGCATGAAAAAAGAAATAAAACTGCAGCACAATTAGCTACTTGTGAAAATGTAGTGGTAAAAAAGGAGTTTAATTATATGGTTTTGTATGAAGTCTGAAAAATACACATGCCTCTGGCTTTAAAAAACTCAAATTCGATATAGTTTTGGTGGAAGTGGAACTAGTATTTCAAAAAAAGCTTATATTAAAGCTACTGTCCTTTCTCCCAACGCACTTTCAATGTTCAAAATCAGCCAATCAGTGCTTTTCCAGATCCATCATCAGAACTACAGTCGGAAAACGCTCGAGTTTCTGATTATATGGGTGAAAAAAGTAAAAAAAAAAAAAAATTAATAAAAATTGGATTGTACACTTGATAGAGCTGAGATAGACCCCAGGTTTAGCTCAAATGTTTTTGTTTTGTTTTATTAAATTCTTTGTTTTAGTTTTTTGGGTTCATTGCCGCAGCTGAATTTGAATAAGAACAGCCCGTGAAGCACGAGCC
Source organism: Acipenser oxyrinchus oxyrinchus (assembly GCA_030684275.1). Taxonomy (NCBI): domain Eukaryota; kingdom Metazoa; phylum Chordata; class Actinopteri; order Acipenseriformes; family Acipenseridae; genus Acipenser; species Acipenser oxyrinchus. The sequence continues at coordinate 58,057,417 of CM060250.1, forward strand.
ATACAAATACAATACTACATATTTACTGGATTTTAATAATACTATATTACAATGTATGTGCTAAAGTTAAATGCGCGATGTTAATACAAATATGCACTGATGTTGTACATTGGTGAAAAAAAAAAAAAAGATACTACACATGTATCATCAGAAATCTTCATTACCGCATCCATATTTCTTTTTGTTTAACCAAATCCATACCCACCGAAGAGGATGATGTTTTCAAGGAATATCCATTCATATTACTGATAATGCATTAAAAAAAAAAGTACAGCACTGCGTATTGCACTTGGCGGTTCCCTCACAGCACTGCAGCAACGGTAGAGAGGTCATATATCTTCCTGTGGGGGTGTGGAAACATCCAGATTGCATTGTTTGAATATATTCAAATGAATCTGAAATAATGGGAACACAGGCAAATTGTATATTCTTGGGTGTGTGTTTTATTTAACGTGTCATTTTCTCGTTGGTGGATATCCTACACAACCAGGAGGTGAATATTAATATCTCAGAACAGTATTTCTCACCAGTACAGTACTGGTACTGGTACTGTGGTTCCTTACTTTTCCACGGTGCAAAATTAATTGCCCTTTTCGAACGGGTAGTCTGACTCACGGAATCGGGAATGTCATCTAAAAGTAAATTAAATGGAATGCCACATGGGATGCGAGTTTACAATCATGCGTTTGTGGTAATATTGTAGTACTATGATCAATCACTACTACAATACATAAACTACAAAACAGAATTGGCTGGTTTTTGTTGTTGTTTACGTATTGTAACGCTCTAAACTTAGTAGTTATATTTAGATGGCCAATATATACAATGTGTGTTTCAATTGTAGGCATAAATCGTTTGTCACCCAGGCAGTCTACAGGAGCTTGTTTACATGCAGTGTGGGGTCTGTGTTCTATCTGTCAAACATGATTCCATAGCAAGAAGGGAGCAGTAATCATAAAAGAATTCAACTTCACAGATTGGAGGTACACTACAATAAAACGTACAGTACAAGTAGTTAGTTATAATGTTGCATATAATAATAATGATATATATATATATGTGTGTGTGTATATATGTGTGTATATATATATATATATATATATATATATATATATATATATATATATATATATATATATATATATATATATATATATATATATGTATATATATATATATATATATATATATATATATATATATATATATATATATATATATATATGTGTATATATATATATATATATATATATATATATATATATATATATATATATATATATATATATATATATAATCCACAATGGCAAACAAAAAAAACAATATTTATTGGACAGGGATTTATGTAAACAATTCATTGTTAGTTTAGCCTGGTTTAGGTCCCAGAATGGAAGACATGTTCATTGTTCTATTGCTTCCAATTCAAAACAAACTGTAGAGTTTAGAAGTCAGTTTTTTTTTTAAATTTTTTTTTTATGTAACCTGGTATGTGGTACTACATAGTAAACACATGCACAACTACTGTATCAGTAAAAAAAAAAAAAAAGTAATTTCTTTCAGTAGCATCAGGTGTGAATCGATACAAAAATCAAAATATGTGCCAGAATAAAAATCATAAACATCTTTCTTCCTATCTGGTGAGTCATCCTGGAATCTGAGTGTGGCATTAAGTATGCAGAAAACAACTCTGTTATTTTCGGAGGTATCCTTGATGAGATAAAGCCCTTGGAGCAGATGGCTTTCCCTTTCTATTTCTATCATCTGGGTGAGCAGGCTCCTCCCTTGAAGTGATTAAGGCAAGTGGTGGAGCTTGCTCCCGATTGCTTAGAGGACTGTGCTAATTAATCAGTGCTGCTGCAGCCGTTGGTGGCGGGGGGAGGGGTGGAGGGAGGGAGGGGGTGAAATGTTAATGTAAGGCTCAGGATAAACTATCATTGGAGCACAGTGCCGAGAAGCATGGTGAAGACTGAACTTCTAGCGCTTCCTAACTTCAGCTGACTGTACCTGTGCATGCTGTATTGTCCTTGCTGAACGTCATGGCAACAGCCATTTTATTAGATGATCCATATCAACGCTCTGTGTGTAAAACCAATCCATTAAAAAGGTGCCTTTTCTGAACAGCTGATTATTTTAGGAACATATTTATTGCAGACATACAGAATAGGGGCTGGATAAAATTCTAACTATGATGGGTTGGGTTTGGACACCCTTGCCCTATACATGTAGGAAGGTGCAGGTACACTAATTCTGTGTAAAAATGTCAGATTGCCTTTAAATGGTTGATTGCATGTATTTAATGTACAACATATATATGCCAGTCGTTGTGGACTAGCTGAGAAGTCAAGGGGCTAGGGGCTGGACTCAATGTACAAAATGTTATTAATGGTTCTAAAGTAAAAATTAAACTTACCATTCACTTTGGTATTTTGAATGGATTGCTTACTTCATTTCATATCTTCTTTTACTCCATGTTAGGTGATCTGTTATTTTTTTTGCTGGATTAACCTGTCGTGATTTAAGATTCTATTCTGTGTTTATGTATCCGAGAATTAACTGGGTTTCTAGTCATTATTATTATTTTTTTATTTGTTTCCCAATTTTGGAATGTCCGGCTGTTATTCAAACTGGCTCATGCATGCAACCCTCGAACTAACTTGGGAGAGACAAAGATGCGTACTCGCGTCCTCCGAAACGAGTGCCGCTAGCCGTCCGCTTTTTTTCACTTTGCAAGTGCACCGTGCAGCCATATCCAAAACTTACATCTTCAGAGGACCACGCAGTTCTGAATTGTGTACAGGCCGTCCTGCAGGCACCCATCCAGCCACAGGGTTCGCTGTTGTGCGGTGAGTCAAGGACTCCCCAGTCGACCTGACCCATACCCAGCCCGAGCAGTGCTTGGCCAATTGTGCACTGCCCCCAAGGAACTCCGGTCCACGGTCGGCAGTGACATAGCTTGGATTCGAACCGACGATCTCCAAGCTATAGGGCGCATACTGCACTCCGGGCGGAGTGCCTTTACTGGATGCGCCACTCGGGAGCTCCCATTATTATCATTGTTATTATCTGATACGGCTGTGTGGTGTTCGATGGCCAAAGTACCTGTTAAATGCGAATTTTGTCCTGAAATATCCAGGTTTATGTAGTTTCACATTATTTTAACCTCTGGACATATCTGTGATACATATCTCTTTACATATCATTTTTACTTCCATTTTACTTTTACTTCATGTTTATAAATCATTTGATCTAATACTGCATGACATGCCCCCAGGCATGCTTTGTTTTTGTTCACAAAACTCCCATTTCTAATTTAGTGATTAAGGTTTTTTTGTTTGTTATTGAAAGAGCACACAAGTACCATAATGGTGCCTTTATGCTCTCACTGTTACTATAAGACGGTGCAGCATATTAAGCAGTCTGCATTATTTATGAATCTTGGTGAGGAAATCTGTTTAGTTGCCTTTCTTTAACTTATGTTTATTATAAATAGTGAATGGTTAACACAATAGCACAATTTACAGTTATTGGCATCTGTTGCTGTATTCTTTTCTTTAATGAAATGTCTATTATGTTTATCTAACTGTACCAATGCTAGGTATTTGTAAAAAAAAAACCTGCACACAATGAATTCTACACCACCAAAAAGTTTGTGATTTATTGCTATGAATACATCTTAAAATAGATTCCCTCTCATTTTCTGTTGTGCAGTGAGCACAACATGTGTCTTGTAGTAACATGCAATACAGTTTTCAAAACTCGCTGTATTACTGGAGACACTGAAGCACAAGTTTGAGAGCAGTTATTTTTTTCGTTGCCAGTATAATGAAAATATTAGAGCTGTTGGTGTTTTTACTGTGAAATGCAGTTTATTGTCCTGTGGGGTGGTGGAGGCGAGTAATTGTCTGCTATCTAGAATTACAAAATGGCCTGGCAAGTACGGTAGGTTTTAATGGGGGAGGAAGCATGTATCCCAGCAACTTAAACAACCTTTGAACTTAGTAATTCAAGGTTTTCCAAGGTTTCATTTTGGTTAAAACCTACTTTTGAAGTTGTATCTCACGGACTAAGGTGACATGGGGTCAAAACAGTGTTAATGGTCTGTTTTTTAAATACCCATAACATGGTACCCCAGAGTGTGTAATTCTGAAGAGATGACAGGGCTCTAACTAGAACAAAAAAATGTGAGCACATTACCCTGTGTTAGCAGCCCTCCATTGGCACCCTGTGCGGTCCAGAATCGACTTTAAGGTCCTTGCCATTACCTATAAAGCCCTAAATGGTTTGGCTCCAGCCTATTTGAAGGATCTTTTAGTCCCCTATGTTCCTGGGTGGCCTCTCCGATCCCAAGATGCAGGGTTGCTGACTGTCCCAAGGATTTTAAAGCAAAAGCCAGGTGGTAGATTGTTCAGTTATTGAGCCCCCGAACTCTGGAATGCTCTCTGTTGCTTAGTGAGAGACGTACCGACTTTGGCAGTTTTTAAAAGGAGATTAAAAACTCACTTTTCCTATACATCTTTCACACTTTAAACCTGATCTTTTGTTCTGTTTTATTCTCTTGTTTTACTGTTTTTATTATACTTTAATGTTTTATTGTACTTAAAGGTTTTTCTCCTTTTGGTAAGTGCCTTGAAATGGCTTGCATGAAAGGCACTCTATAAATAAATACATTTTTGATTTGATTTGATTTACACGAGACCCGTGACTGTCTGTATAACTCGCCATGCAGCAGTGCTTTTACCAAGTGAGCCATTCGAGGACCCTTTTTCATTCATTCTTTACACAAACTATAAACCTGGGTGGTGTCGGTGCCAAAAATAACCCTGGTAGGGAAAAGAAAAAGGTCTTGCCCTCGAACAGATTCCAGTTCAAGGGCCTAGGCATGTTTCAAAATTACATTTAATTCCTTCCATTTTTAAATGTTTATTGTAATGGTATCCTACTTTTTTTTAAAACAGAAACAGTCTTGCCCCAGAACCCCGTTGGGAGCCTGCCTTTTGGATAAATATTTTATTACATTTCAAATTCTGCTCTATGTCGAGAAGATTTAACGATGAATATTTAATCTGCTTTCTTGCATCTGATTGCATTCACGTTTTGTTTTATTTGAAATGAATTTATTCACAGCATCCTGTGGTTAACGTGTTCTTTCTCTGCCCATGAGTTAAGACTTTTTGCAGCAGTGGCATCTTTTGCATTTGTCTGGAGACTGGTACGCTTGGCTAAATAGCTGCTGACCAGAAGCGCTGCATGTGAATCGAGAATAATTTACAACTGCAATCCACCTGGCAGCATGCCACGGCTCATATATAGTTATACTGTATACTATTTTATACAAGATTTGCAAAGCCCCATGAGTGCAGGGGGGGAGCTTGTGCTGTTTGAAATGGACTGTGGCTTTAAATTATGTACTGTAGGTGTGTATTTTGTTCTGACCTGATTTGTTAATTCAGTTGACATGATTGGTGGAATGTTTAAAATCACTTCCAGTTCTTTAGCACAAGTTATTTAGAGTATCCTAACCTTCAAATATATGTTGTCTGTATGCTGCGCTTTGTTTTTACATGTACGTACAGAAGGTGACAGATTTTTTTCACGGTAATGATGGTTCTATTTGTATTTAATGTCGTGGTGGAGATAAATTTAGTCAATGATCTGAAAGAATGTATGGGGGAAAGTGACAGAAGAGTCTGTTTCCTTAGCCAAGACCAACATGAAATATGTCTGCATTTCTCCTCAGTTAAATCTCTATTACATATGTGAGCATGCTGTCCAGTCTCTCCCTGTTGGAATTGGCAATGATCCTATGTTCTAGATGGTGATGGGGGATTAATTGCCTTTTTTGTCAAAGTGCATTTCCAGCATATTTTCCTTGGATTGAAACAATAGATGTTGCCAGTGTTTTGAACATGTTTCATGCAAACTTTTTAGGAAATACTGTTTCAGTGCAGTTAATTTACCTGTAGTCTGAATTGTGATGCTGTTTGAAGGGTCATACTAAATTGTAAACCTTTTTGTTAATAAGCTTTACTGTAGTAGTATAACATTGGTACTTATTTTTCAACCCTTAACAATATTGTGACTATTGGTATTAGTAAAGTTCATAGACAGAATCCAGGACTACAGTATCTTGCTTGACTAGCTGAAGTCGGGTGTCAAAAGTTTAGTTACAGTAAATGTGCAATAAATTAAAACAAAACTAAACGTACAGTAACTGTAAACCTACTACAAACACATCTAGAATTGAGATGAAAATATCCTTTTTGTCTTTTTATTGAGGCGTTTTGCATTATAGTGGATAATATCACTGAGTGCTGACCCTGTTTAAATCGTTTCAAGTGACGTACACAATGATGTCAAGGAAATGTTTTGATAGTGACTCACCAGGTGTGTACGTTTAGTCACAGTTTACCCAAGTTCTCAGAACCTGATCGGTCCAGTGAACAGATTTATGTGCTGCTATTGTAACCTAAGACTTGAAATGACTTAAGGGCCACTTCAAGGCTGTTGTAAGTTAGTTGAATTTTAAATTTTGAAAAAAGGAAAGGAACTGCTATTTTATTTGCAACTTTGCAGTTGAAAGTTAAGTTTTCAAATGTACTGTATATAAAAGCATCCTCTTCCTGTTGCAAGTAGATTTCAGATCTGCCAAAATTTGAGAGAACTGATGGTAAGCCCTTACAACAAATCAAATGAATTTGATTAAAAACATATGTGACCTGCTGTGCAAAGGTAAGCACAATACAATTGGATAAACTGTAACTTGGCACTGACCATTAATAAACCTTAAAATAAACCGGTTAACTAGTTTAGCCTATTGGTTGACAACAGAGCAATACATAACCAGGTTTCATCAATGCTTTGCCTCAGGAAGCACGTTCACAGGTTCCGATAGTATAATGTATAAAATTATTTTTTCAATTTAAACACCATGACTAGACCCCGTTTCAAATACAGTATATCTCAAGTATTGCATGACCTCGTAAATAATAGTCATTAACCTAGGGAAACACTGTCCCATCACAAGTTTCAGCCACCCTGCCCATACTTAGACAGCAATAACAGTGTGAGGATCAACACACATACTGTAGTGTAGGAGGCTGTGTGGTCCAGTGGTTAAAGAAAAGGGCTTGAAACCAGGAGGGCCCCGGTTCAAATCCCACCTCAGCCACTGACTCATTGTGTGACCCTGAGCAAGTCACTTAACCTCCTTGTGCTCCGTCTTTCGGGTGAGACATAATTGTAAGTGACTCTGCAGCTGATGCATAGTTCACACACCCGAGTCTCTGTAAGTCGCCTTGGATAAAGGCGTCTGCTAAATAAACAAATAATAATAAAGTACACTGCATGGGTTATAATGTCCTGGCTTACTTTATGTTGTACAGCGTTTCCCAGATTGTGGCCAAATAGGTCGCATTGTTGACAGACCTCCAGGAAATGTTCCTATTTGTTTATTGCTTGCTTCAAATTAAACTCTTGAATGTTTTGGTGTTCAGCAAACAATAAATTGATAATGCTTTATAACTCCTAGGGTGCTTTGTGATGCAATGCAGCACTGTGGGATTCAAATAAGATTATTTGGATCAGTGTCTCCCAATGTGCTGGTAGTTGGCTCTGAAGTCTTGGCTGCATCTGGCTTAAATTATTTGCATGGATATAATGGACGATTATGTATACTGTTAATTTTTTTTAAAATAATTGACATCATTTTATTATCTATTTTGTGATATGACCCTAACCACTAATTGGATCCATATCCAGAAAGCAGTTTTTAATGAGCTGGGGGGCATGGGGGTGTGTGGCAGTGCAGTTATTGTGATTCACTACAGCTTTCTTGTGTCAATGACAGTTTTTAGGACACTCTAAGGTTGAAATAGACTAGTACCAAAACCGAACTATAAAGAGTTTTGTTACGAATGTTGCTGAAGGACCAGAGTACGCTGTTGGAACTATTTGTATTATAGAAATGAAATCATATTTGATACAGTACATTATTTTGATGATGGAGATTGAAATATCTGTCTGAAATATCTTGTTCCACCTGCACTGCCTTTTCACCTCTAGTCAGTCATTATTTAGATGGGGACAACTTTCAAACAATATCATCATTTTTAGGACACTGTGCTTTTATGGGTGTCTGGCACTCATCACTGTGCAGAATGTTTGTGTTTCTTGTATTCTAGGGAGTACAACACTGAGACATATGGGAACATACCGAATTGTATTTTGTTACCGGTATTTTTTGTGCCTGCTAATGCTGTAGAGAGCATTTCCAGTTCTAGTTAATGACCCCTGTAGCATACTATACTGGAAGTGCTAATGAAGTAATTCTATGGTGCTACCCATATGATGTAGTGTACAGAAACTTGTCAGAAGTAAATATAATGGGCTGATAGTCTATTTCATTATGACAAGTCTTTGTATGTTAAGGAGTGCTCTCTAAGATTGGAATAATTGCTTTGAACTGTTTTTAAATTTGACGGGTCGTTATTTACCGAAGGCAAAGCTGCGGTAGATGGAATTTTAAAGGCTAGGTGAGAAAAGTAGTACTTGAGACTTGTTTTGTATAGGACGTTGGATAAAAAGGTGTTCAAATCAAAATGGTGTTTCCTTCACTTTGTTCATAGGAAAACAAATAAAGCTTTAACCGTTGGGTACCGAAATTAGGATGTTTGCAGTGTAGCATAACAGGAACGGTGTCATTACCGTAATGTACCAAAACTGCAGGTAAACCGCAAAACTGGTGTTCCGACTCATCCATCATTACGTATGTGTAACAGGGCGAGCAGCCCTGTACATTGTTTTGTTTATTTTATTTTAGAGCGCGGTCCCCTCCGCCCTGTGTTTATTTTGTATTGTTTATTTATTTTTATTGTATTATATTTATGGCGGCGGCGCCGGTTGTTTTGTTTATATGGCGGCGCCAGCACATTTGTTATTGTTTAGTAGCGTGGATGGGCAGCCCCATCCACGTAGTAATTAATAAACTCGTCCACGTGTGACAGAGTGACTGAGCGGTGACGTCAGGCAGAAGCAGGAAGGAAACTGCCACCAGGCAAGTACTGCAGTTAAAGGCGCGGCGCTGTTTATTTTAAATAACAAAAATAAATCAAAGGTTTAAACAAAACAGACTGTGCTCACAGAGCCAAATAAAAGGTGTAAACAAAACAAGTCTCGAACACAAACAACGCGATCAGGCTGGGCAGTAGCCTTCACTGATCCTTACGGTTGTCGTTTAGTTTTGTTTTCATTCTCGCTCTCCGTCTCTCTCGCCGCCGCCGCTCTCTCTCTCTAACACCCACAACAACCACCCCGAGCTAGAGAGCTGCAGCCTTTTTATATCGTGGCCGAGGGTTTAACTAGCTTGCAAGTAATTATTCTATTACCCCTCGCCACAATCTGCACGTAGTTTATTAATTACTACGTGGATGGGGCTGCCCATCCACGTTACTAAACAATAACAAATGTACGGCGCCGTCATATAAACAAAACAACCGGCGCCATCATAAATATAATACAATAAAAATAAATAAACAATACAAAATAAACACAGGGGCGGAGGGGGACCGCGCTCTAAAATAAAATAAACAAAACAATGTACAGGGCTGCTCGCCCTGTTACAGTATGTCAGACATTCATAATGAAATGCATATGTAAGTAATCTACTTTTTTCATTTTACTGATGGCTTTTATTTTGTATTCCCATCTACTGTATGGTTGAGGATATACTGTATGCCACTGGTTTCAGTATTCTAGCCTCTAAAAGCAGTAAACCCTATTTGTCAGACTTTACATTCACCAAAATAATTGTGTAAAAAGGTTAATTATCCGATTGGGTGGCTTTGTTTTAAGGCTTATGGAAAAGCTCTTCTGTAGACTGTGTAATTAATGAAATTGAAGTGTTTTGCTCTAAAGACCCTTGTAATTGATTCGTATCTGCTTTCACCAAGTATTAAGTTGATTACACACAGTCAATAACATGTGTGACACTGTGGACCTCCCTTGTGTTAAATGACTAGCCTCCACGTTCCCAATGGGAACATCCAAATTCCAGCAGTGCTAAGGCTGTAGAACGAGGGAAGAGATCAGCATTGATCAGTCTTGACTGTTTTTAACATTAACCACATTTAGCTGTATGGTGCTATTCTTGCAGTATGATGTAGTGACCTAGTATTTAAGAATTATTTTAACAGTTGCTGTACTACAAATGACCAACATATACAAGCAAGGAATCCCTTGTGGAGACACTGGGGCTTAAACAATAATAACATTTTGTACGGAAGGAAAACTTTAAGTCGGTAAACCCATTTTATAGCATTTTCGGGCTTTGAATGCAAAGTAATATATTTGACTGTAGGTACACCCTATTGATGGTTGCTCTCTCATACTGTATGTGGGTCTTTAAACGAATGTATTATGATTTGTTGCCACTATGCTATGTGAATCATTGATTGGCTGAACAAACTGTTGAATTCTAATTGAGTGTTAGAAGAGGGATGGAATGCCATTATTCCAATAGTGTGGGTAGAGGCTTGGAATGTCAGTACTTGTACAGCATTGGTAACTACATTAGGGTAGACTGGTCTTTAGTTCTGATTGTACCTTTGATTAACCTACTTCCAGCGTTTCCTCTAAGCTTTTTAGATGGTGAGAAACTTGCTGTTTTGACTGAGAAAGGGTCAGTTATCAGTGAGAAACCTTCGGCCACGCATGAACCCTTTTAATATATTTTTGTTGCATTATACAATTTTGAAACAATATTCCAACACAAGTTTCTCAACGATTTTACAATTTACTTTAAATTTAAACTAGACATTTATTGTGGCTCTGCCTCTGATTTTGAGTCATCCTGATCCTATGCAGCCCTGTCAGTTATCATAGATAGACTGCATGCTTAACTGTTGGCCTGCCTAAAATTGCTTTATACTACTGCATAAAACACTGGCATCTGCACTGCCTTCAATTGTAACGATACCAAATTCCGGTTTTCGAAAATGGGCAATTCCATTTGTTCCCACTTTTTATCAATGTATTAATAATTAAATATGACATTTGAACATAAATATAATGTTGCTAGTTAAAATAAGTAAATTAATAAATATTACCACAATTCATTTTTTTTTCCAATCAGACTCTTGTTGCTGTAATAGTAAGTGAAGCACCTGAAGACACTTCAGACCTGTCATTATGTTTATAGGCATCACTTGGCTCATTGCTGGCATTAAAATAAGCAGGAAAACCTAAGAATTATATTACAACAGTTCAGAAAACCAAATGTCCAGCACAGTTGTGAGAATCATATTTACAGTCTTCCACTGACACAGTAGTTCAGATTACAAATAAAGGTGTTTTGAAAAGACCTGTTTAGCTTATTGCTGGCATTTATAATAACAATAAAAATATGAAACAGTTTAGTAACAGTCCAGCAATGTCATGTGAGAGTAATCCTATGTACAGCACTCCACAAATTAAGTTTAGCGTTTTACTGGCATTACAATAACCTGAATAAAATATGAAACACTGATAAAGGTGTGTTGACTGACTCATTGCTCTAAAACAGGTTCACTGCTATGTATTACCCGATTGTAATTTAAATAGCGCCCCTTTTAATGTAAACACATAATTAATCCTCTCAGTAGTTTCATAATTCTGCAGTGTTATTTGCGAAATTTAACAAGAGGTGTGTCTCCAGACAGATTGTCTTTATGAAACCAACAGTGTGTAGTGTAGTGACTACATCCTTTACACAGCAAAGTGATCAATTCAGGATTGTATAGCTAGAAAAATAGTTTTGAGCTCATTTCTTCCTCGTCAGAAAATATCATTCAATTAAGAAATGGCCATGGTTTAAAATTGCTAATTATATCTTCATTAAAGGCAGATAGCATGGAAAGAAATAAACTAAACAATAATGAAATACGCAATTAATTTAGCTTACATACTTGGGAATTATACAATGAGTTAAAAACTGTAACGTTCATGAGCAGCACCGCGCAGCACTCTCTATAGATGCTGAATCCAGACACCTGCTTTGCCCACCCTGTACCAGTAGATTCGCTGGTGCCTGAGCGAGTTCTGCACGAGGGAAATCAGAGAATCAGCTGCAAGACAGATGCGAATATGCTTATGTTAATGCTTTGTAAGAATGCTCTCAAAATAATAGGTTTACCTCAAGAGGCTGGAGTCTCGATTTGAGGTTGAAATTCATGGTAATAACTTGCCAAAGTTAGTAAACTTGTAGAAGGTTGTTGCCAGTTACTGCGAAAAATGCACGCATTTTTAGCCCTAGAGGGAATGCTGCCTACTTCACTGTAATTGTGGCTGCTCATTTAATTGGATTACATCTTAATACACGCTTTAAGGTTTCTGTAATCCATTCTTGAGACGGAAGAAGACTAAAAGCAGATATCCATCTATTGGTATCGCTTAAATGAGGGCAACTTCAATCCCAGTTTAGAGCTTAAAATGTAGATTTAACTCAAGCATGTGTTCAGTTAATGTGGATGTGGTTGTGGTTGTACTCCTTATTATAAACATATGCTACGAAAGATTGGGATGGTGCTAGAACTTTAATAAAAACTCTCGGTCTCCATAAGTATTGCATTTTAATTCTAAAAAAAGGAAAGTATAGGCTACGTAAAAAAGTTAAACTTTAGTCTGCCTTTTATAGCATCTAATTTGTTTGTGTTTTTTGGCTTTGTTTGGTTTTTTTATCCCTTAGCCATAAAGCTTGGACAGTCTGTTTGAACTACCATAGGGTATTAGGCTGGCTTAGAGAGCCTTTTTGAAATATCAGCGTAATCAATGTATGGATTGTCCTTCGTTGTATTATTGTTGAAGGCCCCCTGTTTCCTCAAGGGGTTATTTGCCTGTTTACTCCGCTGATTCATCAGGAGTTTTTTAGGAATGTTTTTCATGTTCTATGTGAGCCCATTCCACTCCTTTAAATATAGGCCCATGCTATCTAATGATTTTACTAAATCAGTGGAACACTAAATCTATATTTGTGATTGGGAGACATTTGATGGCACCATTAAACCAGTTTTTGATCAGTTGCATATTTTTGTCAACTGACTTCATGGTTTCAAATAACTGGTATCAAACGTTTCTTGGGGGGGAAAAAATGGTCTAGATAGTGACTATATAACACGGTTTAGAATACTGGAAACATATTGCTTATATTGATGATGGATAATTCTGGAGACTAACACTGTATTTCTTTACAGTAATACAAGTCGTTACAGCTTCACTGTTATGAAATAAAATAACAATTGACTTGCTTGCATGCTCTTGGTAAATTGGTTTCAGATTTCAGACTGAAATCTACATGTGCTTTGTGGGATCATTTTCTCTTTCATAGAATGCTGGAACTACAATATGAGGGTCATCTCAAGGTGAGTTCACAAACGTACAAGTTGCCCAGTTTGTAACTTTTTTTGTTACAATTGTGGATAATGATGAAACCGCTGAGATGCAAGATAACCAGGTTCCAATCTGAACTGGGCTCTCTGCCTGGAACAGTGGAAGTCCCCATGTGAAGCTTATAATATAATCAACATTCACTCAAGTTTTCATAAATGCCTATAGTAGAATAACTTCTTATCTGGTGACAAATGGTGTATTTGAGACTGAATGCAGTACCCTGAAGCAAAACCACTAAAAAAAAAAAATTAAGTATTTTAACACAAAGATGTATGTTATTGGATTTACATTTACATTTCACAGGACATTGCACAAGTACTCTTATTACACATCTAGAGTTTGAACTAACAATATGTCTTCGCTTAGCTAAAACTTTTGAAAACTGAAATAACTGTTGAAACGAAACCACTTTGAGATTAAGTAGGATATCCTGCTGCAGTTGCTTGTCTCTGCAAAAAAAAAAAAAATGGGGTCAGTGAAATGTTGTATTACTGTAGCTTTTATTAGGCAGCATTAAAATAAAATCAAATTAAAGTTGTCTGACTTTTTAAATATATATACAAATACAGTATCACTGACAGTGAATGTACTGGCCTTAAATTAAGTTATGCTGCTAAACCTACACATCTTTGCCTAACTTTCTTCTGCTTTTTGGCGTGCTTTTTGTTGTGCTACGTTTGTGTGGTCTTAATTATTTTTTAGGGGGGTGCTCACCTAAATCAGTGGTGATTTGTGAGCTTGTGACAGTTACTGCAGCAGGTTAAGTGGATTAATTGTATCAGAAGATTGGTAATTTAAAGAGGCCCCATGTTTGATTCCAGTGTCACATGATCTTCATGTGCCCTTTGGAAACATGTCCCAAATGTAAATCATTCTCTGTGAAATTGTAAATAAATGTTTGCTGAAGATTGGTGGATAGTCTTACAGGATCCCCACAGCATCCCCAAAGAATATCAGTCTTCTTTTTTTCTTATTCTCTGATACTCTTGTGCCAAATGTAGTGTTTCATAAGTCTTCTATTGTATTTGTATAACTTCCCCTTGGAGCAGCTGAACTCTTCCTCACTGAAGGAGACTAACCATACCACTGTGTTAAGAGTTGCTTAATTTGTTTACAACCCCAGCTGGTACTAAAACTTGCACAACAATGCCCGTGCCAGCCAAAATATTTTAGAAGTGTGAATTTTCACAGTTCTAATGTGTCGCAAAGAAATAAGTAGAGCGTCATCACTTTAGCATAAGCTGTAATATAGCTAATGAAGTTTGACTGGTTTAGAATGCTGCAAAGCACCTTTTCGTAATACATTTTTTTGCTCAAAGCACAAAAGCAACCAGCTGCTTACTTTATGAAGACAGTCTACCTATACCTGAGAGAGGCAACCAGCACTTCTCAACCAACCTCCCTTGCGATTGTTGACTTGCTTGTCCTTTAGTAACACATTTTATATGAATTGTATGAGGTATATTGTTTAATATATTTACAGGGTAGTATTGTTTACACTGTTTACCTTCAAGGGCAACAGTGTCCATGATTTGCCTTGTGGCTATGAAAGTCATTTTTGTTCTGTTTGCTATAACATCAGATAGGATAAGAGTCACTTATATTTGTTTCTTTATTCGTTTTTTAATAAACCTAAGGAATCCCCTTGGGGGTCGGTACATGCCACTGTAAGTGTTTGAAACTGTATCATTGGATGTGAGGCTGTTGTCTTAAGGGTCTCATGGAGCTGAAGGGCATGCCAATGGATCCCAAGTGACACAGTGCAGCTGCAGTTCAGATTGAAACATTAAACAAAGGAAATGATGCAAAACTATTAGAATGTGCCTGCTGGCTATTTTTTATGGCAGTAATGTGAAAACTTTACAGCTCAGTAATTTGTGTAGAATTTAATGCAGCGTTGTTAACAGTGGTCTTTTTCAATTGCATTATCTTTTTGGGGTACTTTCATCCTTGGGTATCATCTTCCACTTGCATCTAAAACAATACAGTCACATTAATTAACTACGTTATTATTAAGCCTTGTGTAAATCATGATTTCACGGACTGCTTGGAAATCGTGAAATTAGCCCAATACCGCAATTTTTTTTCTTCAATATTCTTAATAAAAATGTATGTATGTGTGTATGTATGTATGGACTGGGGCACTTGTCAGGATAGAAGGGAAAATGAATGGTGAATGGAGCAAAGTACAGAGAAGTCCTTGAGGAAAACCTGCTGCCCTCTGCAAGAAAGCTGAAACTGGGACTGAAGTTCACCTTTCAGCATGACAACGACCCAAAGCACACAGCCAAAGCTACACTGGAGTGGCTAAGGAACAAAAAGGTAAATGTCCTTGAGTGGCCCAGTCAGAGCCCCGACCTAAATCCAATCGAAAATTTGTGGCATGACTTGAAGATTGCTGTCCATCAATGCTCCCCAAGGAACTTGACAGAGCTTGAACAGTTTTTTAAAGAAGAATGGTCAAATATTGCCAAAACATTTCATCTACAGCAGTAATGTGCAATGTTATGTTTTGCATCCTGGCAGCAATATTCCATTAATAGAATTTTGTGGACTATTTTGAGGAGACATCCTTATCATCGATTTCAATTAGGTTTATGTCTTATACATAACCTAAATCAATTTCTGTCACTGCTCTAAACAGATTGCAATTGTCAGATCTCAAGGCATAATTTATCTGTGGACCTTCAGTTGATTGTAAGGAGATGCATGTATTGTACCCTCTGTTTAAAACCAGACCCCTTAATCATTAGCTACACGAATCTCAAACCTAATATGCCTTATCTAAGAAGCAGTAAGTACTTGGTGACTATTTAAAAAAACTTCACTGTGCTGCATAATGTGTGATAAGTTGTGATACAACAAGGAAGACGGTTCTTGAAAATTGTAGCAAATGTTGACAGTGTTTAAAAGGCTGCTTATTTGTGCATTACACCAGGCCTTTTTCTGTAGCGGGTCTAATTAGCCCAAGTGAACTGAAGCCTTACAAATTCTTGCATCAGCAGGCAGAATATAAGCCACTGGTTGTGTGGCATGTAATCATTAGCTTTCCCCAGGGATGTCTGGAGATGTCTGTAGGAAATTTCCCTGATCCCTTCTTTGCACTTGAGCTCTCTTCAGCTATTCCTGGTGCAATTCATTTCTTACAGTGAGTCTGCACTGGTAATGGTTTGCATTAGATTTTGTTTTAATAAATGGAATATAGCCCTCCTTTTTTAAAAGCTCATCAATGACATGAGAACCCTTTTCATCTCCGTCAACTAAGGTTGGAACAGTCATTTTTGTCTGTCTTGATTATTGTATTAAAAAAAAAAGACAAGTGTATTATCAGTGATGTAATTGTGCTTCTGACAGTAAAGCACAACTGTCATCAGGATGTTCTCTCTCTCTCCCCCTTTATACAACCGACTAGTCCTGCATTTGTCCATAAAGAGAATCTGAGGGGTGTAAAATTGCACCTAATTTAATTGTAATGCAGGTTACCCTCGATTTGTGAGAGTGAACACTGGTATGGCTATATTTCAGGAGCCACCACTCAAAAGATGTATCCACCATTTCAAGTTTATACTGATCGTTTTAGCCAATAACCAATCAGTAACTAAAAAATGTTAGCACCCAACCTTACAGCCCAAGGCATGTATTGTTAATGTTACTGTTAATGTCCTTATGAATGACCTGTCTACAGAGACCACTTTGTCTTGACTCGCAAGGCTGTCTGCCGATAAAAAATGCTTTTTAAAGCATTGTATGTTTTTTTATTATTATTATTATTATTCAATGGCAAAAACTTCGTTAAAGTAACGTTAAGGTTTGTTTGCAAATGTCCAAAAGGTTAGGAAATTGCAAGTTAAGGTAGCCACGCAACCTTATCTCTGCACCCTTATGTGTATGTTTCCTGTCATCATCAATGACATGGGCAATGACATCACTACGCACATGACAAATTCTCCCCGAAGACTGGCCATACGGAAGTCATTGTGATTGGTAACATGTTCAGTAACTGCATTATCTTTGCTGTCGAAATGTGCTTTAAGCAACAACATGCAATATGTGAAACCCTACATGTAAGATAACACCCTCCATTAAATTTCACTCCGAAGACACCAGTGAAATAGAAAAGGAATGGTCTGTAGTACTGTATGGTATACTGCTGCTCCATGTATACTGTGGTACACAAAGCAGTGTTTTATGTTTCTTGGAAATCCGCACATTACAATCCACTTCTGCTTTATGTACTTCATTGAACTGCAGAAATCTGCAATTGTACCTAAACATTTCAATGTCATAATTGGCTTCCAGGCATAAGATTGTTAGCAAGAATTCTTACTGAACTGTAAAGTTTGAAAGAAGAATGGGTAACAGTGCAAAAATAAAATGAATAATAATACTGTAGAAAATGCAGTGACTCCTTTTCCCATGTGAAACAGTGTAGTTCATACAAGAAAGCCAATGTTGTGGATTCCAGTATTAGAGTTTGGAGAAATATGGCTTGTGGAAGGTCCCAACTAATTAATTAGCTCTACTGTATTCTGAGTTAATTGGTTTTATTTAGAACACTGGTGAAATATCGAGCTTGACAGCAAAGATTGTGGGAATGCAGTTACTGAACATGTTACCAATCACAATGACTTCCGCATGACCAGTCTTCGGGGAGAATTTGTCATGTGCTTAGTGATGTCATTGCCCATGTCATTGATGATGTCATATGTGATGTCAAGTGTGACAGGAAACATACACAAGGGTGCAGTTAAGGTTGTGTGGCTACCTTAACTTGCAATTTCCTAATCTTTTGGACATTTGCAAACAAACCTTAACGTTACTTTAACGAAGATTTTGCCATTAAATTTCCATAGTTTTGCAGAAGGTATCTTGGAAAATCAAACAACCAACAAGAAGTATGTAAAGATTTTTTTTAAAAGCCAGGTTTATTGAGGCAAAATCAAATGTTGTTAATCCCTGCCCCTGAGGCTAGAGGAGGGGGGAAAGCAAAGACTGTCCCTGGAGTCCCCAGCAACGGCTGCCCTGGTGGCTGGAGAGGTGGGGACAGCAAGGACTGTACCTGAGGCTGGAGAGGTGGGGATAGCAAGGACTGTACCTGAGGCTGGACAGGTGGGGATAGCAAGGACTGTACCTGAGGCTGGAGAGGTGGGGACAGCAAGGACTGTACCTGAGGCTGGAGAGGTGGGGACAGCAAGGACTGTACCTGAGGCTGGAGAGGTGGGGACAGCAAGGACTGTACCTGAGGCTGGAGAGGTGGGGACAGCAAGGACTGTACCTGAGGCTGGAGAGGTGGGGACAGCAAGGACTGTACCTGAGGCTGGAGAGGTGGGGACAGCAAGGACTGTACCTGAGGCTGGAGAGGTGGGGACAGCAAGGACTGTACCTGAGGCTGGAGAGGTGGGGACAGCAAGGACTGTACCTGAGGCTGGAGAGGTGGGGATAGCAAGGACTGTACCTGAGGCTGGAGAGGTGGGGATAGCAAGGACTGTACCTGAGGCTGGAGAGGTGGGGACAGCAAGGACTGTACCTGAGGCTGGAGAGGTGGGGACAGCAAGGACTGTACCTGAGGCTGGAGAGGTGGGGACAGCAAGGACTGTACCTGAGGCTGGAGAGGTGGGGACAGCAAGGACTGTACCTGAGGCTGGAGAGGTGGGGACAGCAAGGACTGTACCTGAGGCTGGAGAGGTGGGGACAGCAAGGACTGTACCTGAGGCTGGAGAGGTGGGGACAGCAAGGACTGTACCTGAGGCTGGAGAGGTGGGGACAGCAAGGACTGTACCTGAGGCTGGAGAGGTGGGGACAGCAAGGACTGTACCTGAGGCTGGAGAGGTGGGGACAGCAAGGACTGTACCTGAGGCTGGAGAGGTGGGGACAGCAAGGACTGTACCTGAGGCTGGAGAGGTGGGGATAGCAAGGACTGTACCTGAGGCTGGAGAGGTGGGGACAGCAAGGACTGTACCTGAGGCTGGAGAGGTGGGGACAGCAAGGACTGTACCTGAGGCTGGAGAGGTGGGGACAGCAAGGACTGTACCTGAGGCTGGAGAGGTGGGGACAGCAAGGACTGTACCTGAGGCTGGAGAGGTGGGGACAGCAAGGACTGTACCTGAGGCTGGAGAGGTGGGGACAGCAAGGACTGTACCTGAGGCTGGAGAGGTGGGGACAGCAAGGACTGTACCTGAGGCTGGAGAGGTGGGGACAGCAAGGACTGTACCTGAGGCTGGAGAGGTGGGGATAGCAAGGACTGTACCTGAGGCTGGAGAGGTGGGGACAGCAAGGACTGTACCTGAGGCTGGAGAGGTGGGGACAGCAAGGACTGTACCTGAGGCTGGAGAGGTGGGGACAGCAAGGACTGTACCTGAGGCTGGAGAGGTGGGGACAGCAAGGACTGTACCTGAGGCTGGAGAGGTGGGGACAGCAAGGACTGTACCTGAGGCTGGAGAGGTGGGGACAGCAAGGACTGTACCTGAGGCTGGAGAGGTGGGGACAGCAAGGACTGTACCTGAGGCTGGAGAGGTGGGGACAGCAAGGACTGTACCTGAGGCTGGAGAGGTGGGGATAGCAAGGACTGTACCTGAGGCTGGAGAGGTGGGGACAGCAAGGACTGTACCTGAGGCTGGAGAGGTGGGGACAGCAAGGACTGTACCTGAGGCTGGAGAGGTGGGGACAGCAAGGACTGTACCTGAGGCTGGAGAGGTGGGGACAGCAAGGACTGTACCTGAGGCTGGAGAGGTGGGGACAGCAAGGACTGTACCTGAGGCTGGAGAGGTGGGGACAGCAAGGACTGTACCTGAGGCTGGAGAGGTGGGGACAGCAAGGACTGTACCTGAGGCTGGAGAGGTGGGGACAGCAAGGACTGTACCTGAGGCTGGAGAGGTAGGGATAGCAAGGACTGTACCTGAGGCTGGAGAGGTGGGGACAGCAAGGACTGTACCTGAGGCTGGAGAGGTGGGGATAGCAAGGACTGTACCTGAGGCTGGAGAGGTGGGGACAGCAAGGACTGTACCTGAGGCTGGAGAGGTGGGGACAGCAAGGACTGTACCTGAGGCTGGAGAGGTGGGGACAGCAAGGACTGTACCTGAGGCTGGAGAGGTGGGGACAGCAAGGACTGTACCTGAGGCTGGAGAGGTGGGGACAGCAAGGACTGTACCTGAGGCTGGAGAGGTGGGGACAGCAAGGACTGTACCTGAGGCTGGAGAGGTGGGGACAGCAAGGACTGTACCTGAGGCTGGAGAGGTGTGCACAGCAAGGACTGTACCTGAGGCTGGAGAGGTGGGGATAGCAAGGACTGTACCTGAGGCTGGAGAGGTGGGGACAGCAAGGACTGTACCTGAGGCTGGAGAGGTGGGGACAGCAAGGACTGTACCTGAGGCTGGAGAGGTGGGGACAGCAAGGACTGTACCTGAGGCTGGAGAGGTGGGGATAGCAAGGACTGTACCTGAGGCTGGAGAGGTGTGCACAGCAAGGACTGTACCTGAGGCTGGAGAGGTGGGGACAGCAAGGACTGTACCTGAGGCTGGAGAGGTGGGGATAGCAAGGACTGTACCTGAGGCTGGAGAGGTGGGGATAGCAAGGACTGTACCTGAGGCTGGAGAGGTGGGGATAGCAAGGACTGTACCTGAGACTGGAGAGGTGGGGATAGCAAGGACTGTACCTGAGGCTGGAGAGGTGGGGATAGCAAGGACTGTACCTGAGGCTGGAGAGGTGGGGATAGCAAGGACTGTACCTGAGGCTGGAGAGGTGGGGATAGCAAGGACTGTACCTGAGGCTGGAGAGGTGGGGATAGCAAGGACTGAGGCTGGAGAGGTGGGGAAAGCAACGGCTCTGTACCTGAGGCTGGAGAGGTGTCAGGTGTCAGTACTGTGTACAGTACTGTGCAAAAGTTTTAGGCAGGTGTGAAAAAATGCTGTAAAGTAAGAATGCTTTCAAAAATAGACATGTTAATAGTTTATATTTATCAATTAACAAAATGCAAAGTGAGTGAACAGAAGAAAAAATCTACATCAAATCCATATTTGGTGTGACAACCCTTTGCCTTCAAAACAGCATCAATTCTTCTAGGTACACTTGCACACAGTTTTTGAAGGAACTCGGCAGGTAGGTTGGCCCAAACATCTTGGAGAACTAACCACAGTTCTTCTGTGGATTTAGGCAGCCTCAGTTGCTTCTCTCTCTTCATGTAATCCCAGACAGACTCGATGATGTTGAGATCAGTGCTCTGTGGGGCCATACCATCACTTCCAGGACTCCTTGTTCTTCTTTACGCTGAAGATAGTTCTTAATGACTTTCGCTGTATGTTTGGGGTCGTTGTCATGCTGCAGAATAAATTTGGGGCCAATCAGATGCCTCCCTGATGGTATTGCATGATGGATAAGTATCTGCCTGTACTTCTCAGCATTGATGAGACCATTAATTCTGACCAAATCCCCAACTCCATTTGCAGAAATGCAGCCCCAAACTTGCAAGGAACCTCCACCATGCTTCACTGTTGCCTGCAGACACTCATTCGTGTACCGCTCTCCAGCCCTTCGGCGAACAAACTGCCTTCTGCTACAGCCAAATATTTCAAATTTTGACTCATCAGTCCAGAGCACCTGCTGCCATTTTTCTACACCCCAGTTCCTGTGTTTTCGTGCATAGTTGAGTCGCTTGGCCTTGTTTCCACGCCGGAGGTATGGCTTTTGGCCGCAAGTCTTCCATGAAGACCACTTCTGACCAGACTTCTCCGGACAGTAGATGGGTATACCAGGGTCCCACTGTTTTCTGCCAATTCTGAGCTGATGGCACTGCTGGACATCTTCCGATTGCAAAGGGAAGTAAGCATGATGTGTCTTTCATCTGCTGCAGTAAGTTTCCTTGGCCGACCACTGCGTCTCACGGTCCTCAACGCTGCCCGTTTCTTTGTGCTTCTTCAAAAGAGCTTGGACAGCACATCTGGAAACCCCTGTCTGCCTTGAAATTTCTGCCTGGGAGAGACCTTGCTGATGCAGTATAACTACCTTGTGTCTTGTTGCTGTGCTCAGTCTCGCCATGGTGTATGACTTTTGACAGTAAACTGTCTTCAGCAACCTCACCTTGTTAGCTGAGTTTGGCTGTTCCTCACCCAGTTTTATTCCTCCTACACAGCTGTTTCTGTTTCAGTTAATGATTGTGTTTCAACCTACATATTGAATTGATGATCATTAGCACCTGTTTGGTATAATTGTTTAATCATACACCTGACTATATGCCTACAAAATCCCTGACTTTGTGCAAGTGTACCTAGAAGAATTGATGCTGTTTTGAAGGCAAAGGGTGGTCACACCAAATATGGATTTGATTTAGATTTTTCTTCTGTTCACTCACTTTGCATTTAGTTAATTGATAAATATAATCTATTAACATGTCTATTTTTGAAAGCATTCTTACTTTACAGCATTTTTTCACACCTGCCTAAAACTTTTGCACAGTACTGTATATATATTAATTTCTGCGTTTTCTCATTTTTACTTTTGTAAAAATGCTTCTGTATTCCTAACTGAAGTCTTAGGTAGGTCAACAATCAGGATTGAGTTGGGAGGGATTCAAAACCACAGTGCTAATGTCAATCTAAGCAGTTCAGACTGGGGAAATAGAGTAGAATAACGCCAATTACGCTGAAGAATCTAGAGACTGTTTGTAAGACAACAAAAAACCGCACAACCTCCAAAATGCGATGCTGGTTATTAACTACTATTAATTATAAAGTGGGGACGTTAGTCTTCAGCAGTCAAGGGTTTCAAACCGTCTGTCTCAAATGTGTAACTGGTCATACATTAGGTCTTGGTTTGCTCAGCTGTCATTTAGTGTTTTTTTTCTTTTTGTTTTTTTTATTGAATGGATCCTGGCACAAAATATTGGAATTTACGTCTTGTTACAGAATATAATATCGGGGATATATGTCTAAAAAGAGCAATTGTTGTGGAATACTGCCATCCAAAATGAACTTTAGTACTGTAACTGTGATTGTACAGTGCGACTTCCATGGGTACTGCAAGCAGCCTTCAAAACCAAAAGCAGTGTTTTGAGAGAGTGTGCAGTTGTCCAGCCAATTGTCAGCTCATTGATCAATGGAAAAACACTTCTGACTGACAGTTTGAACAAAGCAGGCTGCTTACAGTAGTTGTTAGGTGACTGGGGTTTTGTTTTTCCAGCAGTTTCCTGAACTCAGAAGGGGTTAAGGCCAAGGGCAGCTTTTTGTTGCGTGTTAATGAGCAGACAGAAAATGCTGAGGATGCCTATTGTCTTGAAAGGCCTTCTGATAGGTTTTACTTTGTACGCTTGTTATGCAAGATTGGAAAGTGAACCGGAGAGATTTATGAGACGTGTGTTTTCATGGCTAGCCTTGGCCAGGCTATGATGTGGAAATTACTAGGAAAGACAAGGATTGTGTTTCAGAATGTTTCATTGGTATATTATTAGTTTGGCTGATTCACAAAATAAAGTGATTAGTTAAGTAATGAGACTCATTATGAAAAACAACATCGGTTCATAATTGAATTTATTACATTTGTAGAGAGAGAATTGTTGTGTTTGTGGTGTGTTTTACTACAGTATTTCGCACAAAGACTATCTTCAATAATAATTTTAAAAAAATAGAAATAGTGGGGGATACTACAGTAGATTTATTGTCCCTTTCCAGAAAGCACCGTTTGAAGGCTTGGATTACACGCAGACTGATTTGGTGAAAATGCCAATAGAGATCTTGTCTACTCAGACCTTTTATCTGCTCTTTGTCCTTTTAGAGCTTTAATTAAATATGGGGCTTATAGCAGTGGAAAGAAAAAGGCCTCACTTTAGTGAGAAATAGGTTGTGAGAGCTATGATGATTCTGCAAGGCCCTTTTTAAGGCATTGTTAAAATAGAAGGAAGTTTAACCTTTCTTCTGAGGTCCAAATGGATGGGTGATTTCATTTTGTATATATTCATTTAAGAGTCGCTAATTATGTGTTGTTTTTTTGCCCGTCCCCAATTTGGTTTTGCACAATCGTAGCATTTTACTGAACTGGAGAATTTCAGGACATATCATAACAATTTTAATAAGTTATAGGTTATTGTAAAGGCTGATTTTGCTTTGTAGCAAATACCCCGGAAATGCTGTATCTATTCTAACATAACGCTGACATGGTCGATTCAAGACAGGATTAAAAAGACACAGGATATGATCATTTTAATTTTTGTATTACATGTGTGCCTACTCAAGAATTCCTACAATGTATATTACTTGTATTACAATGTTGTTATTGTTTTACCTATTTTTCACTTAAATAATTAAAAAAACACAGAACACATGAGTTTGAATTTTACAGAAGGTCCCAATGTCCTGTAAAATAATCAGAGGTCCTCTGAGAATTATCAGGGGGAAAAAGACAGGAATGGTTCACATGGGACAAAATTGTCAGTAAATTCCCAAACCACCTGTTTTATGTGGTGATTTTTAGTCCCGTGCGAATCGGGCTTTAGGCTGTGTTATATTAAGGAGAAAGTCTGATAAGGGAAAGTTAGCAGGATTGTCAGGATGCATTTAGGGCCTGAATCAAAAACATGATTTAGATTTTATTTATTTATTTATTTTATTTATTTATTCTTGCAGAGGTTACACTGAAAGTCCACGTCGGTGATTCAAGTACTCATCAGCCCATAGCTGGAGCCACCATCGAAATTTTTATCAACCAGACCTCCCTCACCTCAGAAACCTCGGGAGCAGATGGCAACACCTTTATTAAATTTAACTACAGAGTCGGCACCCTATTGATTGTCACGGCAACCAAGCAGGGCTATGTGCCAAACTCTGCACCATGGCGACCAACCAGATTACCAGGTATGTACAGTGTAACCAATAAATAAGTGATATTGTGTTTGTCCAGCAGTTGATGTACTGTAGGTTATTTTATTGTCTTCAATAAATTGCAATAGTACATAAGCATTGTGAAAGATGATGGTATTAAAAAGAGAAAAGAACAACACTTAACCAATAAAACATTACAATTGACCAAACCTTTTTTTTTTTTTTCAAACTAATGGACTATTCAGTTTTTTTCTCTTTCCAATGTTAAAATGGCCCAGGCTGGCTGATGTGAAAATCACTTTTTTCCCTGCTGAAAGAGCATCCGAATCCGAGGGTATTTGAATAGAGGAATCTGTCTGAATTTCAAACTTGCATTTTTGCATTACACTACATGTGTATACAGCGAATGCAGGCCATGGTGTTCCGCTTATTCGTTATAATGGATAGCTCTAATTTTGTATTTATAGTCGTAGCGGGGAATGAATGTCACTGATATCCTTGTTTAAAATACTTTGGGGTTTTTTTAATTATTTTTTTTTTTATCCATCAACTTTTAAAAGTAATTGTTTGCAAGATGAGATTCACTCATTTAATAGGTGAAGCTGGATTGATTTTGTGAAAGGCCTTTTAAATTGATAGATTGTTTTGTGTTTACCATAAATTTATCACTCAAAATAATCTGTCTGATACATTGGATATTTCGCTAAAAAACAAAATAAAACAAAACGCTGTCATAACAGCTTCACAGGAGCAGCTTTTGTTTCACGTTAAACAATTATACCATCTGTCAAGCCTTAAGGCCCACTGTACCATTTTTATGCTAAGATCTGTTTGCTGTCATTGAAAAACTGCTTTCTACCATAGTTGGATATCAGGATTTTATTTGGTATTCAGGCCTACTCTGTAAAGATGTAGTACTGTACATCTCATGTCCCAATTGACAATATAGGTGTTTACCTTATGAGAGGATGTCTTAAAAGGAACATTGCCACCTTTTGTTACAGGATTAGATCATAAATTCAGTTCAGTCTTTTGACAACCACTGCAGTGCATTTTGTCAAGTAACAGGACTTGTGACTAAGAGAGAAGTAAGCCATGTAGCTTTGGTCTTTTTATGGATTTTATTGAATGCATTAGGCACAGAAGTTGTATGGGTGGGGACAAATCAGACTCCTATCACTGGGACTATTTAGAGTGCAACAAACAACAAAGTGTATTGCCATCTCATTAAAAATGTATTTGCCGAGAAATGTTTGTTCATAAACTTAAAATAGCTCAGTGGAGTCTGTAAGCTGCTCTTTATTGAATGATTAATAGTAATGTAGTGAGTGGACTAATAGGCATACTCTGGTCTTTTATAAAGCTTTGCCAATAAAGGGGGGTACTATAGATACTGTATTAAAAAAAAAAAAAAAATTCTGGTTATCTCTTTACATATAAAGTGTGTTGGGGGTTCAGGCTCGTTTGTCACTTGTCATCCTGATGAATGAGAATGCCAGAGCTAATGAAGTTCAAGTTCAAAGGTTATTGATGCGGTATAGCTGCCAATAAAGCAGCTGTAGTTTTATAATACAACAGTTTTAACACAGTCATTCCTTCTCGTATCCATCAGTGGGACTGTGACCCGCAGTGCTTTGAATATTTTTATTTTTTACTGGTGTTATGCTGGGGATATCAGATAAGGCACCATGTGGTTATTACTGAGTACTGACACTACTTTCTGCTTATGTTTTATTTCCAGTGTTTTCATCTTTGAGCCTTGACTTGCTTCCTGAGAGATCTGCTACATTAATGGTGTATGAAGACATTGTCCAGATTGTCTCTGGATTTCAAGGTATGTATCTTTTTAAGATGGAACCTTGTTCATTTTCAGATTCTCGCCATTTGTATAATAACCTTGAAACACAACAGCAACTACAATTGTAACTCTGCATTGCATGTAAGTTTCAAATAAAACTAATAAAGGATTCCACTACAGCGTAGCTGTTTGTCTTTCAAGTTTTTGTTTTTCAAATGTATTAGTAACATTTAAGTAGTGTACATGTTGGATTATGTACTGAAATTAATACATGATATTAAGTTAGTGACTGTTGTATTTTTTTTCAATCCCTACCCATAGTGTGTTGGTAACCTTGGGTACGTTTTTCTCCAAAGTGACAAGAATAATTAGCATCAGGCGGAATTTCTTGGCTTTTATTAACATCACATAAAACGTCTTTCCTCTGGGATTGAGAACACGATGCAGCATTGAATACAGAGGGGAATTCCAGTCCTCCTCTCTAGCACTCCGGTGAACTCAAGGGGCTTCATAGAAACCAATGTATTTCACTTGTAACATGATTACAGAGTACATGCTTTAACTGAAAGCTAGCGCTGGTAGTCGTATTCACCAAGAAATTCACTGCTGAAGAGCCAAGAAGTTCAAATATAAGTTGGTTTTTAATTAGATGTGCATATAGTATTTAAACACCTCCATCTGACCTGATATCACCCATACCGGAATAAATATATGATTGATGGAAAAACTTGAATTTACATTGAATTAACATACCTGATTTTTCCATTTTAATAAATTAGTTGCAATAAAGCCTCAAATTAACTTTCTGTACACTTTGAAAACCATGAACTGCAGCTGCAACCTTAGTATTATTGCATTAACTTTTTATTATCTAAAATGCTGCATTTTACAAGTACACAATGCTTCTCGATGAATAATATATTTAGTTTAGGTTAGATTTAAGTTTAAAACCAGTAGTGCTTTCTGGGAAGGAGTCTATATACAAGCATCCAGCAAAACTCAGTGTGGTTATACTGTGATCTCAAGATGATCCTGCAAAACTCAGTGTGGTTATACTGTGATCTCAAGATGATCCTGCAAAACTCAGTGTGGTTTTGTTGTTATCTCAAGATGATCCTGCAAAACTCAGTATGGTTAAACCAACAGCAGTTGTATTTTGTTTTCTGCATTCTTTTTACATGTGCACTACAGCAATTAATCGGGTTTTGTTGGAATACAAAAATGCTGCAGTTTCTGTTAATGAAGAACATGCAGAAAATCAAGCAAAAAAACTGTTTGCTAACTATCGAATGAACAAACTGTGCTGTACCATCTGTTTCAAAATGTTGGTAATATGCTGTTCTTTAAACATAAAATAGCTTTTGAACAAGACTAAAGGTTCTCATTCCTGTTGTCTTTACAGTTAATGGCAAGGGTTTTCTCATTAAAAGGTAATGGTTGTGTTTTTTTTTGTTTTTGTTTTTTTATGCATATGCAGCAAGATAAGAATACTTAAATATCATCACGACTGCTTATCAGGCTAGCTGTAACAGAAGTTTGTTGATGCATAAAGATAATCTGTCGAAGCAGCAGAGGCCAGGGCAGCACCAGGCATGCTCAGATAAAGGGAATTGCTCTGGGGAGTAAAGCTGTGTGAGTTGATCATGACAATGACAGTTGTGCTAGAGGCTTAGTTTGCATATTGACCTCCAACCGCTGCAGATGGGGCACGATATGCAGTGTGTTATGAGATTGATGGTAGCCGCAGATGATCAATTGAATGCAGCTCTCGAAATGCTGTTATCTTGGGGAGCAGTTAGGTAATTGTACTAATTGTATTAAGTCTTACATGGGTACGAAGCCTGTAATTAGATGAGTGCTTGTAGAAAAAAAGAAAAAAATATATATTATTTATTATTATTATTATTATTATTATTATTAGTAGTAGTGATAGTTTTTCTTAATATTCACTTTAACAATACTTATGCACACAAACAAATATATCAGCTTTAAGCTGTACAATAATGGATAACCAGTGAGTGTTCAATTCAATGGTACTTTAGGCTTTTGAAAGGAAGTAATAAGCAAAGCAATTGCAAGGTCTAGGTAGTGCAAAGACTATGGAAAGTAATTTATAAACAGATAAGTAATTTCTAGAGGTAAACTGAGGAATATTTAGTTTGCATTGGTAGACAATGATAACCAGCGTCTGTTAAGGGATATCAAGAAATGTAGTAACGTTTATGTTAAGATCAGAATAACAAACCACCCTCAGTTGCCCCTTCAGCACTATTAAAGGTGTTGTTAATTGTCATCAGTGCACTACATTACCTCATTTAGCACTGAGCAACTTTACTGAAAAATTAAATAGTTTATAAAAGTAATTAGAAAAAATGTTACTGTTTTGGGTGGAGTTGCAGAACCTTTCTGCCATTTTGAGTACAGTTATCTCTCCTGCATAGAGGTTTGCAGGGTTGAAAGAGTTGGTAATATTGCTTACAAGAGCTGGAAACCTGGGCCAGCAAATCAGCTGCCAGTGCCAGTTTGATGTTTGTTTGGACTGTTCTCACTGCTGCTAAAGAGGAAACTATCGTAAGTAGACTTGCAACACTCACAATTATTTGTGCCAGTGATTCAATGTTCTGCCGGCCACCTTTTCCTGGCTTTATTAACTCTGCAAAGCTGGCAAATGTGTAGGCATAAACACTAGTACCTGTACAGCAGCTGTATTATGTGTTCTCGGGGGATGTTTTACTCTTATCTGCCTTGTCATCTACAGAAGCATTCATAGGATTGGGAGAGCACATCTGGTAGAATATGGTGTTCTACTGGATTCATGTTGGTTGGTTGATCCTGCTCCTGTTTTTCCACTGAGGGTGACAGTGTTGCAATGTACTGAGTTCTGCAAATGGATACTTGTTTGGTTTGTTAACTTGCTAAAATAAGGTTACATCACTGTTTAGGCATCCAGTAGTAGGCTGTGTCATCACATCACAGCAAAAGAAATTTTAAATGGAAACATGTTGCTTTATCAGTTAACCCGAGAGACTGTTGCAATGTAAAAGAGGCTCTTTCAGAGATGGCTTTCTATTTTTCTTTATGGTCCAGATATCCAAATCAGCCTTCACAGGCTGGGGTTTTCTTTGATATAGTTATGAGAAAACCTCATTGAAGAAAAATTTCCACTTTTTATATCTGGGAGTGTAATTGTATTAATGGATAACCACAGGGTCTACTGATAACCTGCCAGGGACTAGAGTAGATGATCACTGAGGCGATAACTGATTGTTTTGATTCGTTGGCATGTGGCTCACCTGGTAAAAGCAGGTGAGAAACAGTCACGGGAGCTCAGGTTTGTGTCCTGGCTGTTCAAAGTTGCTGGTCTTTGCAGGGGATTCCAGAGAGAGTGTTGCATTGGCTCTGCTGCTCCTGCAGGTTAGGTAGGCAAAAAAACAAGAGAGACTGTTTCTCCTCGTTGTGCTGAAGCGGACCCTACTGGACAGGCGCCTGGTGAGCTCAGGCAGACACCTGCAGGGCTGGCCTTTGTTATCCAGAGGTCAGTAGCTCACTGACATCCACTGATGTTCATGGGTGTAAAAGAAGAAATTGGCTTGGTCCTGGGATTGGAGGACACCCACTCGTGTTGTGCTGTATTGAGTTTTCCTGTGACGTCACTGGTTGGAGCGCTCGACCGGTGAGTTTGTAAGCAAAGATGGCAAATCTCACAGAGCACTAGAGCTAAGTGAATTTGAAGAGCTAGAACCTATTGGTAAAAGCTTTCTGAATTTGAGCCAATCATAGGCCCTATTGAAACTGGAAGAAAGGAAATTTCTGGGACTCTGATCCAGATAGTGAGAGAGATCCGAATCCTGACAGAACAGCACACAATTTCTGTGCCGCTGCTGTAACTGCACAGTAATGCCGACTTGTGAAGAATGTGTTTGTTGTTTTGAAATTCCTCGCATATAGCACAGAATTCCTGTAAAACTGTCAGGCCAAGGTCCACCCTGCATCACGTAAAATTGTGTGTCTGGATAGAGAGGTCCTGGATACTGCACTGCTGCTTTTTACAGACATCCGAGCTGACTCTGTACGACCTATCGCCAGCAGGTATCCTGTGTTTGTATTTATGTGTTTCATAATTCTCCTACGCATTACATTATTACAACTGAAAATATTTGTCAACTTGAATTAGTTTCTTACATATTATGCCTTTTATTTTGTTCCTACCTTGTGGAATTCTGTTTGTTTGCTATTTATGGATTATAATAACCAGTACACACTTTCTGATTGTTCCTGGAACTGCTTTCTTTATTTATTTTAACAGTAATGGTTCCAAATTTCAAATCCATGACAAATAATTCACTCATTCTAAAGTCCTGAGGTGTGGAAACAGAAGTTGTGGAGGTCTATTTTGATGCACATGGTGGTGGATCTAAACACTACTGCACTTTAACTCTACAGGGTATGGTGTTTTACCCAACATAAAATACATTAAGAATACTTTGAGAAAAGGTCTATGATTAAGAGCGTGTTTGCAAGTTTTAGGATCTGTTCAGGTCATTAAAATATACCTCAGGACTGGTTTCACAGGCCCCCATTGTCTTTAATCTTCAACTACCTTAGCTACAGTAACATTTCTGTAGTCCGACATTAGTGCTGGGTCTGTGAAACCAGCTGTTTTTTTAATGCATTTAATAATGGAATGAAGTTATTACCCACACTGGGCAACCACCTTTGTAAATTCTAAATCTTCACTTGATGTGACCAGATTCAGCAGTAACTCCAATCTGTTTTTAACCTTTTACAGGAGCAAGGGTCCAGCCTAGGGTTCAGTTTCAAAGAAGAGCACTAAGCTTGCCCCAGAACTCCACCTACAGCAACCTCACTGCCTTTCTCACTGCAGCCTGCTCTCCATGGGAGGTAGACAGTTTCCCTTATTTACAGGGACTTGATGGGAATAGGACAGGTAAGATCATGGACAGAGAGAGTTTCACATTCAGCTATGAGAAGAAATACTAGTGAATCAAAAATCTACAACCTAGAGAGGTTTCTTCCTTTTCTATTTTTTTGTTGAAAGATGGTAACCTGGTCTTAGAAATATTTTAAATATTACCCACCGATATTTATTTATTTATTTATTTATTTATTTATTTATTTATTTAAATAAATCCAGTTACAGTGGGCATAAATCCTGAACTCTTACAAGCATAAACAATCCATCTTGCTGTATACACTGACTGTTCTTTTTTTGGCCTAAATATTTTAAAATAAATATTAATCAAGGTATGGAATAAAACCCTTGGAATGAAGTACCACTATATTATTGTATGTTACAAGGGTACGCAAAAACATAGCCTGTTCTGTCTTCATACATTACTTCTACTTCAATTTAGTGCAAAAATATGCATGAAGAAGTAATAGATTTTTTTGGACCAGTTTACCACCTTGAGCAAGAGGATCATTTTAAACACCCTTTCCACCTCTCTCAATGTTGTTAAAAGGGATCAGTCAATAAAATGGTTAAGGTTATTATTTTTTTGGTAATGCTAACATGGTCATGACATTTGTACTACTGTGAATAATGTTTTTTCTGCAGTGATTCTGAGTATTTATATTTTATTCATTATATGCTAATGCACTTTGTGACTAGTTTTGCTTGCAGAGCTTTCCAACTGCTTAAATACTCCCACTCCCTGAAAATGTGGCAACTGCTTTCCAATGAAGCCAGTATTCTGAGCAACTGACCTAATAGAAAAGTTGCCTAAGTCTAAATATTTATGAATACATCAACCTCCAATCTGCCGGGATAAACCACAGCTGGATTTTTTCATTCGTTGGAGCATTTTAAATGACTAGATAATCCACTTGGGTTGCGTCAACCGCCTACTGATAAGGTCATTCCAGGATGACCACAGACAGGTGACTGGTGTGATGGGTGATTTGCCAAGTGCTGGAAAATGCTCTTTAAAAAAAACCCCAAAAAAACACATCTGTGGTATCCCAGCCTGGTATAGGTTGATCAAATCAGCCCGTATATTGAAAATGAAAAGTATGTTTCAATTATGGTATATTGTACCATTGTTACTGTATTTTAGATTGGTTTGTGTTATCAGCATTTGTTTAAAAAGAACCTTTGCTCCTCCTTGCAATGAGCTGGGTGTGCTCTGGATTGGCCCGCCCCTGTGAAATGAGCTCTGAGATCTCAGATCTGGGGTCCATCACAAGAAGCCAATGGATGACCTGCCAGCTCTCTAATAGAGGGAGACAGGGTGGTTTCTCCAGGGCAAGGTTGAGGCACATTGTCAGGATTGTGTGGGCTTGCACTGCAGCTGTGTTTGCTATGCATACACTGCACATACTTCATTCTTTAGTGCTGTCTAAAAATGACTTGGCTAAAAAAAAAAAAAAAAAAAAAAAGCATTACAAAGATGCATTCAAGTTTGGTATTTCTAGTAGTCCATGTTGTGAAGAATGAAGTTCTGGCTGCTCATATATTTCAGCAATTGGGGCTTAGACATGGTATTGATGAGCCTGGCTTGGACTTCAGATACTTTTGTGGGTATCTAATTAGTTTGGGAAAAAAAAATAGTCTATTCACTGTTAAATAACACTAGGCCACTATTAATTAGAATAATTGGACTGGTAAATTTAAATAATTTAAAAAACAAATATTTATTAATTGTTAATGCAAGAAAAAAAGAAATTGCCGGCCTAGAAATATAAGCAGTGAGCTGATCGATTTGATATGCAAATTGAGCAGCCGAACAAGTATTTTTTTTAATCACTACAACATACTTTATAAGAAATCATTTTAAAAAGTGACCTGCAGTACAGTCTGAATTGCAGCCGCTTAATCCTTAGAATAATTGTGGTGCATTTGTAATCTAATGCATGTAACACCTAACCTTTTAACCTTTAGCAATCAAGAATCAATAGCTTGTCTGAAAATAGTTGTCATAATTCTGAGCAGTCGCATTCTGCCTGTCTTTACATTTACGTTGGTTTATTTTTGAGACACACAACAGGCACCACCTAAAATATGAACGTCTCGGCTCTGTCTTATTTAATTGACCTTGGTGTCATTTCTGATTGCTAGTCTCACTGGTTTTGACTAACTGGTGGCCCCTGTCTCCTTGCAAGAAATGTCTTTTTTGAAGCTGATTAATGAAAAAACTCTGGCACCCAAGGATCTGTTAGTCTTTTACCAAGCCGGTTTTAACTAAACTCTGAGCAGGCACACCGCTGGGGCCAAGAGCTCCTTTTCAGTGTGTATAGAGAGTGCCAACCGCGATGCAGCCTTACAGTAACTGATACAAGACATTCTGCAGCATTCAGGGATCTGAGAGAGGTGCCAGTGAAAGAGCTGCAAGTCAGATTTCTGATTTTGTTCACATGATGACTTCTACTTGGCTTACGTCTTTCCAAAAACAATATTCTTTTTAACAGTGCCAGAGTGCTTGCTTGGAAGTGGCTGGTCTGTGTTAATTTTTTCCACTGATCTTGCAGGAAACAGCAGCAGGTTTGAGCTGACCCCTGTCACAGCAGTCAGCATTCATCTGCTTGGGAATGATGGGACTGAAATCCCAGTCAGCGGGCCGATCTACGTCACTGTGCCTCTACCCGCCAATAGCAACCTGAAGGAGAATGATCACATTCCAGTGTGGAGCTTCGACCAGAAACTCGGTAAGCAGAAGCGACATGATTTGAGTAATTATGAAGTATATGATGGTTGGTCTGAAGTGGGAATCTGTAGCAAGTACCGTTTTAATAAAAGATTAACCTGCTATTAGATTATTTCAGTTATTCAACTGAAAAGTTGACAGTTGATTTAATGGTAGTGAAAGACTTTTTTTGTTTGTTTTTTTTGGCCCAATTTTAAATAAATCTATTTAGTGTTTGATCGATATGAAACACAGTCCTCTGAAGGTCATTTTTATTGACCCATTTAGAGAAATTCAGTAGCCAGCAGACAACAAGCATGAAGTAATAATATGCAGTATTAAAAGAAAACCATGTTGATGAGAAATTACAATACCCCTTTGGTGGCAATGCAGCCGACCACATAAGACAGTTCATAATTTCTTATAATCAAAGTTCTGTAAATGTACTCGTTTTAAGCAAAAATAAATAAAATATTCTCTTTTTATCATGTAGACATTAAGCTTAAATGTCTGATTTCTGCCCTAATGCCCAATTTGGTTTGCACTCTAAAGCTGTATTTTGTTATTTCAATTATTGCATTTTTGAAAGTTACTTTAACATACAGGTGTGTATTTTTATTTCTGGACCCAATTATTTAGCAGCTCAATTTGTATTGCAAAAATTCAGATTAAAAAAAAAAACAGTAAATAAATGTGTACTATGCATCTGAAACTCTGCCTTGAGTTTATTATTCTTCCATGCTTATTTGGGGAGCTTTCTGATTATCTTCCTTGGGAAATAGCTCCTGAACAGAAGTCGTCCACCCCCCCACCCCGTTGCTGTGTTTAATGGAACTGGCCAGTGGTTTGGTATACAAAAGATTCTTGCCTTGAGACGGCCTTCGTTTCTGGAGCTGAATAATATTTGACTCCAAGTGCATCCTAAATGTAGGGAAGGATTCTGTTGCTATTTTCAGCTAGTGCGTTGTAGTCAAGGGCATAACATTGGCAGGCTTGGGATGCCACCATTATTGGCAAGCTTAAAAATACAGAGAATCTAATTCTAACACTGGAAATAATATGAAAATCCAAATCCTACAAGACAAACTGTTTGTAAATGCAGGTATATGGAAGGCACAGTGTTGCCCCTGGGTTTATACGGTCTATGGCTGAACTGAGATTCCAAATTAATTCTCATGCACTTGGACAATGGTGTAGATTTGATGGTAACGTGTGCCATTGGCCACATGCAATGAAACTGTCCATTGAGGGTACCTATTTTGTAATAATTGATTATGGGGAAGTTGTAACCATTTTGTAACAGAACATGTAACAGAAGATTGTTTACAAAAAAATGAATGGAAAGTGCCTTGTAGGGTTCTAGTTTTAACAGCTTTGCATAAAATAGCCATAAAGCCCCCTTAGAGAGATTAAGCTGGTGTGATGCCAGTGCAGTTCCACAGCAGTGTTCTTCAGTTGCATTTTGCTGTTAAAGTAAGCTTGTCTGTTTCTTACAGAAACAACTGACTATGTACATTTCACATAATGTATATCTTGCATTTTCAAACTTGGCCATTAGGGAAGAAATCGCAGCTTGACTCAATGGCATAACTGGCAAGCGGGCTGTGTTTCTGCCTTATTTCGTTTGTGTATCTCTGTTGATGATTACCTTTGGAGAGATGAATCATTCCGTATTTTTCCATTTGGTCACTTTTTTTCATACAGTACGTTTCATTTCTCTCATTCATAAAGTCAAGTCATTATCTTTACCATCTGTTCTATTCAGTCTAGTCTTTAGGATTAAATGGTAATTGATAAAAACTGACACATAAACATAAAATAATCTTGGCTTCTCTCTGGTTAATTATTTAATGTTGCTTTATATTCCATCTCTATTTGAATTTAGCCAGCCTCATGAGATTGGAAGGAATGAAAACCAAGGCTTTAGCATAATTTTTTAACTCTTATTCTTCTGGCAACTTATTACTCGTTCCCTAATCTTTTGTGATTTGTTAGATTTGTATTCTTAGTTTTTTTTAGTTTTTTTTTCCCCGGTATACTTTTACTTATCATGTCGGACTTGCACGTGCGGTTCTTTGATTTGACCAGACCAAAGGAAGCGTAGACGTTATTGTGCTACAGTGGTTATTTAATAGTAAGCCTGCCTAGGGGTTGAGTTGATCAGCCAGTACCAACAGCTTCATTTTACTGTAGCAGGTAATCCTAATGGGCTGTATCAATCATAATTCTTTAGGGGTAATCCTGGGATAACCACAGAAAGGGGGTTGATACAGCAGGGTGATTTCCCTGGTGCTGAAACATTTTCTCCAAATAAATAAATTATACAAACCGGGTATATAAAAAGTGATTGCACTACAAATGATATTTTTCAGTACTGCAAGACTTTATTTTATAAAGCCATTTCTTTCATTTATCAAATCTGTGCAGTTAAATTGTCACTCGGCATTAGTGTTGCTGTATAGTAAGAGTACTAAGAAAACTACTACATTTTAGTGCAATTTTATTTGCATTCATTATGGTGTAGGCACCCTGGAGGTGTACATGTATTAAACATTCGGGCTCGTATCCTCATGCTTTTTCATTTCTGAAAAATCAATGTGATTTGGTTAAGGAGGTGGAATATGATCCAATTAAAGTGAACACCAGTCTAACCCTAATAAGGCTACCTTCAATTGGAATGATGTACAGTAAATCAGTGTGCTGTAGCCAATGTATGATTAGGAGGAGTCAGGAGCCAGTTGAGATCTGCTACTGAAGGGGTCAGCCTTGTACAAAGTGTGGCAGCTAGGAAAGCAAGACTGGCGACAGCCAATTAAAAATCTGAACAGGAGGATCTTGTATTTGATCCACTGGGCAAGGATCAGCTGGTGGAGCCTGGGCAGACCAGGAGTAATGTGACTAACCTTAGCGTGGGCCAATCCAGTTAGTGGTGGCGGAAGAGAAAGATGGGCCCAGGTGCCAGGACCTAATTGTGGGCCCCGACCTTTATGTAATACTTTTATAAACATAAAGCATGCCAAGCCAAGTGTTCGATATTTTATTAGCTGAATGTTAGCAAGTATATGACTACATGTAATAAGAAGCTTTTCTACTCTCCTACTTTTGAATTGCATTTGCACACATCTTTAGTTCCAGTACTATACTCTTTGAAATCACAAGCTTAACAAGTTTAATCACCAGTCCCTCCAAGATTCTGCAGAAATTCCCGCACAGAAAATCTTTTTTTTTGTTTGTTTTCAGAAATACAGGCATGTTAATTTGCTTTTGTTTATTTTGGTACCCAGCAGCACCTGTTAACAGCTTCCACCTAAACTACAGGATGAATCATGCTGCACACAGAATATAACTGCAAAAGACTGCTGAACAGTACCCCAAAACCTTCCATGAAGACAGTAGGAAACTGTTTTGCAATATTGAGAGACCAATAGGCTGAAGTACAAGTGGTTGCAGAGGTCGAAAAAGAGACGCCAACGAAACAGAAAACAGTGCCTCATACCAGCCTGCATGTAAACACAGTTACGAGGGAACAACAACAACAAAAAAGTTAGGAAGATAATTTTAATTCAACCATTTTTTTAAACTAAAATTAAGAAATAGCAGTACCTGATGAAACGAGGGAGTATAAAAATGTAATTACTGGAACTGGTAGCTACAACGATATGAATATGAAGGTAACATCTGCAGATGTAAATGTGAAGGCTTATTTAATTCAGTTGTACTTTTGTTAAGATGCTTTTTGGTGAAACATTATTGTAATGGAGATTGTATGGGTGTTTCCCCTTGGAAACTGAGCTATCCCATGCTGGGTTTTCCAGACTGTGCTGCTGAACCCAGGGAAGGCATTGTTAGACAGCTGCTAGGTGCAAACTACAGCTGCTCCCAAGCCATCTTCCACAACAGGGGTCGTTATTAGGCAGTTGATCCTGAGGAAACAACACAGGGAGAGCTGAACATTCGTTATACCACGGAATGGGCAATAAGGCAGTATAGTTATGACTCCCATTTGCCCCATTAAACACTTGTATTCTCGTTTTGAAGACGGAACACAAATTGCACAGTCTGAACTTTTTTAAAGTTTATTTTCAGGCTGGAAACCATCTATCCTTCAGAAAGATACATACTTCTCATGTGGTTCATTGAGTTGGAGGCCACCGTTTAATCATTATTTAATATTATTTATTAAACAGACCTATAAGTGGTTAAAGAAAAGGGCTTGTAACCAGGAGGTCCCCGGTTCAAATCCCACTTCAGCCACTGACTCATTGTGTGACCCTGAGCAAGTCACTTAACCTCCTTGTGCTCCGTCTTTTGGGTGAGACGTAATTGTAAGTGACTCTGCAGCTGATGCATAGCTCACACACCCTAGTCTCTGTAAGTCGCCTTGGATAAAGGCGTCTGCTAAATAAACAAATAATAATATAATCGCCTCATTTCAGCCTTCAGTTTCTAAATATTGTGATCTCAGGGTAGACATTTGTTGAAAAGGAAGACAAACTCAGAATAAGGTTTCCCTGTTACAATGGCATGTCTGTTAGTCTTTTCTGCATCCATATGTCCTAGAGGTTTGAAAGAATTGAGTAAACCCTGTTTAATCCATGTGTGCAATATTATGATTTAGGAGACATTAAGCACAACGTTTGCTACTGATTTTTAAAGGTTTATAATTGATTGTGAATAACTAAATCCCCATATAATCCATTTTGTTTTAATGTAATCTCATGGAACTCAATTAGCGTGGAGATGTTAAACATGAATTTTATTACAGATAGTTAGATTTTTCTCATTCTTATTAGGGGTTAAATGTATTCTGTTTTAGATGCATACTAGGCACAAATAGCAAAACAAGGCAGTAAATCACAAGGTACTAATCTCAATTTGATTGATCCTATTTTATCATTAGAACTGTGATACTAGAAGTGTATTAGCAGCTTTAGAGCTTACAAAATCACTTTAGATGCTCCTATATATTGTGAAAAGTGTTGAATTTAAATCAAGAGAAGTCATGTTAAAACTTTACAATGCATTGGTAAGACCTCATCTAGAATATTGTGTTCAGTTCTGGTCACCTCGTTACAAAAAGGATATTGCTGCTCTAAAAAGAGTGCAAAGAAGAGCGACCAGAATTATCCCCGGTTTAAAAGGCATGTCGTATACAGACAGGCTAAAAGAATTTAATCTATTCAGTCTTGAACAAAGAAGACTATGCGGTGATCTGATTCGAGCATTCAAAATTCTAAAAGATATTGACAATGTCAACCCAGGGGACTTTTTCAGAAAAAGAGATAAAGGGGCATTCAGAACAAAATAGAGGCACTTTTTTACACAGAGAATTGTGAGGGTCTGGAACCAACTCCCCAGTAAAGTGGTTGAAGCTGACACCCTGGGATGCTTCAAGAAGCTGCTTGATGAGATTCTGGGATCAATAAGCTACTAACAACCAAACGAGCAAGATGGGCCGACTGGCCTCCTCCTTGTTTGTAAACTTTCTTATGTTCTTATAAACATGTTTATAATGTAGTATCTAATGCAAAAAATAAAACTTTATTTCAATGACAACCTTAAGCAATTTAACTCTTCTATTTTTTAATTTGTCTTAAAACAATGTCACTATAATAATAATAATAAAAAAACACTTTTAGCATGTATTATTTCCTGAATCTAAAATGTATATTTTGTTGTTGTTAATATGGAGTTTAAACATTCATTTGTGAAGTTATGTTGATAGAAATGAAAGATGGCAGCAGAGTTTCTTTAAGAATCCTCAGCCTGTCAGTGCTGGGTGTGCATTCCAGGCTGCAGTGAGTTCTCAGGTCTTGGGTGGCATTTCACTACCTGCTGTACGCGAGCTGCATGTTAAAATATCCATGTTGCTGTGACGAATTATTCCAAAGCAGGTGATTCATTGGGACAGCAGAAAACCAGTTGCAGTTCACAGTGAGCTGTATTTAAAAGCTGCATATTAAGGACAGTTCATAATATACTAACTTTAATTTCAGCAGTGTACCAAGGGTTAACAGAGACCGTTTACAATGTTTAAAAAATAAAAAAAAATCGGTAATTAACTGATTGAATTACACTATAATAAAATGGTTCCTTGTGACTTTGTTTATTGAAGCGTCTTATGATCACAATCTTTAGAATGAAAAACTTTAAGAATCTGACCTTTCATAGCATGCATGTTTGTTGTTTATTTTTAAATGTTTTGACAGAGCTCAAATTCCTATGATTCTTCGGGGTCCAACCATGCTGTGTATCTACATTTTATAATATTTTACTGTGTGTCCATGTACATTAATTCAATCCATTTATCTTTTGTTTGTTAAATACCCACCATGCTGTTGTTCAGTTACATAAACAGTACACATACTGTAACTCTTTAAGAGGAAACCAAAGCCAATGTATTTAAGAGCTGTCTCTACTGACAGCTGGACATATATTGCATTTCGTGGAAACTGTGTTTTACTTTTTTTTTTTTTTTTTTAAATCCCCATCATTCTTCCATTGAACTACCTGTGTGGGATTTGGCCCTTCAGATTGTGAATCATAGGGATCCCTGGTGACATCAGCTAGTACTTTGAGTGGAGGATGAGACATGCAAGCAGAAGCTCACTGGTTTGAATCTTGTTGGCACAGAGTTGCCAATCTTGGCATGGGTTCACTAGGAGTTTTTTAAAATCTGTAAATTTAGAAAATACATATCAACATTGAAGAAGAATAATAATAATAATAATAATAATAATAATAATAATAATAATAATAATATCACCATTTCTTTTTAAACATGTGTTCAGTCAGACCGTCATAAGGTTAAAATGTGTACTTCTGTATTTTAAAAAGTCATGCATTATCATTTTATGTCAGTTGAATACTTTTATTCCAAATGTCATCATACATTTAATTGTTCAAGACTTTACTGTTTAAAATTCATACAGTAAGTGTTTTAAACTCATGTCACACCTGGATTAAAATCCTCTTGTTCCCTTGCTGAGCTCTTAATAAAACAGACTTCAGTATCACTTTACCCATCACTTCTTTATTGGAGCTGGGTGAAATTCTAGACCTTCATCAGAATGATGGGGATTTAGTTAGAATTGCCAGCTGGAAAATAAAGGGTACATCTGTTCAGTGAATAGGTGCTGGTAGCTGCTGAAAGAACATCCGTGGTATCCAAACAATATTCCCTTCCTAGCATCTGCTCTTGAAGTTCTCTTTTGAAAGAGTAAATGATCTGTGTTGCCATGTGGAATAGCTTGTGCATGGTTCCTATTTCCCTGGAGGAAATGGCTTGTGTGGGGATGGTATTGGCCATATATGAATGATAAAGGCCCATTTAATAATGGAACAATAGGCCTACATAGTGCCAATGGGGATTATAGATTCTGTATGTTGCCTTGGATAATTCTTTCAATTTTTGAGACT
Source organism: Acipenser oxyrinchus oxyrinchus (assembly GCA_030684275.1). Classification (NCBI taxonomy): domain Eukaryota; kingdom Metazoa; phylum Chordata; class Actinopteri; order Acipenseriformes; family Acipenseridae; genus Acipenser; species Acipenser oxyrinchus. The sequence goes on from CM060250.1 coordinate 58,099,500, forward strand.
AACAGAGATTAAGGAGATGTGATGAAATCTTTTATGTTCATTTTATTTTTAAAATGGCAGATCTTCTGGAACATTATAATAATGATAAATGAAAAGAAATACCAAATTCACCATCTTGTGTCAGAAATATCTTTCTATTGTTGCGTTGCTTTGAAGTCAGACCACTACCTTTTATTCTTAGAGGTGCACAGATCCACTCCTCAAAGTCCCGAGTCCCCCGGCCTTAATAGATATTATAATAATAATAATAATAATAATAATAATAATAATAATAATAACTTTAAATATAGTGCCATTCACAGTGTCCCAAAGCGCTGCACAATCAAAATCTCCAGGATAGAAATTAATTTTTAATCATTGTACACTTAAATACAAACCAGATAAAAGCTGAATTTTCCAAATACATTGATAAACAGTGTAGGCATAAAAACAAGATAAAAAATCTCAGTTCATATTTCAAAACTAGAAAAAGATGTGCATTTTAAGAGAAGTTTTAAGAGAAACTGAAGTAGAATTTCGAATACAGCTGGGCAGAGAGTTCCATACGGACGGGGCAATGCAGCTAAAGCTGCGCCCGCCAGGAGTAATACGCTTCAGTGAAATGCATTTAAGAAGTCCAGAATTGGAAGACCTAAGCTACCTCCCAGGGATGTATGGACTAAGAAGGTCCATGATGTAAGAAGGACGCTGACCATTTAGGGCCTTGAAAGTGACACGGGAACAGACAGATAGCCAATGCAAATGTACAAGAACAGGAGTAATGTGTTCAGCCTTGTCTAGTGCCCGTCAAGATTTTAGTTGCTGCATTTTGTACCAACTGTAAACGATTGACAGAGCGAGCAGGAAGACCAACAAAAAGAGCATTGCAATAATCGAAGCGAGAAGTGACAAAGGCATGAACAAGGATTTCGGCGCCCCTGGGAGACAGGAAAGGACAGATTCTAGAGATTTTCTTTAGGTGGAAGAACCCTTCCTTTGCCACTGTAGAGATGTGTGTGTCAAACGATAACCTAGAGTCTAACGGACCACCAAGGAAGCATTGTGGAGTTGTGCCGTGTGGAGTAGTGGTTAGGGCTCTGGTCTTTTGACCGGATGGTCGTGGGTTCAATCCCAGGTCAGGGACAATGCTGCTGTACCCTTGAGCAAGGTACTTTACCTAGATTGCTCCAGTAAAAACTCAACTGTGTAAATGGGTAATTGTATGTAAAAAATAATGTGATATCTTTAATAATTGTAAGTCGCCCTGGATAAGGGCGTCTGCTAACAAATAAATAATAATAAAAATAATAATAATAATAATAATTAAGGGAACAATCACTAAAAGAACAAGAAAACTCAGTGAGAGAGTAAAGCTGGGGTTTAGACCCTACCACCAGCAACTCAGTTGTCAGCATTTAATTTCAAGAAAATACTTGACATCCATGCTTCTGCATCAGCCAGACGTGCAGCTAGAACCGCTCCTGTTGTAGAATTAATTTTAAAATAAATATGGGTGTCATCTGAATAGGAGTGTGTAGGAATAATTGATCATGTAATGTTTATCTGGGTTGATTAGTTCTCTTATTAATAATATTTAATTGACGTGTTACAAAGATCGAGGATTTACTATGAACACACGCAGACACAAGGAATGTTTAATCAATAGTACTATTTTATTACGTATGCAAATATTAAACAGAAATCAGAAAAGTCAGAAAGTAAATCTCTTAGTCTTTAAGCACCAAACACAAGTCCAAAGCTCTCACTGCACTCATGCTGGCTAGCAGGCAATTAAAATATGACACTGCCTGTCTCCTCACACACAAAGCAGCAGTGACGTAGCTAGTAGCTTGCTCATCCACACACGCCCACATACAAGCACCCACCCAGCCTAACTGAAATGATGCAGACAATCTTAGAATATATCACATAAAGCTTATCAATGGTATATAGATTAAGTATATGGCAAGTTTTATTTTTAAAGAAATTCTTTATGCAACAATATGAGGTAGATTACTTATAGTTACTTCATCAAGTTTCACTAAAAGTTATTTCACATGCAAAGTGTGCAAACTAAATAATTAACAGTTCAATTCTATGTGAATGTGTTACAATTAATTAATTTAGTTCCATGAAAGGAAAGTGCAACTGGAATTATACTCAACAGTTCCTTGAAGCTTAGACTTTTGGTCTGCTGTTTTGGAAACTCAATCTGTTGAAGTGTCCAGTACAAAAAGCAGGAGTACAAGAGGAAAAAAAAAATCTTGGAACAATACTCAAATCTTTTTCGCTACCGAAGCACGAAAGGTCTAGGATAGGATATTAGGCTTATTTCGCATCCTTAAAGGAGATTTACCATACAGTTTAAAAAAATACATGATTAAAGCCAAACATCCACAAAAATAGCCTGCTGCAACAGTCAAAGCAGCCAGAATCCCTGTCTATCTGTCCTTATCTCATCTGCCGCTCACACTGACCAGGTAAGATTTAATTAGCAGCAGATTTAATTAGCTTTATCAGTCAATTAATTAACTGATAAAGACCTGGAAGGAGGTTAAATCGGTTCTGTTTTTAATTTAGCGTACAAGTGGAACAAAGACCAGGATGACTCTGGACCTAAATGGACAGCAGTAAGTGAATGAAAATGGGAACTAACATGATATCTAATAAGCCATTTTCACACACAAATGCTGGTATCTCTTATAAAAGACCTATTCACACAGCACAAAATTGCGCCATCTATGCTGGTATAATACGGTCATGAACCTTTCACACAGTCAAAGGGATCATGAGAGACCAACTTTCAAACCAGTCAATCAACAGATTGTTCTTATGGCAATGAAAACCACTTCAACAATCACAAAAAAGGACACTGTTTTCTGGATTTCTGGATAGTAGCAATGTCCTTAAAGATTGTCAGAGTTTTGAGCTGCTTCTAGTACAGAAACTTCAGTTCAGAGACATCAAAAATTATGTCGACTCTGTGCTGGTATAGGCAATTATCACAGCCCAACATGCCGCTTCATTGCCGGTGCCCCAGGAAATATGTAGATCAGGAAATAAGTTGATCAAGCTCTAGAATTTAAAGGGGAGGTTCCATTGTTTCTAATGTAAATGAGCCTAGGCCAGGAAATAAGTAGATTGGATATATTAATGAACAATAAAACATTTAAAATTAATGTAAGTATAATTTATATCAATTAGTAGATCAGATTTATTCGGCAGTATGCTGCTAGATAAGATGATGTGAATATCTCTTTAGATCCGATATATTAGCCTAACAAAAATGCATAATTTAAAATGACTTTTGTACGTATAATTTACATTAACATGTAGATCGGATATATTCGACAGTATTACTCTAGATAAGGGAATGTGAATATCTCTGTATTATATATATTGGCAGCAAATAATTTTAAAATTAATTGTATGATTGTACATGTCTGATTGTGTATTTCTGTTTGTGTAACAAACGTTAACTAGCAAAATGTGTTACGTATTGACGTTATTTTGCATTTCTGGAGGTGTTTTTGTTTTGGGAAGCACTACAGTATGGACAGCAGGTATGCGAGCGATTGTCCAAAAGTTAAAGCATGAGTTTCAATCATGGAAAAAATTAAGCTCCATGCTGCGATTACTAACTAGGCCACGGTGCACATCAATCACATGATGTACTTGAAAAACGTTGCTTATACAGTATTATTATTTTATATTTGTTCTTTCATTTATTTTTACATACAGTACTTTGTATTATTAGGACAGAAAAAGAACAGGAGAGTGGTTATCATAGTGCATGTATTTCAATTACAAGTGTGGGAAGAAACAATACATTAATTAATTCAAAACTAAAGAGTTAACGTCTTTGCTAAACCGTGGTAAATACCTGTAGTTCAATACCAACCAAGATTTTGTGTTGTGAGAGAGATCATACAGTATATGCAGGCTACTCTATATCAGCATAATTTTAAAATGGTAAATCCCTGTAGTGCAACAACCAGTAAGACATATAACGAGAAAGAGATACAGTATATTGAATTAAAGTGAATTATCACGATTTAAAATCATGTAGATATACACATATATACGGTATCTCTCTTCCTCATTATATATGTCTTTTTTATATATCTCTATTCCTCATTATAAATTCCTTTAGTGCAACCACCATGTAAGACATAACGAGCAATCATATCTACCATGGCATACGTTTTTCATTTCTGTATTTGTCCTATCAAGAGGATTTGACAAGGTCTTTTTTTACATAGTACAAATCTTATCCCTTAGTAATACTATATATTACTGCAAGGAATACAATTGTCACATTTATGAAGAATATGACATTTATGTTAATGTATTGTGTGCAAACAACATGATATTTTTTTAATTCCCAACCTGAGTACACGACACAATTCCTTTCTAAACAAAACTTTCGTCTGGCTATTTGTGTTAATTTTCTTCACCCTATCCCAATTAAAAAACCACAACCCTAAACCTAGAACCTTTTTTAAATAAACAAAAGACATGCAGACAAATCAAGGTACTGTATATTCTATTCATTTTTTTAACTGGCGGTTTTGCCACGTCTAAACTGTAGTAAAGTTACAGCTATACTTATATTAAAATGTAAAAATACGACCTTGTCATACTAATATGATGGATGCAGCATGTCATCAGATTATATTACTGAAACATTTTAATTTTGATTAAAGATTGACAACATTTTGACGTGTAAAATAATTTAATATATAAATAAATTTCCACGATCACACATAAACTACATCTGATTGTCAACAATGTTATAGAAACATAAGACAGGGATTTAAAACATTTTACTGTATAAAGAGCCGTCGATCACACATTTTAAAGTTCATACGAAAAAACAGTGGCACGAACACGCACCAACATACACAGTCTAGTAAATAAAACGGCCAGATAAAAATAAAAAGCCATGCAGTGAACCTCCCCTTTAATCAAACTGTTAGCCCCGCCTTACTTTTGTCTGCTTTTGCCTTACTGCGCTTGCGCGATCAACTTTTTTCCCAGACAACTTATTTCCTACGACACCGGCTTTGATCTGTAATAAGTAGTCTGCCTGAAAAGGTCTATACTCTCTCATCTGCCCTAATTTATTAGAAAGACCACAATTAACGTCGGGCTCATCCCATCAAGATTCATGACCCGTTTGCAGCTGGAGTCGTGTTTTTCGATGGTAGTTGTCTGCATGCATTGCCATTCCAGGGACACAGTCTTGATTGCCATGTTGATGATGCACAATAATTAGTTTACTGGGCTACAGTTTTCAATCATTAGTTTACTGGGCTACAGTCTTCCTGGACCTGTTTTTTTTTTTGCAATACAGTGGCTTTATAAACCAGTACAAGCACATGCAGAGGACCCTTATAATCTCATACGGATATAGTGGAAACTTCTATAGTAAAATAAGCTTGGTGAGGATTGATGCAAAATCAGACATGTCAGTTAAGTAGTTAAAATAAATGTGTAATTTAAATTGTAGTAATATTTAACACGTCAGACTAGGTACTGTTTTTTATAGAACACTGGTTCTATCCATATAACAGTTTAAATGTAGATTCATTATATTCTTAGGTGTGGACTATGTAGGTATTTTAATCTAAACTAAGTGGAGCAACAATATATTTGGCTAAAAATGTTGCCTAAACAAATATGTTTCAATGTGTATGCACACCAACAGTACACAGAACAAATGAATACATACATATCCCACTGTATTGCCACACCAGTGTCACGTACTTCCTGTGATGGATGATTTCAGCTGTGAAGATTTTAAAACGTCAGTAGGGAATCACATACCATTTACCATCAATGTGACAAACGCATTGTAAAATAAAAAAAAAGTTCTAGTACGAAATTATAACATACACATATCTACCTTTCTATAAAATAAAATATTTTGAGCAACCAGGAACATACAATCACAAATGTAAGTTTTTCACACCAATTTAACTCTCAGTTTGGAACCCAGCACACAGTTCAAACAGTTATTTCACTCAGATTATGGAGCTACTTTAAGATGTTGATTCAAGGCTACCTTTTTCTGTTACTGTATTTATTGGCAGCATAACATTTGGGTGGGGCTAATCTCAACCAAATTGTTGTAGCGTGTGCCTTGTTGTGAATTCAATAAACTAGAACCTCAACTGGATTTGTACTTTCAGCCACATATTGTCTTTACATGAATACATATTTATCTTTAAACAGTGGTAGTTTTTGTACTGGATGCAGTGAGCTGCTGAGCTGAGTGACTATAGAACTCATATTGTTGACCTGCATGCACCTGCACACACTTTGAAATGCACACCTCCCCATTCTCTGAGCTGCTCATCTGGTTTCTTGCGGTATTGTGGTTTTCCAGCATGTCAGGGCTGGATCTTCAAAACACAGCCCGAAGTCCGTAGGATGGGAAAGAAGCCATGTGGAGTATTTATTTTATATTTGGGTTTCTATTTAAGCTTCACAGTCTGTTTTGCCATGGTGACCAAGTTACGGTATTAGTTCCCCAATGCTGCCTGAAGTACCAATATGTGTTAGAAAAACCTTTAGAATTACAAAACGAAATAGAAAAAGGTTCTAAAATACATTGCTGGTAAAAACCTGTTTTTTTTGGTGATGCAGGAATAACAAACAGTTGGTTTATTAGCCAATGGAAGACCTCTGATCTAAACTCAAGATGGAAAGACATAAAACAGAGAGATGTACAGGTAGTCTAGTACAGTGCTTCCCAACCCTGGTCCTGAAGGACCACCTACCCTGCTGGTTTTTGTTCCAACAAGCTCTCAATTACTTAATTACTTAATAATTTGTTTAAATTTGACTTTTTAAATCATGTAACTTATAAAAAGTTGGAGAATTCAAGTTCCTTATACAATTTTATGCTTAACTTGGAACACCAACTGTTTAGAATCATTAAAAGGCTCTGATTAGGCAAATTATTACTTCAATTAAGAAATTGCAAGCTCGGTTGGAACAAAACCAGCAGGGTAGGGTCCTCAGGACCAGGGTTGGGAACCACTGGTCTAGTAGATAGTAGACTCCCAGCTTTGTAGACTATGAAAAGTAATCTGTTGCTTCCGGTTACTACCTGTGATATAATAGTTTTAAGAGACACTAGAAACCCAAAGCAGAGCTACACAGTTATAGGGTTGAATTTCAGAGAGGTACATGCATGCATGTACAGTTTAGTATCGGTTGGATTGGCTATATTGTTGAATATGTGTCCAGAATACCTGATGTTCAAATCAGGATTATAATGCACTATACCTCAAGGGGAGATCATGGGAATGTGGATAGATGCTGCTGCCTTTCTTTGCAGCCTTTTAACACAATGAGCTGCCTTTCATTTTCAGTGTAAGGTCAGCAGTTAATGTTTCCTTATGGAACAGTGAATACTAAGGTTTCATTGTTATATTTTGTTAACGTTTCTCAAGTCATTTTGTGATGCTTTAGTACTGTGAATTTAAGATAACCCTGCCAGGAAAACCATGCTTGGGCTTGGCTATTGTTATTTATCCACCAGTCCAGAACCTACAAGTGTTTTTAATTGGCCCACTGGGCAGCATCAATAGATGGGGATCCAGCTGCAGTGAGGTCACACAACAAAAGTCTGTGAAGTTCCTCCATGTTGGAGAACTGTTTTGATCTGTAGCCATGGGAGGTGCCTCATTAACACTTCATTACTGCATTCCAGCAGCTCCCTTTGCCCACCTCCAGGTGCGGCTTTCATTTAAATGCAAGAAAGAAACCTTGAAACCATTCCCTGCCTTTAGAATCATTTTTAAGAAATGGTATTGCCTGTAGCCCTGTCTAAAGTATTAGAAGACACAATTGGCATGATTTGACTTGTACAGTACAACATATTGTTTATGGCTTGTTTAAACAAAGAAATAGACAAAAAGTGTATTGCCTATAAAAGTAGCATGAGCGAAGTTCTCATAAACCAATACTTACAGAATTACAGAAAGCATCAAGTATCAAAACATTTGAATCCAGTTCTTATACCGGTTCATCTTTTTATAGAATGCTCAGGGGTGTTTTTCAATGTGATATAAACACAATTGAAAGTGTTATTATGGCACCACTAGAGTGTGTGCTTGTTTGTGTACAGTAGTGTACAAGTGTGTGTCCTCATGGACTGGCCTGGTGGGAAACAGTTGACTCCTGACCCAGCCATTGGCAAGGACCTGATCATTATGTTGTAATATCTCTAAAGGTTAAAGAGTCACACCTGTGACATGTTTTTATTTCCAATGGACCTGTCAAGTTGTATAGTATCGCAATGTGTGCTGTGTGGTTGGTTTATTACTGCATTCTTACATCGTGCTCTTTGAGGATGTTCTATAACCAGGGGTGCACTTAACGGGTACACATGCGCACCAATAAAATACGGACTTCCATATTGTTTTTAAGACGCAAATGCATACCGTCAGTACAGTTAACTGGAAAGCATTTTTCATATAGTCAGCGAGGTTGCTCACACTTGCAAGGTCAAGGATATTATCTGGCTATGACCCATACCTGCCTAACCTCCCGATTTTCTATTGAGTCTCAAGATCTCTGGGATCTGTCAATGATCTCTGGGTAACTCATCTTATTATCGCTGACCATAATTAAACACCAGAGGGTTCCAATTCACTAAAAAGACCATCCCTGCTAGCGCTATCATTGGCTGCTTCAAGGTTTTATAAAAAAAAGAAAAATGGTAGCATTGTGGAAGCTAACTGACGCTTCGCTTCCCAAACTGAGTACGGGTGAGAGGAGGTGTCAATGTTTGAGAGCTGTTACATTTAAACGTGGGTTTAAAAAATACATTTACTTAAGCATTTTACTTAAAATAATATATTTTTTCTTCTGTTATATTCTATTATAAATACCATTGTGCCGTCAAGCTAACATGTTCAGCAACACTAATAAAGTGAAGAAGTGTTTTGTATTTTGCTTTTGATTCCCCAGGACTGGAATTTGGTGGTAGGCTATTGAAATAAACAGAGAATGTGTGATGATTTGTTAAACACTGTAATAACCAGCAATCCGGACTCCTAGTTAAAGATCCATAAACTGTTGTTGTCTCTGACACTGCCATTAACCATTTAAGGACTATGATCGTATAAACACTCATCCTGAAGCGTCATTCTGGACCAGTGATCTGGTAAACACGATAAACACTTCATTTCTTTGACTTACTGGGCCACCATACTTTGCAGTACAGCTTGTTAACGCATATCATTTGATAGGGGAGTGATTGAACTTCATTGCCTAATTGTTTGCTTTTTCGTGTGACGTCACTGAGGCGGGCATTTAATTTTTATAAGGTGGAGACATTTCACAGCAGCACGCAGAGACAAAACATGACACAGGAACTTGTTTACAGCAAAGAATAAATCGGGAAACACTGTAAATCCGATGTACTTGACTTAGTTATATTAGAACATTTATTCAGCCTCGTTTTAATATATATGTTTTTACAATATTTATAAATATCAAGAAACGAGTGGATATTAGCAGATCATGTTTCAGGAACTAAATGTATCTGGTATGTTTTTGTTTTTCCTTATTACTGATAACAGTGGAGTGAAGAACTATTTTATTTATAAATATTTATTTTGAGAAAATAATTGAGAGTAGTGTCCATTATTGCTTATAAAGACCTTGAGAATAAACGTTTATTATGCCATTGCAATCACTCTGGTGAAACAATGTCTTTGTAATTTGCCCAAACATTTTCAACAAACTTTCAGGAAGTATTGTAAGGTCCCTCGGGTCATAGAATAACCTGTTTTTATACATGTATCTCTAAGCAAGCAGAATACAGTTTAAAAAAAACAAAAAGATAAATAAATACTGAAGTACTTTAATGTTCCCCAGAGGGGTCTGAAAAAAGGACACCGATTTACACGATGCTACTGTAAAAAAAAAATATATACAGTACTGTGCAAAAGTTTTAGGCAGGTGTGAAAAAATGCTGTAAAGTAAGAATGCTTTCAAAAATAGACATGTTAATAGATTATATTTATCAATTAACTAAATGCAAAGTGAGTGAACAGAAGAAAAATCTAAATCAAATCCATATTTGGTGTGACAACCCTTTGCCTTCAAAACAGCATCAATTCTTCTAGGTACACTTGCACAAAGTCAGGGATTTTGTAGGCATATAGTCAGGTGTATGATTAAACAATTATACCAAACAGGTGCTAATGATCATCAATTCAATATGTAGGTTGAAACACAATCATTAACTGAAACAGAAACAGCTGTGTAGGAGGAATAAAACTGGGTGAGGAACAGCCAAACTCAGCTAACAAGGTGAGGTTGCTGAAGACAGTTTACTGTCAAAGTCATACACCATGGCAAGACTGAGCACAGCAACAAGACACAAGGTAGTTATACTGCATCAGCAAGGTCTCTCCCAGGCAGAAATTGCAAGGCAGACAGGGGTTTCCAGATGTGCTGTCCAAGCTCTTTTGAAGAAGCACAAAGAAACGGGCAACGTTGAGGACCGTGAGGCGCGGTGGTCGGCCAAGGAAACTTACTGCAGCAGATGAAAGACACATCATGCTTACTTCCCGCCAATCGGAAGATGTCCAGCAGTGCCATCAGCTCAGAACTGGCAGAAAACAGTGGGACCCTGGTACACCCATCTACTGTCCGGAGAAGTCTGGTCAGAAGTGGCCTTCATGGAAGACTTGCGGCCAAAAAGCCATACCTCCGGCGTGGAAACAAGGCCAAGCGACTCAACTATGCACGAAAACACAGGAACTGGGGTGCAGAAAAATGGCAGCAGGTGCTCTGGACTGATGAGTCAAAATTTGAAATATTTGGTTGTAGCAGAAGGCAGTTTGTTCGCGAAGGGCTGGAGACCGTACACGAATGAGTGTCTGCAGGCAACAGTGAAGCATGGTGGAGGTTCCTTGCAAGTTTGGGGCTGCATTTCTGCAAATGGAGTTGAGGATTTGGTCAGAATTAATGGTCTCCTCAATGCTGAGAAGTACAGGCAGATACTTATCCATCATGCAATACCATCAGGGAGGCATCTGATTGGCCCCAAATTTATTCTGCAGCATGACAACGACCCCAAACATACAGCGAAAGTCATTAAGAACTATCTTCAGTGTAAAGAAGAACAAGGAGTCCTGGAAGTGATGATATGGCCCCACAAAGCCCTGATCTCAACATCATCGAGTCTGTCTGGGATTACATGAAGAGAGAGAAGCAACTGAGGCTGCCTAAATCCACAGAAGAACTGTGGTTAGTTCTCCAAGATGTTTGGGCCAACCTACCTGCCGAGTTCCTTCAAAACTGTGTGCAAGTGTACCTAGAAGAATTGATGCTTGATGCTGTTTTGAAGGCAAGGGTGGTCACACCAAATATGGATTTGATTTAGATTTTTCTTCTGTTCACTCACTTTGCATTTAGTTAATTGATAAATATAATCTATTAACATGTCTATTTTTGAAAGCATTCTTACTTTACAGCATTTTTCACACCTGCCTAAAACTTTTGCACAGTACTGTGTATATATATATATATATATATATATATATATATATATATATATATATATATATATATATATATATATATAATATTTATTTATTTATTTATTTATTTATTTATTTATTAATATATAAAACCTGGTCTGGGGGAGCAACCCACTGAAAAATGTGTGGTTTTCTGCTGGTACTCACATGAGAAGCAAATGATAAAACTTGTGAACCCCTGTCTATAACCCAGGTTACTATTACAAATAATCAAACTGCCTGTCACTTCCAAAACTACAGTTCAATCACAATTTAAACATCACAGCTTTAAACAGGAAATTATCTAAAAAATAAATAATTTTTTTTTTTTTTTTTTTAGAACAATAATGTTCTGGCTTGATCGATGACTTATTATTATTATTATTATTATTATTTATTTCTTAGCAGACACCCTTATCCAGGGCGACTTACAATTGTTACAAGATATCACATTATTTTTTTACATACAATTAACTATTTATACAGTTGGGTTTTTACTGGAGCAATCTAGGTAAAGTACCTTGCTCAAGGCTACAGCAACAATGTCCCCCACCTGGGATTGAACCCACGACCCTCCGGTCAAGAGTCCAGAGCCCTAACCACTACTCCACACTGCTGCCAGAGCCCTAACCACTACTCCACACTGCTGCCAGAGCCCTAACCACTACTCCACACTGCTGCCAGAGCCCTAACCACTACTCCACACTGCTGCCAGAGCCCTAACCACTACTCCACACTGCTGCCAGAGCCCTAACCACTACTCCACACTGCTGCCAGAGCCCTAACCACTACTCCACACTGCTGCCAGAGCCCTAACCACTACTCCACACTGCTGCCAGAGCCCTAACCACTACTCCACACTGCTGCCAGAGCCCTAACCACTACTCCACACTGCTGCCAGAGCCCTAACCACTACTCCACACTGCTGCCAGAGCCCCAACCACTACTCCACACTGCTGCCAGAGCCCTAACCACTACTCCACACTGCTGCCAGAGCCCTAACCACTACTCCACACTGCTGCCAGAGCCCTAACCACTACTCCACACTGCTGCCAGAGCCCTAACCACTACTCCACACTGCTGCCAGAGCCCTAACCACTACTCCACACTGCTGCCAGAGCCCTAACCACTACTCCACACTGCTGCCAGAGCCCTAACCACTACTCCACACTGCTGCCAGAGCCCTAACCACTACTCCACACTGCTGCCAGAGCCCTAACCACTACTCCACACTGCTGCCAGAGCCCTAACCACTACTCCACACTGCTGCCAGAGCCCTAACCACTACTCCACACTGCTGCCAGAGCCCTAACCACTACTCCACACTGCTGCCAGAGCCCTAACCACTACTCCACACTGCTGCCAGAGCCCTAACCACTACTCCACACTGCTGCCAGAGCCCTAACCACTACTCCACACTGCTGCCAGAGCCCTAACCACTACTCCACACTGCTGCCAGAGCCCTAACCACTACTCCACACTGCTGCCAGAGCCCTAACCACTACTCCACACTGCTGCCAGAGCCCTAACCACTACTCCACACTGCTGCCAGAGCCCTAACCACTACTCCACACTGCTGCCAGAGCCCTAACCACTACTCCACACTGCTGCCAGAGCCCTAACCACTACTCCACACTGCTGCCAGAGCCCTAACCACTACTCCACACTGCTGCCAGAGCCCTAACCACTACTCCACACTGCTGCCAGAGCCCTAACCACTACTCCACACTGCTGCCAGAGCCCTAACCACTACTCCACACTGCTGCCAGAGCCCTAACCACTACTCCACACTGCTGCCAGAGCCCTAACCACTACTCCACACTGCACATACCCAGTGATCTGGAAAGTGTAACCTTCCACTTGCTGCTGGAAATGAGAACTTTGTTTACATTTTGTAAATATTCACAGCTGCAGCAGAGCATATGTTTACTCCCTGTCAATATCGAACATGTTGGAATAGGAAAATCATCTTCTAAGTTTGGTGTAGGCTCATATTTCACTCTCTACTAGTTTGCTTGAAATTATAATGCAGCGTGTGTATCCCTATGATTTTTGTTTTAGTTTTTACAATTAATGTACTGCAACTACAAAGAAGTCCTTGTCTTTGTGCCCTTGTTCCACGCTATTGTCTGTCAAAAAGTGTATTTTTGGCACCCAATAAGAGGTTTCCTGGTTGACCTGCACTGATTGAACCATGTGCCCTGCCTGTGGGTTATTGTTTTCAGACACTACAGAACACTGCAACTTCAACAGCATGAGCATTTAAATAACAAATTAGACATGTTGGTATGTTGCTACAACCTGCATCTACAGTATTTAGAATGGATTGGCATGATATATGCATCGGCAAGTCTAGGTGAAACCCCAATTATGCATAAATCCAGGGTTTGCACAAGTACTGTATTACTCAGTCCAGGACCATTACTCTGTACCTCAGAAATAAGATAACTGTAATACAAATAAAACCGCATGGTGTTCATGTACTAGTTTTATGAATACAATAATCAGGGATTCTTTTTATTGGTGGTCTATTTTTAGAAATTCATAGATGGGGAAAAAACAGTGTGTGTTTATTTATTTATTTATTTATTTATTTATTTATTTAACACTATCTGAGTGCCCAATTGTACTCTTCAGGAGTTTTTATATGTTGAGGCATTCTAAGAACTGCTCAAATCAAATAACCGAACAGATGGGAATAACATTGCATGCTGTGCCTCCACCAAAATGCAGTGAACTGCAATATGACCAGGATTAAGTGAACAAAAAATAAGTGGCAGTCACCAGTGTTTTTCAGTTAAAAACCTAAAATAATGCGCCGTACAGTACTTGCACCCCAGTACACAGCAAGCTTGAACTAGACACTTTGCTGTTCTGGTGAAAATCCGTCTGTACCTCTTGTACTGTTTTAGATAGATTTTTAAGCCGCCTACACACAGTTGAAATAGCGGACTCCTGGCACCCTATAACTCCTGTACCAGGAAGTTGTTTAGACTTTTAACTCTATATTGTAGTGTTTAAAAAGTCTGTATATCCGGAGTTAATGTTACCTACTGTAAAAATTGAAAGAACAAAAAGGTTTTTAGGATGACCATTGTAACGACTAGTGGTGGTGATTTTTTTTTTTTTTTTTTTTTTAGCACCTTAGTTAATCTGATTTTGAAAAAAAGAACCTTTAGAATTTGGAACTTTAGTCTAGTGTCTCTTGCATTAAAAGGGATAAAGGAAAATGTTGAACATTCTAATGAAGGCTGTAAATGTACATAGATTAAACATTTAAACTGTTTTGTGTAAACAGTTATTTACTGTTTAAACTGTCATTTTCAATATTAAAAAAGTATTTTGGACTTGGTGTCAGCATATGGAGAGTGTGGGCTAAAACCAAATACACAAGAATATGGAATACAAAGTGTGATTTGCAGGATGGTGTTTTGGAAAGTATAGTGTGGCAATGCAGCTAGGGTTAAACATGGATCCAAATTTGACTACCAAGTGCATCTGTTCCAGAAGCACATGATTCCACAAGAATCAAACAACTGGAGGAGAGTGGGACCAAAATGAATGATCTCAGGACATCTATATTTATTCAGCTCGTTACTTGGTAACACACAAACACAACAGTGCTGTAATTTGATTCGGCAACAAAGAATCTGACATTTCTGCAGTGTTTGCTGGATATTTGGAAGTGATAATTTATTCAATGAAAAACATAGTTAATGCACTGAAGAGGCTGTTATTGAAACTGGTCTTGGGCAATGATTCACTGACAGGAGCTGTGTTCAGAGGGTTTGTTACAAGTCATTTGGCTGGCACAAAGCGATAAAAGAAAACCAGTTCTTCTGGATTAGGGTACGGAATTTTCATGGTACTCTGAACATGTTTGTTTGTGGTTAACTTATAGTTCTGCCCATACAGGATATGTGAACTACAGCAGAAATATGAAATTGCATTTATTCAGTTTAACCTTTTCACTGCCAAAATCGAGCGCTACCCCGCCTCCTGGACATGGTTAAAATCTTTAAGAATTTTAAAAACCACATAAACATTCAATTATTGATCTGACCTAACACTCCAAAACCTAATGAACAATTTCAAGGTCGTTTCAGCCAATAGGAACACAGATAGCCATTAATTCATTTACATACAGTGTACCCTCAAATCATGCAGTTATATTGCTATAGTTATACTACAACCCATCACAATTGAATTAGGTGCCAAAACATCTTGGTTTTAGTTTCATACTAGGCGCTGCTACTTGATTATTGCATATATAGATTTGGTACAGGACTTCTGTGAGTAAGTATATACTTAGAAGTAAGGCTACTATTATATCACGGTGGTCACCACTTTCACGGAACCTGTAAATTTTGCCATTTTGTTTCCACTCGCCGTGAAAGTAGGAAGTGAGCCTGTGGCGGAGTGTCCCGCCCCTTTGTTTATTTATTTATTATAATTTGTTTATTACGGCAAAAGCCGATTTTGTTATTTATATTTTAAAAACCTTGTGAGGATGCGTGGCTGATCAGCTACTGATTATTTAACTAGCTGACAGTCACGCATCCTTACTAAACTCGTGCAGACTGTGGCCGAGGGGTAATAAGATAATTAACAGGTAGTTAACCCCTCGGCCAGAGTATAAGAACCTGCAGCTGTCCGTGCTGCGGGGAGGGAGTGTACAGAGGAGAGTACGGGGAGCGGAGAGAGCGAGGAAAACAAAATAAAACAACTGCTAAGTATCGTGCTGGGTTAAAACCAGCATGCTTATTTGTTTCTATTTGTTTGGCCAACGCGCCGTTTTGTTTTGTGTTTTGTTATTTGTTTAAATCTTTTGTTTTGTATTATGATTTAATAAAAGCAGCTGAACGCTGTAGCGTTTCAGCTTTCACCTGCCCATCCACTGTTTTAGTTGTTACTTCTTGGTCCGTGACGTCACCACACCTCACCACTGCAAGCCATCCTGTCACATATGGTGTCCTGCGTGGGACAAACAATGCCTCCAAGAGCCGGACCAGGAAAAAAAAAGGACGTTTTTTTGGGGGGGAAAAAAAGAAATATAACTAAAATGGAAGGCTGGAGCTGGAGAAACAGCTGCAGGGAACTGGAGAACCTCCTCGGTGGTCTGGAGGACCAAGGCTGGTGCCTTGCTTGCGGGGTCTATGGGCACACCGTAGCGATCTGCCCCTTCCAGGATGAGGAGGAGGAACCGGCTCAGGAGAGGAAGGCAGGGAGAAGGAGCAGGAAGAGAAGGGGGAGAGGTAAGCTGCAGCAACAGCAACCGCATCAACAGCAGGAGGAGATCGGGGAGGATGGCTGGGAGGTTTATATTGTGAACCTCGTGGCGGAGTTGTGCCCTGGCTGTGGGGCATATGGGCACACGTTGGCCATATGCCCCACGCAATACGAAGAGGTGGAGCCCGTGCATCCAGCGCCCGGAAGGGGGGAGCCCGTGCATCCAGCGCCCGGAAGGGGGGAGCCCATGCATCCAGCGCCCGGAAGGGGGAGCCCGTGCATCCAGCGCCCGGAAGGGGAAGCCCATCAGGTCCAGAACCTGAGCGTCATCCAGCAGCAGAGGAAGAATACCTGCTGGTTCCATCTCCACTTCCACCAGCAGAGGGTGAATACCTGCTGGTTCCCTCTCCACTTCCACCAGCAGAGGGTGAATGCCTGCTGGTTTCGCCTCAGCCGCCGTGGGAGGCAGGAGCAGAGCAGCGGGAGCTGCCTCTGCCTCAGCCGCCGTGGGAGGCAGGAGCAGAGCAGCGGGAGCTGCCTCTGCCTCCACCACCTTCACCGCCAGGAGCAGAGCAGCGGGAGCTGCCTCTGCCTCCACCACCTCCACCGCCAGGAGCAGAGCAGCGGGAGCTGCCTCTGCCTCCACCACCTCCACCGCCAGGAGCAGAGCAGCGGGAGCTGCCTCTGCCTCCACCACCTCCACCGCCAGGAGCAGAGCAGCGGGAGCTGCCTCTGCCTCCACCACCTCCACCGCCAGGAGCAGAGCAGCGGGAGCTGCCTCTGTCTCCGCCACCGCTAGTGGCAGAGCAGCAGGAGCTGCCTCTGCCTCCGCCACCGCCAGGAGCAGAGCAGCAGGAGCTGCCTCTGCCTCCGCCACCTCCACCAGCAGAGGGTGAATGCCTGCTGGTTATGTCTCAAGCGCCGTGGCAAGACAGCTTACCGCTCCCAGCTCCACCAGCAGAGGGTGAATTCCTGCTGGTTCTGCCTCAACCGCCGTGGCAGGACTGCTTGCCCCTCCCACCTCCACCAGCAGAGGGTGAATGCCTGCTGGTTCCGTCTCAAGCGCCGTGGGAGGACAGCTTACCACCTCCACCAGCAGAGGGTGAATACCTGCTGGTTCCGTCTCAAGCGCCATGGGAGGACTGCTTGCCCCTCCCACCTCCACCAGCAGAGGGTGAATACCTGCTGGTTCCATCTCCACCTCCACCAGCAGAGGGTGAATACCTGCTGGTTCCATCTCCACCTCCACCAGCAGAGGGTGAATACCTGCTGGTTCCACCTCCACCGTCATGGGAAGGACGACTCTTGCCCTGCTTCGCACCGCCCAAGGATGCCTGCTTCGCACCGCCCAAGGATGCCTGCCTCGCACCGCCCAAGGATGCCTGCCTCCCACCGCCCAAGGATGCCTGCCTCGCACCGCCCAAGGATGCCTGCCTCGCACCGCCCAAGGATGTCTGCCTGTTGCTCCGCATCGCCTGGGATGCCTGTTGCTCCGCACGCCTGGGCTGCCTGTTGCTCCGCACGCCTGGGCTGCCTGTTGCTCCGCATCGCCCCGGCCTGCCTGTTGCTCCGCATCGCCCCGGGGCTGCCTGTTGCTCCGCATCGCCCGGGGCTGCCTGTTGCTCCGCATCGCCCGGGGCTGCCTGTTGCTCCGCATCGCCTGGAGAGCCACCAGTTACAGTGTATGAGGGAGAAGTGGAGCTCCCGCTGCCGCCTCCATGGCCAGGGTCTCGCCTCCCGAGGTTCCGCTGCTGCTGCCGTCGCCTCCCGAGGTTCCGCTGCTGCTGCCGTCGCCTCCCGAGGTTCCGCTGCTGCTGCCGTCGCCTCCCGAGGGTCCGCTGCTGCTGCCGTCGCCTCCCGAGGGTCCGCTGCTGCTGCCGCCTCCCGAGGGTCCGCTGCTGCTGCCGCCTCCCGGGGTCCGCTACCAGTCCTGCCATGCTGCAGGAAATACTGTGGCTGGAGTCCCATGAAGTGCAGCTGCCAGCCATGAAGAAGGGGGAGGTCAGGAGACCAGCTCCCCCCGCAGCAATTTCGCTGCAGGAGAACGGGTGGCCGGAGCCCCACGGAGGGGAGCTGCCAGCCATGAAGAAGGGAGGGAGGTCAGGAGACCAGCTCCCCCCGCAGCAATTTCGCTGCAGGAGAAAGGGTGGCCGGAGCCCCACGGAGGGGAGCTGCCGGCCATGAAGAAGGGGGGGCAGGTCTGGAGACCACCCCCAAAATTTCCTTGGCCGGAGGAGCCGGCCTGTGCGTGGTCCACTGGGATGCTATAGCTGTTGGGGTGGGAGGAGGACATCCTGCCGTGGCCGCCCCCGGAGACACCTTGCTTCCCCTGTTCCTGGGCCGGGACTGCTAGCCGGGACTTTAGGGACTAAGGGGGGAGGTGGCAAAGGCCATGTGTGCTGCACAAGGGGCATGTGTATGGAGTGTCCCGCCCCTTTGTTTATTTATTTATTATAATTTGTTTATTACGACAAAAGCCGATTTTGTTGTTTATATTTTAAAAACCTCATGAGGATGCGTGGCTGATCAGCTACTGATTATTTAACTAGCTGACAGTCACGCATCCTTACTAAACTCGTGCAGACTGTGGCCGAGGGGTAATAAGATAATTAACAGCTAGTTAACCCCTCGGCCAGAGTATAAGAACCTGCAGCTGTCCGTGCTGCAGGGAGGGAGTGTACAGAGGAGAGTACGGGGAGCGGAGAGAGCGAGGAAAACAAAATAAAACAACTGCTAAGTATCGTGCTGGGTTAAAACCAGCATGCTTATTTGTTTCTATTTGTTTGGCCAACGCGCCGTTTTGTTTTGTGTTTTGTTATTTGTTTAAATCTTTTGTTTTGTATTATGATTTAATAAAAACAGCTGAACGCCGTAGCGTTTCAGCTTTCACCCGCCCATCCACTGTTTTGGTTCTGTTACTTCCTGGTCCGTGACGTCACCACACCTCACCACTGCAAGCCATCCTGTCACAGAGCCGTACAGATTTATTGAATTGGCGGCAGTGCAAAGTTAATGCGGTTGGCAAATGTCAGATAAAGGTGAAATATTTATACAGAACCACAAAAAAGTGTTGAAGTTAAGTTTAAGCAGCTATAGCAGAGCAATATCCCAAACAATTTAAACTAAGCTGCTCCCGACGCTTTACTGAAAGGAGAAACCAACATTTTCAAATTAACCGAAGCCTTTTGTGCAGAAAATATACCTCTGCATACCCTTGATAATGCAAAGCCTGTAATTTGAGGACAGCTTACAGTTTTGGATCAGCATGTGACACTGATGTTGTACAGTTTGCAATTTACATTTACAACCAGAACATTTATTTAAAAAATGTAATTTCAGTGTTCAGATGATTTCGGAAAAGGAATACATGTTAAAATTAAAAGGTAAGCATATTCCTGTTCCGGTTCTGTTAAAAAAAACTATGTTTACATTTGACTACGAGCATGTGTTAAAAGAGAAAAAATTTGAAATGCATGGTAAATATATTAAATAGATGTTTATTTAGTGCACATATTAAAATGTTACAAAGTACTACATTAATAGATATCTTTTTTTAAGTTTAAATCTTTGTAGCCCTGATCATTCAGTGAAATTGTCTATTTTTAGCTGTGACTGTGCTGTGATGTTTTACATATTTGTACTGTAACAAAATCTAATCCTAACAAATTGTATTTAACGCTTATTTAAATAGATTTAATACATTTACAGTATAAGGGTCATGTATTTTCTCTTTAGCATTGCTGGACTATGAAATGCACACAAGCTACAAATGTGATGGCATACAGTTTGGATATAAACACACATACATTTTCAGATTGGGGGATACCAAAAAAAAAAAAAAAATGTATGAAGACCCCCAATATAGTTTATCCTTCTCGTTTTAAGATCACTTGGAGAATATGTTGGGTTAATATGTTCCGTGGTTTTTGTTTTGTTTTGTTATTTGTCTGATAATTTGTTGATGTGGTTGTTTCTATAGTTACTGTACAGGCAATAAATGAAGTTAGAACTCAATGAGATGTGGTGTTTTTGAATGTTAATTATTGGTTCTGTTGTATCTGTCAAGGTCTTAAGTTTTCTGTTCCAAATGATAGGATTTGGGTCATGTTTCAGGACTGTAGAAACGTATGATTGTTTGTTTTTACAGTCCTACTTTCTGTGCTTCAGTGCCTGGTACATTTGATTTTGGTTGTGCTAGATTATGTTAAGCTTTGTCTTCAACGATCACCTTGGAGGTCTTTACTAAACAGTATGCTTCATGTGTCAACTATTCCCCTCTGAAAATCAACTTTGATTCAATTAAGATTTGAAGAAGGAGATTGATTGTAAATTCATTAGTAAAGCTGCTGATTTAATTAGTGTTTCTTATAATGCAGTATTTTGTGCCAGCTTGTTCTGCTATTGTAGTAAGCTACAGAATGAAAATGCTGAGTCACTAAAGCATTTTGGATGCCAGTGATGAACGCTGCTTTTTGTGTACATTTAGCAGAAGTACAGTAAAAGGGCATTGCCCTTTGTTTCGGAAGCAGACACCCCCACCTGAAATGTACTATGGGTTGATTTTGAAAGTTCAAAGACCCAGTTTGAGCCTTTTGAAAATGAAGAGTAAAGAGACGTACAGGATTTTCTGGAGGCCTTGAGGATAAAGTGATGACCTACTAGTAGATGGCTGGCACTTCCTCTCTGTGGCAGCTGCCGCATGGTCCTGAACCAGCACTGCATTTATAGCCTTATGTAAGACTGACAAATGAGCATCGCCCTGGATGATGGCCCATGCTTGGCATAAGCAAGTGAAAGAACTAATTTAGCAGAGGGGACAGCAAGATTCCTGCTAGCTGTTCACTGGAGGGGTCTTTGTTTCTTTCCTCTGTGTCCCCGCTGTTAGCTGCTTGTTTGTTAGCAAATACCCACAAGGCTGAACTTTTTTTGGCAAAGATAGCGAGGAAGCTTTTTTGTGTTATGTACTAGCTTATATTATGCAGATACATTGTCAAATAACAAAGGAGAGCATGGGCTCTGGTGTACAGTTCCTGCATTTATGCTTCCATCTAATGGTGGAATATAGTATCACACATCAATTTCTCTTTAAGTGTTACATTTATTATTTGCTATAGTAGACCCTCCTCTTACTTTTCAATCATTTTTCTGTTACAAAGAGCAGAAAGATGATCTTCAGTGTTGTTTGGTTGTGGCAGTCAATATAACATACTCCTAATTTGAATCTAAAAGCATCATATATTTATCATTATCAGTATTTTAGGTAATGATGAAATGGTTAGTATGTACACCTCACCCTCTTGAGACCATGTTTGAGGTAGACTGCTGTTTTCTTGGCTGCCAGTGATATTTGCAGCCTACCAAGAGTCTTCATGGCGAACGCTTATCCAGTTCAGTAGTAATTCAACATAATCGCTGCTTGTGCAAATTGAAGTTAAATGCTATCTTGACACAAGAGTTGGAAGATCCTTTCCGTTCATGAGGCTAAACTATTTTTAGTAAGAAAATAACTGAAAACAAGTATTTTATGTACTACACATCATTTTGAAATACAAATAAAGTACAGTGAAAGATGATTAACGAGATTTACATGTTTCTGTGTGTGTGTCGTAGTGCGTTTGGTCCTCCTGCCAGTGCATAGACCCAGGTACTGTTTGATGTAAAACCTTTCTGAGTGTGAAGGTAATTAAAACTGGATTTATTTTTGCAGGGGCCTGGTTGAAAAGCAGCTTGGGCTTTGTACAAAAGGAGGGCAATCAGCTCACGTTGACGTACATTGCTCCACATTTGGGGTACTGGGTAGCAGCCATGTCTCCACTAAATACAGGCAAGCATGTCTTTTTGATTTTATTAAAATCATAATACAATTAAGAAAAAAAACTTCCTTTTTAATGGGCGTGTGTTAAAAAAAAAAAAAAAAAAAAAAAAAAAAAAAAGCTGCATTTCAGGAGAGAGCAATGGCAAAGAGAATGGTGGGAAGACGCTTTGACAAATACAAAAAGTATTTTACAGTAATTTGTCATCTTAGTTATTTTTGTAAAACCACAATTGCAGTGCTTTTTTATACCTACTGTGCTTTTTACAGTTACACTTTATATGCAAGGTAGGGAGAGCTTTGTTTCAGGCACTGACCATTCCATTGTTAATGTTCTAGGTCCTGTGGTGGCTAAAGACATCAGCACCTATCACACAGTCTTTCTGCTGGCTATTCTAGGTGGGATGGCTGTCATTCTACTGGTCTTGCTCTGCTTACTGCTCTATTACTGCAGGTGGGTTAAGTTTCTCCTTTGAGTAAAACGAAAGGGAGTGAATTCTAAACAGGTTTTGTTGCCAAGCAAAGCTGAGATCCAGGATAGGAGGCCATGCTTTCAAACTGTAAACTAGTTTATATTCTGGCTCAGTTTGTGACCCTCAGAAAATCACATTATCCACCTTATTAAACTCTGCTGTGAAACTAGGCTCAAGTGGTGCTTCACTGTAACGGCACTGATGTGGTTTCTCATTTGGGCTTTCACAGGTTAAAAAAAAAAAAAGAAAAAAACTTGTTAACAAACATGCTGTGTTAATTTTCAATTTGTTTCCATGCTGTGGTTTTATCCCTTTCATACACACAGGCAAAACAGAAAGTTTGGAGGCAGGATATACTGCTGTGGAAAGCTTATTACATGGCCTCTTCTAGCTAGAGTTTGAATTTCTTGTGCCTAGTATGACTTGCTTATGAAGGTAGTTCAGTTCTGTCTGACAAGAATGAAAGATAAATGTAGATTTCTGGGAATTTTCTAACCTAACAAGACTGCCAGAAACTGGGGGCTTGTCACGTCAAGAAGGCGGTTTGAGTCGTTCCAGGCTTTACTGTGAGGTTAGGCAAACTTAAATGCAACATGGCCAGTAAAGATTAATTCCATTCTTGCTTCACTTGAGGAAAGTTCAAATTAAATTATGTGTTTCTGTGTGTATAGAGTGGATCATGGAACTGGTTTGTTTGTTTTTATGTCTGTTCATTGTCATAAGTTTTTTTTTTGTTATCCAGTTTGTTTTTGTTTTAATAATGAGTATGAGGTCCCACAACTAGTGAAACTCAATAACCTAAAATGCATGAAGTTCATTTGGAGAAAATAATGTTGGATTGAGATGACCAAGCTGCTGATTTTATGCAAACTTTATGAAATCCATTAACATTGTCTTCCCTTCATTTATTTTAGGAGAAAATGTTTAAAACCACGACAACACCACAGAAAACTACCGATGTCTTCTGCCCTGGAAGGTTCGAAGAAGGACCAGGCCACATCTATGTCTCAGCTGCATTTGATCAGTGAGGTGCACATGGAAATAGTCTCGTCAAGCGGGGAAGCTGACATGCGCACGCCCATGCTTAAACCTTCATACAATACATCACAGGACTTCAGTTCCAGAGAGGAATTAATGTCACAACATGAAGACCGAGAGAAAAGCAGAAGCTCCTTGAACAACCTCACGCATCGAGGAACTTTATTGAAGGAGTATCACAAATCAATGGAGACGTTTCATTTAAAGTCAACTGGATCTAATGAACCCTCCGAAGGCTATGAATCACCTGCACGGGATAAGTATCGAAGAAGCTATAACTCTGTTTCTTCTCCGCCCCTATTGGAAAAAAGGGACAGACAAGTGCAGGCTTCTGTGAACCATTTGTCTGCAGAAAGCAAAAGCAGCACACATGAAGCAGCATACCAGCCGCCCTGCACTCCCAACCAAGAGCAAGTAATGGACCGGAGACCACCCGACTACTTGATGTCAAGATCTGTTGACCACCTGGAAAGACCGACCTGTTTCCCCCATACCAGTCAGCTGATCTGCTGTAGCTCTGTGGACCAGGTGAATGAAGGAGTGTACAGGAAAGGGCTACCCACGCTGGTCATTCCTGCCCACTACATGAAGCTGCCAGGAGAACATCCTTTTGCTGGTCAGCCTCTGCTCCTCCAGACTGAGCACCAGAGCGATCTTGAAAGACTTCAAGCAGAACTTTCTGCTTCCCATCAGCCTTTACTCCAGCAACCGCCTGAGCCCATGCAGCTGTCCGCTCAGGATATGTCTCAGCAGAATCTCCTGGACCCACAAGGCACAGACTGGAACCTGCAGTCCACTTCCATGTCGGAGTCCATGTCAATCCCGGCATCCCTCAGTGAGTCCGGTCTTGTCCAGATGAATGGGGAGGTGCAGCTGTTGGCAGAAAAGACGCTCATGGAGCTGCGAGGGGGAAAGCCCTTGCCTCACCCAAGAGCCTGGTTCGTCTCCCTGGATGGCCGATCCAACGCTCACATCCGGCACTCTTACATCGACCTCCAACGAGCCGGAAAGAATGGAAGCAACGATGCCAGTTTGGACTCCGGAGTTGATATGAACGAACCAAAATCTGCCAGGAAAAATAGAATTGGGGCTAGAGAAAGGAAAATTCCGAAAGTCATGGCTTACACACAGCTGGTATACGTTGATGACGTGGAGCAAAACGACAGCGAAAATGTAAGTGCCATCTACAGCCCTGAGGACAACGCACTAGGGCCTCTTCTGGATGGGACCCATGGGCCTGAAGATGACATGGTTTCACCCGAGCAACAGCAGGACACTGTAAACAGAACTGTAGAAGCTGAGCCAGAACCGGAGTCGGAACTGCCCACCAGCCCCGAGCATGATACCCCCTGCAACGACGACAGCGGGGAAGACGAAAACAAAAAGAGCCCTTGGCAAAAGAGGGAGGAAAGGCCGCTGATGTCTTTTAATCTAAAATGAGGATTTAGAACTCCTTCCTGCTGGAGATACAATGACAAATTCAAACAAGTTGCCAAATATAGTTTTCAGAAAGTGCTATTCTAGGAAACAAACTGCTATCTCGAAACAAAACAAAAATGGATGAGGTTAGAGGTTATATGCACAACTGCTATGCCTTTTAAAATGATAAAACTCTTAAGGGAAAACAACCATGCAAAGGACAAATAGCTTTACATATATATTTTGTGATTGATCAACAGCTGGGTTGAACAATATATGACCCTTGTTTTTGACCCCTATCTACCCTATAGCAGCAGCAGTTGGACGCTGCAATGCCATTTTAAAAAGTTCATGTATTGAAGTTTGAATTGACCATTTTAATACTGTGTCTGAACACAAGTATACATTATGTTAATGAGTGGCCATGCATTGCTTTTTTAGTAACATGTAGCTTATGATGCCTTTTGGTAATTTTGACGATTCTTTATTTTAGTTGTAAACATTTTGCAGGTGTTTTATTTGAATAGTTTTATGTTTTTTTTATTTTTTTCTGGCTAAAAGCCAAGTTGAAACACAAATCAACAAAAGCCTTTATCTGAAACCAAACCAAACCTCCAGAATCTACTTCCATAGTTTCCAAGTGCCTTTTCCGTATACAGACCCTACTTCAAGGGACTCACCCAAAGCAGTTCCCTTTTCTTTTCACTCACAGTTTTTTTTGTTTGTTTGTTTTATTTTTTGTTTTGGTTGCATGCAGTAAATTGTCAACTGAGCTTTTAATTTTCAATTTCAATACCAATGTATGCTGTAGTTAGCCATGTGCTCAGTAGTACTGTGGATTCTGTTTGACTACAGGTAAACTATAGGACGTTTTGAGGATCTTCAAGTAGCCAAGAATGAAGGTTATGTATGTGTATGTGTGGTTTTTACTGTCCTGAAGTTTAAGGCGGACACAGTCCCTTTGCTGTTCTCTCTGGGAGCTGTGGAATGGTTATGAAGCGTGAATGTTCTGACAGTGATTGGGAACATGTGATCCTTCTGTACCATCTTAACAGTGCCAGAATGACAGTCTGTCTGGTTGCTTGTGTATCTGAGACTTATTATGCAGAATAAATAAAAAAACAAAGTACACGAGTTACACCCAGCTCTGTGCCTTTTTAAAAAAAAAAAAACAACAAAAAGCAATTCCTAATTATTTAAAGAACTGAATACTTTTATTAGAAGCAAGCAAAATACAATGCATATTACACATGCATATTGATGTTTCAGTACAAAATGGAAGTGAGGCAAAGTGCAAATATATCCTTTTTTATATACTCTTGTTAAAGCATATGTTACAAATGTTGATCCACAATAAACCTTATAAAAAAAATAAAATAACAAGTTACTATGTTTACAATTAGAGCATCTGCTTGTGGATTTGTCGAAAGCGACTAACCTCGTCACCCGTTCTACCTGTCCATCCAATGACATTGCAGGTTAGTCTATTAAAATCCAATATATTTGTATCAGTGGGGGTTGATCCCTGGCATCCAGCTTTAACCAAACACTTGGAAAGAGAACCTTTAGAATACATTTGATTTGAAGATTATATTTTTGGGGTTTGGACACATGGAGAAAATCTACCATAGTAAAACTTGAAGGTTCAATTGAGACTGACCTCTTCTGTAAACATGACATGCACCAGTATTTACACATGTCCTCTGCACATCCACGACACACTAAAAGGGCAATCCCAAAGGGTCTAGGAATAAGAATATGCTCCAAAGAAAGTGACTATGTAAAACAAAGAAATGTATTAAAAACAAATCATAAAAAAGAGGATACAAAGAAAGAATTAGAGACGAAATTAAGAAAAATGGATAAACTAAAAAGAGATGATCTACTAGATTATAAAAATAGAGATAAAAAGGTCAAAAGAGTCCCATTACTAAAGACTTACTCTAAACTTTTGCCTAATATTTCTAAGATGGTTTGGAAACACTTGCAGAATCTACAAAATTCAGAAAAATTGAAAAAGGTATTTCTTAAGGTCCCAGTTGTAGCATTCAAAAGAGAAACTAATGTAGGTGATATTTTAGTTCACAGTAAACATAAAAGAATAATTGACAGAATAGGTTCTACAAATACTTGCACTAGTACATGTAACGTGTGTAAATACATGGACAAAAGTAAAAATATAATTAAACATAAGAACAACATATATCCACTAAAAACTAATACCTACTGTAAAAATAGCAATGTTGTTTATGGAATAGCCTGTGAAAAATCTGATGAAATAAAAACTTTATATTAAAAAAATCAGAACCACCTTTCATTAATTAGAAATAAAAAAATGAATGAAGCAATAGTACAGCACTTCACCAGTCAAGAACATGACATAAATGATGTAAAGTTTGTAGTATTAGAACAGCTAAAATTAGACAATGTGACATATAGAAGAATAAAAGAAAGTTATTATTATTAGTTTATTTAGCAGACGCCTTTATCCAAGGCGACTTACAGAGACTAGGGTGTGTGAACTATGCATCAGATGCAGAGTCACTTACAACTACGTCTCACCCAAGAGACGGAGCGCAAGGAGGTTAAGTGACTTGCTGAGGGTCACACAATGAGTCAGTGGCTGAACACAATTATGCCAGCGGGACTCAACGGAAAAGAATGAACTAATTAACTCCAATAAATATATAACATTTAAATAAATAAATAAACAAAATTCATTCAAAAGTTGTGCATGTTGACGCGCTGGGGAGGCTAAATCAAGGCTAATCCTCAGAGCCAGCATTGCATGATAATATAACTATAAGTTCATATAAAATAATGTTAATTAGAATTAATACAGATTTAAAGAAATAAGTAAAAAATTATGTCACAATATATAGAACACCATTACGTCATGTAACAATAAATCCTAGATTTGAATGTAAACAATAACAAGTAGTTGTCATGCTGTCAAACACCTATAAATACCTCCAATGTTTTGATTCAAACACATGCTCCCTTGAGAGATATGTACAACATATCGAAACGTTGGGCAGCTGGCTCTTTCAGCTACCGATAATATATAGTAAATATGGACTGGAGAGGAGGGCCATAGTGGAAAATGATGGACCCGAGAGAAGACTATTGTTACCAACAGGGAGCTATAAGCCGCATTTCATTTTCCACTATGAGCTGAGTCTGCAGTACATATTTAATATATGAGTCAGTCAAAATGAGAGGCAAGGTTGGATAGTAAATCTGACTTGATATGCTGTAAAGCCATAAATATTTGCAAGCCTTTTATTATCTGTTTTTTATGTGAGAAAAAATAATAAAAACGTAAACATTTTTGGCACGAATATCTTAGTGCTGTACATATAATGAAGTAATATACTACTACCAGTGCAACAGGGTGCCAATATTTCTGGAGCAAAATAGGTTTTATGGGTGTGATTTGCCAAATATTTTGGTTGCAAATATGTATGACTTTACAGTATTTTGTTTAAATATAGCTGATACAGCATAAGTAAATAAGTAAATAACAGAAAATGTTTTTGAAATTCATACCGCATAGTTATCAAAGTTTTTTTTTTTGTTTTTTTCTTTTGTGGTATGTTTGTTTGTAATTCATTTTCTGTTAAGTCACAGAATCGCTGTTTTTTTATTCAGCCATTTTCTCTTGTTAGGAGTGGAGGTGGAGGGTGTTCCTTTGAAAAGGGGTGGGACTGACAATGATGTGAACCAATCACATGTCAGAAGGAGACTATTGCCCGTGGTGTAAGGATGTTAGGGCAATAGTTCAATCTATTTTTGCTCCGATGATGAGGTTTTAACCAATCGCAGGCCAGAATTTCCAAGCATTGAGCATTGAATGTATATAATATACCTATATTTATATTAAGCAAATATGAATATAAATGTCATCTGTAACATTCTACTGTTTGTCAGTAGCAGGAATATGTGTCATCTTGCTAAGACTACCATTGAGAAATGTAAACGACTTTGGGACTGCCAACGAGGTCTGTGTACTGATTCTGGACCTGAAGCATGGATGTTAGTTAGTCACTCTTTGTTTAAATTTTGATGAACACTGGTTTCTCCTAAGAAAATATTACCAATATCTCTACAAACTTTTAAAAACACATGTTTCTCCAGCTGCACTTCTGTTTTTAATAAATAGTGTCACCATGACACAGCACCTGTAGGCCGGTCTTTCATTTTGAACTTAATTTGTGTGATTTACACGAGATAACCTCTTCTAGAATGACACCCTGAATATGACGTATTAACTATAATACTGTGGTTTTCTTTTTGACAGTGAATTGTTGCTGCACAGTCTCCTTATTCTGTGCATTTTCTGAGATCCACTGTTGATTGTAATTTGTTGCCTGATTTGTAACATGCATCTCACAATCGCACACAAAATGGTTGGTTTAACAAGGAGCATCTGAAGATATTAAGCCATGAATCCACTGAGTTGTAACCAAGATGTTTTCAGGAATGTTGGGTAATTTCAAAGGCTGAAATTAATTTGTCAGTACAGGGCAAATTAGGCCTGGACAAAAATGTACATTACAAAATGCAATAAAATTAAGAAACATTTTTATGTTTTGATTTTAAAACTAGATTATCATTATCTCAAAAATATTTTGTTACATTGTTCTTGCTTTCAGTGAAATTCTGTATTGTCATGTCTTCACTGTTTTCACACTGCAGTCAAGGCCGTTCACATACTGTTCTGCAAAGTGTAACTAAAGCCAGCTTGCATCACAGACCACTGAAGCGATGTGAACATTTCTATAGTTTCATCTCAGGGAGAATGATTGAGTAAACACCTTTTAGATGCAATATGCTACATGTCTCAAGTTGTTAACAACAAAGTGAAATGTGCACCTTTTTTAACAATGGAAACCCAAACTGTTAATATTACAGAAATAGTACCAACAGTAGGCACACTGTTAGTCACTTTGATAAAATATGTGCCTACACTTCATTATACTGGCTCTTTACTGGAAATAACAAATATCACAATGTAATTGTCAGGCTTTCTCTCAACACACATTGTGAAAGTTGAAAGATAAAGCTTTCTGATCTTTGTTACTGTTTGGTATAATTGGATCCACAAGATTTATATAAAACAGAATTAATGGACATCTGCCAACTTTCATATAATACCTTATGTCTCCAGAAAAAGCTGTCATTTCATATATAAAACTTAGTTCTGCCAATGAAAACAAACACATTTAATGGACACAATTTCCTGTCCCCACAGAAATAATACTGAAATAAAATCATTTTTAAAAATAATGTTGTATTAACTTACACAAAGAACTGCAAATGAAGCAGTGGCTGTGATTTATTTTCCATTTAGGTGAAATGTAATTAAAACTGGGACACTGATGTAGAAGGTTTGTTAGTCAGCGATGTAATGACAAATTAGTTGTAGCCCATTAAAATCTGCACGTGAACTGCAATTTGAATTTCTTATTTTTGCTGTTGCTTCCTGTTCTACTGGTATGTATTGTTTCAAATTTCCTTTATAACAGAATTGAAATGTTTTGTTTTCTTTTGTTATTTTAATGGTAACAACTTTGTTCTTGATATTGAATCGAGTCCTATCTACTGAGTTATTGCCAGGTAAATAATCCGCTGGGGCATAGCTCCCAAAGTATCATTATAAACTTCAGCACTTTTCTTTAAAAGTCCCTATAATCAACAGCAACATAAACTTTCCATCGGTCCATCTCGCATACAAATAATGTACTGTTTGTTTTCTGTTTAAATAAAGTTGAATTATTTTGAATTTGTTTGGCAGGGATGGAGTTAATTCCACATGTGGAATGTGGCTGGGTCTTGATTGAATAATTGCTCATCAATCAAGCCCCAGTCACATGGTATATAAAGGGAGTCAAATCCTTTGTTTAGTTGGGTGAGTTTAGGGCGGTAAAAGTTCACTGAAGGTGACTGCCCAGCCTGAACAAGGAGTGTTTGTTCACGTTGTGTATCAATAAACGTGCACAACAGTCCTTTAACCGCAGCGCTCCGAGTCTCATTCCTGCCAGTAACAGCTTGGGCCGTGACACTATCCTGCCACATGTGGTGTTAGAGTGGGATAGCATCCCCTTGAGACTCAGAGCGGAACTGCAGTAGAAAATAAATAAACAATGAACTGGCATGAACAACAAAGGCATTGGAAAGCCAAAGGGCCTCCTCTTTGCAGGGCCTCTATGGAGTTTAGGCAGAAAGTGCCCATATGAAGACCCCGGTTTTATGGAGGCATACGGAAATGGAGAGGTTGGGGATGCAGCTGATTGGTTTTGCCTGGTTTCCTAAAAGCCACTTCCTTATTCAGTGCCAGAGAGGGAGGAAACATCGCTGCAGCATATCCTGGTTAAGGAGGGGAGCTAACAACAAAAAAAACATTTTTCATTTGAATTTTTAATTTGTTCTTGTGTTTGGTTTGCTTCTGTGTTTATTTTGTTCCTGCCCATTCTGACTCTATATTGCAAGTCGGTTATAGAGTTAATTTCTAGGACAGTAAAGTAGTTTGTAAAACCTAAGTTCCCTTTCAAGTACGATATGTAACCATAACCTAATGGGATATAACTAGGCTTGCTACTTTTCGATTATAATTGGTAAAGCTCGTTAAACGTTGAATTCCCAAAAATTGACTGAAATAAATTTATATAGGATAAACGTCGGTAAAACCACTCGCTATTTTTTTTTCTTACCAAAAATAATTATTTAAGAAATCATCTCGTCTGTGTAGTTTTTATACTTGTCTGTCCTGTCTCCGTTTCGCTCTGAATGGCTAGGGGCCGCTGTCAGTCAAATCAGTGGTTTCTTAATAGGCTAGTGTAGTTTCATCGTCAGTCATTTCATCCTGTCCTGATGGATCACGTTGGCTGAAGCAGCGCTGGAATGCTCTCATTCCAGGCTTCCATCGCCTCCTGGTTCAGATGCCTAATGTAGCATTGCTGCAAAAGGACGTTTTCATGTTATTATTTGTTTATTTATTTAGCAGACGCCTTTATCCAAGGCGACTTACAGAGACTAGGGTGTGTGAACTATGCATCAGCTGCAGAGTCACTTACAACTACTTCTCACCCGAAAGACGGAGCACAAGGAGGTTAAGTGACTTGCTCAGGGTCACACAATGAGTCAGTGGCAGGATTTAAACCGGGGACCTCCTGGTTACAAACCCCTTTCTTTAACCACTGGACCACACAGCCTCCTGGATGAATAGACTGAACACAGTTATGCCAGCGGGACTCAACAGAAAAGAATGAACTAATTAACTCCAATAAATATATAACATTTAAATAAATAAATAAACAAAATTCATTCACTTCATTACTTTCTGCAGTTTCGATTCAGCCCCCCTCCCTTTCAGGGCATGATTGTAACAATGGTCATGTAACCTCAAGACTGTATTAGTGTCTCAGGAGGTGGCGGCCCTACTGCAGAAACAGGCAATCTTAAATGTTCACCCTCCCAGTGAGAGATAAGGGTTTTACTCCAGGTACTTCCTGGTGCCGAAACAGGATGGTGGCCTCAGACCGATCGTCAACCTCAGACAGCTCAATCTAGTTGAGAGTCCCAAGGTTCAAGATACTGACAATGCAGCAGCTGTTCCAGTCAGTAAAGTCAGGTGACTGATTCACTAGAGTGGACCTCATGGACACCTACATTCACATCCCTATAAGATCCGGCCACAGGAAGTACTTGCGGTTCGCCTTTCAAGGCACCGCGTACAATTTCTGTGTACTGCCGTTCGGCCTCTCTCTAGCTCCCCACACTTTTTCAAAGTGTATGGATGCTATATTGGCCCCTCCTGAGCCTAAAAGGCATCTTAGTGATCAATTACCTGGACGACTGGCTGATATGTGCCGAGTCACAAGCAGTGGCAGTGTTGCACACCGGACTGGTCACCAACCACCTCCAATGGTTAGGCATCACAGTGAGCTATTTGAAAAGCTGGTGTAAGTCTCAATTCCAGAAACACGATCACCAGTCTGTTGGACAACAGAATCCAGTGGCTAACTATTTGCTTGGGGTTGTTTCAGCCCAACACAGCGATGAGGGTGCTGATCTTCCAGAGACTTCTGGGCCTGATGGCAGCAACATTAGGGCAGTTCAACCACAGGGTCTGGCACCCTGTCTTAGAACGCCACCACTTACTCACAGTGTCTCATCGCTGTATGGAGGCTCTCTCATGGTGGAAACAACCAGCTCATCTGTGCTTGGGCACAACTCTGGGCTGTGTCACGAGGAAAGAGGTGGTACAGATGCTTCCAACCTAGATTGGGGCGCTGTCTGGAACAGGGAGTGTGGAAACCCACATGGAAAGGTCTTCACATTAATGTTTTGGAACTGCAGTCAGTTCATCTGGCCCTGCAGCAATTTTTTCCAGAGATACAAGGGAGACATGTGTTGATCGGTACAGACAGCACCACAGTGGTGGCTTATATCAACCGCTAGGGGATTCTCTGGTCTCTGTATCAATTGTGTTGCCCGGGAGCTTTTGTTATGGGCTCACGACCACTTGCTTTCAGTAAAAGCAGTTCACATGCCAGGGGTGAGGAACTGGGCGGAGGGCCTCCTCTCCAGAGGGGGTCCCCACAGTTTGGAATGGCGACCCAGAGGTTGTGAACCTCATTTGGAAGAGGTTTGGATGCACACAGACAGATCTCTTTGCGACCCAGGTGTCCACCAATTGCCCCCACTGGTATTCCCTAGTGGAAAGCGGCCACACTCTCAGCATAGACGCGCTGGCCCACAGATGACCCAAGACTGTTTTATTCTTTCCCACCATTGCCACTGCTGCCACTGTGCATGGAGAAGATCAGGCAAGACCCGGACCGTGTGCTCTTAG
This sequence comes from Acipenser oxyrinchus oxyrinchus, assembly GCA_030684275.1. Classification (NCBI taxonomy): domain Eukaryota; kingdom Metazoa; phylum Chordata; class Actinopteri; order Acipenseriformes; family Acipenseridae; genus Acipenser; species Acipenser oxyrinchus. Next base: position 58,133,856 of record CM060250.1, read on the forward strand.
TAGCCCCAAAGTGGCCCAGGAGAACATGGTTCTGTCACTGGCACAGCTCCTGTTCGGTCAGCCATGGGAGCTGCCGGCCCGTCCCGACCTGCTGACTCAGGCGCGAGGGACTGCGGCACCCAGATCCAACAGCTCTGCAGCTTTGGGTCTGCCCTCTGAGTGGAGACATTTGAGCGGTCTTGGGTTATCTGACAGTCATTGAAGTGCTTGAGAATGCCAGAGCAGCGTCTACACACTCCAATATGGCTGTAAATGGGATATATTCCTGTTGTGGTGACAGTCACGTGAACTGTACTTGGCCCATGGCAGATACACTGCAATTTTGCAGGACCTTTTGATGAAGGGAAATCTCCTCCATGCTTAAGGTCTACCTGGCAGCTATCTCAGCTTGCCATATTCAAATTGACTCGGTCTCCCCAGGAGCACACTTCTTGCTTGCTATTGCCTCCGCTAAGCGGGTAGGTGAAATGCAAGCCTTTCAACAGCAAAAGCCTGTTTGTTTAGAGCTAAGGCTAGAACTAAGGTTACTTTCCGCACTAATCCTGCTTTTCTCCTTAAAAGCATTTGTGCTTTCCATATCAACCAGTCAGTGTAATTGGCCTTCCATCCACCTCCTTTCCAGTCTGTCAGGGAGAGAAAGTTCCATACACTCTGCCCAGTTAGGGCACTGGCGTATTATGTTGACCACACCCAGAGTTGGTAGCAAACAGAGCAATTGTTTATTTGTTTCAGGTCTAAGTTCCACGGACATGGTGGCTTGCAGACATGGTCAGGATTGCTTACAATCTAGCCAACCTGCCCCCACCAGAAAAGGTCACTGCTCACTCCACAAGAGACCTTGCAACCTCCTAGGCGTTATTCCATCAGTCGCATTTGCCAGGTTCTATCGACTAAATGTCGTAGATCAGCAGAACCCTGGTTTTGGCACCAGAGTGTTAAAATCAGCCACTCATTCTGCTTTTTAACACATTTTTATTATGTTCCTTTATGTCCTTTGGTAGTTGGCCATACAACCTTTTTGAACTGCTGGTGTTAAATGCTGAGGTTACTCAGTGTAACCCTGCAGCATATACACTGCACGAGGATTCTCCTCACTGTACTGTGGAATATATGCCATGGATCCTCTTCGGTCCTCTGCCAGAATGCTAAAGGTAGTTATCTGCCTTTTTAGCACATCTGCCAGTGCTGAAAGTCCTTCACTTGCTATGGCTTGGGAATTCTATCCCATTAGGCAATGGTTATGTTTTGCATTTGAAAGGGAACTACTGGAACAAAACTATTTTTCTAACAAGGCATTACTTTTAATGGAAATAAATGTGTACAGTTTTTTAACCTTTTACTGCATGACATTTTATTTTTTGACAAAACATATTCATAAATATAGAAGGTATTTGTTCTTGCTTTTTCTAATAATTATCAAAATGTAAATGAACTATTCAAATACAGATAGAGCAGGTAGAAATATTTTAAAAGGTTTAAATTGAAGCATGATTTTTAATATATATATATATATAGTTTACCTTTTATGGTATTAAGAGTGTCTTAAAGAAGACATTCGGGGTCTCCAATGCTAATAACTTATAACAAAAACTTTGGTTCTTAAGCTGAGATTTAATATCAAACACACTCTATTAACTGCTATTGCTTACTGCTTATCTTAAGAAAATACTGAATATCACAAAATCAAAAAGGAAGATATTTAATCTGGATCTGGAAGACAGTGCGGGGTGGTGTGACAGGACAGCATCACTGGCAATGTTGTTTTGACCAGGAAGAGAGACTCAGACACACAAGTTGCAGGTTCAAAGTGCTAATGTGCATGTTTAATAATGAATACAATAAACAAACCCGGGAACAAAACAAAAGGCATGATGGCCAAAATAAACAGTTTAAACAAAAAGACCATATATATTTAAACACTGCAGTTGCAGATCGATCCGCCGCTTTCACAACACATGCAGCTTCATAAAACTCTTAACAATTACTGAGGACGGCACCTTTTATACATTTATTTAAATGAATATATAAATGTTAACAAACACACTTCTAAATGAGTTTTATTTGCTACTGTTATAAAGCCAATATGATATATATACAGTACTGTGCAAAAGTTTTAGGCAGGTGTGAAAAAATGCTGTAAAGTAAGAATGCTTTCAAAAATAGACATATTAATAGTTTATATTTATCAATTAACAAAATGCAAAGTGAGTGAACAGAAGAAAAATCTACATCAAATCAATATTTGGTGTGACCACCGTTTGCCTTCAAAACAGCATCATTTCTTCTAGGTACACTTGCACACAGTTTTTGAAGGAACTCGGCAGGTAGGTTGGCCCAAACATCTTGGAGAACTAACCACAGTTCTTCTGTGGATTTAGGCAGCCTCAGTTGCTTCTCTCTTCATGTAATCCCAGACAGACTCGATGATGTTGAGATCAGGGCTCTGTGGGGCCATACCATCACTTCCAGGACTCCTTGTTCTTCTTTACGCTTGAAGATAGTTCTTAATGACTTTGCTGTATGTTTGGGGTCGTTGTCATGCTGCAGAATAAATTTGGGGCCAATCAGATGCCTCCTGATGGTATTGCATGATGGATAAGTATCTGCCTGTACTTCTCAGCATTAAGAAGACCATTAATTCTGACCAAATCCCCAACTCCATTTGCAGAAATGCAGCCCCAAACTTGCAAGGAACCTCCACCATGCTTCACTGTTGCCTGCAGACACTCATTCGTGTACCGCTCTCCAGCCCTTCGGCGAACAAACTGCCTTCTGCTACAGCCAAATATTTCAAATTTTGACTCATCAGTCCAGAGCACCTGCTGCCATTTTTCTGCACCCCAGTTCCTGTGTTTTCGCATAGTTGAGTCGCTTTGGCCTTGTTTCCACGCCGGAGGTATGGCTTTTGGCCGCAGTCTTCCATGAAGGCCACTTCTGACCAGACTTCTCCGGACAGTAGATGGGTGTACCAGGGTCCCACTGTTTTCTGCCAATTCTGGAGCTGATGGCACTGCTGGACATCTTCCGACATGGAGGGAAGTAAGCACGATGTGTCTTTCATCTGCTGCAGTAAGTTTCCTTGGCGCACCACTGCGCTCTATGGTCCTCAACGTTGCCTGTTTCTTTGTGCTTCTTCAAAAGAGCTTGGACAGCACATCTGGAAACCCGTCTGCCTTGGAAATTTCTGCCTGGGAGAGACCATGCTGATGCAGTATAACTACCTTGTGTCTTGTTGCTGTGCTCAGTCGTGCCATGGTGTATGACTTTGACAGTAAACTGTCTTCAGCAACCTCACCTTGTTAGCTGAGTTTGGCTGTTCCTCACCCAGTTTTATTCCTCCTACACAGCTGTTTCTGTTTCAGTTAATGATTGTGTTTCAACCTACATATTGAATTGATGATCATTAGCACCTGTTTGATATAATTGTTTAATCATACACCTGACTATATGCCTACAAAATCCCTGACTTTGTGCAAGTGTACCTAGAAGAATTGATGCTGTTTTGAAGGCAATGGGTGGTCACACCAAATATGGATTTCATTTAGATTTTTCTTCTGTTCACTCACTTTGCATTTAGTTAATTGATAAATATAATCTATTAACATGTCTATTTTTGAAAGCATTCTTACTTTACAGCATTTTTTCACACCTGCCTAAAACTTTTGCACAGTACTGTATATATATATATATATATATATATATATATATATATATATATATATATATATATATATATATATATATATATATATATATATATATATGTGTGTATATATATATATATATATATATATATATATATACACACACACACACACACACATATTATACAATATACCGTTATCAAATTAACTCCGTGGCCCAAAACTACTAATAAACACGAGCACAGCTTTCATATTGCTGACTTAATAAAAACAATAACGTCAGAGTACTATAAACCTTTTTTAGGTAAGCTTTCGATTTTCAATGTTATCTTTAAGGTAATGTTCATATGCACATTACTGGGTAAGGGCGTCTGCCAAGAAATAATAATAATAATTACGTGCAGTTCACAAGGAGGTTAAGCCTATTTAATTTCACTAAATCAGGGAAAGCATAAGTGTTTATTTCATGAATGAAGTTGAAGAGCTATACGTGACCATGCAAGTCATCTCGGCCCTGTAATATAAACAATGCTTTATTATTGAAGTGGATGGGAAACGGTAAACAACATTTGCAAGATATAAATGGTACAACAAACCAAATATAGAAATACTCTTTGTGAAAGTAAACCGAAGTACGACCCCAAAGCCAAAAAAATGATTTTATATGTGAAATATGGACTTTAACTATAATCTGTACTTACTTACACCTGTGATCACCCTATTTATACAACTGTGGCTGGAGCCTTAATTAATCATTTGTTCAATTCACAGCTCCAGCCACATTCCCATGTGTTTTGACAGGGAGCAATTTAACCCCCTCCATGCCAACCCATTATTCCCCATACCAACACATACACATGTGCGCCGGCAGGGCTTCCACACTGCCACAGGCTAGTACAGTATATACAGTCAGCACTCGCATATCTGACCCTATAAAATTTTGACTTCAGTGACGGTTAAACGCCTGTGATGCATATCTGATTATTTCATTTTGGCCCGTTCCAACCCTTGTCCGTTTTTCAGGGTACACAAAAATGATACAATATCAAAAATACATATCTGAAAAGACTGTGTTTTAAAATAAGTAGGCTTCCATTTAGATGTACTGTATTGGTTTTGTTGGCACAGTATTATATTTCCAACAGAAGTAGTATTTTAATTCAGAACGATATGGTAATAAAATATCACTTGCCAAAAAAGATGACACGTGGATTGCAATACAGTACATACTTTTAAATTTGATAGGTATTGTAGCAGCATGTAAAATTTCCCGTTAACGACCCAACAGCAAAATTAAATCAAAATGTTACCCATGCACAGAACTGCATTCAATGTGTAACAGGGGAGATCTGTGCTGACTGTCTGGCGCACGCGTGGTACTGCAGGAAGGGGGCAGGAGCCTCTTAGATCCACCTATCAGTCATGGCAGTGACATGGAGAGGTGGGGAAGAGGGTGTGTTGGCTTTCCCTCTCTCTGAGCAGCTGAGAGGCAGGCGTTGGGGGATTGCAGACCCTATAAGATAACACTCTGTTGTTCCCTCAGCCTGCCCAATAAGACGAAACGAGCCAGCTGGCGGAAGCTCTGCTGCCAGACCGAGCACGGCCAGAGAAGAACGAGCACAACAACAAATTAATTAAAAAGAAAAAAAGAAAAGGAATTTTTGGTAGCAGGGAAAAACTTGGCAGAATCCCAAATAGTATCAACAGGGTGAGGGAACGGGTGAGCGCAGGACAGAGACCTGGGCCGTGCAGCTAGCGACGGTCGGGGTAACGTTGCCGAGTGAAACACCTTTATATTGTAGTTTTATTACTGTGTTTTATGTTCCCTTTTTCTTTGTGCCTTTTGTTTTCATTAATATTTTTGAGCACTTGTATGTGCACTGGACTGTATACGGGTATTGGTAACCGTGTGGTCCTGATTACTGTTGTCAGTAATCAGGCCACAGACAACAGCGCTCTCTGCAGGTAAAAATAAATCAGCGCGCATGAGCGGTGTTACAAATAAAGTTCTGTCTCCTCTGTGTCAGTGAATTGCCCACCACCCTTCCACACAACGTAAAAGGCAATGCAATTTAGCAAAAGATTACAAAATAAATAAAAAAACAACGCTGCAGTTTCCAATTTAAAACTATCCAAAGTCAGTATTCAAAATTTCAGATTATAGTGCTCGATAAGGTCCTAATGGCACAGTTCACATGCAAATGAAAATGCACAAAAACAACTAAAGATCACAGATTTAAAAAAAAAAAATCACAGTATCTAAAACTGTTTAATGACTACCTGTTACATTACCGTAGCTTGTCTCTTCGCTTTGTTTTGGAAGTGCTTTCTAACTGCACAGGGTCTCACTATTTACCACGAAAAAAAAAACAAAACAAAAAAAACACAAACAGAAAATATCAAAGATATAATTAATGATAAAATATAAAGAAATTGCCACTGTCATGCATATTCATGAGCAGTCAAGACTGGGACGTGGTTTGGTAGCGGGTAGATTTATTTTCTGTATCTATTAATTAATAGCAACTGCTTCAGACTGATCTGGCATGCAGAGAAAAAAAAACACGGGCTGCGACGGATATTCAAATAAATTGTAACGTTGAAGAGGTGGGCTTTGTATCACAAAACTGGCGACGGATTTGAAAATCGCGTGTGACGGGTAAGTGCATTAATTTGTTACATATATATATAATGGGGATTGATTTTATTCTTAATACAAGGGCGGTAAAACGCAACTGACGTGTATCTGGGTAACGGATATCCGAGTGCCGACTGTATCACACAAACACTATATAAATATATTTTACCTCTCCATGGTAGCAGGGCCATTTTCAAATACTGTTCCACTTCAAGAAAATGGGTTTGTCTGAAGAACTGGATTTTTTACCCCCTACTTCTGTGATGGAAATAGACATGGTAATCCCTACTTAATAATTTAAACTTCATGCTGTTTTGGCTTCCCATGGTGGCCTTACATCCTATTGACAGTGTAGTAGTGGATGTTTCTATTTTTCTGTCCAGCCCCTGTACATACAGCACATGCACTTCCAATGTACTGAAGGTGAAGCTGCATGTTTCCACGTTGAACTGATATCTTAGTTTAAATGATATAACATTCCATTCATATCTTTGTTTAATTCTTGATGTTTAGCTCAAGTTACTCATTGGTTTTCTGTAGGCCGTGGGTTTTATTTTGAATCTGTTTTGAAAAGAATTGTAAAGATTCCATTGCCGCAAGTGGAATCCGTGGGTGTTTCTGTTGATTTCGCCTCCATTCCAATGTAGTAACATGAAAAAAATCCACTCTAAATTTCATTCTGAGACTGCCTGACTAACACCACTGGAAACTTGCTTTACTTGTGCCATAAATGTCAGGCCCAGTGCCTGCGGTAACATTTCCAGTTCAGTCTTCTCAGTTCAGTCAACACTGATGAGTTTAATTATACACATATTCTTTCTCAAAAGTAGACTTTCTATAATGTTTTTCTGAGACCTGATCTTGATTTTCAAGTCATATCTATGATAATTACTTCCACAAGCTACTTAGTTTGTGTGATATGGAGTGAGAAGGATGGACGGACCGAAAGCATCATTTACGTTTATCTGAAGAACAAGCTTAAGGCATCACCTACCAACTGTTTATTATAGTTAAGGGTACAAAATTTCTAAAATCTGAACAGGAAATCACAGCTGTCAAGCACTGAATTAAGCCCCACGCTCACTCATTATTAATTTGATATGTTTTAAGAGACTGTGTGCTTTAAATTAAAATCAATGTGTACTCCCAAGGCTTTAAAAGTCATTTTCTTACCTCGCTGATCCCTTTTAATCCCTAAAGATCTTTGCTTGTATTTTACGTGTCAGTTTCTCAGGTGCAGATGATTCAAACACAACGTTATAGAAGTAAAAAAAAAAAATAACATTGCAGCTGATTCCTGGTGTCAAATTACTTCCTCTGCCATAGATCAGATTCACTTCTTCAGTTTAAGCTTCAATCAAGCCTCCCTGGAGGTGATACCATACCGCACCAGGAATAATGTATAGTTCAATGCACAGCCTTGTATGAACAGGGCATCGCTGCGCCTCTGATAACCCCAGCCCCGCTCCTTTATGCAAAGCTTACACATCCCACTGGTCCTCAGCCGCACACTTCAGGCCAATGGGAACACAATGAACACGTGGACACACAGTGACTCACAAACGGGACCAATCACAGGGGAGACACAGACCATGCATTACACGACCATTTAACCCATCTGGTAACCCCTGTGCTTCTGTGCCAGTTTAACCCCTTTCCAAACCTCAAAACCTGAGTGACTTTTGCCCCGTCAGGGCTCCTTTACAAGCGGTGGCAGTGCTGTTGGTCGCGCGATGCACTCCAGCAGTGTTAATGCCGGCGGTGGCGCGGGACCCTCCCATCAACACCAGGCAGAAGGATATCTGCATCATCAAATGGAAAGAAACGCAAATGGATGGAGACGCAGATGGATCACATTAGTTTACTGTAAAGCTACGTCTTAGTTGGTGCTTATCTTGACGAGAGCCGAGTTCAAATCAGCATGAAATTTTAACATCTACTCTCATGTAATGGAAATCAGATATGGGAATTTAGACAACAAATATTTATTATATACCTAGCAGGCATGGTCGTACCTAGCTATGAAGACAGAGAGGTTGTGTCCTCCTTTGTTTTTTTGCACCATCAATGCTGATGCTCATGTAAAAATTCTGATAAAGTTAAAAGACTCTTTAATTTTCTCTGTTGGTTTGTTGTGTAAACATACAGTAGATTTGGAGGGTGAATAGTAAAAATCAAGCAGTCATATAAATACTGCCAGCTGTAGCTTGAAACCTAAGTCTGACATTCTACCGAGGTCAAACTTGGGTTTCAAGCTACAGCTGCTAGCAGGTATATAAAATGCCAGTTACAGCATATACTGTACATAAACATTGGAGTGTATACAACAAACAGTTAACTTTAGAACTTCACAATAAGTGATTTTAATAGATCTGGACCAGCTTTAACCAGTTTCTCAAACACCATTGAAAAACAGCAAACCACCAGCTCTGACCAGCATACCCCAGGGCTGGTCATCGCTGCATTTTATACAGCAAGTGTAAAACGACAGTATGCCTTAATAACATTGTAGCGTTTCAGGGGAACAAACAAGAGCCAGATGACCGCAGCAAGATCTCATTCAGATGTTTATTCATTCAACGTCAGGACATCACATCACAGCCCCGAGCTGCTCTCAGGCAGCTCCTAAATAGAGACCCCCAAGCCCTATTGGCTGACACACACTAGGGCACATTTACATACACATGGTCCAATTGCTCAGACCCTCGGTCCCGCGCAAACAGCTGACTGGTGGAACCGAATACAAATCACACAGCAGCAAACACAGACCCCATCTACATACAGCTGCACTGTGCACGTGACACCCCAGACAGCGCAAGCATTGCCTAGACACAAAATGCTCTTCACTCACAGATTCATGCTGGTTGACACACAAACAGCGGGAAAGGCAGGACAGCTCAATGTAGCATTTCACAGTGCAGCCAGAAAACAGGAGTGACAGACATGCTTGTTCTTAGTTCCAAAAGCTTTACTCAGTCCCTTTCTCCCCACACACACATCCACACCACTCAGTCAGCGTCTCAGGAACCATAGCAACCAAAACACAACAAGAAGAACAGGGCGTGGGAGCGCCCCTGATAACCCCAGCCCCGCCCCTTTATTCAAAACTTACACATCCCATTGGTCCTCAGCCGCACACTTCGGGGCAATTGGAACACACTGAACACGTGGACACACAGTGACTCACAAACGGGACCAATCACAGGGGAGACTCAGACCATGCATTACAGGACTGATACAACGGGACAGGACCAATCACAGGGGAGACACAGAACAAGCCCCCGCGCGCAGGCTAGGGTCACACAGCAACAGAGAGTTAAAACAACGGCGGGAAATACAGAGGGGGAAGGGAACACAATTACAAACAACGGGAACGACATAAGAAACACACAGCACGTAAACACACATACACAACGGAAGTACAATACAACACAAATACACAATCGTTACAATATCATTCAATTAAACAAATGTATCTGTAATATGCAATGTATTATTTTGTTCTCTCCATGTCATTTCATTTTTAAACCATTGTATGTCATATGTTATATGTCACAAATATTTTTTATATGCCATATATGGGTGGTTTTCGCTGACTTTGATTAACACTAGTACTAGACTAGCTTAGTTAAATTAACATTAAGAAGTCCAGTTTTATTGCTAATCAAGGTTGTTAAAACCACTGATCAATGTTTTACAACATTAATGTTCTGTATAATTCCGAAATTGTGATATGTGAAAAAATAGCTTTATTATTCTTGTTTGTATTATAATTTTAGATGGTACAGCTGACTGAAACAGTGTGGGTACAGAAAAAAAAACTGACAATGTGTTCCCACAAGGATGTTACCAAGCTGGTTGCTGACTTACTAAGGGTGTTTTACACTGCCTAAAAAATCTCTGACTGGATCCAAATCAAATGCTCATCAAGGCACACAAGCCAAAGAAGCACTGGATCCAGAGATTGTGCATGCCATTGTTGGTAAGAAACATACGTGTGTATGTCAGACATGGGGTTTACATTAATTTGGCAGAGGCCTTTGTCCAAGGTGACATGCAAGTAGTACAGTTTATACAATTGCAATATGTGCAGTAATCATGTTATTAATAATAATTACCAGGTATGCACCAATATAGGAAGCGAGTTACATAAAACAGAGTTTCCCAATCCAGGTCCAGGGAACACACAGTGTCTGCTGGTTTTTGTTCCAACTGAGCTCTGAATTATTTAATTAAACACTCAATTGAACTAAGAATTAATCTAATCAGAGGTTTTTAAATTAATTTGTTCTGTTTTTTTCTGTAGTGTATGCATCAAAGACCGTTGGAAGCACTGAAAAAGATGTACGCAAAGCAATGACGCCAAACTGTTGGCAAGAAAAATGAAGACTTTTCCTCAATTTTCAGATAGATAGGTTTTGCAGAATTCACACATGCACACTTCCTCCACGCACATACAATGTAATGTACTGTATGTGGTCTTTGAATATGGAAGATTTTAACTGTTTTGTGACCAATTTAAAATAATAATAATAAAATCTATCATTTTTGAGTGGTTTGTAATCTCTTCTCATAGTTGTCTACACACATTTGCAACAATGTTATTTACCAATTTATGTACCAATGTGAATTGATATAAAAGCTTATTTGTTAAACTACACTTCTTGTAAGTGTGCTGAACACTCAGTTCTCTTACTAGTCCAATGGGATATCCCTAGGGACACCCTAGACTAGAGGACAATTCAGTAGAGGATCCTAGAGAACAGTCCTATAGAGGATCATACAGGACATTATAGAAGTCAGTCCTATAGATTATCCTATAGTACATCCTAAAGGTGAATCCTTCAGGACCCTTTAGGATAGTGCTATAGGATATTCTATAGGAACATTGCCTAAATTACTATAGGACTTTCTATAGGATTTCCTATAGTTCTTTTTATAGTACTCCTATAGGACATTTCCGTAAGGGAGGTGTGGTTATCAATATAATAAAAATACAAATTAAACACATATTTACTGTATAACAATTGTATTCGGTTCCTACGACTTACCAAAAGGGTACGTTCACATTGTCATTAATGTCCTAGTATACAGTACCTATTCATAGTGCATTCAATTTAACTTAAAACAGCAGCCGTCTTCCTTCTGGTACTCCTGATATACTCGAATGCGTTTGTGTTGACATGTTTTAGATGTTCTATAAAGGAATCCATGTTTGCAGTTTCAATCAGCATTCCAATCCTAAAATCTCTCCTCAGCAAGTAACTCCCCGACACGCGGAGGACAACAGGTAGAGGGAGCTGTTTCTGTCCATTTTCCTTTGTGTATGTGTGTGTGTGTGTGTGTGTGTGTTTTGTATTGCTCTCCGTCTCCGTGTTTCTAGATTTTTTCAGCATTTCTCTCCATGATGGCGGAGGACAGCGAATCTGCAGCCAGCCAGCAGAGTCTGGAGCTGGATGACCAAGATACCTGTGGTATAGATGGAGACAACGAGGAGGAAAATGAGCATATGCAAGGGTAGGCATCAGAAAACAAAAAGCATTTAAAACAATTAAATATTACCCACACCTATACTAGGACTGACAGCTAGAGGTGTAGCATACATACTGCACTAGTGCATGCAATTCTCAAAAGGCCCTTCGTTTATTTCTAATTTGATTGAATTACGGTATTCGTTTGATGCACGAATGGAACAGAAGGAAACATTGCTGTAAAAATGACGGCTGATAATAGACATATGAGGATGTTTTTGGTGGTCTCGAACTACAATCATTTAAAAGTTAAAATAAAATGAATTCAGTCAACCCGGCGCAGTGTACAGTATACCGGTATTCATTATTGTCCTAGACGTGTTTTTACACCAGCATACATTCGTAGTACATGCACGACAGGTAATTGATCTGTTTCAAATTGACAACGATTTTTTTATGTTATTGTAAAAAAGACAAGATGCTAGTATACATGCCTAGCACTTAGACCATGCATCTTGACTTGTCTGACGCTTACACCGTGACGCTGAAGCAAGGAGTTGACCATTCTACATTAGGAAGACCCCAGTCATTCTCTGGCTACACTGTAACAAACAGCAAGCGGTTACACGTACTAAAGCATGAGAGTAGTATACAAGTAGCCTTTGTTTTTGATTGAAATAGTTTTTGTTTTATTTCGTTGTATTGTTACTGGATTTTGTTAAAGGATGTGTCTTACACTTGACAGTGATTTAGTAAAGCTGGACTCCTGCTCCATTCGGATACATAAGGCATGTTTAGACTTTGACTTGTATTGCCATGTTGCCACTTTTTATAAAATGTGTTGCCACAATGCAGAGAAAGAAATCGATGCGTTAAGCTTTTACGTGAATAATGTAAATTACAGTATGTAAAGCATAGCTAGATGGATATATTTATATTGTGGTGTTAAAACATATAAAACACAATTTGAGGGGAAAAATGTGAATTTTTTTTCATTTAAGCTATTCTGAACGATTAAAAATAGAATCCATACAAGAAGCCAAGTTCAGGGGTATATATAACTTAACCCTAGGAAGATGACTTGATCACTCCCTGAGACAGAAAATTGAATAATAATCCAAGGGTTAAATAATTCAGAATGCGCCGATTCAATAGTTGAAACCCTTTATACTGTATGCTTCCAACTTTGTAGGATAAATCTCTTTCGGAACCATTGCCCTTGTATTTGGAAATCTGGCTGCCTATTTGAAGTACACCATAGCTGAGCTCTCCTGCCAGCTGTGGGTACTGTATATGTGCTGTTTCTGAGAGGCTAGACTTCAGGGGCAGGGGCTACAATACGTAACTGCTGTACAATGCAGCTAGTCATAGTTATTTTACACTAAAGAGGATGCAAAATAGGCTCATAGCCTCTGTACACCAAGGTCTCTCTTTTAATAATTTAAACATCTGCAGTATTTAGGTCCACTGCTGTTTAGATCAATTGAACTGACTCCCAACTTTGTAAGATTCAGTGAAAACAAAAGATTTTGTCAGTGTGTTTGGCTGACATGTTTGTCATTGCATTTTACAAAGTTTCATTTAGTATTTCTAAATGTACCACTATCGAGTCTGTTAAAGTTCTGGATTCATCTTCATGACAGCCATTATACAAGCCGGTGGAAATCCCTGTTTTGTTTGTGTTGATCAACTCAGGAGTCCGGTAGGAGATCTGGGGGCCAAGAAGAAGAAGAAAAAGCAGAAGCGGAAGAAGGAGAAGCCGAGCTCTGGGGGAACGAAGTCAGATTCTGCGTCTGACTCTCAAGAAATAAAGGTGCAGCTGCCGCTGAAAGTGAGAGGAGACCACGGGTAATACCAGTGGTGCAAGTCACAGAGACACCGAACTGCACAACAAATGAAAAAATACACATTGAATTAAGCTGACTATTCTTGGCATGTGTGGAAGTAATGTAGAAGAATTGAATGATTTTTTTTTACTTTTTATTGAGATATAAGATTATCTGAAAGTTGTATTTTGCACAACAGATAATCCTCTCAATTCTTATCAAATTTTGCACGGGCTTAGAATACATTTCTAAATTTCTGTTTCATTGTTTTGATTTTAAATGGCATAATCCCAACCTTAAACGCACCTGTCTTGTGACTTGCAGCACACTCATGGTTTCACACAGGAGTCTTTCAATGGCAATTCTTACTCTGCTATACTACTTCAAAGATTTGTGGCATTGGCGCTGCACAGCTGTCATGTAGTTTAGTATACAATGCTGGAATGTTGCTTCCTGCCCAACATCCCCTTCATGTCTGGAAGAGACAACATAAGAAAATACAAATACATATTTGAAATAGTTGAACCCCATCAAGTGTGTAAAAAAAAAAAGTAAAGAAAAAATACATGTATATTCATAAACTGAAAATAATTACATTTGGTTTCTGTTTATTTTTACTGTGGGTGTGGTGATTCACTGTCTATTTTCCAGTGGCACTGAAACATGAGACTCCCTGTACTACTGTGATAAATATAATTGTACTGGTAATGTTTTAAAGATGTTCAGAAAGGATTTGAGGTGAAACGTTTATCATAGAATTGTATACTTTTTTTTTTAGCATTACTACATATCCCACCATTGAGTGTTTTGTAAGTGTGGATGACATTGACTGCTTTCTTAATCTGAGAAAAAACATGGGGAAGCTAATTGGACATACATTTCATAGTTTCATTGAATTGCTATCCAGTAAAGGCGCTCCGCATGGAGTGCAGGATGCGCCCTATAATATGTACGGTTCAAGTCCAGGCTATTCCTTTGCCGACTGCGAGTGGGAGCTCCCAGGGGCGGCGCTCAATTGGCCGAGCGTTGCCCGGGGGATGGAGAGTTAGGTTGGCCAGGGTGTCCTCGGCTCACCGCGCACCAGCGATCCCTGTGGCCTGGCCGGGCGCCTGCGGGCTTGCCTGTAAGCTGCCCAGGGCTGCGTTGTCTTCCGATGCTGTAGCTCTGGGTGGCTGCATGGTGAGTCTGCAGTGTGTGAAGAAGCGGGCTGACGGCACATGCTTCGGAGGACAGCGTGTGTTCATCTTCGCCCCTCCCGAGTCAGCGCAGGGGTGGTAGCGGTGAGCTGAGCCTAAATATAATTTGACATTACTAAATTGGGGAGAAAACAATAAAAATAATTGGTGACCGCTAAATTAAAAAAAAAAAAAAAAAAGTTGTATGTACAGAATAAAAAGTTAATTGCTTGAGAACCGTGTTTTTTTAATTTGTACAGTCCCTTTGCTCGTATAAGGTGGTATTAAGCAGTATTGTCACAAAACTATTAAGTATTAATACTAGTTTAATTATTATTTTTACAATTTAGCAAACATGAGAAGACAGATCAACATTTCTGACAATGATAAACTATTTCATACTTGTATGTGTTTTTTTTATTAGCTTATTTTTTTTCTCTCAAGCAGAATCCTGCTATACCAATGCAAAAACTGCAAGACATTCAGAGAGCAATGGAGTTACTCTCAGCTTGTCATGGTCCAGCCAAGAATTTTGATGAGGCTACTAAGCACAAATACCAGTTCTGGGATACTCAGCCAGTTCCTAAGCTTAGTAAGTACTACATTTTCTAAATTTTAATTAAAAATGAATTAAATGATTTATTGAGTTAGTTTGGCACTGTTGGGAGTGAAATGGTACAGGGTACAAGCAGTCTTTATTCTTGAAGGATATGTCTTTTTCCTTTCTTTTAACTTGGCATGTGCTGTGTCCACAGGGCATAACCTTTCTGTGGTGGTGTGCTTTGATGTGGTGTGGTCAGCTATCTAACTTCATTACGTCATTTTTAATTCCCTAAAAAAAATTCTTAGTAGTACACATCCTAATTACAGTCCCAAGTATTTCTATGCGTTCTGCTGTCGCCGTTATTAAAGTTTGGTCAGTTTGAGAAATAATCTCTTTTCCCTGCAGCAACTGACCCTGTTTAGTACAAAACTTGTGCTACATTTACTATTTTTCATTATGGTAATGTCTTAAATTACCGTGCCTTCTTCTTTGGATGAAAAGATATTATCAGCTCACCACCTACTGTAACAAGGGAAGCTGCTGCGCAATTAAATCATCCTCAGACTTCTGGAGGTAAACAATATAACCAAATCTGATATATATGGGTAGATGCAGCTGCTAAAGAATTTGCAACAAATGATACAAATCTGTTCATGTTGACTCAAAACTTTATTTAGGCACCTTAAGATCTGACTGATTTTTTTAAAATTATTGACCCTTATTGCTGTGTTTCAGCCGTTCATTCTAATCATTTTGTTTATTTTAAGTTTAAGGCAAGTTGACTTCCTGAAGGATGCAAACCTGCAAGAATATTGCTTTCCCTAACCCTTCCAGTGCTATTGAACTTCCCCTTTCTTTAAAACCATCAAACCAACGTACGAATCTCAATGTCTTACTGCCCTGTTCAAGTTGGTGTGTGTCTGTGATGTGCGATGTAACAAGTCGTAAAGGAAATAGTCCAGCATCAAATTTTAAAACGGCTAGTGACCTGTCTGTAGCACAGGTGATTAAAGTATGTTATTTTGTTTATTCCATTTTCTTGCCAGATGAAGTTGTTACATCCCACGGCCCTATTGAACCAGATAAGGAAAACATTCGCCAGGAACCTTACTCTTTACCTCAGGGTTTCATGTGGGACACCTTGGACCTGAGCAATGCAGAAGTGGTAAGTTGGAAGATGTCAGGGCTTTCAGGTCAGCTCCACTTTTTTTTAAAGTCACCTCCTATTAGAGCTGCGCAAAACAATTATCTGGATAATCTCTCCACAGGTGAGGGTTGTTGGTGTGGATTGGGCTAATTTACTATTCCAAGTGAAACAACTAAAGAGACACACATTTTAATTTTGAATGGTAAATTAGCCCAGTCTACAACAATGACCCTCACCTGATTGTCAGCACCTGATTTCAGTAGATGGCTCAATCTGAATAATCACATAATCGTTTCACAGCACTACCTCCTATTACAGTAAAGTGTGTGTGTGTGTGTGTGTGTGTGTGTAAAATGACCAATCTTCATGTCAGATTCTTCCATTATATATATATATATATATATATATATATATATATATATATATATATATATATATATATATATCATATTGGCTTTATAACAGTAGCAAATAAAAGTCATTTAGAAGTGTGTTTGTTAACATTTATATATTCATTTAAATAAATGGTATAAAAGGTGCCGTCCTCAGTAATTGTTAAGACCTGTGGTTCTCAGTTTTTATCTTGAAAATCCTGGTCTGGTTTTTCCTGTAGTTAAAAGAGCTGTATACCTTGCTGAATGAAAATTATGTGGAAGATGATGACAACATGTTCCGGTTTGATTACTCGTCCAATTTCCTAAAATGGTAAGTTTTTGCATGTTCCTTGATTTCCACTAATTAAATTAATATTTCATCATAATAATTTGGTTGTCTAGAAGTGTTGTATCTGGATCAGTTTACAATTGTGATCTCTGTGACATAATGAAGACTGTGAACACTGACACAACAACTCCAATGCTGGGCTGTCATTCGTTTTCAGTTGTTGCAGCATCATTTTCTTTTAATAAATGGTTAGGCTAGACACTGCACAAGGATTAAGCCGCACATTAGCTGCCCGTTAAAATGAAAGGCCAAAACATTTATCCTACAGTAGCTGTAACTGGAGGGTGTATTGAGTGCACTTGGAGCAGGTTTGATCCACTTGGAAAACTGTGAACTCCATGAGCCCTGTAGCTTTTTCTTAAATAATATCAGAATTGTTTTGGCTTTGCTTTTTATTTATTTATTTATTTGTTTATTTTAATTTAGTCGTTGCCAATTATTTTTATTATTTTCTCCCAATTTGGAATGGCCAATTATTTTTAGGCTCAGCCCACCACTACCACCCCTGCGCTGACTCAGGAGGGTGAAGACAAACACACGCTGTCCTCCGAACTGTGTGCCTTCAGCCGACTGCTTTTTTTCATACTGCGGACTCACCATGCAGCCACCCAAGAGCTACAGCGTCGGAGGACAATACAGCTCTCGGGCAGCTTACAGGCAAGCCCTCAGGCGCCCGGCCAGACTACAGGGGTCGCTGGTGCTCGGTGAGCCGAGGACACCCTGGCCGACCTAACCCTCCCCGGCGGCGCCGCCAATTGAGCACCACCCCCTGGAAGCTCCTGTCCTCGGTCGGCAAAGGAATAGCCTGGACTCGAACTCGCGACATCCAGACTATAGGGCACATCCTGCACTCCACACAGAGCGCCTTTACTGGATGCGCCACTCGGGAGCCCCTATTTCCTGTTTTATTTTGTTTATTTTCAGGGCACTGCGTCCTCCAGGCTGGTTACCACACTGGCACTGTGGAGTCAGAGTTTCTTCAAACAAGAAATTAGTAGGGTTTATTAGTGCCATTCCCGCCAGCATTCGCATTTATGACACGTAAGTGAAAAAGTGAACATTACAAATGTTGATAACAAGAAGCTGTTTGCCCCATCAAGCCTCATCTCTTGCTAGCCCATTTGCCTCCAACACTGCCTAGTTGTTTAATGTTAACATCACCTGGTACTCTAATCAATGAAATGTCTACATAAAAAAATCTATCTTCACTAGCAATAACTTCACGTTAAAACGTTTGTTTAATTTGAATACTAAGTTCAGTATGACGTGTGGTGAAGTTGCATGTTTTAAAAGGCATAGATCATATAAAATATCCCTTTCTGACGTGCATTTATAAACATGCGTAAGGAATAGATTGTGCATGTTTATTCAGCTGTTAGTGTCTCCAAGAAAACATCCAATAATCCATTGTGTCCCCGCTCCAGTGTAAAGAAGATGGTAGAAATCAATTTTCTATGTGTGCACAAGAAATTGCGATCCAAACGTGTTGCGCCGGTGTTGATCCGGGAAATCACCCGAAGGGTGAACCTGGAAGGGATTTTCCAGGCTGTGTACACTGCTGGAGTAGTGCTGCCCAAGCCAGTGTCCACATGCAGGTACAAAGCTTTCCTTTCCAGCTGAGTGTGATCAAACCAGATAGCAAGCGATACTTTTGGCCTGGAATTAATGTTTAATGCATGTACTGTTTTGAAATTTTTGCTCAATGTATGGGGGGAAAAAAAATTAATGTAAAGATGTTTGTAATGTGGCAACAGCCCTACACTTTCTATCTTTAACTTTTTAATATGTTGGGAATAAAATGGACAACATTTACTTTTTAAAGTATTTTGCAAAGGTGAAGCTGCTCTTGTCTAATTCCTATTTGCTGTGTTACACATGTGACACAGTGGATTGTGAGTTGTTTAAACTACATATATGTTTATGAGGAAAAAAGGATTGTAACTCACTGAAGAACAGCTTGCCAGGTGAATGAGGGTGATTTAAATGATGATGTCAATTCTTCTGGCTTAAGTTCTGTACCTGTACTGTATGTCCAGGTATTGGCATCGATCTTTGAATCCCAGAAAACTGGTGGAAGTAAAATTTTCCCATTTGAGCAGAAATATGACTTTGCAGAGAACAATGAAGCTCTACAGATTGCCAGATGTAAGCAGTTTATACTTTGTCTTCAATCGTTTGCTTACCCTGTAAACTAAGCAAACCAGAGGCCATGTAAAAGGCCTGTTTTTTACTTTCTGTTATGTTGTTTGCTATGTCCATGCTATGTTTGTCCTTTATCAATTATAAGCAGGATTAATGACGTATGTGTGTATATACAGTACTGGAAATAATTATGGAAACGTTCTTATAAGATGTGAGAAAAAACAAATTACCACAAAATAACAGGTTTAGTGGTTGATTGCATTCACAATTGCTGATCGAACAAAAAAAGCCTAATGTTTTCATGTGTGTCAAAATATTGAAGTAAAAGTCTACCGGATAAACAGAGCTTGAATTAAATTAATCTTCCTGTTTCTAGGTTGAATTTTATATTGTTCTTTTAACTTTGAAAGTTGCACAGTGACTGGCAAAATTAATATTCTTTTAACCATGTAGTGATGCTGCCTATTCATTGTCTATACTATTCACATGCGCAAAAACATGCATGTTTTAATACTGGGCTGGAAATATCAAGTGAGCCGGTATTTGAACCGGGGACCTCCTAGTTACAAGCCCTTTTCTTTAACCACTGGACCACACAGCCTCCTTATCCCAGGCTCTGTAAAGATGTCACAGAAGAAGGCAGTCTTTAAGTATCAAATAGTTGAAACTTGTAATAAGAGTGACACAAGCTTGCACATGCTGGCAAGATGTCTAAAAGCTGTTCTAAATCTTGATCTTATAACTATGCCAAGTTCTGTATTATATTACTGTGTTAGTACTATACAGTATTTGTATAATCTGTGAATGTGTCAAATAAACATTCTTGTTCTCCCAGGCCACGAAAACAGCTGGCTTGCGAACCATGGAGAAAAAGGATGTCAAACAGGTGCAGGAACTGCTTGAAAAGTATCTAAAGCAGTTTCACTTAGGACCGGTTATGGATGAGGAAGAAGTGACCCATTGGTTCTTGCCACAAGAGAATATAATTGACACCTATGTAGTGGAGGTAATTGATACTTTACCCCCATTGCTCGCTTTGATTCATGAACTTTGCTTTTGGGGGGGGGGGATAATAATGTGTAATGTTTTGCATGGTTGTGAATTGGTTGGTGGAGCGTTTGTAATATAAAAAAAATACTGTAGGATTTGTAGATGTTATTATTTTTTAACATCAAACCTTTGGCTTCTGATCATTTAAATATATATATCCAGTGCCGTGAAAAAGTATTTGCCCCCTGTCTGATTTTCTGCATTTTTGCATATTTTTGACACAATGTTATCAGATCTTCAACCAAAACCTAATATTAGATAAAAGGGACCCTGGGTGAACAAATAACACAAAAATGAAATATGTATCAAATTTATTTATTAAAGAAAGTTATGCAACACCCAGTGCCCCTGTGTGAAAAAGTAATCGCCCCCTTAGACTCAATAACTGGTTACGCCACCTTTAGCAGCAATAACTGCAACCAAACACTTTCTGTAGTTATTGATTAGTCTCTAACAGTGCCATGGAGGAATTTTGGCCCACTCCTCCATGCAGAACTGCTTCAACTCAGTGACATTTGTAGGTTTTCGAGCATGAACTGCTCGTTTCAGGTCCTGCCACAACATCTCAATGGGGTTTAGGTCTGGACTTTGGCTAGGCCATTCCAAAACTTTAAATTTCTTGTTCTTCAACCATTCTGATGTAGATTTGCTTGTGTGTTTTGGATCATTGTCTTGCTGCATGACCCAGCTGCGCTTCAGCTCACGGACGGATGGCCTGACATTCTCCTGTAGAATTCTCTGATACAGAGCAGAATTCATGGTTCCTTCAATGATGGCAAGGCGTCCAGGTCCTCATGCAGCAAAGCATCCCCAAACCATGACACTACCACCACCATGCTTGACCGTTGGTATGAGGTTCTTACTGTGGAATGCAGTGTTTGGTTTTCACCAGACATAACGGAGCCCATATCGACCAAAAAGTTCAGGTACTTTTTGGCAAACTTGAGACGAGCATTCATGATGTTCTTAGTGAGCAATGGTTTCTGCCTTGCTACTCTGCCATGAATGCCATTTTTGCCCAGTGTCTTTCTGATGGTGGAGTCATGAACACTGACTTTAGCCGAGGCGAGAGAGGCCTGCAGATCCCTGGATGTTGTTCTAGGGTTCTTGTGACTTCCTGGACGATTTTACGCCTTGCTCTTGGAGAGATTTTGGCAGGAAGGCCACTCCTGGGAAGATTCTTTACTGTCCCAAACTTTCTCCATTTGGACAATATGGCTCTGACTGTGGTTCAGTGGAGCCCCAGAGCTTTTTAACCCTTTCCAGGCTGATAGGCATCAACAACTTTTTTCAGGAATTTCTTTTGTTCGTGGCATGATGTGCCTCTAGAACCTGTGTGCTGACAACTTCACTCTGATGGTAAGGGCCAAAGTTAGTCAGATTTATATTGGGCAGGGCTGGCCCAAGTCAGGCCTGGTTGTTAGCCAAAATATTCAAACAGCTGACCCTAATTATCCCTTTAATTGGGTTGAGTTAGCTCGGGGGGCAATAACTTTTTCACACCTGAAGATTGCATGATTGATTACCTTGCACACCAAACAAATGAAAGAAGCACCAAACTTTGGTGTCATTTTTTCTCTCAGACTCCCTCTATATACTACTACAACCCACAAAAAAATCTGACCAAATACAATGTGAAAAATGTGCAAAAATGCAGACGGGGCAAATACGTTTTCACGGCACTGTATATACTTAGGCCAGTTTCAGACGGATGCTCCAGCGGCGTGCCGATCTCAATTGAAATTAAGTACGCGTTAGAGCCGCACGTCATTAAATTCAATGAACCAATTGGTTTCATACTGGCGAACCGAAAGCTTATCGCACTTATTCCAAAGGTGTCTTAAATAAAGTCTCATCATAGACAAATGATGACATATGGTTATTATAAAGAAAAGCTCAGCTATTTGAGAACAGTAGGCCTACACAGCACAGTTAGCTTGTTTCAAACAAATACAGCTAAACAAGTTTTAATCACATTTAAGCATCATTTGTCTCCTTTACTGTAAATAATAATAATAATAATAATAATAATAATAATAATAATAATAATAATACATCTGAATTTAAAAGGTGTTCAGTCTTTAGGGACTGTTTTTACCCTTAAGAAGACCATGATCTATCCGCCGCACTACAGTCTAGTCACCAGGGCTATCTCCGTTTTCAGAAGCCATAGTGCTGAGGACAGACCAGAGAGCAGATTCCCCAGGTAGAAGCATGATTTTTGGTCAGTTAAAAAATAGAGCTCGGTGCTGCTGCTGGGGGTTGGGCTACAATACATTTTTTTACAACTGCATTTCTATTAAGTCGAGTTACAAGAACACAAATCACAGCATCCCCATTTAGTTAAAAAGCCTGTCACTGACAATTATTGAAATAGTCATTGTATTGTTGTTTATTTTAGTAATATGCTGCAATACGTATACGGGTATAAATACAAACATACATACATACATACATTAAAATGTAACGCGTGTTTAGCTAAATCACAATACATGTATTTTAAATTCAGTTTGCCTTAGGCTTATATTACTCAGGATTTTTTTTTTTTTAAAGACAATATTTAAGAATTTCTTACGAAATTTAGGACAATCGTAAGAAGAATTGAACTTAAGAACAATCTTAGGAAGATCTTAACTATTTTCTTAAGAACTTTCTTAAGATTTGTCTTAAGAAGACTTTCAAGAATACGGCCCCTGGCTCGCTGCTCCTCCGTGGGCTCTGCCATGATTGATTAGCATTGTGGGATATACAGTACGATACTGTTTAGTATATCATTTGTGTACATTAGCATTAAGTGAAACTTAGTTCAGTTCGCCGCTGGAGCTCCTTATGAAACCAAGGTGCACCAGAGCCGCTGAGAACGGCAGAAGGCGGCGGTTAGGGTCAAAAGAGCCAAGGCTTAACTTAATTGTTTCAGGCGGCACTCTACTCATGTACTTAATTGGGACTTGGTCAAAATGTTGTGCTTGAATTGAGTTTGGCAGGCCTCTAGAGCATCCGTCTGATTAATTGTTCTGAAACCAGGACTGAGTGCAGGGCTAGTGTTACTTTAAAGCCCTGGAATTCTAAGTGAATGTAACTTTCTGTTTTTCAGGGCCCTGGTGGAGTTTTGACAGACTTCACAAGTTTCTACACCCTACCCTCCACAGTAATGCATCATCCTCTTCACACGAGCCTTAAGGCTGCCTATTCCTTCTACAGTGTGCACACAGAAACCCCACTCATGGACCTCATAAATGATGCTCTCATTCTTGCTAAACTGGTACAATTGTTTTCTTTTTGTTTTCTTTTTTTCCCAATTATTCTAGTCTGTAAGAATTTTGGATGAGGCAATTGAGGATTTTCTCATTTTATTTTTGAAGGCATTTGGGTGAACACCGAAACAAAGCTATGAACTTGGCATTCCTATCTCTCTTTGATTATCTAGCAAAGTGATATATTAATCATAAAAATAAAAATAAAAAGGCCATAGCAGTTTAACAAGCAAGTGCAGCAGGTGTGATCCAGGAGAGATACAGAAGGCAGTCAGATGAGCTTCAAGCCGTGTCAGTCCCAAGGCTCCCCAGCAGGTGTCACAGTTGGTTACAGTCAGACTAAGACAGGAATGCAGGCAGGGCCAAAGGTATCTTTTCAGACTTCTCTACAATAATCGAGTGAGTATGTAATAAGTTAATGTTAATCACTTTGTCTCTCTTTTTTTATTTACATTGACAGAAAGATTTTGATGTGTTCAATGCATTGGATTTAATGGAAAACAAAACATTCCTCGAAAAGCTGAAGTTTGGTATAGGCGATGGTAATTTGCAGTATTATTTGTACAACTGGAAGTGTCCAGCTATGGATCCAGAAAAGGTAAGATTTATGTTAACAGCCCTTCCCAGAGCCATTGCTCAGTTTCTTTTGATAAAATACTCATTGTGTTGGCTTTTCTGGATAAAATGCTGTCCTATTAATTTTCAAGGAAGTCTGTTAAAAGGATGTAGGTCACCCTAAGGCACAGAGCAGATGGTGTAATAATGTAAGGTCAAGGGCATTGATTTTGATTGTGTTTGTGTGTCTAATTATATATATATATATATATATAATTATATATATATATATATATATATATATATATATATATACAGTACTGTGCAAAAGTTTTAGGCAGGTGTGAAAAAATGCTGTAAAGTAAGAATGCTTTCAAAAATAGACATGTTAATAGATTATATTTATCAATTAACTAAATGCAAAGTGAGTGAACAGAAGAAAAATCTAAATCAAATCCATATTTGTTGTGTCCACCCTTTGCCTTCAAAACAGCATCAAGCATCAATTCTTCTAGGTACACTTGCACACAGTTTTTGAAGGAACTCGGCAGGTAGGTTGGCCCAAACATCTTGGAGAACTAACCGCAGTTCTTCTGTGGATTTAGGCAGCCTCAGTTGCTTCTCTCTCTTCATGTAATCCCAGACAGACTCGATGATGTTGAGATCAGGGCTCTGTGGGGCCATACCATCACTTCCAGGACTCCTTGTTCTTCTTTACGCTGAAGATAGTTCTTAATGACTTTCGCTGTATGTTTGGGGTCATTGTCATGCTGCAGAATAAATTTAGCCAATCAGATGCCTCCCTGATGGTATTGCATGATGGATAAGTATCTGCCTGTACTTCTCAGCATTGAGGAGACCATTAATTCTGACCAAATCCCCAACTCCATTTACAGAAATGCAGCCCCAAACTTGCAAGGAACCTCCACCATGCTTCACTGTTGCCTGCAGACACTCATTCGTACGCCTCCAGCCCTTCGCGAACAAACTGCCTTCTGCTACAGCCAAATATTTCAAATTTTGACTCATCAGTCCAGAGCACCTGCTGCCATTTTTCTGCACCCCAGTTCCTGTGTTTTCGGCATAGTTGAGTCGCTTGGCCTTGTTTCCACGCCGGAGGTATGGCTTTTTGGCCGCAAGTCTTCCATGAAGGCCACTTCTGACCAGACTTCTCCGGACAGTAGATGGGTGTACCAGGGTCCCACTGTTTACTGCCAGTTCTGAGCTGATGGCACTGCTGGACATCTTCCGATTGCGAAGGGAAGTAAGCATGATGTGTCTTTCATCTGCTGCAGTGAGTTTCCTTGGCCGACCACCGCGCTTCACGGTCCTCAACGTTGCCCGTTTCTTTGTGCTTCTTCAAAAGAGCTCGGACAGCACATCTGGAAACCCCTGTCTGCCTTGAAATTTCTGCCTGGGAGAGACCTTGCTGATGCAGTATAACTACCTTGTGTCTTGTTGCTGTGCTCAGTTTTGCCATGGTGTATGACTTTTGACAGTAATCTGTCTTCAGCAACCTCACCTTGTTAGCCGAGTTTGGCTGTTCCTCACCCAGTTTTATTCCTCCTACACAGCTGTTTCTGTTTCAGTTAATGATTGTGTTTCAACCTACATATTGAATTGATGATCATTAGCACCTGTTTGGTATAATTGTTTAATCATACACCTGACTATATGCCTACAAAATCCCTGACTTTGTGCAAGTATACCTAGAAGAATTGATGCTGTTTTGAAGGCAAAGGGTGGTAACACCAAATATGGATTTGATTTAGATTTTTCCTCTGTTCACTCACTTTGCATTTAGTTAATTGATAAATATAATCTATTAACATGTCTATTTTTGAAAGCATACTTACTTTACAGCATTTTTTCACACCTGCCTAAAACTTTTGCACAGTACTGTATATATATATAATCATATAATCATATTATATTAAAAGGTCATATAGTCATTATTTCAGTAGAATCAGTGCAGGTTCATAGGATCTCCAGCCAAGCTAAAAGCATGCTCCAAACCAGAGCTGAGCTTTTCAGAAGTCAAACTACAGTTGCACTGCACTGATGAACCCCATGCAGGGCGAAACATGTCGGCAGATACTGTACTTTGACTTTTAAAACGCTGTGAATGTAGAAGCCGTTAGGCGACACTCACACAATTTGATTAGCTCTTGTAATGCTGGAATTTGCATATTTCCTGATTACCCATTGTTCACTATTCATTGCTTTCATTCCCCTTAACTCGAAAGCTACTTTTTTTTATATGTATGTATGTATGTATGTATGTGTGTCTGCATGTGTAGATCAGTGTATTGTTATCCCCATACATCATTTCTGAACAGTATTTACTGTGGACAGGCTCCAGTCATTACCATGTTAAAATTTGAATTAATGGAAAGAATGTTGCTGCTTTTGTAGCCAGCAGAGTAACATGATGTTTTTGTCTTTCAGGTTGCTCTTGTCCTACAATAGCCAATTTTGTTTACAGTTACTAGTTAACAATCAAAAAATGAGCCAGCGATCTACTTTATTTGAATGCTGGATTGCTTCCAGGAAGATGCACACAAACCTGAAACAATCAAGTGAATGGAATCATCACTGGACTTGTTCTTCTAGGGCTTGTTGGGTTAACACGAGAACATTACGAATTCAGATTGCAGCCAAGTGATGTTTCTTTTAATCATTTACATCTTGAATGTGAAATCATACAGACTGCCTGAGACTGAATTTCATATTTATATTTTGTCCATTCGATAAGGATACTTTCATACTTTCATCATCTTCAGTCCACACACACAGCTTGCTCCTAAGTTGGCTAGGAGTAAAACAAAAAGGAAAAGAAAAACGGTCTTATTGATTTATTTTTTTGTACAACAGAGGTGCAATGGTAGATGTTTGTGTGAAAGAGAAATTGTCACTGGTTTCTAGTTTTAAGCCAGATATTTATTAAATACATGTTTTGTGCAGTTAATTGAAAATAATGAAGAATCTAAAGTTGTTTTTGTTTTGTTTTTTTGTTTTTTTTTAACTATCGTTGATGACTAACTTTGGAGCAGGTGAAAGATTGCAGAAGACGGGATCTGGGTTTTTGCACAACCGTAAAACTCTTTGGTAATGCTTCAGTTACATTTTTTTTTTTAACGGTATATGCTAGAGATGACCCATTGAAATCCATATTACATTTAATAGTGGTTACTCTTTCAATGTTTGGACATTTCTGATAGTTACTGTAACAGTAAACTACATTTTGGAACCCTTATGTCTGAGTCAGTACTAGCTGCTTAATATTACACATTGCTTCTTGTCTGCAACAAGTACTGTATAATCCATTCAAAATACAGATGATATTTTGATTAAATATATTTACATTGACACAAACACCTGTCATTCATTGATGCAGGCTTGCTTCTGGGGACAAAGTTATTTTGTTACAGTACAATAAGGCATGTCTACTTCTTGTACTTGATGAACTAACATATGACAAGACATGTTTAGTGGCATTGGAACATTCTGTCTGGCCTTTAATGCCCTGCGGTATAGTGTTTTATGCACAGCAGACAGCTCTGTGTTGCACTGATCATAATAGGGTGCATTACATGTCTACCTTTTTTGAGGACTTAATCAATTCCAGCTAAAGTACAACTGAACTCTAGCTTGTCTCCAAGCACCTGCCTGCCCTTTTTAGAAAATCTGTCTGTTTCTTTGTTTGCATCTATAATAAATGTGTACAATCGCTGGTCATGTTCTGCTGGAAAGAATGTTTATTGCTTTTCCTGCAATCATTAAATATTGAACTGCATCTGATGTGGTTTAGTATTGAAGTTTGAAGCTTCAAAGGTCATCATTCCCTAGTACAGTATGTTAAAACAGATCTAAAAGTTGTATTTTTTATTTTTGACTCGTGCTGCTTTATACTTGAACAATTGCTTTTATCAAAACTTTGTAAATGTTTTTGACGTGGCTTTGCTTTGTGAAATGTGCAAGGTCTTGGGTGAAAACTGAATCCCCCAAAGATGAATGCCTCTTCCAATAAAGGCCTGAACAGGAAAGAAATAAAATCTTTGCTTGCAATAGGATTTCAGATGAAGGCATAATTTACAATTCATCCCACTGCAGACAGAATCCATGCTAAAGACTAAACAAGCATTAGGCATGAAAGATGTTTTGGGGCAATCCCATATCTAAAACAATGCTGTCCAAAAACACTATTTCCTGTACAAGAAATATATATTATATATATATATATATATATATATATATATATATATATATATATATATATATATATATATATATATATAATCTATCTATGCTAGCAAATATATTGCCTAACAGTTTACGAGCCATGTCTAACACATCTAAATAGCAGATGTTCTTTGCGATTATAATACTGTATAATGCACAGCTGTTTGTCTGACTGAAAAGACTTTTTTTTTTAAAGCCTTGAATGATTGTTGATAAAGGAGAAAAACCAGCACCATTTAAAGTGACTATTATTATTTCAAATACAATTTAGGATTTACCAGCATGGATATTTGATTGAATAAAGTCATCCAAACTTTGAAGTTAACTTTTTGCGTATATTTTCTTTTCCTACAGTCAAACAAGACATGTAGCCATCAAAAACACATCGAAACACTACATACTTTTCCCTCGTTGTTCAACATGACAATGTTTATTAAAAACAAAGTAGTTTTCTTTGTCTGCAAAACCTAGATACAGATTACAATTGCAGCAGAGAAATAAATGAACAGAAACCTGTGTGAAATAGTTTTTGTATATTTTGAGGCTCCTTCCAGTTTTGTTTTATGAACTGTAACTGGAATGCTTGTACAGTTTTTCTGAAGACTTGAAAGGAAATCTGTCATATTTAGTCAACTGCAAGATTACAATCACAGTTTACAGAGATGGAATAGCAGCAGAAAATGCAGTGAAAAGACAATCACCTGTGAGCAAAGAAAACAGGAAAGACTGAAGAATAAACAATGGACAACATACTGCAGCATTTGTAGAGTGGTAGTCTTCAGAAGGTGTTCTTCAGCTCAGTTTGAAATGCTCTTTCCACAACATCATATAATCATGTATGATGGTTATTCCAGCTCCAGTTAGAAAAAATACAAGGATGAACATTCACAAAACATTTACCACCCTTCTAGGTTAACAAACATGCATATTACAAATATTAAAATGAATACCTCAGTAAATTAAATTAGGCACTACAGCATGTTTTTTGCTAATCCTGTAACACCAGCCCTCGATTTTTTTTTTCTGCACAAAAATATGCAAACTTAACATGGTCTAATGGCTAATGTGTGGCCAGCTCTGCTCACATTTTGTGATGTGTTCCAGTTACTACTTCTAGTTACAGATCCAAACACAATATGAAATATGAAGAGTTATTTCTTCTGCTTTTAAATTTTGGCTTATGATCTTTGGGGGTTGGGAATCACCTTTTTTATTTTAAGGGGTTGCAAAGTTATCACTTCTTTACTTTCCAGCTCCTCTTCTGGCGAATCCTCACCAAGCTTCCTCTTCTTGCGCAGGTCGGCATCGCGTTCCTTCTGCCCACCACCTTGTGTTTCTTCTCTGGAGAGACTTTTATCTTCAATGGCAATTTTACCGTCTTGATGAATCCAAGGAACTTGCAGTGAAGGGACTTTTGGTATTATGGCTTTGACTTCATCAGTGAAGCTTTCCGAGTTTCTTTTGAAGCCCAGTGCCAGGGCACACTTAAGACCCAGCACAGCAGCTATACTCTCACTGAGACGTGGCACCTGACAAGCAGGGACTGCACGGCATACACTTAATTGAATTAAGTGATTGGTCATATGAGCAGGCTTCACAGATTTGCAAACTAACACTAGGCAAAGTTCGTTCCTTTCCAAAGCCCGGGTTACTTCGTTGATTCCTATAGCCAGCTGTTTTCTGACAGACAGGTCAGTCCATCCTGGTTCTGTCACTGGAGGAATGCTTTCAGGCATCTCTTTCTTTTCCTCATGGGGGGTTTGCTCAAGCTCCATTTGGTCGCTACTTTGTGATTTTTTAACAGTTTGGCATTTTCTTTTTCTTTTTGGAGGTTCCCTCTTTTGCAGACCAATTTGTTTAAATTTGTCTTGCAATAGCTGCAGAATAAAATGCATATCCGCACTTGCCAAAGGGCACCATGCAATACTGTACGGACTGTTGAAAGATGTTTTGGCAGGTACCTGCTTTACTTTTCGTTCCCCTTTTCGTATAGGTGTAGACATCTTGCACTGTGTGTGTGTGTGCGCACCTACTTTTTAATACTGAAAAGAGAAAGAGAACAAGATATAATTGAAGGCTGTCAGTTTTCTGTTTATTTGTACGAGTCATTTAGATTGGGTAATTTGGTCATTTTTGTAGATAACACATTTGTATGGCTTGTCCTTTTATTGTTACCTGGCTCTGTTTTTGTTAAATGCTTAACACTTTTTATGTTAAAAACAAACTTGCGTCTTGTTTTATGCAAACTCGTTTTCTACTATGATCAGTAACAAAACCTTTACATTACATAATTGAATACAAATGAAAAACAATATATATTAGCAGTTGATATAGGAAGCTAAAAAAAACTGGAAAACGGTGCATAAGTTAGCCACATGCATTTCTTATAAACAGTCGACATTAGCTAGAAAGCGTCAAACACTAAATAATACATTGTGTATATATATATATATATATATATATATATATATATATATATATATATATATATATATATATATATATATATAGAACAAATATAAACGTAACACAAAACTTACATTTTACTTTCCCACAAACTGAAAACACACAGAAAATCTTCGGACATATGCTTTCATGGGTGCGGCCATTTTGGATTGCTTTCAACAACTTTATTGCTCTCTTTTTACAACAGCCAATCACAAATTTAAAAGCATTTGTATTTTGTATGAGGCGTGTATTTTGGAGACTTCGTTTGCGAGATTTAAAACGGAATGGAGGGATGTTAGCAGAATTTAAAGATGTATTACAGTTAAGATACGGAGGATTTATGTGAAAGAATGTGCTCGTGACCATAAGGATTTCGTTGTGGAAGACAGGAAATGAAAGAAGGTACAATTTAAGTGTGCAAGTACTGTCGGGTTACTACTATACATATTTTGACATAAAAAACAAAAACAAAAAAAACCGCTCAAGCATTTTGGAAAGTAAGCGAAAACAAATTTCATACAGTTTATCAATAACGAAAGCCCCAGAAAAAAACGACTTATATAAAACTCCAAAATAGCTAAAAATGAGCACCGAAAATTAAAACGAATAAACACCGAAAAACAGATGCCCTACGTATACTGTACCTAACCTGTGTCGTGGGTGGGTGGAGCATAGAAAGCTACAATGGGGATTATTTTTGGTTCAGTTTAATTTGAATACGTACTGCAAAAATACATCACTATATATATATATATATATATATATATATATATATATATATATATATATATATATATATATATATATAAAACGAACCATGGTTGCCGCAGGCAGGAGGTAGTCACAAGCGGAGATGGGACGCAAACCCAGGACCTCCGGCTCTGAAGCATAGCGCCGATACCGCTTTACAAAAGATCCGGCTCCCTTGCAGGAACAGATATCGGGTTTATGTCTTTTTAGATTGCGTCACCTACCCGCCCTGACCCCTACCCCTGTGCAAGCTACACTCTCCCCTGCTAGCCTCAAGCCCGCATAAGGCTTGCTTACCAGGCTACAGGCTTCCAAGTGCATGTCCGGGGTACCTGCATCCCACTTCTATTACAATTAGCGCCGTCCCTTTTCTTTAAGGCGCCAGCAATAAAGTCGCTGACAAGTTGAGTGTCGTTTAGTGTTCTTTTATTTATTCACAACCAAACAGAACTGTAACTGTCACACACACTTTTTAAAACCTAACATCCACCACTTACACGCGCACCACCAACCCGGCTGTCCTTACAAAGGTACCACCAAATGTTCCTGTCAGGACACAGCACTATGATTGGTTATTGTATTATTGTTAATAAAACAATGAATAATCCTCTCCCAACACCGAAACCCTAAACCTAAGTTCTATACTGCAGCCATTACACATCTAAAGTAGTTCATGTTTGGCAGTGAATATGCGTTTTTGTTACAGAAAAAGTGACCGGAGGTGCTGACTTCCTCAGTTGTCCTGACAGGAACATTTCGTGGTACCTTTGTAGACACTGCACCAACCTGCGCACACACGCAGTCTTCCGCAGCCGTACAATCTAACTAACCCCATTAACTCCTGGCTGCGCATGCACACATGCATGAATACCAGTTTAACAATATACTGTACAACACGTACAACACATAGCACCCACAGCAGCGGGTCTTCTGAGCCACCAGTTACCTGGGTCGCTACAATATATATATATATATATATATATATATATATATATATATATATATATATATATATATATATATATATACAGTGCCTATAGAAAGTCAAAATGTTCACCTTTTGTTGCCTTATAGCCTGGAATTAAAATGCATTAAAATAGGTTTTTTTTTCATTTATCTACACATCCTACCCCACAACTTCCAAGTGAAAAAAACATTCTAGAAATTTGTAGAAAATTAATTAAAAATAAAAAACTGAAATAGCTTGGTTGGATAAGTGTCCACCCCCCTTGTAATAGCAATCCTAAATTAGCTCAGGTGTAACCAGTCGCCTTCAAAATCACACGCCAACTTAAGTGGCCTCCACCTGTGTTAAATTGTAGTGATTCACATGATTTCAGGATAAATTCAGCAGTTCCTGTAGGTTCCCTCTGCTGGGTAGTGCATTTCAAAGCAAAAACTCAACCATGAGCACCAAGGTGCTTTCAAAAGAACTCTGGGACAAAGTTGTTGAAAGGCACAGATCAGGGGATGGGTATAAAAAAATATCAAAGGTCTTGAATATCCCTTGGAGCATGGTCAAGATGATTATTAAGAAGTGGAAGGTGTCTGGCACCACCAAGACCCTGCCTAGATCAGGCCGTCCCTCCAAACTGGATGACTGAGCAAGAAGGAGACTGATCAGAGAAGCTAGCAAGAGGCCAATGGCAAGTTTGCAAGAGTTACAGGCTTTTATGGCCAAGACTGGTCAAAGTGTGCATGTGACAACAATATCCCAAGCACTCCACAAATCTAGCCTGTATGGTAGGGTTGCAAGAAGGAAGCCATTACTCAAGAAAGCCCACCTTGAATCCCGTTTGAAGTATGCAAAAAAGCACTCAGGAGATTCTGTAGCCATGTGGCAAAAAGTTGTGTGGTCTAACGAAACTAAAATTGAACTTTTTGGCCTAAATGCAAAACGTTATGTTTGGTGCAAACCCAACACAGCGCATCACCCAAAGAACACCATCCCTACTGTGAAGCATGGTGGTGGCAGCATCATGTTTTGGGGATGTTTCTCATCGGCAGAGACTGGGGCACTTGTCAGCATAGAAGGGAAAATGAATGGAGCAAAGTACAGAGAAGTCCTTGAGGAAAACCTGCTGCCCTCTGCAAGAAAGCTGAAACTGGGACGGAAGTTCACCTTTCAGCATGACAACGACCCAAAGC
Source organism: Acipenser oxyrinchus oxyrinchus (assembly GCA_030684275.1). Taxonomy (NCBI): domain Eukaryota; kingdom Metazoa; phylum Chordata; class Actinopteri; order Acipenseriformes; family Acipenseridae; genus Acipenser; species Acipenser oxyrinchus. The sequence goes on from CM060250.1 coordinate 58,167,613, forward strand.
ACACAGCCAAAGCTACACTAGAGTGGCTAAGGAACAAAAAGGTAAATGTTCATGAGTGGCCCAGTCAGAGCCCCGACCTAAATCCAATCTAAAATTTGTGGCATGACTTGAAGATTGCTGTCCATCAATGCTCCCCAAGGAACTTGACAGAGCTTGAACAGTTTTGTGAAGAAGAATGGTCAAATATTGCCAAATCTAGGTGTTCAAAGTTGGTAGAGATCTATCCCAACAGACTCACAGCTGTAATTGCTGCCAAAGGTGCTTCCACCAAGTATTAACTCAGGGGGGTGGAGACTTATCCAATTATGATCTTTCAGTTTTGTATTTTTAATATATAATTTTCTTCTCAATAAAAAACATTTTTCCCCTTAACAGTGTGGAGTATGGTGTGTAGATAAGTGGGAAAAAAATCCTCATTTAAGTGCATGAAACTCTGAGGCACTGACACAACAAAATGTGAAAAAAAGTTCAAGGGGGTGTAGACTTTCTATATATATATATATTACTTTTGCAAGGCACTGTGTATATATATATATATATATATATATATATATATATATATATATATATATATATATATATATATATATATATATATATACACACACAGTGCCTTGCAAAAGTATTCAGGCCCCTGACCAATTCTCTCATATTACTGAATTACAAATGGTACATTGAAATTTCGTTCTGTTTGATATTTTATTTTAAAACACTGAAACTCAAAATCAATTATTGTAAGGTGACATTGGTTTTATGTTGGGAAATATTTTTAAGAGAAATAAAAAACTGAAATATCTTGCTTGCATAAGTAATCAACCCCCACACATTAATATTTGGTAGAGCCACCTTTCACTGCAATAACAGCTTTAAGTCTTTTGGGGTAAGTATGTACCAGCTTTGCACAGTGTCGGAGTGATTTTGGCCCATTCTTCTTGGCAGATTTGCTCCAGGTTGTTCAGGTTGGTTGGACGACGCTTGTGGACCGCAATTTTCAAATAGTACCACAGATTCTCAATGGGATTGAGATCAGGACTTTGACTGGGCCACTGTAGGACATTCACCTTTTTGTTCTTGAGCCACTCCAATGTTGCTTTGGCCTTGTGCTTGGGATCATTGTCCTGCTGAAAGGTGAATTTCCTCCCAAGCTTCAGTTTTTAGCGGACTGAAGCAGGTTCTCTTGCAGTATTTCCCTGTATTTTGCTCCATCCATTCTTCCTTCAATTTTAACAAGATGCCCAGTCCCTGCTGATGAGAAGCATCCCCACAGCATGATGCTGCCACCACCATACTTCACTGTAGGGATGGTGTGTCTTGAGGCATGGGCAGTGTTAGGTTTGCACCACACATAGCGCTTTGAGTTTTGGCCAAAAAGCTCTATCTTGGTCTCTACTGACCACAAAACCTTTTGGATCACTCTCATGCTTTCTGGCAAACTCCAGATGTGCTTTCAGATGGTACTTTTTGAGTAACGGCTTCTTTCTTGCCACCGTCCCATACAGGCCAGTGTTATGCAGAGCTCTTGATATGGTTGACTGGTGCACCATTACTCCACTTCCAGCCACTGAACTCTGTAGCTCCTTCAAAGTGATTGTTGGCCTCTCTGTGGCTTCTCTCACAAGTCTCCTTCTTGTTTGAGCGCTGAGTTTTGAGGGACGGCCTTTTCTTGGCAGTGCCTGGGTGGTGTGATGCAGCTTCCACTTCCTGATTATTGATCCAACTGTGCTCACTGGGATATCCAAACACTTGGATATTATTTTGTACCCTTTCCCTAATCTATGCATTTGTATTACTTTATCTCTAACTTCTGAAGAATGCTCTTTGGTCTTCATTGTCCTTCAGATTCACAGCCTGACCAATGATCCTTCAACAGTGGGGTTTTTATCCAGAAAATGTGACAGCAACTTTAATGGTTCACAGGTGGAGGCCAATGGTAAGGCAATTGTGTCCTCGTTTGGGCAATTTCTTTCATCGGTGTAAACTGGGAGCTTCCACAGCACAGGGGTTGAATACTTATGCAAGCAAGATATTTCAGTTTTTTATTTTTCTTAAAAATATTTCCCAACATAAAACCAATGTCACCTTACAATAATTGATTTTGAGTTTCAGTGTTTTAAAATAAAATATCAAACAGAACGAAATTTCAATGTACCATCTGTAATTCAGTAAGGCATATATATATATATATATATATATATATATATATATAGTAGCGTGCACAGGGGAAGGCAGCAGCAGGGCTGGTAGGTGACGTAATCCCACTCCTACACCAATGTAGCGATCTCAGTTAATGGAGGCAGGCGCATCACACAGGGCAAGGCAATCCACACACAGGCGGAGGGTGGGCGTGAACCCAGGACCTCTCGCACTAAAGCATAGTGCAGATACCACTGTACAAAAGAGACGGCTCCCTTACAAGGAGCGTATATCGTGCTAATGCTTTAGTGTGAGAGGTCCCAGGTTCGCGTCCGGCCTCCCTCTGTGTGTGGATTGCCTCGCCTTGTGTGATGCGCCTTCCTGCGTTAACCGAGATCGCTTTATATATATACAGTACTGTGCAAAAGTTTTAGGCAGGTGTGAAAAAATGCTGTAAAGTAAGAATGCTTTCAAAAATAGACATGTTAATAGATTATATTTATTAATTAACTAAATGCAAAGTGAGTGAACAGAAGAAAAATCTAAATCAAATCCATATTTGGTGTGACCACCCTTTGCCTTCAAAACAGCATCAAGCATCAATTCTTCTAGGTACACTTGCACACAGTTTTTGAAGGAACTCGGCAGGTAGGTTGGCCCAAACATCTTGGAGAACTAACCACAGTTCTTCTGTGGATTTAGGCAGCCTCAGTTGCTTCTCTCTCTTCATGTAATCCCAGACAGACTCGATGATGTTGAGATCAGGGCTGTGTGGGGGCCATACCATCACTTCCAGGACTCCTTGTTCTTCTTTACGCTGAAGATAGTTCTTAATGACTTTCGCTGTATGTTTGGGGTCATTGTCATGCTGCAGAATAAATTTGGGGCCAATCAGATGCCTCCCTGATGGTATTGCATGATGGATAAGTATCTGCCTGTAATTCTCAGCATTGAGGAGACCGTTAATTCTGACCAAATCCCCAACTCCATTTGCAGAAATGCAGTCCCAAACTTGCAAGGAACCTCCACCATGCTTCACTGTTGCCTGCAGACACTCATTCATGTACGCTCTCCAGCCCTTCGGCGAACAAACTGCCTTCTGCTACAGCCAAATATTTCAAATTTTGACTCATCAGTCCAGAGCACCTGCTGCCATTTTTCTGCACCCCAGTTCCTGTGTTTTCGTGCATAGTTGAGTCGCTTGGCCTTGTTTCCACATCGGAGGTATGGCTTTTTGGCCGCAAATCTTCCATGAAGGCCACTTCTGACCAAACTTCTCCGGACAGTAGATGGGTGTACCAGGGTCCCACTGTTTTCTGCCAGTTCTGAGCTGATGGCACTGCTGGACATCTTCCGATTGCGAAGGGAAGTAAGCATGATGTGTCTTTCATCTGCTGCAGTAAGTTTCCTTGGCCGACCACTGCGTCTACGGTCCTCAACGTTGCCCGTTTCTTTGTGCTTCTTCAAAAGAGCTTGGACAGCACATCTGGAAACAACCCGTCTGCCTTGAAATTTCTGCCTGGGAGAGACCTTGCTGATGCAGTAGAACTACCTTGTGTCTTGTTGCTGTGCTCAGTCTTGCCATGGTGTATGACTTTTGACAGTAAACTGTCTTCAGCAACCTCACCTTGTTAGCTGAGTTTGGCTGTTCCTCACCCAGTTTTATTCCTCCTACACAGCTGTTTCTGTTTCAGTTAATGATTGTGTTTCAACCTACATATTGAATTGATGATCATTAGCACCTGTTTGGTATAATTGTTTAATCATACACCTGACTATATGCCTACAAAATCCCTGACTTTGTGCAAGTGTACCTAGAAGAATTGATGCTGTTTTGAAGGCAAAGGGTGGTCACACCAAATATGGATTTGATGTAGATTTTTCTTCTGTTCACTCACTTTGCATTTAGTTAATTGATAAATATAATCTATTAACATGTCTATTTTTGAAAGCATTCTTACTTTACAGCATTTTTTCACACCTGCCTAAAACTTTTGCACAGTACTGTATATATTGGGTTAATACGAGTAAGGTGAATTACCAGTAAGGTGAAGTACAGGATCAAGATATACATTTGATAGAGAGTGTTCTTACCTGTAATCCACTTTTTTTTTTTTTTTACGTACATGTATAGCATACTTTAACCATTAACTCTTGAGAACGTTTATTTGACTGCAATTTTATCAGTAATATGTCAATTAAATGTAAACCATTACAGTACTTTTAGTTGACTGTATTTAAATCCCTGGACACCTCACTAAATACAAATAATCAAGTGGTAATGCAGTTACTACATGCACTTCTTCACTCATCCCAAATCCATGGTGGCACTACAATCTTTATTTATTTATTTTCTAACCACAAATCAATCATTTAAATAAAAGCACACACACACTCTTCTCGTCGTACAACAAAGCTGACTACCTGTGAAATTAGACTATGGACGTTGGAACTACATCACTTCCTAAAATCCCAATATTATACCAATGTATGTATGGGAAAATGTGTGATATGATAACTGAAACACATCGCTTTAAAACAGTTGCACAGGGATGTCTGCAGAAACGACTAAACGTACATGGCCGGTTAAACCTCCTGAACATAAAACAACTGCACCTCACAGGGAAAACCATGTCGTTGTTGGCATCTTTGTGAAAGAGCTTATTCAGCGAGGTGATGTCATACACATTCATTGCTCTCTCCCTTTGGTCGCTGCATCCAACCAATCACCATCCATCTGCAACGCTATCAGGCTTCGAGCTATTCTTGCAGAATTAAAATAAAAAAATATTTAAAGGAGGGGTAAGTGAAGAGGTTTGAAGAAGGCTGCAATCAAAGCCAGAACGGTTTTCTGAAAAAATGTCTCTGCAGGTAAAATCGAAACATTCGCTCTTTTTTTTATTACTTTATGTAACATGCACATTGTAATTTGTATGCATATCCTTATAATATGATGTATTTACATGGTGCTTGCATGTTTTATTATTCAAATAAATAATTTACATGGATCAACATTTTTTTTTTAAATTAATACATTTTTTATTTGTCGTAATTTATCTTTAAATATAATTTAATATAATAATACGCATGCCATCTTTTAACGCATTGAACATTGATTGGCTACAAAGCATCTAGAAAGATCACATTAATCTAGCTGATTATGCACTTTTGGCGTCTGAAACAAAGCATATAATAATGTGACATTTTATGTAAAATCATAATCTCGGATTATTGATGCGGCAGTAACAACTTCATAAAAAGGACCCTCGAAGTATTTGTCGTAGTCGTTGTATCACCGTTACGTGTTAAATGACCCCGAAACACACATCTATCAAGAAATTCTATTTGCTAGCAATATTAAAGTATTTGTACAGCTACCTGCTGTCGTAGTGTTTATCATGGTTTTAGTATACTTACTTACGAGAGGGTGTGTTTAATTAGATTTGGACTATCCAATTTCATTATCAGATCTCGTGGTGTCTGGGAGGTAATTTGACAAATTAGCTACATCACTGTGCCAGTATTGGGCAATTTTAGATGTTGCTGATATATATATATATATATATATATATATATATATATATATATATATATATATATATATATATATATATATATATATACACGCATTGGTGTTTTTTGGTGGCTAAACTACAAATATGTATTTTTCACCGTTACTAGTACAAAAGGAAAACATTAAAACCATGCGCATATGATCACTACTAAGTATTTCAAACACATGCCTTATAATATTGGAAATAGCCTGCTGTAGTAACGTAATCACGTTATTTGAAATTAGGTAATTGAAGGGGTTTGTTTTACCCGACCCTGATGCTAACAGGTGTTTTGTTAATGTTATTGATACTACTACACACTGCTTGAAAAAAGAGAGGCAGTGCTTAGCATTTAGTAAACGGTTGAATTTCTCAAACTAAAGTAATATCGGGTTTTTTTTCTGTTTCTTTAAATAGACTAACAGTCTGTTACTCAAACCTTTTTTTCTCTCCCACTGAATATTTCCTTCGGATGCGCCCTAAAACCGATTGTAAGTGACTGCAGCAGCAGTTGTTGATGATGCATAGTTCACCCCCTAGTCTCTGTAAGTCGCTTAGGATAAAAGCGTCTGATGAATGACTAAATAATAATAATAATAATAATAATAATAATAATAATAATAATAATAATAATAATAATAATTGGAACAGATGTTGACAGCCAAATTAATAATTTAATTTGTTACCTGTGCTGATGCTGCATTTGATAGCTTTGTCTGTGATCTTACAAAGCAAACTTTCTACCAGTCACGCTAAAAATGATTTCTTGTGTTAAAGACAAAATATATTTTGGGAAACAAAGTAATTTAACAGAAAAGGTACATTTTGGCTCTTGAAACCTGCTAATGAAAATCTCAAAAAAGGCCTGGTAATACTGTACCCGAGAACAACAACAGTTAACGTATTTGAGAAGCAACGAGGGACAGCAATTCAGAATATTGCAGTCCCTGACATTTTCCTGAGTTCAATACAGGGGCACTAATACCTGATGCTGCCATCTAGTGAGAACCAATGGAAGTACAGTTAACACATTTGTGTACAAAAGGTATCAACTGTGTTAAAACAACAATACAAAACACATCTGCTGTCTGTACTGTACTCAGCTGCTACGGTCTGTATGTTATAGGGTGTGAACTTTCCCCCTAGCTTTAAATGAAAATAGCATTACATGAGGTTTGGTGAAACATCACACTAGAAATCTTGTATGGTCTGTGCAGCTCAAAATGTAATTTGTTAAAAGTTGTTTAGAGTTGTTGTACTTACAAACTGGACTTGCAATGCATGTTAAATATATTTTACTTTTAACACTTTTAAGATTAATCTGAACCGTCAATAAAGTGTGATCCTCTCTCAAGTTTTCAAAGTGTGATGATTGTGAATTATTTAGGTAGTGACCTTTATAATTTGAATATGTTTGCTGTTTTTAAATTTAGGCTGAATTTGAGAATGTGGCACAGGATGTGAAGAAGGTGAAGTCCAGGCCCGAGGATGAGGAACTACTGGAGCTGTATGGGCTCTACAAACAAGCCACTGTCGGAGACATTAATATAGGTGGAGGACTTTATTATTTTTAAAGATATCTCTCTGTTTGGTTTAAAATGGTCTTTATTTAAGACTCCCTGATTTTTATTCTTTTAACAGACCGACCTGGAATGTTAGACATGAAGGGTAAAGCTAAATGGGATGCCTGGGACGAAAGAAAAGGTAAAATACTCGTGTTAGTGGCATGGTGTGAGTCTTTGTGCTGGGTTACCCAGAATGATTAGCTCAATACGACAATTAGTCAGTTTACTACTAATACTTTATTGACAGTACAGCATATTTACCTATATTCCAGAAACAGACTACAGTCTTTAGTTAATTCTTCCTGCTCTAATAGTCCATATTGTTCTAGTTACATTATTCCATTTGCTTCAAATCTTTATCACTTAAGCTGAGGGAACACAAAGCCACTTTGTGGCTTGGAACTTGGTTTCAGGCCACTGCATGCATGGCACACAACCGTTTTGTACTTTTAATTAACAGATGTGTGCTTATGTGAGTTTAAATCTTCCACAAGGTTATTTATAAATGGTTACACATTTCTGTGTCTGCAGCTGCTGGCTAACACTGCTAACAAACATTTCAATACAGAGTCCAGACAGCCTTCTTGTGAAGATCAGAGAATTTGTGTTCTTAATCCTATCCTGATACCACCTTGAGAAAAATAAAATACACAAAACACAACATTTCATGTTCTAACACCTGAAACACCTTGTTTAAAGTAGCTTCAAATACATTTTCAGTTTTTCCCCCCTTGCCTTTTATATTATATCTATCAGAGTGCAGGAGCTGCTCTTCAGTTATAGTTGGCTGTCATTGACATACAGTATGTAACATAGCCTAGGTCTGTCTAGAAAGTGGCCTTATAGACATAAGAGCCAGCACTGAGTAATTAATTATTTTATACTTTTATACTGAAATGGTTCTTAATCATAATTACAGAACATGATCACAAATACTATATCTTTAAAATGTTAAATACATATTTTGACAAAATATTAACTAATTATTACTGTATATATATATATATATATATTTTTTTTACTAATGTTTTTCAGTGTGTATTTTGTGTCTTACAGGAATGTCAAAGGATGATGCCATGGCAGCCTATATTGCTAAAGCAAAGGAGGTCATTGACAAGTATGGGATGTAAAGAAAAGTATAACCACTGAAGTAGTATATAGTGCACTTGTTTAATTTGCAAGTGTATGCTACCCTGTAGTACTGGGGGTATTTTTTTCTAATCATGGTTCAACAATGGAGTTTGTTTCAAACACACTGTTTATTTTAAAACCTTTCAGAAATGTACTAAACACAAATAAAACTTTTTTTAAAGTTGTCACATTTGTCAATTTTTCTTTTGTGATTTCCATTGATGCAATTTTGTTTTTCACAGGTACATCATACTGTATATCTGCAATTGGTATATATTAGGTACAAATGTCCATACATTTTTATTTATTAGCAGACGCCCTTATCCAGGGCGACTTACAATTGTTATAAGATATCACATTATTTTTACATACAATTACATTATTTTTTTACACATTATTTTTACATACGATTACCCATTTATACAGTTGGGTTTTTACTGGAGCAATCTATGTAAAGTACCTTGCTCAAGGGTACAGCAGCAGTGTCCCCCACCTGGGATTGAACCCACGACCCTCCGGTCAAGAGTCCTAACCACTACTCCACACTGCTGCCCTGCTTATACAGACGGACGGACGGACGCTTATAATTAGACAGGCAAACAGATGCTTATAATTAGATAGATGCTCATAATTAGATAGACAAAAGATTTTTAGACAAAACTATCGATAAATTAATCCAGTTATGACTGTATCTGTTAGGGGCACGCATTGAGACAAATATTGAGGTTTTCAAAATCTGAAAGCTACGCATGTAGAAAATAATTAAACTACTTATTAAGAACCATATATGGAAATTGTTTGTATTTTATATGTATGTCTTGTGTTTGAGGGATGAAACTCTTATGTATAAAGGATGACACAACCCAGTGTCTGGGGCTCAGGTGTCCTTCCTACTGAGACTGGAGCTCGCTGCTCTGTTTGTATTGTATTACTACAATAAACTAGACCTTGTTTTTACTACCACCTTTACACGTTAGTGGTGTGTGTTTTCTTACACTACTTATGAACGAGTTCTGGTTTGTGACTGGTTGGGCTAATAAAGCTATGTCATAGGAATTTACTTAATTTCATTAGATATTTTTGGAGAACATTTGCACAATCAGTTTTCCTCAATGTCTCTTCTCTGTGTCAAATACATATGAACTGGCCCATGCTGATATTCAAATTACTGTAAAATAGATTGTAACTATGGTACAGATTGCTGACTTGTAAATTCATTTGACTGTTTCTTGTGTTTTTGTTATGCAGGTTTGAATGTAATCCTAAATTAAATCATACTGTATGTTGGGATGACTGCTGTGTCGCTGACAGTCTGATATCAAATCAAACCAGGGTAATCAATATATTTGCAGTCTCCACTATGGAATGGCTGACAGTTAAAACAAAAGAAAAACAGAATGCCAGTATTTAAATCTGAGAAGATGAACATCATTTTAGATAATCCATTTCAGCAGTCTCTAGATGTTTTGTTATGTTGCCTATTATTATAGTTTCGTTGCTGGGATCCTTTAAATAAAAGTGAGCTCCTGGAAGCATTTGTATTGTGAATTCCCCACTGGTCAGATCCTTCCATGCTGTGAAAACAAGAAAGATGCATTCGCTTTTAGTTCTCATATAATTCTCTTTCAAGTCAATGAATTGCATGTGGACCTGTTCTTAAAATATTTCCACAAAATGTACCCATTTAAAAGAAACATGTTATAGCAAACTTGTATTTTCATTTTAGGAGAGACAGCTGGCATGTTACTGGCTGAAAGGATATCAGTGAATAGGGGAAGTGCAAGACAGGACTCCAATCAGGCATTTCTTTAACTCAGAGTAGTGCCAGATACCACGTTTTAAAATGAAAATACATGTTTCTGAAAACATTTTAGATCTATATAATGATGGTGGAGAAAGTGTATGGAACTATTTTGTCAGCTACAAGCACTTTAAAGGGGGTCAGAATTGCTAGAATGGTTTTCTGATCCAAATACCTGACGGATGACTTTCTTCCATTACATGAAATGCACCAGCTTTATTCAGAATACAGTCACTGGGATTTCTTTAAACCATGGTAAGACTGTTAAGCATTAAGTTAAGCTTTAGAAATATTAAGCAGTTGTGCCTGGATCCACTTTGCTTTAGTGATTTATATTTAGTTATTGAATTCAATATAATTTCCTGTGCAATTTCAAGAGCCAAGAACCCAAGATGGTAAAAAAAAAAAAAAATACATAGCAAGAAGACCACCTACTTTACATATATATATATATATATATATATATATATATATATATATATATATATATATATATATACACACACACACATATGGATGACGGCTATATTTGCATCCTGAGCCATTCTAAAAAAAGGCATAATACCACAGTAGTGACGTCAAAAAGTGATAATTCCTCTAGAGGAAAATATACTTGAACTCTGACCCATTCGACTCCTCGAGACCATCACTTTCAATTCAAACACAAAATGTCTTCTTTTCAGTCACTCGACAACACCCACAGTACAGAAATGTTCATTAATGATCAACAAAATGAGAATACGTTAAAAAAAGATGGAAAGCTTGTACATTTGTATCTCAGAGAAACTGGAGAAACAGGTAATGACATAGAACGTCTGTACAGCACTAACACTACGTTTAAAAAAATCCGAACTCTACTGCTGAACCTCGTCTTCTTTAATATTAGCATCACAAGGGTATCCATGTATTATAAAAAATAATAGATGGGTCTCTTCAGTGAGTTACAGGAAAACAATTCCATCTCGGTTTCTGTGACAGTTTATAAATTGCTCAACCTTTGGTCTCATAATTTATAACGTCACAGAAACCCCAGATGAAATAATCCTAGATGAAATAATTTTCCTGTAACTCACTGAAGCCCATATATATTAAAAGGTGATATAGTAATATCATTTCAATAGAATCAGTGCAGGTTCATAGGATCTCCAGCCAAGCTAAAAGCATGCTCCAAACCAGGTACAGTTTTATTTTTTAATTTAGAGTGCCCTAGTTATTAATATCACCCCCTCTACCATCTTGAAATGCCTAATGGGAATGCTACCTCACTGCTGTGACTATGGAGTGCTGAAGGTCCACTCTTTTCCTGCTGTCTCTTTTTACCCAGTGATCCCAAGCCAAGTTACTGAACCCTGGGTGTACAGGCCCAGCCTGGCGCATGAGCAGTAGGGGCTGCTGTGGTGCGTTGAGGTAAACCAGCATTTTGTACCTAGCAAGTGCCTTTACAAGGTGAGCCACTGGGGGACCTACAAACATACTTTTATCTGACTTTTGTGAATTACCTTCTAGGTCATGTGGTGTATCCTCTTTTCCATCAAAACATGTAACAGGGCAGGTAAGAACATTGCTCTCTGGTGCTGGATAGCTTTGAAACAAATACATATTTTTATTAGAAACTTTTTGAGGGCATTTTAATATACGTTTCAGTGTAAAATAACTTCAAAATATTTGATGCACTTACAGGTGGTAGAAAGATGATTTGCTTGTCTTGTATATTTAATCTTGACATTCAGGAACCGTACTTTTGTACTAAGCAAGTCACAGGTAACTTCTGCCTAAAGGGTCTACCAGTACCTTACCCTCAGAGAATCAAGCTGTCCCTATAAACTATAAATGGTGTACCCCATTTGCAAGAAAATATATCAATTGTGTACATGTTTTAAATGGAGTTCAGGAGAACCCCCACAAAATAGTTATATAATGCTTTTGCATTAATTGTGCATTGTGTTCACTTTGACCTCAAAACCAACTTAAGCTAAGGAGCTATTGCCTGGGGTTGCATTCCTTATAAATGCTTGCTTAAACTTATCCCATAGTAAATTAAATACAAAGATGGGGAAATACCACAGCGTCTCCAGCAGCTTCAGTAAATATTGTAGGCCTCAACGTTAATCATGATCCCCAGTCTTACCTGTATTTCTCTACAACCCGCATATCAGCTTTCAGGACGGGAAGAAATAACTTCACTACTTCTGTGTTCTTTAGGATTTCAGAAGGAGTTCCGCCTACTGCAGTCATCCATTTGAGGAACTCTTCATCTGACAACTCGGACCTCTTCATCGAGGTCTGACGTGCCTTGGACTATTGGAAAACCAAAAGAAATGCATCATGTCACAGTGTAAGCCTACTCTTTCGTAGATTGGTTCTTGTCTGAAATGTTTGTACATGAGTTAAAAGTTAAAAGATTCAGCAATGTATTCTCTAGGGATGCAAGTCGTTATTTTTTATAAACTGTTTTTGACATCCAATCGGTTTTCAGTAAAAATGTAAGCTTAAAACCGAAACTGTGCAGCAAAGGCAACGGGACATACCATTATTACACACGTTGTTTTTTTAACAGTGACAAATAAGTTCAATTCAGTGTTACTGCATCACTCATACCAATGTATTATACAATTAGACACAATGTAGAAAGAATAAAATCATGTATTAATAGACATTTATCACATTCACTATATAGGTCTCAAATATGTAGTTTTAGCAAACATTAATTTTCATTTTAAAGCATGATTTAAAATGGCGAGTGAAATTGTTCACACCCTTTCAGGGCCTTCTTTACTGTAATGAACCAATCTGCTGCATCCGGTAATGACTGACAGACTTTGCAGCCAGTAAGATGCTTTGACCCTGAAACAGTGCTCGAATTATGGAACAATAAGTAGGGGGCCCTAAAATGTGAGCCAGAAGTACCTGTTAGCACAGCCAATCAATGTTTTCCTCTCAGACTCCACACGCATATACAGACTCCAGTATGTAAATCACAGTATTCTGGGATGCACTATTCATACAAAATCAACATATTTGCCATGTTTGATTTATTCAGGCGTGCATTTTTTCTTCAAGAAAACAAAGCGACTCAACATAGTAAATACTGTATTACTAATTACCATTGACTTAATTTAATAGATTCATTTTTTAGCTTGTCTTGGTCATATCGGATCCAACTCATGACGTACAATGAAAAAGACCAAAACACTTACACAGGGAGAAATGAAAAAAATAAAATAAAATAAAAGCCTAATGCTGTTGAGCAGAGATCCTTACACATCGTAGAATGGATTGTCTAAGTTGTATCTAGTAGCTACCATAAGACACTGTTACCTTCACGTTGTTAAAATAATTAAACTTAGCTTTGATAAAGGGTGGAGTCTTCTCCTGAAAAACTTTAATCTCAAATTAGTCTTTGTAGTTATTATTCTGTTAATATCTAATCATATAAAAAAAGATGGAAACTATATTTAGAAACAACTGGACTTTATTTATTAAAACAAGGACATATTTTTTTTTCTATTGTCATCTGACTAAAACATACAAAAAGCCAGGTTAGAAAAATGTGATCTGCTTTTAACATTAAAAACATGATGTATACAGCATAAATATGGACGAGAGGAAAATATTTATAGTGGAAAATTATTAACCCAAGGGAAAACTATGGTTACCCTGGACATCTTCCCAAGGGGCATCTGATTTTCCACTATAGCTGAGTCTGCAGTACTTTATCTAGTGCAGCACTAGATGTTTTTTTTCACAACTGCACATTCGAGTCCTATATAGTGAATGGAAGAGCACAACAAGTAAGATTTAAGAAAGTATTTTGTTAGCTATGACCACTTTAAGACAAGCCCAATACATTTTTCATAACAGTTTTTTTTATTATTATGTTTCTGCCCTCCACCACCTCCCTTTGTTTTTGTAGAATGAAATTTTATATAATTTTTTTTTTACACCCTTGCACAGCAGTACTCGCATGTCAATGCATGTCTTGTCCTGTCTTTCACAGAATGTTCCTGAACAATTGGGTGTAGAAATACATAAAACAATGTTTCTTGCTGTTATTACAGCTTGTTTTGTTTACCTTTACCCCAATTATTTTTGGTTTTTTTGCAGATGTTACAAAACATCTGACCACAAATGAATTCCTGTACTATCAATGCAATCATTTTTTAGTATACAGCTGTGCCAAGTGTCCTTAGAAATACTGGCTCCCTAGACACACAGTAATGTTATTGTTTCATTTATCTGAAATGTATTTTCCCATGAAATTTAAAACCTTGCGATTTCAATCTCATATTGACGGTGTTCCTGGAAAATGTAAGTAATGAAAGTATTAGCTGTCTAAACCACTGGATAGTTTGAGATGATACACTTTTTAATATATCCCTAAAAGACACTTCTGCAATAAAACATACCTTTGCAGGTTTGTGGAGTTATAGTGTTCTTTTGTTATATTGCTGTTTGACTTGCAAGATAAAGTAAATTACATGAACAGTTTACTGTTTACACACCCTAACTGTTAATTTACCTAATTATCAAATAGTGAAAATGAATAAGGGTTAAATATGTCAAAAGTGCATCTAGAGGTGAACAATACTGAACTTCTTGGTTTGGCCCTAGAAGTGAATGTATCTTAGAATAATTCCATTCACTGTTTTATTTCCATTGTGTCATCTTCTTTGGAGATTCTCAAAACCTTTGTGACTATGGGTACTAGAATCCCTAAAGTATACTAGATGGTGTAAAAGGATTGTATCCATTCACTCAGACAGCTGCAGTTGTATTACTTACATGTGGGGCTGAAGTACCAGATACAAAAAGATGCACTGGCTCTAGTCCATGTTTTTTTTTCAAGTGCTCCGCAGTAGCAAAGCAGGTAAGTGCCCCAAAACTGTTGAAATATACAAAGAAAATTATGTAAGTCACCAGCTATGTATATGTACTAAGAGCCAGCACAATACCTGTTGGTGTATGTCCACCAATACAAAAGAAAATAGATTCAAACTAGCTGTTCACTAAACGGTGTCGGTTATTACAACAAAAAAAACACAATCTAGCCTGTTACATGTGTCTATGGTGGTAAGAAACTCAACAGTAGTGCCAGGACTCGGGTCAAAGCACCATCACACAGACTATATTAAAAGTGCACAGAACAAATAAAAACATTAGAGAGTTTGCAATATGAAGCACAAATAACAATTGCAAACATCATAAAAACAGACATTTTAAAACAGCAGAGAAACCGCTTGGACAAGAAACTGTCACATTTTCATTGGGTTTCACTGGCTTTCCTTACCTGTGACCAAAAAACACAAAAGGTTTTTCTTTGAGTTTTGGCAGCAAAACGCTAATGACTTCATCAACAATCTGCTGGATGTCTTCTGCAAAAGGCTCTTGAACTCGGGTTTCTCTTCCAGGAAGTTTAACAGAGTAAACTGTGAAACAAATGTGTTTGATTTTTCAGTAGAGCAT
This sequence comes from Acipenser oxyrinchus oxyrinchus, assembly GCA_030684275.1. Classification (NCBI taxonomy): domain Eukaryota; kingdom Metazoa; phylum Chordata; class Actinopteri; order Acipenseriformes; family Acipenseridae; genus Acipenser; species Acipenser oxyrinchus. The sequence goes on from CM060250.1 coordinate 58,183,260, forward strand.
GATTGTCACACACATGAATTGCTTTCTTAAATGTTCAATGCTGTTCCAAAGCATGCTCGCTGCACATCACATTTAACTGCAGTACATGAAGAAATACTTGTATCTATCATATGTAATATCTTCACATCAATGGGATGTACTCAAAAATGGACTTGGTGTCTATTCAAATCTGTACAACAACAGACAGTTATTTGTTCTTGAAAGTTATATCTAGTTGAGAAACATTAAAAAAAAGATTGCAACATTAATCCTCATGATAGCTTACTCGATTCATTCTGCACCTTAAAAAAACAATATGCAATAAACATTTTAGACAGTGTGAGAGACAGAGAGGGTTAAATATCCACTACTCTTCCCATGCAGACCATTGACCTACTATAACAATAGCTTGTGGAGGAGGCTGCTGATGTAATGAAATTAGACACAGTCTGCTATTGTCCCCCCGATCAGAAAGAGACTAATGAAGCCTTTCCAATCCGGCCCAAGCAAGATCAGATGTGATCTGAATAAGAATGTGAGCCAAGGCATTCAAAAGTTTGCCAACTTGAATCTGTAAAATGCTAATGCCCTGGATTAATGCTTTTGAGCCTCCTTTTCATTAACTACTGAGCAGCGCAACAAGCCAGGACATTTTCATCAGTTCCTTTATTTAAAGAGGGCTCTGGGTTTTAATTTAGAACATAGTGATGGGGACATTCTCATCTTTATTACCAATTATTAAAAATAAGGTATTGTATATGTACAGATAGTACATCCGTGTGAAAAAGGTGCTTTTGACTCCTGTTTTGTTTGTGCTGTTGTCGTAGTAATCGTGTTGAGAATGTTTTTTTCAATTTAAGATTCCAACTTCACAGCCACCTTAAACGAGTAGAGATAAAAAAAAAATCTGAGGTAGGGAACAGGACTTACTGTCCTTCCCCAGCCTACAGTGTGGACCGAGGAAATCCAAATGCTGAAATCCAGGCCTCATGTGAAGTAATATTCTGGGGTCAAGTAAGCTTGAATTGTTACAGTACATCATGTTATATTTATGAACTATTCTAAAACGAGTTCAGAGCATGCCCATTTTTTCTAAATTTACATTTTATGGAAGCTATATTTATCTGTTTATTTATTTCATTAAAAAAATTAATTTCAATAAAAATATATATTAAATATCTACAGTACCATATGACATATTACTACCTGTATATGTAGATATACTCAAACAACAACAAACTAATCAATTCTCTTTTTCTTTCTTAAGGATAGAGCCATAATAACGGAATTCCTCTGAAATTGCGGAATTTGCAGGCTCCTGTGGAGTTCATAGTCTTCCACAGATTCGCCATATTCTGTAGCTACATCGTCACCATAATTATCATAAACAAGCTGCTAAAGTGACTTGAAATATATAACTTAGTTGTTCGGTTCTAGTTTTGTTAAATTAACAGATGTCTTCTCCTTCAAAAAGCAGGAGTTAATTAAAGACTGGATTTAAGGCTTTGAAAATGTGGCCCAATAACAAGTCTCATGTGACGTGACGTAATGTTTTTGTTTGACAGTTTTATACATTTTACTGACACAAATGCTTGATATATTAACCCATACACTGTTTGATATGATTATGTTTACTTGATTAACATTTGCATAAACCACAATGTATTTAAATACACTCCACAGATTACTGCTTAAAGTTTTTTTTTGCATATTTTCCAGCAGATTTGGACTGACTATTCAAGGCTCAAGGATCTATTCAATAGCAGCTACTTTAGTAATGGGCTGGAAAGTATACAATAGATTGTATTGTATACTCTCCAGCCGATTACTAAAGTTGCTGCCATCTGCTGGCAGACAGTAGAACTGCTTGAGGGTGTAAAACAATTTAAAATGAAATTTCATGAGAATCAAGCTTCATTTTTTCATAAAAATGGACAATGTGGTCAAGAGGTGGAGGATCTAACGAGGGCTGTTGTTTAAATCATTAAGAGGACCTTTCCAGATATACACTCACATGAGACTCAGATGCACAGTTAGATTTTTTATTATTATTATTATTATTATAACCTTGGACTTATTTAAATTAGATAAACAGTAGTGGTATTAAGAGACGCTACTTTTTATATCAATTGAATATGTAAGCAATGACACAGGGCTGTACTGCCTCAAGTGTGTTGTGGCTCAAGGCTCATCTGAGTGCCTTTGACTACATGAGAAGTGGGTTGTGTCAGTGCAACCCACGCCTTCAAGAGGGTTATTTACATTTATAAAATGGCTTAAAATGGTTATTTTACAAAAATAAAACAAAAATAAAAAAAACGCTAGATTTTAGACTTTGAATGAACATTTATTGAATGTATCCTTCTGCCAATGCAAAATAATCCCAATACTTTGGCTGTAGAGGGCTACTAATTGGCTAGAATAACTTATTACTGCTAAATTCATTGTTCATGTATTTGCTGTCTGCAATTACTGTGCTGTTATTTACATGAATACTTCTCAAATGGACAACTTTAAAATCTGAACCTATTTTTTTTCCCTCATACACTTGATTGATTGACATTTGAAATGTGTACAATTCTGTTTACTTTCTTACATGTTAGCCGAACTAATAATTATAGCTCCAAACCACCAGCTGTAATGGTGGTGAATTTGCTTTTTTGACCCAGATGCGATTTGATCTTAATGCATGGAATGAAATGAGGTCTGAACGATTGGTTGTACTGTTTTAACCATATGGCTTTGGTACGTCAGCAGTCAATCAGAATGCCATTTTATAAACCCCAACACCTCATAACCTTCGTGAACAGGGCCCTCCATCCACTGATCTCTAAAGAACGGCTGTCTAAAATACTGCAGTGAGAGCTCCTTAATAATAAACTACCTTCGTACCTTCTACTGAACTGTTAAAGAGTTGCCCCCAACGAGCATAATAAATGGAACCTCCTCCAGCCCAGGGAAAGCAGACCACTCTTGCCACAGCATCAGGTCGTTTGCAAAAACAGTTTATTACTTTTTCCATCCTAAAACAAAAAGAGAGAGATAACGAAATACGCTTGTAATGCCTTTCTGCACCCCTCTATTTATCGAGAAAGGAGCACATGGATTATCGTTGATCTGCAGCCCCCTGGACATTTCAAAGGGGTCATTTTTTAGTAAGATACTCAAGTACATGCATTTTATTGACCAAATTAGCCATACAATACATTGAAACTGAAAGAAACGTGTACTTAATTAATGGGCTGCTTTAACTAAGATACAAATGCACAAATTACTCAAGGCCCCCTAAAGATAGTTTGTTATAATATATAAAAGTACAGTGGCTGACAAAAGTATTGGCACCCTACGCTTATTTTCCATAATTCAAGGTAACAGATTAACGACAATCACTTTAACCACAAAAAACAAACAAACTTATTTCCTTGAAAGTATTCGTTCTTGATAAAAGTATTGGCACCCCTGCTGTAGTATTTCATTTGTCCTCCTTTTGCTTTTATTATGGCTTTCATACGTTTATGGTAATTCGGAATTCTGGGCCTATTCTGTCTTGCATTTTGCTTTCAGCTCAGACAGATTGCATACACAATGCTTGGCTACAGCTTTTTTCAGATCAGTCCAAAGCATTTCTATTGGATTGAGATATGGTGATTGCGAAGGCCATTCCAGAACTTTTATCTTTGCTTTCTTCAACAATTCCAGAGTTGACTTAGCTGTATGCTTTGGGCCAGTGTTGTGTTGGAAGATAAACTGTCTGCCAATCAGCCTATGAGCAGATGGTACCACTGTACTTTGTACTTTGCACAATGTTCTGATACATGGTTGCATTCATTCGATCTTCAATCACATGCATGTCTCCAGTCCCTGAACTGCTAAAACACCCCAATATCATGACCGAACCACCTCCATGTTTACTGTAGGTACAAAATTTACTTTTAAGACTTTTTTTCTCCAAACATACTGTGGTCCATTCACAAAGCTGTAACTGATTTAGACTCTTTGGCCAAGACACTTTTGTTAAAGAATAGTTCTAATTCATGTTCATATTTCCTGGCAAATTGAAAATGGTTTGTTTTCTTAAATTTCTTTAAAAGTGGTTTGTACCGAGGTTTATCTACATACAACTTTTCTGTGTTCAGGTGCCTTTGTACAGTTATTTCATGCACTATTATACCTGATGCTTCTAAATCTTTCTTTAAGTCCTCGGCTGTTAATTTTTTTTAAGCGGCTCGGACATTCTCCAACCTGCTGTACCCGTAATTTTCTTTGGATGTCCACTTCTTTTCAATTTCAGTGGAATTTATTCTGTGATATTTCTTGATTATTGTTCTGATTGTGGATTTTGGTATTCTATATTTCTTTGATACTGTTCTGTAGCCTAGCCATTTCCTTTGGTGCAGTTTGGTGACTCCAGCTCCTTTGCCTTGACCATCATCTGCTGTGCTGCCAAAACTGTCTTCAACAGATGTTGGAAATAATGACCTCTTTTGCTGGCTATTGTCTTTATAATGCAGCTTAGTTACAGTGTAATGGTTTTCAATGAATGAATGAATGAATGAATGAATATACATATACAGTACTGTGCAAAAGTTTTAGGCAGGTGTGAAAAAATGCTGTAAAGTAAGAATGCTTTCAAAAATAGACATGTTAATAGATTATATTTATCAATTAACTAAATGCAAAGTGAGTGAACAGAAGAAAAATCTAAATCAAATCCATATTTGGTGTGACCACCCTTTGCCTTCAAAACAGCATCAAGCATCAATTCTTCTAGGTACACTTGCACACAGTTTTTGAAGGAACTCGGCAGGTAGGTTGGCCCAAACATCTTGGAGAACTAACCACAGTTCTTCTGTGGATTTAGGCAGCCTCAGTTGCTTCTCTCTTTTCATGTAATCCCAGACAGACTTGATGATGTTGAGATCAGGGCTCTGTGGGGGCCATACCATCACTTCCAGGACTCCTTCTTGTTCTTTACGCTGAAGATAGTTCTTAATGACTTTCGCTGTATGTTTGGGGTCGTTGTCATGCTGCAGAATAAATTTGGGCCATTCAGATGCCTCCCTGATGGTATTGCATGATGGATAAGTATCTGCCTGTACTTCTCAGCATTGAGGAGACCATTAATTCTGACCAAATCCCCAACTCCATTTGCAGAAATGCAGCCCCAAACTTGCAAGGAACCTCCACCATGCTTCACTGTTACCTGCAGACACTCATTAGGTATCGCTCTCCAGCCCTTGGCGAACAAACTGCATTCTGCTACAGCCAAATATTTCAAATTTTGACTCATCAGTCCAGAGCACCTGCTGCCATTTTTCTGCACCCCAGTTCCTGTGTTTTCGTGCATAGTTGAGTCGCTGGCCTTGTTTCCACGCCGGAGGTATGGCTTTTGGCGCAAGTCTTCCATGAAGGCCACTTCTGATCAGACTTCTCCGGACAGTAGATGGGTGTACCAGGGTCCCACTGTTTTCTGCCAGTTCTGAGCTGATGGCACAGCTGGACATCTTCCGATTGCGAAGGGAAGTAAGCATGATGTGTCTTTCATCTGCTGCAGTAAGTTTCCTTGGCCGACCACTGCGTCTACGGTCCACAACGTTGCCTGTTTCTTTGTGCTTCTTCAAAAGAGCTTGGACAGTACATCTGGAAACCCCTGTCTGCCTTGAAATTTCTGCCTGGGAGAGACCTTGCTGATGCAGTAGAACTACCTTGTGTCTTGTTGCTGTACTCAGTCTTGCCATGGTGTATGACTTTTGACAGTAAACTGTCTTCAGCAACCTCACCTTGTTAGCTGAGTTTGGCTGTTCCTCACCCAGTTTTATTCCTCCTACACAGCTGTTTCTGTTTCAGTTAATGATTGTGTTTCAACCTACATATTGAATTGATGATCATTAGCACCTGTTTGGTATAATTGTTTAATCATACACCTGACTATATGCCTACAAAATCCCTGACTTTGTGCAAGTGTACCTAGAAGAATTGATGCTGTTTTGAAGGCAAAGGGTTGTCACACCAACTATGGATTTGATTTAGATTTTTCTTCTGTTCACTCACTTTGCATTTAGTTAATTGATAAATATAACCTATTAACATGTCTATTTTTGAAAGCATTCTTACTTTACAGCATTTTTTCACACCTGCCTAAAACTTTTGCACAGTACTGTATATATATACCTATATATATATATATATATATATATATATATATATATATATATATATATATATATATATATATATATATAGCTCAAAGAGCCAGCTGCCCAACGTTTCGATATGTTGCACATATCTTTCTCAAGGGAGCTTGTGTTTGAATCAAAACATTGGAGGTATTTATAGGTTTTTGACGGCATGACAACTACTTATTGTTTACATTCAAATCTATGATTTATTCTTACATGATGTAATGCTGTTCTATATATTGTGACATCATTTTTACTTCTATCTTTGAATCTGTATTAATTCTAATTAACATTACTTTATATAAATTTATATTTTTATTATATCATGCAATGCTGGCTCTGAGGATCAGTCTAGATTTGGCCTCCCCAGCGCATCAGCATGCACAACTTTTGAACGAACTTTGTTTATTTATTTAAATGTTATATATCTATTGAAGTTAAATAGTTCATTATATATATATATATATATATATATATATATATAACTAATTATATATATATATAATTAGTTATATACATTTTTTAAGACTTTTAATGTAAAGGTGCCAATACTTTTGTCATGAATAAATATTTGACATTGCCAAAGTCATTGTATTTATCTTGCTCTTAATTGTATTATTACTTGTACTGTGATACTTGAAATGTATTTGCTTACCATTGTAAGTCGCCCTGGATAAGTGCGTCTGCTAAGAAATAAATAATAATAATAATAATTGTGTTTTTTTTAAAGATTGCTTGTTAAATTATAAGAAATTGTGTGTTGAACTATAAAAAATGGTGCGTGTTGGTCTTTGTCATATTAATTAGTAATTAATGTTAAGTAAGTGTTTGTATTTAACATGTTTTCTTGAATTATATTAAATGGAGGATGCCAACACGTTTGACTGTGTGTGTAGCTCTATGCTGTGGAGAAAAGGTTACAAAATGACATTTATCCGAGTCATTCACAAAACACTATGGCATTGCTTACTTACTGTATTCACTGCAATTAAATTAATTTAAGAGTGTCGATAACAACCTGACTTTTACAGTAGTCATTTAAACTGTCTGACCTGTTCTCTCGGTATAACACAGCCCTGGGAGTGTTTTATTTCTGCTTGTTCATTGTAGTTGCTTTTAATATACATACTGTGCATATTGTATTTTGAAACCTGCAACGCTAATGAAAATTGTAGATTAAATTATAAAAAATACCAGGTATACCTGAGGCTTGGTGATTGCACGAAAAGCTGTACGGACCGTTAGCGATCTCTCTGTACCATTACAGAAATTATTTTCATTTCACTACTTCCTGCTTCGAGTCCAATACTGTTTTTACAATTGACATCAAGCCTCCCCTTTTCCGACTGCAGTACTTGGACTATGGGTGCGTTCACGACACGCAGACTTTCGTCATTCTGCGCAGAATCTGCACAGAATCGGAGCAAGTAGCCAATGAATTTTCAGAATCTTTGCAGAATGTGCGCAGACTGAGCAAAGTCTGCCTCTCGTGAACGCTCCCTATATTAAAGATGGAACATGATGTCACAAGCGGGCGGAGTTAGTAAACAGTGGAGCATTTCTGGAGCCCTTAGGGCACTTTAATAGTGCACTTGCAACGCTTTTAACGTATTTGCGCTTGCCCTGGCAAAATGTTTCTTGACGTAATCAAGCATTAATTTGCATGAATAACAGTCAGTCACTTTATATTAACGATATTTTGTATTGTTATTAAAAAGAATACCGGTATATCCTGGCGCTGCAACATTCAGTACTGAGGGGGCTCCACAAATGGCGCCTGTAATTGAGTACTGAACTGCATCACGGGATTCACTGTCCTATCCTTCTTTATATAGTCCTCCTAGCTGCAGTACCTCGGGTAACTGGGGGAAAGGTCATGTTTGCAAATTGGGGCGGAAACAAGTGGCTTGCGAACATAACAACTGCATATTCTGTACTTGGTTTGTCTGTTGGAGTGGCTCATTGGGAGGGAGTGATTCGCAGTTGCACACCATTACAAACAAAAGGTACTTTTATTTGCATTTGGGTAAGTTGAGGGGAAAAAAGACAACATGTTTTAAAACCAATGTTGTACCGGCACATTAAAAAAAAAGAAACTTAAAAAAACCCCACCAAGATATACAGTAGTATAAATTATTATATTGTTGTTCATATGCTGTTGGTAGCAGCAGTATTTGAGAGTATATTTTTCTCGCGATTAGTCCGTTGTTTGCTTTTCAAGTTCAATGGTATAGCTATTGGTGTATTGACGTCTGACATCGACGTGTGTCATAGACAGCAATTGTTAGCTTGTGAGTTTGCACCTTGCGGAAATATATTGCCAGATGGGTTTCCAGAATTAGTTTTTATTAATTGTGAACTAAATATATTGCTGTTTGTGCGTGCGAGAGTTCCATAATCTTCCATAATCCTCTTATGATTTAGTATTGTAGCGTGCACGGGGGAAGGCAGCAGCAGGGCTGGTAGGTGGCGTAATCACACACAAAGATATAAACCCGATATACGCTCCTTGAAAAAGAACCGATGTTATAGGCTAATTCTCACCCCCATGAGAATTAAGCTAGGCTAATTCTGAGCTCGAATTCTCACCTACTACTTCTGGAAGGGTGAACACCCGGACCAGTTCTCACCCCAGTACTGTACGTAGCATAATCGTTTTCATTGTACGATAAGTAATCTAAGCTAATCAGCAGTAGGATATGTATTTGTGAATGTACTGTAAAAGATACGGGAAAAAAATACGTTTATTGAACAATAATAGAACAAAAATGCCTGGACAAGATTATATATACAGTTAGTGGACAAAAAAATGTTTAACACCTGGGTAAATGAGGGACACCAAGTATATTGAAAGCAAGGGCTTCCACACAGGTGTGGCTCATGCGTTAATTAAGCAAATAACATCCCAGCATGCTAAGGGTCATGTATAAAAATGCTGGACAGACCTGGTTGCCTATAATTATGGCTGCAAGAGGAGACCTCAGTGATTTTGTAAGAGGGGTGATTGTTTTTGCTATTTTGTACCAAGATTGCTATTTGTACCAAGTATAGGTCACAATAACTTGCGTGGGGGAACTCCAAAAAACACCAGAGCTATGTTTGGATAGATATTAATGAGATCTACAAGCATCAAGCAAAATATTATGGTATGGATTTTGGATTTTTGGCAGATTTTTGAAGTTGCATTTGTCATGCATTCAAGCATTGCTTATGGCCACTTTGGTGAGGTTAAAGTACTACATAGTTCTATCCATACTGGCTATTTCTTCAATTGTGCATTCTCTGAGGACTGATCTAGAGGAAAATGTAACAGTATGTGCTTCCACTGACACTAGCTTGGCGCTGAGGGGTTATGAACTTGCAAGGGACTTGGGACTTCTTTGTTACAATGATACATTTGAAACTACCGAAACCTTACTTAGTTGGGTTTTAAAAACTAAATTCATGGCCCCAATTTCAGGCATTGAGGATAGGTACAGGTGCTTCAAAACATCTCCAATTAATGCATTACAAGTGGAAACTGATGTGATTTAACCTTTTTGCTATGTTAATTAAAATAATATTTATTTTTATTATTTAAATTTAATGTGTGTGTCATTTTGTTTTACTGATAGTTATATTTAAATTGTTATATTTAAATTGTTATATAAGTAGTACATTTAATTTATATATATATATATATATATATATATATATATATATATACACTACCGGTCAAAAGTTTTAGAAAACCCCCTTTTTTCCAGTCTTTATTGAAATTTAAGCAGTTCAAGTCCAGTGAATAACCTGAAATGGTACAAAGTGGTAAACTGCCGAAGGTTAAAAAAAAAGTTACCAAAAACTGAAAAATAATGTACATTTCAGAGTTATACAAAAAGGCCTTTTTCAGGGAACAAGTAATGGGTTAACAACTTACAGCTGTTCTGCAGCAATGGAAGTAAATTAAGCCTTGAAAGTTGATGCTAACAATTCCTACAGGTGTCCCAACTTTTGTTGATTACTTACAAACCCTCTGTCTGTATAAAAGCAGTGTTGGAACAGACTGTGTTACTACACCCTCTTAAGCATTATTTGGACAGTATTGTACTGCAGGAAGTAGTATATTGCTATCATAATGGCGAGAAAAGGCAATTAACAAAGGAAGACAGACAGACCATTATAACCCTTACAAGTGTAGGTCTTTCCTTTAGAGAAATTGCAAAGAAAGCCAAGGTGTCAGTGAGTACAGTTTCCTACACCATCAAAAGGCACTTGGAAACTGGAGGAAACTCTGACAGGAAGAGGTCTGGCAGACCCAAAGCCACAACAGAATCAGAAGACAAGTTTCTGAGAGTCAACAGCTTGCGTGATAGGCGGCTCACAGGACAACAGCTTCAAGCACAGCTTAACACTGGTCGAAGTAAGCAAGTCTCAGTTTCAACTGTGACGAGAAGACTTCGAGCTGCAGGTTTGACAGGTCGAGTGGCAGTAAGAAAGCCATTGCTAAGATGGCAAAATAAGAAAAAGAGGCTTGCTTGGGCCATGAAGCACTGCCAGTGGACTACTGAAGACTGGAAGAAGGTCTTATGGACCGATGAATCAAAATTTGAAATCTTCGATTCATCACGCAGTGTTTTTGCACGCCGTCGAGTAGGCGAAAGGATGGTTCCTCGGTGTGTGACACCAACTGTCAAACATGGAGGAGGAAGCGTGATGGTCTGGGGCTCTTTTGCTGGATCCAGAGTCGGCGACTTGCACAGAGTGAGTGGCACCCTGAACCAAAACAGCTACCACAGCATTTTGCAGCGCCATGCATTACCCTCTGGTGTATGCCTAGTTGGTCAGGGGTTCATCCTACAGCAAGATAATGACCCAAAACATACCTCCAGGCTATGTCAGAACTACCTTAGAAGAAAAGAACAAGACGGTAGGCTTCAAATCATGGAATGGCCAGCACAGTCTCCAGACTTAAACCCCATCGAGCTGGTTTGGGATGAACTGGACAGAAGGGTGAAAGCAAAGCAACCTACAAGTGCAATACATTTGTGGGAACTTCTGCAACAGTGTTGGGAAGAACTTTCCGAACAATATTTGATTTCCATTGTAGAAAGAATGCCACGAGTGTGTTCGGCTGTTATATCTGCAAAAGGTGGCTACTTTGATGAGTCAAAAATTTAGATTAAATTTTGTTAAACAAAATGATTCCATGATTTCTTTTTTATCTCCAATTGTTTATTTGTTCTATGCTTCAATTTCAGAGTACATTGAGACATTAAACTGCGCAAATTTCAATAAAAGCTGGAAAAATGGAGGTGTTCTAAAACTTTTGTTTATATTTGATTTAAAATCCTATTATTGTACAGGTAATCTATATAAATGGAATAAAACATTTCACATGTATTTTAAAAATACATTATATAGAACAGTAATCATGTTTTTTATAATTTAAATAAAATTAAAAACACATTGTTTACATGTAATTGATGTTGCTTGCGATATATACAGTAAGCTTGTATTGCAGCACCAATTGCAGCAGACAGTCACATTTTACTACTACTAAACATATTAATAATAATACTAATAACACTATGAACTTGCGCTTGTCAAGTGACCCCAGAGATTGGTTATGCCTCCATGATACGAGTCGCTTGCACAGTCTGTATTCAACTTTTTTTTTTTGGTCGTCTCGGCATATAACAAAAAAATCCCAAACAGCAGAGGGGTTTCGAAACATTTCTTTCAATAACGCTTTGCTATCGAGATGGAGAATGAAGAAACGAAAGGTTTGCCTCTGGATAACACGAGCTGGAGGGGGGAGGTGCGGACGATGCACAGTTGTCAAATTTTAAAATGTTTAGTGTTAGCGTATATTTTGTATGTTTCAAACATATTAACTACAACTGCTATAGGCACCCCCCCCCCCCCAGTGCTTTGGATACTATACCCTGCATCCATACACAGCAGTGGCACCATGTAGAGTTGCTACGTATAATGACATGGTAATGGATTTTAATACAACAACTTTTGTTTATGTAATATGCATTATACAAATCAAAAGATAGAATGTTGCATGCAAGTGACATTTAATGCGTGCTTTATAGCATTCACACTGTAATATACACTACCGTTCAAAAGTTTGGGGTCACTTAGAAATTTCCTTGTTTTCCATGAAAACATACATGAAATGAGTTTGAATAGGAAATATAGCAAAATGAATAGGAAATATAGTCATTGACAAGGTTAGAAATAATGATTTTTAATTGAAATAATAATTGTGTCCTTCAAACTTTGCTTTCGTCAAAGAATCCTCCATTTGCAGCAGTTACAGCCTTGCAGACCTTTGGCATTCTAGTTGTCAATTTGTTGAGGTAATCTGAAAAGATTTCACCCCATGCTTCCTGAAGCACCTCCTACAAGTTGGATTGGCTTGATGGGCACTTCTTACGTACCATACGGTCAAGCTGCTCCCACAACAGCTCAATAGGGTTGAGATCCGGTGACTGTGCTGGCCACTCCATTATAGACAGAATACCAGCTGACTGCTTCTTCCCTAAATAGTTCTTGCATAGTTTGGAGTTGTGCTTTGGGTCATTGTCCTGTTGTAGGAGGAAATTGGCTCCAATCAAGCGCCGTCCACAGGGTATGGCATGGCGTTGCAAAATGGAGTGATAGCCTTCCTTCTTCAAGATCCCTTTTACCCTGTACAAATCTCCCATTTTACCACCACCAATGCACCCCAGACCATCACATTGCCTCCACCATGCTTGACAGATGGCGTCAAGCACTCCTCCAGCATCTTTTCATTTGGTCTGCGTCTCACGAATGTTCTTCTTTGTGATCCGAACACCTCAAACTTAGATTCGTCTGTCCATAACACTTTTTCCAATCTTCCTCTGTCCAGTGTCTGTGTTTTTGCCCATCTTAATCTTTTCTTTTATTGGCCAGTTCTGAGATATGGCTTTTCTTTGCAACTCTGCCTAGAGGGCCAGCATCCCGGAGTCGCCTCTTCACTGTTGACGTTGAGACTGGTGTTTTGCGGGTACTATTTAATGAAGCTGCCAGTTGAGGACCTGTGAGGCGTCTGTTTCTCAAACTAGACACTCTAATGTATTTGTCCTCTTGCTCAGTTGTGCACCGGGGCCTCCCACTCCTCTTTCTATTCTGGTTAGAGCCAGTTTGCGCAGTTCTGTGAAGGGAGTAATACACAGCTTTGTACGAGATCTTCAGTTTCTTGGCAATTTCTCGCATGGAATAGCCTTCATTTCTCAGAACAAGAATAGACTGACGAGTTTCAGAAGAAAGTTCTTTGTTTCTGGCCATTTTGAGCCTGTGTCGAACCCACAATTGCTGATGCTCCAGATACTCAACTAGTCTAAAGAAGGCCAGTTTATTGCTTCTTTAATCAGCACAACAGTTTTCAGCTGTGCTAACATAATTGCAAAAGGGTTTTCTAATGATCAATTAGCCTTTTAAAATGATAAACTTGGATTAGCAAACACAACGTGCCATTGGAACACAGGACTGATGGTTGCTGATAATGGGCCTCTGTACGCCTATGTAGATATTCCATTTCAAATCAGCCGTTTCCAGCTACAATAGTCATTTACAACATTAACAATGTCTACACTGTATTTCTGACCAATTTGATGTAATTTTAATGGACAAAAAATTTGCTTTTCTTTCCAAAACAAGGAAATTTCTAAGTGACCCCAAACTTTTGAACGGTAGTGTGTGTGTGTATATATATATATATATATATATATATATATATATATATATATATATATATATATATATATATATACAGTGCCTTGCAAAAGTATTCAGACCCCTGACCAATTCTCTCATATTACTGAATTACAAATGGTACATTGAAATTTCGTTCTGTTTGATATTTTATTTTAAAACACTGAAACTCAAAATCAATTATTGTAAGGTGACATTGGTTTTATGTTGGGAAATATTTTTCCCAACATTCTTCCAAATTATTTTACATTATCCGCTGCAGTAATGATTGTAGCACTTTTTGATTTTAAAATTTAGTTATTAGTTGACGCGCGTGACGGTACTACCAGTTGAGATCCATAGGTCATACTAAACCCGCCCCAGATGCCCATGTCTACGTGTCAGTCTGGTTATTGGCTGTTGTCAAGTGTCAATCAATGAATCCTGTCCAGTTCATGACAAGCTTTATTTTTTAAATTGTTGAAAAAGTTGAGATTATTGTTAAGATTGTGGCAACAATTTGCTAAATAAACAACATAAGAATGTAGTTTACAACCTTTAAATACTAAAAGTTGCTTGTTTAAATAATGAATTGCAGCAATAACTGGTTTACTTGTTTTAAAGTTCTATACATCAAAATAATTAATTTGCAATGGATGCGATGCCCACATTAGTACATTTGAACCTAGTCTTACAGTATCTTCTAGATTTACATAAAGTAATTTCAAAATAATTTCTTACTGGCTTGAAATAGCTTTTCAACAATAAATTCCCCTCACCTGTTTCCAATGTTCAATTGCATTTATTGTTTTAGACAGGAATTTGAAACTAATAAACTGGTCTATCATTAACCTTCATTTGTATGCCTAAAGTTAATACTGTATGGGGGGCAGAGACTTTCTTACAAAAAATACTACATAGGTATCTGTAATCCAAATGCTTTTTGAACGATGAAGAGATCTTATTTATAGTTCTTATTGCAGACATTACCAAAGGGAGTTTAGCTGCAGGCACACAAACTCATTGGCCCTTCTGTCACTTTGTCACCAATTAAGCAAAAAGTATGTTAAGCTGAAACTGTGGACTTTAGAAATACTAAAAGAAACCAAAATTCAGTGACTGGAAATCTTTTTCAGTTTGTTCAAGAAAAGACTTTGGCACTGAATTTTTGTTTCTTTTAATATTTCTAAATTCAGCACTATCGAGTGTTTAATAGTTATGAATGAATGATGGACTATCATGTTTGTCCATTTAAAGTATGTAAACTAAACAATAACAGATAAAGTATGATAAACGTCATTTGTTTGTTTTTATCGTTTTAGCCATTATCCAGGTAGAAGATGGACAATCAAGTTTTTGAATCAACAGCGGAGCGCACGTTTCAGTATCAGAGCTCCCTGCCTCCATTGCCAGTGCCTTCGCTCGAGGAATCTTTGCAGAAATATTTGGATGCAGGTGTGGAATTTTATTAAACTGTTCCAGTAGAATTTTTTTTCAGGAAAAGTTATGTTCAAAGCTTGTAGTTAACATTTCTGACTGGTTTCACATACCTTTTTGTGAAACCAGATAATTGAGATTCTTGTATTAGTGTGCCAAAAATTATATCTGATTTTGGCAGAACGTCTTTTGTTCAGCCCGACAGATGAATTATCAATAGATAAATTATACCCTTAAGCCATATTAGAGTTTTTTTGGGTTCCAAATGGCAAATGTTTTGAGAGAGTGAGTCCAATTCACAAAGCTGTAGCTGTTGTTCATGTATTTAATACTTCAAAACATACAAAAATGATTTTTAAAGTCACATTTACTATTGCAGAATGAAATGTAAAATAATAGTCAGGCACATTTCTTCTTCATTTTACCCCCAAAAACGTGTTGTGGCAATAGTGACTGCTAATGTTGATACCTCATTAAATGATGAAATATAATTCTGACACCTCAGTAATATACTCAATTTAAATAATAGCTCCTCTCCAATGCAGTACAGTTAGTGTTTTTAGTTTGTCTTTTATATTGATTTTCTTTTTTGAACTCTCCAACGACACTTATTGTTTTGAGATTCACCTTTTATTAGGGAGCTCGTCTAAATCCCTTGTTTAGAAAGATACAGAGTTTTAGTGGGTGCGTGCATTTGCTGAGTGACAGGCAGGAGGTCGAGATGAAGGTTGAAGTTGATACGCCCTGCAGGCGAACAGGATTTATTTACATATCAAGTCAACACACTGAACAGCTCACTTGACACTACCAGCAATGGCAGCGCACGGAGCACATACAACACAGTGTACAAAAACTTAAACGGTGAGACGGATTACTGTAGTAACAAATCTATGCTGTTTTGCCTGTATTTCTTTTCTAGTGAAGCCATTCTCATCTAAAGAGGATTTTAAGAAAACTTCGGCGCTAGTTAAAGGTTTTGGTGAAGGCATTGGGAAAGAGTTGCATCAGAAATTACTGAGGAGAGCCAGGGTGAAAAGAAATTGGGTAAGACTTTCAATATGTTATATTTTGCACTGTTTCAGCAGAGAAATATAGGGCAGGCACCAAACACCCCTTACGAATGTCTGTGTGTGTGTGTGACACCTTGGTTTTAAAATCTGTCTTGTGTTTTTGTTATACACTATCATGTGACAGATTATGGTTTTCACTGTAGCCCCAGAAGTCCTTAACAATGTTCTGTATTCATAACAACATTACTTGTACTTTAAGTCTTCCATAGCAATGGTACTCATAGCAACCGTTTTGACCTAGACCGACAAAGAATAAATATGGTGGAAGTGTGTTTTTCTCAGCTTTCTGGAAAGAAGCTTAAAAAAATTCTAAATGAAAAAAAAACACTAAAAACAAAATACGTTATAACGAAAATATTTATCGCCATCTTTCAGCAATATATTCAGCCGCCTTCTGTGAGAGTTCTGCACTGTCGTTCAAATACCGAATGCTAAGTGTCAGACACTATCCCCCTTGGGTACAACAGCTTTCTACTGTACATCTCAACTCCAGTCCATATTTGTATATTGTAGTACACCCTGATATAAAGCCATCTCACACATTAAAACAAGCTATACAGTTTGTTCTTATTTAACTAAAATGTATATAACCAATATATATAGTAATGCATAAGATACAAGCTGATTTTCATCCCACACAATGTCAGAGTGGCCAGTAAGCTCCCTCATGTTGATTCTGTTTAAGGGATTCTTTACTCTAAAGTGGTCTTAACAATGTTTTGCATTTGCAGCTGGAAGAGTGGTGGCTGAACAGTGCTTACCTTGAAGTCCGCATTCCATCACAGCTCAATGTGAACTTCGGAGGCCCTGCTCCCTACCTGGAACACTACTGGCCACCCAAAGCAGGCACCCAGCTGGAAAGATCAAGCATTGCTGTGTGGTATACGCTGCTGTACTGGGACCTCATAAGGACGTATGTAAAGTTTCAAAAAGTAGATATTGTGCATTCTGAAAACCCAAAGTTGAGCAAATAAAACTAGCTTGGAAAAAAAATAGAGCAAAAGTGTAAACTGCTTATCCAGTTATTATGAAACCTGCTAAGAACCTTTTCTGAGAGTGAGATGGAGGTTGTCTGTATCTGTCTATCAAACTTGCATGACGTGTTCGTGTGGTGGCTGTAGGTCATGATGATTTCCTTTTCATGATACAGATTGTTCTCATTTGTCCTTTACAGATGTGGAGGGAGATGTATGTCACTACTGACATGTGTCTTATTTATACATTTGTTTCAGTGAAAGTCTGGCTGTACATAAGGCAGGAAGCTCACCTTTAGACATGGACCAGTTCCGGAACCTGTATTGTACCTGTAAAGTGCCAGGAGTCACTAGAGATGCTATTATCAACTACTTTAAGACCGGTACGAAAGCAGTATTTGAGATGATATTTTCAGTGATTTACTTGCGATTCATCCCTTTGTTTGCATTGCAGATCTATCAATGCAAGTACAGGGTATAGCTACTGTAAGCAGTTGTATTAACTTCTGACATTGACAGTGTGATATATAGTCAGCAGTTGTTGTTGCTTGCAAGTTCCCATAAAAAAGCAAATCCCTGGGTTCTAATGTTTAACAAATCATGTCCTATGGTATATGTGGTTTGCTTGATAGATCTGACCAAAAGCCTGTCATTTTAAATTAGCACCAGGTTGTCGAATGTTGTAACTGATTTAGTATCGAGTTCAAATAGAATTGAAATAGTTTATTGGTGGTAAAAAATAATTTGTTTTTTTTGTTGTTTCTTTTTTTTTTTAATAATTAAATTTGTAGTTTGAATTTCTCACACATACAGAGAGTGAAGGACGGTGCCCTTCCCATTTAGTGGTGATGTGTCGGGGCAGAATCTTTGCTTTTGATGCTGTGCATGAGGATCGCATTCTTAGCCCTCCAGAACTTCTCAGGTACTTCATGCGGCTTATAAACTCTCCTGGTTAGAATGGCACGTTACCTTGCAGATCGCAGAATGCTGGCCGGCACACGGCAGAGCTGTTTTCGTGGTATATGCAATCCTGTTAATGCAGTAAATAGTAAACTGTTTCAGTGGATTTCTTATCTGGGTAAAAAAAGGGGTCATAGTCCATTTAAAGAGAAGAAAGGCTTATTTACTGTGCAAATACAGTACCATTACATATTATATACGGTGACTAGTCTGCACTTAGCTTGTAAAATGGGCAGCAGTGTGGAGTAGTGGTTAGGGCTCTGGACTCTTGACTGGAGGGTTGTGGGTTCAATCCCAGGTGGGGGACACTGCTGCTGTACCCTTGAGTAAGGTACTTTACCTAGATTGCTCCAGTAAAAACCCAACTGTATAAATGGGTAATTGTATGTAAAAATAATATGTAAAAATAATGTAATTGTATGTAAAAATAATGTGATATCTTGTAACAATTTTAAGTCACCCAGGATAAGGTTGTCTGCTAAGAAATAAATAAATAAATAATAATAAAAAAAAAAATAATAATAATAAAATCAACCACATAAAAATGGTCAGCTGTGATTTTATACAGGCCAGGTCCCTGGTTCA
This sequence comes from Acipenser oxyrinchus oxyrinchus, assembly GCA_030684275.1. Taxonomy (NCBI): domain Eukaryota; kingdom Metazoa; phylum Chordata; class Actinopteri; order Acipenseriformes; family Acipenseridae; genus Acipenser; species Acipenser oxyrinchus. Next base: position 58,202,148 of record CM060250.1, read on the forward strand.
AATCCCACCTCAGCCACTGACTCATTGTGTGACCCTGAGCAAGTCACTTAACCTCCTTGTGCTCCGTCTTTCGGGTGAGACGTAATTGTAAGTGACTCTGCAGCTGATGCATAGTTCACACACCCTAGTCTCTGTAAGTCGCCTTGGATAAAGGCGTCTGCTAAATAAACAAATAATAATAATAATAATTTTTGCTTAACACTTCAATATTCATTTATTTATACATTTGTATTGAGTAAACATCAAAACACTACTGTCTACAAAAGATCCATCTAAAGCATTGATTAGCCAAGACTATAATTTAGCCCTATTGCCCTTTTCCAGTAAAAGTTTAAAATCAAACAATGATTATATGTTTTCAACCTATGCCTAACTCTGAGAGTCTGAGACAGTCAAGCTAGATACAATAGCAAGGGTAGAAACAAGGCAGGGAGCTTACTGGCAGTGACAAACTGTAGATGTAAGGGCACAGGTGATATGTCCTAAAACATTTTTTTTTTAAAGAAGTTACTGCTGGGCACTCCCAAAACAGATTGGTACCTCTGAGCATAATACAATACAATACAATACAATACAATACACATTTCTATTGTGCCTTTCATCACAAGGATCCTCAAGCGCGTCACACATGCACACAAAAAAGAACAATTGAACCATCACATTAAAAACGGTATAATACAAAATGTAATAAAACAGAAATTAAAAAAGAGACAACAAATGCGGGTTTAATTGCACAATTAGAAAACAAAGATAAAAAGCAAGTTTGTAAAAATAGAACAATTAAAAACGAATACAAAATATTTATAAAATGGAATTTAAAAAAAAAAAAAACGGCAAAAAGAGTTTTGATTTTGATATTCTGACTGGCAATCGGAAAGCAAATTATAGATTAGTGTGCATTGATAGAGTTGCATATGCTCTGGGAAAATACGTTTAAAACCAGTTCACTGGTGTCTTGTTCTTGTCTTATCAGGCAGTTTACATTAATCAGACAGAGGTGTGACCGTGAACCCAATGGAGTTGGACTTTCTGCTTTGACCACTGAAGAGCGAACCCGCTGGGCTCAAGTTAGTGAAACTTCTTTTACACATCTAATACATGAACTAACCTCACACCATTGCAGGGCTATCAATGTGTGCCGCCCCACTTCAGTATTATTAAGGTTGAATGCTAAAACTCTCTGGTTTTTCAGTAGGCATATTGTGGCAGTGTGAACACAAACGTAATTATAGCATATTAACTTTATTTTAGGCACGGCAGTATCTCATTGAACTGGACCCAAAGAATCTGACTTTACTTGAAACAATTCAGAGCAGTTTGTTTGTGGTGTCTCTCGATGATGTCACCCCTTATTCAACACCTGACAATTATACCCAGGTAAGAAATTTAAAGTAATGTTTTCAAGCATCTTGTTCACTTTCGATACAGGGTGTGCCCATCTGGTCTAGTATTAACTTCTAGGTTGTCGTCAAAAAGGTATGTGTGTGTAGGTATGGTCAGAAGTAAATGGAACTGGTATGGAATGTGACAGCTTTTTATGACTGTGCCATCTGAAACACTTTAGTCAATACGTAGTAATAAAAAAGAAAATCTCTTGGGAGGGAGTTCTATGTTCACCCGTAAGAGATAAAGAACCCAATTTTGATGATGGGGCAAACCTCTACTGCTAGTGCCCTGATTTTGATGATAGAATTCAGAGCAAACTGCTTTTGCCGTCTCTAATGTAGCTGATCGCTTTCTTATTTTCCTCATTAGTGGTCAAAAAATTTCTCTTACTGTCTCAATTTGCTAAACTGACTTCCTAATGGTACTGATAAAACAGAACACTGCTATATCTAGCCATGGTGGTTAACCTTCTGTCTGTCTTAATCAGTCCTTCCAAAGTTCTAGCATATTCATTTTGACACACCTTCTGGGGTTTTACAAGTATCCATCTCCTGACTTCATTTTGTGGGGATAACTTTCCTTCCAAACCTCATACATTTCCATATACTCACCACATTGAAAGATCATCTACATGTTCCATTACATCCCCTATCTCTATTCCTTCTCTTAATAGATGTATGGATGTCATTGTGTGTGATGCCACAGATTCTTGTTATCTTCAACTCCTGCTTGACAGCTGCTCAAGTATCAAAGCACAGTAGATGCAGTCCTGTTGGGGTTCACTTGCTTGCGAGATCTCCTTGGAGTCCTAACAGTTCAGATTAGGTTAGGTTTGCTTTGTCGACAGAAATAACAGTTGCTATTTTTCACTTCCAAACAAAGAAATGTTCTGAACAGTATGCTTGAACAACATATACAGTCGTAGACAAAGGTGTTTGGTTAAAAAAAAAAAAAAGAAAAAACCACAAGGTGATTTCTATCATTTCTAATTGTTCTATTGAAATAAAACATATTATTACATAACATGAATAAAATGAACTCATTAAATCTAATTTCATACTTTGGCAAGAGTATTTGGGTAATCAACATATTTTGTATGAAACTCATTCGTTGCTAATTATTGACAATTTTCATGATTGAAAACCAACACCTGATGATAATTATAGAATAAATAAATATATAATGAAGTGCTGAAAAATAAATTGGAAATTTGTGATTTTGAGAAAGCAACAAGAATGGTACAGCAACTATCTCAAAATGGCAGTGATACAGGTAAACGAAAAGGGGAAACTACCAGAAAAATAGCAGAGAGACTGGATTTACCGAAAAGCACTGTGTGGGCTATTAATGACAAACACAGGTGAACAGGAACTACTGCAACTAGCTCCAGGTGTGGATGGCCAAAAAAGATTTCTGCAAAATCTGGAAGAAGCCCGGCAAAATCCTTGGATTACAGCAGAAGATTTGATAGAAGAATTGAGAGAAGATGTTCAAGAAATTCACATGCAAGCAGTTCAACAATACCTTAACAAGATGAATGGGTGAAAACCAAAATGCAGACCTAAAAACAATACACAAAACAAAGCGATTTGGAGTTTTTCATTTAATACCAAATTTTATGGTCAGACGAATTTAAGATTAACTTTTTTCACCAAGAAAGCAACAATATGTTTGGAAGAAGAGAGGAGAAGAATTTAAAGAAAAGTTCATCATGCCCAGTGTTAAACATGGTGGAGGTTGTGTGATGGTAAGGGCTTGTTTTTCTTCTTCAGGCACTGGCGACCTTTGTATTGTAGAAGGATCGAATGCTGCAAAATATCAAGAAATGCACTCTCGTTTGTTACCCAGTGCTAGAAGGCTTATTGGATGGAAGTTTATTCCAGCAGGATAATGACCCTAAGCATTCAAAGTCTACAAAGGAATTTCTGAAAAAAGGAAGATTACAGTTGTGGATTGGCCATTTCAGTCCCCATCGAGATGTTGTGGAGTGACTTGAAGGCTGCTGTTGCAAAAAGGAAACCAAAATTTGATTGCAAAAGTCAAAGCTGTATGTGTTGAAGAATGGGCAAAAATAGCTCCAGAAAGGGGGGTACTGGAAACACAATATTTTGTGTAAGTGGCCTTAGACTTTGTAGGTAGGTAGATGGTTAACAAGAAGCGGACACCTCGAGCAGGCCCTGTTCTATAGGATGGTTGTGCGATTTTGATAGAACAAAAGTCCTCAGGAACATGGCGACACTCGTGCAGTCAGTCCATCAGGTCAGAAGCTAGAGCAGGGAAATAAAGGTTGGTATTAGGCCCGGTTTTGTTTTAGGCAAGGTGTTAATTTAGCCTCTGTCATCTTCGAGGTGGTTACATTGTTCTGTGTCTGACAAGAGTTCTCAGTACATTCCAGAGGATAACAGTTCCTCCAAACAAAATCTTTTTTAAGGCAGTTCTAAATCACCAAGTAAGTTTCCACTGGTTGTTCCGTGGGATGTCAAGACCATTATGGTATTTTCCCGGTTCTTGATGTGAGCCCCCTCCATTAGAAGGAGCTGGTTCTCAATCACTGTGTGTGTGTGTGTGTGTGTGTGTGTGTGTGTGTGTTTTAAACCCAGCACAAAAAGAAAAGATTCTCCTAAATTTACATGATATTAAATACATTATTTCACAGTATAAAATCTGGGCTGTATATTATTTAAGAAAGAAAAAAGATACATTTTTGTTTGAATTTTCCAGAGCAGCACTAAAATGTATGAAGTCGACAGGCCTGTTACTTCTGCCTGTACAACGTCGCTTTGGAGACATCCTAAAAGCTATATTGGAGAGATGTGATTTAAGACCTAAACTATAGTGATGCTGTGAAAAGTTAAACAAGCCAACCAGCAAAAGCAATAAACAAGGGATATATATATATATATATATATATATATATATATATATATATATATATATATATATATATATACAGTACTGTGCAAAAGTTTTAGGCAGGTGTGAAAAAATGCTGTAAAGTAAGAATGCTTTCAAAAATAGACATGTTAATAGATTATATTTATCAATTAACTAAATGCAAAGTGAGTGAACAGAAGAAAAATCTAAATCAAATCCATATTTGGTGTGACCACCCTTTGCCTTCAAAACAGCATCAAGCATCAATTCTTCTAGGTACACTTGCACACAGTTTTTGAAGGAACTCGGCAGGTAGGTTGGCCCAAACATCTTGGAGAACTAACCACAGTTCTTCTGTGGATTTAGGCAGCCTCAGTTGCTTCTCTCTCTTCATGTAATCCCAGACAGACTTCGATGATGTTGAGATCAGGGCTGTGTGGGGCCATACCATCACTTCCAGGACTCCTTGTTCTTCTTTACGCTGAAGATAGTTCTTAATGACTTTCGCTGTATGTTTGGGGACGTTGTCATGCTGCAGAATAAATTTGGGGCCAATCAGATGCCTCCCTGATGGTATTGCATGATGGATAAGTATCTGCCTGTACTTCTCAGCATTGAGGAGACCATTAATTCTGACCAAATCCATTTGCAGAAATGCAGCCCCAAACTTGCAAGGAACCTCCACCATGCTTCACTGTTGCCTGCAGACACTCATTCGTGTACCGCTCTCCAGCCCTTCGGCGAACAAACTGCCTTCTGCTACAGCCAAATATTTCAAATTTTGACTCATCAGTCCAGAGCACCTGCTGCCATTTTTCTGCACCCCAGTTCCTGTGTTTTCGTGCATAGTTGAGTCGCTTGGCCTTGTTTCCACGTCGGAGGTATGGCTTTTGGCCGCAAGTCTTCCATGAAGGCCACTTCTGACCAGACTTCTCCGGACAGTAGATGGGTGTACCAGGGTCCCACTGTTTTCTGCCAATTCTGAGCTGATGGCACTGCTGGACATCTTCCGATTGCGAAGGGAAGTAAGCATGATGTGTCTTTCATCTGCTGCAGTAAGTTTCCTTGGCCGACCACTGCGTCTACTGTCCTCAACGTTGCCCGTTTCTTTGTGCTTCTTCAAAGAGCTTGGACAGCACATCTGGAAACCCCTGTCTGCCTTGAAATTTCTGCCTGGGAGAGACCTTGCTGATGCAGTATAACTACCTTGTGTCTTGTTGCTGTGCTCAGTCTTGCCATGGTGTATGACTTTTGACAGTAAACTGTCTTCAGCAACCTCACCTTGTTAGCTGAGTTTGGCTGTTCCTCACCCAGTTTTATTCCTCCTACACAGCTGTTTCTGTTTCAATTAATGATTGTGTTTCAACCTACATATTGAATTGATGATCATTAGCACCTGTTTGGTATAATTGTTTAATCATACACCTGACTATATGCCTACAAAATCCCTGACTTTGTACAAGTGTAGCTAGAAGAACTGATGCTGTTTTGAAGGCAAAGGGTTGTCACACCAAATATGGATTTGATTTAGATTTTTCTTCTGTTCACTCACTTTGCATTTAGTTAATTGATAAATATAATCTATTAACATGTCTATTTTTGAAAGCATTCTTACTTTACAGCATTTTTTCACACCTGCCTAAAACTTTTGCTCAGTACTGTGTGTGTGTGTGTGTGTGTGTGTGTGTGTGTGTGTGTGTGTGTGTGTGTATATATATATATATATATATACAGTACTGTGCAAAAGTTTTAGGCAGGTGTGAAAAAATGCTGTAAAGTAAGAATGCTTTCAAAAATAGACATGTTAATAGATTATATTTATCAATTAACTAAATGCAAAGTGAGTGAACAGAAGAAAAATCTAAATCAAATCCATATTTGGTGTGACCACCCTTTGCCTTCAAAACAGCATCAAGCATCAATTCTTCTAGGTACACTTGCACACAGTTTTTGAAGGAACTCGGCAGGTAGGTTGGCCCAAACATCTTGGAGAACTAACCACAGTTCTTCTGTTGATTTAGACAGCCTCAGTTGCTTCTCTCTCTTCATGTAATCCCAGACAGACTCGATGATGTTGAGATCAGGGCTCTGTGGGGGCCATACCATCACTTCCAGGACTCCTTGTTCTTCTTTACGCTGAAGATAGTTCTTAATGACTTTCGCTGTATGTTTGGGGTCGTTGTCATGCTGCAGAATAAATTTGGGGCCAATCATATGCCTCCCTGATGGTATTGCATGATGGATAAATATCTGCCTGTACTTCTCAGCATTGAGGAGACCATTAATTCTGACCAAATCCCCAACTCCATTTGCAGAAATGCAGCCCCAAACTTGCAAGGAACCTCCACCATGCTTCACTGTTGCCTGCAGACACTCATTAGGTATGCAGCTCTCCAGCCCTTCGCTGAACAAACTGCCTTCTGCTACAGCCAAATATTTCAAATTTTGACTCATCAGTCCAGAGCACCTGCTGCCATTTTTCTGCACCCCAGTTCCTGTGTTTTCATGCATAGTTGAGTCGCTTGGCCTTGTTTCCACGTCGGAGGTATGGCTTTTGGCCGCAAGTCTTCCATGAAGGCCACTTCTGACCAGACTTCTCCGGACAGTAGATGGGTGTACCAGGTTCCCACTGTGTTCTGCCAGTTCTGAGCTGATAGCACTGCTGGACATCTTCCGATTGCGAAGGGAAGTAAGCATGATGTGTCTTTCATCTGCTGCAGTAAGTTTCCTTGGCCGACCACTGCGTCTACGGTCCTCAACGTTGCCCGTTTCTTTGTGCTTCTTCAAAAGAGCTTGGACAGCACACCTGGAAACCCCTGTCTGCCTTGAAATTTCTGCCTGGGAGAGACCTTGCTGATGCAGTATAACTACCTTGTGTCTTGTTGCTGTGCTCAGTCTTGCCATGGTGTATGACTTTTGACAGTAAACTGTCTTCAGCAACCTCACCTTGTTAGCTGAGTTTGGCTGTTCCTCACCCAGTTTTATTCCTCCTACACAGCTGTTTCTTTTTCAGTTAATGATTGGGTTTCAACCTACATATTGAATTGATGATCATTAGCACCTGTTTGGTATAATTGTTTAATCATACACTTGACTATATGCCTACAAAATCCCTGACTTTGTGCAAGTGTACCTAGAAGAATTGATGCTGTTTTGAAGGCAAAGGGTGGTCACACCAAATATGGATTTGATTTAGATTTTCTTCTGTTCACTCACTTTGCATTTAGTTATTTGATAAATATAATCTATTAACATGTCTATTTTGAAAGCATTCTTACTTTACAGCATTTTTCACACCTGCCTAAAACTTTTGCACAGTACTGTATATATATATATATATATATATATATATATATATATATATATATATATATATAAATATAAAAATAAAAATGTAGATACGGTTTTGCAGTATGATAAGTTTCCAGCTTCGTAGTCTTTCGTGTTGATCTATCGTGCTTAACTCGATTGAATTTCTGATAGTTTTACCTTAGAACTCATTGAGCATTTTGAACTTATGAATTGTCATTCTCTTAAACTAGATGACTTTAGTAGCGTTGACTGGAGATCCAACTATACGCTGGGGAGACAAATCGTACAACTTTCTCTGCTATGCTGATGGTTCTTTTGGTTCAAACTGTGATGTAAGTGATTGATTGATTTTATTAATTTATTTATTTATTTATTTATTTATTTTGTACCATTGCCAATATAAAGTGATTACACATTTGCTAAATATAATATGTTTAATGAAATCAGTTTTTTGGACAGGGGTTTCTCAAACTACAATCTCAGTAGTTTGAGTTCAGTAGTTCAGTGATTTAACTTAATCACATTAATATACAAATATTGCTTGAGGGTAATTTTGGGTATAGTATAATGATTCGGTAATGCAGCATGCCAATATTACTGTTACACTGGTTACAAGTAAGTGGCCACAAGTCATTTATTTCATTGAGGACAGCAGCTGGACATATTACTATACAGGAGGGAGTGTGTAAAAGCCAGAATAAAACAAAATTAAAACAATGCAAAACATCTCTGTCTATGATGATGTACATAAGATTTTAAAAACCCCAAATACCGTATTTACTCAAATTTACATCGCCCCTGGATTCAAGTCACACCCCCAAACTCGTAGACCAAAAAAAGTTAACTCTTAATGCAAAAAAAAAAAAAAAATCTAATGGTTAAATGACCTTTTCTTTAATTTCTAGATGCCAGCATGGAACGCTGTATTACCGCACATTAAAGCATCAGAGTACATCACCAGCTCTATGTACAGCACAGTACTTGCAGTATTTAACGGCAGTCCTTGCAGTTTACGGTAGCTGAAAAGGAGTAAATTAACTTTTAACTTTTTCAGTCAGTTCATTGTCCTCCTTTTGTTTAATTTGGCCGACGTGACTTCCTGTCACGTTTGCAAACAAAAATATCCTTTCAATTGCGTCTCCATCTTCTGACACATCTCAGATGCTTCACATTCTGCTACACGGTTTCTCTTTTCTTCAGCAAACAAGATTACTTTTGTTTTAAAAGCTGCATCATAAAGCTGGCGTGAACTTTGCTGCATAGCCATGTTAATATCCTGGTACTGTATAAAGAGTAATTACTGTACTGGGCGTCACTGTGAACAGTAGCTTTCAGTCCAGCGTGCCACAATAATTGACATACCGCAAATGTAAATTGGTCCCTTAACTGTAAAACCCCCAAACCCAAGTCTCTCCCCCTAAATTTGAACTTTATTTTTCCAAGGGACCTTTTTGGTGCACCAGTAAATTGTTAGAGGAAGAAACTTCCATTTATTGTAAAGTTTAGTAAAGAAAACTGGGGTGTTTGGATGCAAGGGAGATATATAATGATTTTAGTGTTCAAACGGCAAGTAAGAGAATAAACATTATACCCGAGAAAGATGAAACATGCACAAAATAAAAGTCAACTTTCATACCGATCAATATTCACTTTAAGATGAAAGATTAAAGGCCTAGTCTCGCACTCTGGATCATCAGCAAGCTCCCAAGGTAATCTCCTGCCCCCCTTCTCAGAAAATCAATTTCTGGTTGTTCTCTAATGGGATTTTTGTTTGTTTTTCCCCAGCATGCACCATATGATGCCATGGTATTGGTATCAATGTGCTATTACATTGATCAGAAATTAAAAGCAAATGAAGGCAAGTGGAAGGTAAGCTTTAAAACCGTGTTTTCTGCAGTTTAAATGTACACAGTAGATGCATTGTCACCCTATCGTTTCCCTGGTCTATTTCAGGGTTCAGAGGTGGTGAGGGACATCGCTCAGCCAGAGGAACTTGTATTTGCTGTGGATGAGAAGGTGCTTCAGGATATTGAACTAGCTAAGCAGCAGTATCACAATAAGGTAATCTTTAAAACAAAGTGTTTACTAATGCTTTCAGATTTATAATTGTGGCCTCTTAAATTTCATTTTCATTCCTTCACTGGCCCCCCTTTTATTTTGCTGGAAATGTTCTGGCTCTTTATTTGTTGTTTTATGTTCATTCAGGATAGGCACATTCTTTTCAGATACAACGCTAAGATAAACTGCTGGATCAGGTTAACTTTGATGTAGGTCTGATTGCACCTTGACCATTGGAGTCAGTATGACCCACAACACATGAAACGGTTAAAGGGTACATAAGGACCTTTTTATTTTGTTGTGTTACATGTTCTCATGTGTTGCTACAACTGTTTACGTAAGGTGTCTGTATTTTAGTTTTTGGTTTTTTTACATTTTGACCTCTTTTTATATTGCATTCCCTGCCTCAAGATGGCTTCACGTGTACCTGCATGGACCTCTCAGAACTACATTTCCCATCATCCTCCTGCTCACATATGTAACAGATGGATTTACCAGTGAGCAGGAGGATGATGGGGAAATGTAGTTCTGAGAGGTCCATGCAGGTACATGTGAAGCCATCTTGAGACAGGGAATGCAATTAAAAGTTTAAAAAAGTAGTCTAAGTTAAAAAAAAAAAATTAAAAAAAATTAAAATTAAAACAATACAGACACCTTATGTAAACAGTTGTAGCAAAACATGGGAACATGTAACACAATAAAATAAAAAGGTCCTTTATGTACCTTTTAAGTACCTGCAACAGTGTTGGCTTTCATAAAATACTGTGCAGCAATGTGTACATGGGATTTAAATAAATACATATTACAACATATTCCCATTGTACCTCCAAACCAATACATTGTGCAAAGGGTTAAGAAGGTCTGTAGGATGGAAGTAAGGATCAGTAGGAAAGACATGGCTTGTGCCCCTTTTATTCAGCAGTTCAGAACTCGCATACATACCTGCTCACTTTCTTTTCAGGCTCAGGACTTGCAGGTAGCATCCTATGCATTCACTTCCTTTGGCAAAGCTGCAATTAAGAAAAGGAAGGTTCATCCAGACACATTTGTCCAGCTGGCCCTTCAGTTGTCCTACTATCGTCTTCATGGAAAGTACGTTATTTAATTTAGTACATTATTTTGTGTGTGCCTGCTGTCACCCTCTTGTAGTCGCTCATATTTATTTATTTATTAATTAATTAATTTATTTTGCCAGTTGAGTGTCAATATGTGTGCTTTTTCCCTAAGTAAAATAGTTGCACATCTTGGTGGTTTCTTTCCTGGTAAACAAAAAAAAATATGAAATTGATCTTCTTAAAATCGTAGTCTGTAATTTTAGTGTTTTTCTGTCAGCATTTTACAGTACTAAATGAAACAGTGGCCTGTCATCATTGTTTTTCTTTACAATTAAATGGCAGAGGCATATACTGTAAAGTGAACATCTATCAACCCATCAGTCCCTTTTAGTTAATTCAAGTTTCACTATAAAAATCTGTAGCAAAAGTTACTTAAGTATTTATTTAACTTATTTTAAACCTTGTTTCAGTTTCCTCAGTTCTGCCTACATTGGTGGTTTGGTGATGTTCAGTGATATTGCCCTCCTTCTTTTTTCCCTTTTATCAGGCCAGGGAGCTGTTATGAGACGGCAACCACCAGGCGGTTCTATCATGGGCGCACAGAAACTATGAGGCCCTGCACCGAGGAATCAGTGGAGTGGTGCAAGACCATGCTAGACCCAACACTGAATGTATGCCATTGTTATTTCATGTTCTGGGATGATAGTTTTCCAGAATAAAAAAATCTTTCAGTTCAGAATCTTTTTTTCAGAATCTTACCACTGCTGATATCCAGCTAGATGCCATATGTTCTTCTTTTACCGCAGTGGTTCTGCCGGATTTTTGATAAAAGTGCAAAAGGAAGATTCTAGAATGTTCTTATTAAAACTACTTTAAGCTGCTTTTATAGCTAGCTTATGTGGTTCTTATTGAGGCTTTACCATAGTCTTTCAGAATAAAACAGGACTGGAGGCTAGACCACTGAACAGCTTGTTATTTTAATGTTTTTCTTTGTCCCTTTTAGACCGAGAAGAGACGACAGAGATTGCTCAGTGCTGTTGCAAAGCACAACACACTGATGAATGAGGCACAAAATGGGAAAGGTATTTTTTATTGTTTTGAGTTTGATACATCCATAAAATTGAACTAAAACTTTTTTGTTTTGTAGTCAAAGGTAATGGCCAAAGATTTGCCTGTTTTTTCTTTTTTCAATGTAGTCGATAGTTATTCAAATAATCCAGATCATTGATTTTATGGACAGATATTTAACATTTTTTTAATTTATAACATTTTGACTAATTTGACTGCAGCGCCACTGCTGCTACTAACTGCTAATATCTAGTAGACCATTTTCAAATTCAATAGTTTTTAATGGTATTTTTCACTTTGGCCTCTGACCTAATATGGTTGTTTAAACCTCTGGCTATATTAATTATAATATCGTTGTTTAAACCTCTGGCTATATTCATTATACAGTCCATACATGGTGTTATTCTGATTCTCTAAAGTTCCATTAATTTACAATTAGTGTCTTTATAAAATGAACCATTTCCGTCCCACATTGTCACAGATCTTTTACTTCATGATTACAAACAATGTGATCCGATATGCCACTGACTTTACATTATGATTTATTTGTTTATTTATTTATTTATTTATTTATTTATTTACTCCATATCGTTTGAAGCCACTTTTCATCAGTTTGATTGTTTTGTATCTATTCATAGGTTTTGATAGACACCTTCTTGGGTTGTATCTTATTGCACAAGAGGAGGGTCTTCCAGTCCATGACCTCTACAATGACCCTGCTTACACCAAAAGGTAATGTTTCTACCAGTGTTTAAATGCCATTCATTATTGATTACGAATCAACCAGTGACAGTGATATATTACAGATTTCTGCCTGTACAGCATGCCAGAGTTTCATTTTCGCTATATCTTGGGAACCTTTCATCCAATAGTGGCCATCCTTATCTGATCTATTTCCGGCATCTTCAGAACAGTGTTGAAACCGATGTAACTAAAGATGTAAATGTTTAAGTAGGTACATGAAAATACAATGTTTAAAGCTGAGCATTGCACAAACCATGTATGCAACAATACCCCATGTATTTGTTAAATAATAAAAATGACCTTTACTTGTAGAATGGGTTATATTGTTATGTCGAAAGGTAGGTTGGAATGGGGATGGATATCCGGTTGTTATTTAATAGGGGTGATTGTAGTGTGTTTTTTTGTTCATTGTTTTTCAGTGGTGGTGGGGGTAATTTTGTTCTTTCAACCAGCCTAGTGGGCTACACTACAGTCCTTGGGGGTGTAGTTCCAATGGTTCATCATGGTTATGGGTTCTTCTACCGCATCAGGGATGATAGGTAAGAATGGAAATTCAAGTTGCATTGCTGTGTGCAAACTAGAAAATAGCTATAACTTGATGAAAATATCTACACATTTTTTTGATACACCTGAGGAGCAAAATAAAATGTTCATATAAAATGGAATGGAACCCCTTGTCAAGAAAAAAAGTTTCCTGTATTCAATTTAGCTCACAAAATAGTAAATAAATCATATCTATCGCCCTCTTCCATTCACTACATAGGTATCAAATGTGCTGTTTTGCAATAAACACATATTTGGCCCTACTCTAGATTTGCGGAAGTCTGTTTACTGTTACACTTCCAAGGTCATTTCACCCCAGCAGTATCTCTGCTGTGAAATTAACTGGCTGCAAATCATGCCGGTCAATAGAGCAAGCAAATGTTTGGTAAGTGGCAGGATAAAAGGGGTTTCACTCGCATGGGGAAATAATGGCTAGAAAACAGTAGTTTCTTTTAACATAGTGTAGTACCAGATATGAAAATACATGTTTTCTATAATATGTATTTTGTGCTGAGACAGATTTTGGTGCCTTCGTGCCCAACAGCTTTCCCCATAAGCTGTTTGAAATATATCTGTAAAATAATCTTGCCTTGATATTTCTTTTTTGTTTCTAACAGGATTGTGGCAGCTTGCACAGCCTGGAAGTCCTGCCCAGAAACGGATGCAGACAAATTATTTCAGAACCTCAGCAAGTCATTCCATGATATGCTGCAGCTGCTCACTCTGTCTCAGCTGTAGGCAGAGTGGCCTGAGGTTTTTTTTTCCCCTCACCATGTGGTTTTAAGGGTGTTGATTGATGCAGTCAGTAAAGCATCCAACCTTACAGGGTTAATGAGACTGGAAAATGTGGTGCAACAATACAATGCTTTGCAGTAGCAATGCATTTTTATTAACTGTGCACAAAACAATGCAAATGATCCACCTGCAATAACTACTATATGCAGTCAATTTACAAATAGTTTTGATAGGAAAACAAAATATGTTTCTAATTAACACGACTAACTTGTATTTCCTAGAACAGCGTTGAGTTTTTTATAGGTTAATTTGACTGTTTGATTACTACTAGAATACCTCAGAGCCTGTGCATAATTATCTAAATCTGTGTGATGCCAGTAGTAAGTTTAGAGGAAATGAAACTATTAACTATGTTAAAGGGCCTGCTTGGGTTTCTGACTTTGGAAGTTTTGTTGTTAGCTCTGGATTGTACCGTACATGAATGCCCTTAAGCCTTTTAATGTGCTGGGAATGACTCAGATCTGGACCAAAGTTTTTTTAAAATTAGAAGAAGCTAGCTTTTGGTTTTATCAGCTTAAAAAATGGAAAGGCCATTATTTTTAATCCCAGTCTTTATTAGTTTATCCAGTAGACCTGAATCTAACCACAGCCTAAACTGTCAAATAGTGGAATTACTATTACTAAAAAGAAAAACTCTTGTGACACTAGACACAAGTGTACAATTGTTAAAAGGTACTTTTTTGAAAGTACAAAAATCATTTTGTAAGCTGCTCTCCACAGTGAGAAGAGGCAGCCTGTGTCAAAAAAATATTTCATTCAAAATGTTTGGATTTGTATTTGTCAGTGCCCAAAGAAGTCCTAATATGTATGTTCTCATGTTGAATGAAGTAAAAAAAAAAAAAGAACTTCTAGTAGATTAGAAGGAATATGGAATGACGCATATGTATTTTATGTATGATGAAATAAACTAGGCAGTATTTGAGTAGGCATTGTGGAGCAGTGGTTCCACATGATACAGTAGTTTCAAGGGGGCTACAGCATAAGCAGAAATATCCTCTAAATGACCCTGATCCTGAACGAAGAAATGTTCCCCAGACCAGGCATAAATTATTTACATGAAAACTGATGTTAGGCGCTTGTGGGTATTTTGAAAGCAACACTTATTACCAACTATGTCATACATTTATAATCTTCATATCCAATGCCTGTACAAATGGGAAATATCACTATACAGCAAAATGTCTTGGTTCACTGGGTAGGAGTATTTAGTTTAATATGCTCTAGCTAATGTCACAGGGTAACCCTTGTGCTGAGAGAAAGTAACATGTGAAGAGTGTTGCTTTTTAAAGAAAGAAACAGGAAAGAAAAGTGCCGACCATGCACTTGCTTCATTACCTTTCTCCGAATGTAATCCAAGAATGACTGTTGATCAAATACTGTGATTTATATAACAATGTCTATAAAAGCTGCTTCCTGGAATATAAAGCTTAGAATGATACAATTGTTATGCATCTAAATAAATGTGATTGACAAAAGTGTGATAAGGCTGTCTGTTTCATTTAAAGTGTGTGTATTACATTTCTGGTTTGAATCCCAGGAATATTGTAAGTGAAACATCTTGGTTGGTTTGCTTCTTAGTTTATTCTAATTCCGATTCACTTTAATAAGAATGATCATAATCCGACCACATCACAATGTATAAATATTTTAATATTGTGCTAGTGAAAGGTGAGGGACACTTGCGTTGCCATCAGACGCCTTGAAAGCTTCCCCTCACATTTCTGCAAGTACATCTCAGTCTTCACTATAACACCTCTTATCATTCAGTCCTGGGCTTTTCAAGCAGAGACTGCTTATTAAATTAATCTGTGTATTGCTGGCTCTACATAGATATGTGGCATGCATCATGCACTTGTGTATATTTTAACACTTGCAGCAGTCACTAAGAAAGCAATATTAAACATGGTAAACTGTAAACCTGGGGTTCCTGCATAGGGTCTTAGTTTTCATGGCTTATTCATTTGTGTTGCATCTGGACATTAACAAGTGAATGGTATGCTCCCTGTCTGGAGAGAAGTTGTTTGTGTGTCCCAAGCTCCACCACCTGGCCATTCTGAAGCACTGCAATCTTATCAGCATTCTGGATAGTGGACAGCCGATGTGCTACAACAATACAGGTGCGGCCTTCTCTAGCATTGTCCAGGGCCTCTTGCACAATCTGGGAATAATTGGAAGAAATAGAAACCATCAAACAACCAAACCCATAAAGATGTCATTTTTTTGGTAAATAATAAGCAGTACATTACATGTTCTACAAAATGACTGTTCATCTTCCATACCTTTTCGCTTTCTGTGTCCAGTGCTGATGTAGCTTCATCCAAGAGCAGGATTTTTGGATTTCGGACGAGCGCTCGGGCGATTGCCACACGCTGCTTCTGTCCACCAGAGAGCTGAGTCCCTTTGTCACCAGCTTGGGTGTTGTATTTCTGAAAACAGAGCCATGATTCACTTTTGTTTTAACTATATATCAAGCACAGTCATCAAAAACCTCAAATTACATTTTAGTTGTCATTCATCTTGTAAACAAGAACTTCGTAAGAACAGTTCATATTGGCATGAAAAGCTGAGCTACCAAAGTGAATTCTGAAAGAGTGTAAAGAAAACTAAGGCTTAAGACATATTCCAGTCTTATTCCAGTAATAATGTCTTGGAATCTAATATTGGACTTGAATTATCATAATAAAATGTAAAAGTCTAGGATCTATTCATACACTACTGTTTAAATATCTTGTTGGGTGTTCACATTTTTCACCCTCTAGAATGTGTTAGCAGTCTTGATTTGTCTTAAAACAATGCCACAGTTAGGTTACAGAAAAAGGAATATGTTTGTGTTCATAGAATAGCAATCAATACCTGTATCACATTGTTGTAATATATATATATATACAGCTCTGGAAAAAATTAAGAGACCACTGCAGAATTATCAGTTTCTCTGGTTTTACTATTTATAGGTATGTGTTTGGGTAAAACGAACATTTTTGTTTTATTCTATAAACTACTGACAACATTTCTCCCAAATTCCAAATAAAAATATTGTCATTTAGAGCATTTATTTGCAGAAAATGACAACTGGTCAAAATAACAAAAAAGATGCAGTGTTGTCAGACCTCGAATAATGCAAAGAAAATAAGTTCATATTCATTTTAAACAACACAATACTAATGTTTTAACAGGAAGAGTTCAGAAATCAATATTTGGTGGAATAACCCTGATTTTAAAGCACAGCTTTCATGCGTCTTGGCATGCTCTCCACCAGTCTTTCACATTGATGTTGGGTGACTTTATGCCACTCCTGGCACAAAAATTCAAGCAGCTCGGCTTTGTTTGATGGCTTGTGACCATCCATCTTCCTCTTGATCACATTCAGAGGTTTTCAATGGGGTTCAGGTCTGGAGATTGGGCTGGCCATGACAGGGTCTTAATCTGGTGGTCCTCCATCCACACCTTGATTGACCTGGCTGTGTGGCATGGAGCATTGTCCTGCTGGAAAAACCAATCCTCAGAGTTGGGAACATTGTCAGAGCAGAAGGAAGCAAGTTTTCTTCCAGGACAACCTTGTACTTGGCTTGATTCATGCGTCCTTCACAAAGACAAATCTGCCGATTCCAGCATTGCTGAAGCACCCCAGATGAGTCCAATTTTCAGCTTTGCCCAACACCTGGTCATCTAATGGTTAGACGGAGACCTGAGAGGCCTACAAGCCACAGTGTCTCGCACCCACTGTGAAATGTGGTGGAGGATCGGTGATGATCTGGGGGTGCTTCAGCAAGGCTGGAATCGGGCAGCTTTGGCATGAATCAAGCCAAGTACAAGGTTGTCCTGGAAGAAAACTTGCTTCTGACAATGTTCCCCAACTCTGAGGATTGGTTTTTCCAGCAGGACAATGCTCCATGCCACACAGCCAGGTCAATCAAGGTGTGGATGGAGCACCACCAGATCAAGACCCTGTCATGGCCAGCCCAATCTCCAGACCTGAACCACATTGAAAACCTCTGGAATGTGATCAAGAGGAAGATGGATGGTCACAAGCCATCAAACAAAGCCGAGCTGCTTGAATTTTTGCACCAGGAGTGGCATAAAGTCACCCAACATCAATGTGAAAGACTGGTGGAGAGCATGCCAAGACGCATGAAAGCTGTGCTTGAAAATCAGGGTTATTCCACCAAATATTGATTTCTGAACTCTTCCTAAGTTAAAACATTAGTATTGTGTTGTTTAAAATGAATATGAACTTATTTTCTTTGCATTATTCGAGGTCTGACAACACTGCATCTTTTTTGTTATTTTGACCAGTTGTCATTTTCTGCAAATAAATGCTCTAAATGACAATATTTTTATTTGGAATTTGGGAGAAATGTTGTCAGTAGTTTATAGAATAAAACAAAAATGTTCATTTTACCCAAACACATACCTATAAATAGTAAAACCAGAGAAACTGATAATTTTGCAGTGGTCTCTTAATTTTTTCCAGAGCTGTATATATATACACACACGGTAACTGGCACGGGAATAGGCTTTTAAGATCAAAGTGACGTTATCTTACTTAATTGTATTGGTGAGCCTGACAGAGCTTTCAGGAGATTGAAAGTACAATATAGTACTATATGTATGAGAAAAGGCCTCTATATACCGGACGCGATGCGACACGTGAATGTGTAGTACGACATCAAAAAAAAATAAAATAAAACATGTATTTTTGATACAAGCCGTTCACACTGCCTGCGATGCAAGGGGGCAACACTGAAGTGATGCGAAAAAAATAGGATTGGTGTCTATTTTTGTGATTTTGTCACACAGCAGCTAGGAAACTGACCAATGAGGAACAGCTTGCCTTGCGCACCTTTTTCAGTAAACAGTGGCGGAAGAAAATATCATTCTTGCAGTGTCAAAATACCCAGAGCTGTACAATAAAGGACACAGAAATTATGAAGACACGGCAATGAGGGAGAACATCTGGCAGTCTATTTCCTGGGAACTGGACATAGCTCGTGTGTATGATTCATTTACCTTTTCTGAACTAAGTATTCTGAAAAGCTATTATGTATTCTACATTTTGATAGATGTATATTGCGTGCGCCTGTTGCCACTGGTGTGAAAGGTAGTGGCGCACCGATAGTATCATTTTATTGCAGGACAAATCGCATCGCGTCTGGTGTGTAGAGGCCTTAACAAGGCTGCACCAGTTTTGTTCTAAATTCTAACTGCCGTACTTACATCAGGTAGACCTTCAATGAAGGAGTGAATGTTGGCTGCCTTAGCTGATGCCACAATCTCCTCCTGCGTCACCTTCCTGCTATTATCACCATAGGCAATGTTCTCTGCGATGCTGCAGTCAAACAGCACAGGCTCCTGGGATACGATACCCATCTGAGCCCTGAGCCACTGGATATTAAGCTCCTTCATATTGCAGTTGTCCAGCATCTGAAAACAAAAGCCAATACCATTACAATACTTCCACTCCCATTGGTCATTTTATAGTTATGTCTACAAGTCCATCTCGTGTACTTGGAGACAGTCCTTTTACACACGATGCACCCTGTATTTATGGCTTTTTTAATATCTGATCTCTGTCTAATGATAACTACTGCACACCCATCTTACACGACACAAAAAAAATCTTATTCAGTCAGGTGATTGCAATATAAAATTACATCAAGCCAACTTCAACTGCTGAACCACAAGTACCTCCCAGTAGGGGAGACCGTGGTTGGTTGTCACACAGGTTGGTTTTCACAGTGCTCATAACTATGAAACTAGATGGCGCAGGCAGGTGATACTAACACTGAAATGTGTGTTCTTGTAATTTGAGGTCAATTTCATCTATCATAAAGGTTAGTACATATTTCATTTTTTTCATACCCAAAGTAAAAAATGTATATCTTGTTATTTATGTTGTAACTCTTTGTAGTATTGGAGTTTGTTTGAAGTGATGGCAATGTTAAATAGAACCAGATACTGGCTGTAAAAACAAAACCAGTAGGTTCTCCCAGTAGTACTGAGAGAATTAAATTATCATGTAAAGTCTGGCTGGGGCAGGTTGTCACGTAGTTTTGGGGGTTGATTCTCACATGTAAATCCTATAGGAAGAAGTCTATTAGGAGGAATATCTTTTCTTTCTACTTTTTTTTACACCAACACGTGGGATATGTCACCATATAATGCTTATTTAAATTATTTACTGTTTGTCCTCCGGTTCTGTGGAGGCTGTGGTATTATTTTGTAGCATGGGTCAACATTTCATAGGTTTATATTTTTTTGTTCACATAAAAAGTAAAAATACAACTTTTTCTGTCATTGTACACATTGTACAAGAACATATGGGGCAGGTTGTCACAGGTGACCGCCGCATTTTCAACCATCTAAATATCATATTTGGAATAAAGTTATGCTGAAATAAAAAACATCAATCTGTATGTGAAGAGTTATTATTCAATATAACGTGGAACAGAACCTCACAGAATGTCACCAGATTGAGGAAAATAATAAAAAGTAAAGTGTGACCACCAACCATGGTCTCCCCTAATGTTTAATAAAACAGCATTGTTCTTGAAACAGCCTAGTTTTATTTTGTACACTTGCAAAGCTCTTGTTTAACATTAACATTCCATTGGTCATTCATTGATTTTTATGCAGCTGGGCAGTGAATGTCACTTTTAAGTTCAAATGTTTTTTTTTTCCACAGTTTAATTTGATATGAAATTAAAATGGCGTCCTCGATCCCACGACCAAGCCAGTTTCCTCTTTTATAACCAGGAACTCGAGAGTGGATGTCAGAGAGCTACCGGCCTCTGAAGGACATTGGCCAGCTCTGTAGGTGTTTGCCTGAGTTCACTGGTCACCTGGCCGGTAGGGTGAGGAGAAACAATCCCTACCAGTTTTGCCTCCCTAATCCCCGGGACACCAGAGCTAATGTGACGCTCCCTTCCAGAATCCCCAGCGAAGACTGACAGCTTCGCACAGCCAGGACATGAACCTGCGCTGCCCTGACTGTATGACTCACACTGCACACCACACAGCTGTGCTTTTACCAGGTAAGCCACTTGGGCCGTTAACTTTTGTTAGGTACAATAAAATGAATGTAAACTGAGCAGCTTACCACTTTGCCTTTCAGTGGATCATAGAACCTTTCCAGCAGGTGTATGATGGTGCTCTTCCCACAGCCGCTGCTACCCACCAGTGCCAGAGTCTGTCCCTTCTCCACCTTTAAACTGAGCCCCTGCAATATCTGCACGTCGGGGCGGGAAGGGTAGTTGAACACCACATCTTCAAACTTGATGTTGCCATCAACTTGTTTCTAGTAAGATAATAAGGGAAATGGTTTTGTGAAAATAAATTATAAAATAATTTTAGAACAATACTTTGAATGCCTTTGAATACATAAAGACATCCACAGAACAAGTGCCAGTGTGAAGGAAACACTCAAAACTCAATGAGAACTTCAAAAGTACCAAAGCGCAGCACTGCAGAAGCGGTGGATTTAGTGAGTTACATTAAAAGGAACACAATCAATGTGTCCCATCTGCTCTGCTCCTGCTGGAATACCCCCTGTACTGTACAATATTATCAACAAACCTAACGTTATGACTGACACTAAAAATAAATAGTTACCATTTGAAACACTTCATGAGATATATATTTTTCTCTGTTTTAGAGTAGTCTATTATTCTCAGTTTCAGGGTAAAGAACGGTTTAACCTGAAAACATGTATGGAAGTGACAGTACTTCAAACGTATTTACAAGGTACAGAACTGCTTTGCTTTTTTTTATTTAAATTGTGATGCTTTCATGCATTCCAGACATATTTTGTAATCATGAGCATGCTCCTCTTGTAATATGTGACCTAAAATTGTGTCTGATAAATATGCAAACATACCGGCTGGTCTCCATCATCAGAGTCATTGTCTATGGCTGGGACTCTTTTTAACAGCATAAACAAGTGGGATGCAGATACTATGGCCTTGGCATAGTTGGGACCGAAGGAAGTGGCCTCTCCTACTGCAAGAGCTCCAAACACAAGGGCTGAAATGACACTGGAATTGAAACCAAGTATATGTTATAGTAAGATGCATTATTATTATTATTATATATCTTTTTGCATAGCGTAGTGAAAGAATGGAAAAACAAACACTAGTATGGTGACTCACAGTATAACCTCAAGGTATAAGCAGAAGGAATGCAGTGTAACTTCAAAACTGTGATTCAAATCTACCATACCGTAATTTTAAATCAGCCATGTACATGTACATACAGTATGCATGACTAGTTGTCTTTAAGCTGTGTTATGAATACCATTATACTGTAGCCTTCAGCAATAATAAAATAAGTTTGTGTATTAACAGAGAAACCAATACATATAAGTTAACCTTTTTTATTTTAACTCAGTGCTTGCATTTGCCATATGGGGTCATTAATGTTTTGTCAATAGCCTTTCTTCTGTGCCAATGATTAACTGTTTCCATGGTTAGGATAGAAATCTTTGCCCCAACATTTTGGTCACACAGAGCTTGCAAATAGTAGCTGCTGAACTGTGCAGGAACAAGATGACATTAGGATAATAACTGTCAACACGGTCTGGTACACAAAATGGCAATTTACTGCCAGCCTTCTGTAGCTACTGTAGTAAATCAGGCCACATAGAGTTTCATTCATACAGTACAGCTATTGACAAAAATGTGACATTGCGAAATCTAACATGAAGTCCTGTACTACTATTATGGCTTCCCGTAGACTTTTGCGATATAATTTTGTAGTTTATTTGATGACATGAAGTTAAATAAAAGATCGAAATTATGTTCATATCGTTTTTTGGGTTTTTTTTGTTTGTTTTTAAGTATGTCTCAATCCTAAAATTCTAGGCAATGCAAATATTTTGGCCATAGCTGGAGATCGGTATTTAAAAAAAAAAAAAAAGGTAAAAGTACACTTAAGAAAGACCAGCTGGAACGTGTGTCACTTGAACTACATTCATAGTATGTAGAATACCATGTTGCTACAAATGTTAAGTAATACATCTATCATATTTCACTTTTAATCTAATGAGAGGAACAGTGTGATGCCCTTTGTCTGCTGGGACCTAGGGTACTAGACTACACTATACTGCTACGCTTAGCTTTATCATTGATATCTCATCGAAACATACAGCCACAGATACTTACAGAAACATGTCTTCAAAATTCATAATATTTTTTGTCACCAGGTAGGCACCAAAACGAAAGCACCCAGCATATGCAAAGTATTCGATTGCCTGGGAAAAGGCAAAAGTCAGGCCATAGACATGAGCCTTTTTCCGTGAATTTCTGAAACAAAAAGAAGACTTCATTACTTCATTAAAGCCAGGACTGCTTTCATTA
Organism: Acipenser oxyrinchus oxyrinchus; assembly: GCA_030684275.1. Lineage (NCBI taxonomy): Eukaryota > Metazoa > Chordata > Actinopteri > Acipenseriformes > Acipenseridae > Acipenser > Acipenser oxyrinchus. The sequence goes on from CM060250.1 coordinate 58,225,333, forward strand.
AAAGTGTCAATAAGCAATTTCATCAATTGCAAAAGCCGTTTTTTTATTATAAATCATATATACGAAATCAACCAGTTACTGTAAGGTAAAGGCAGCAGTGTGGAGTAGTGGTTAGGGCTCTGGACTCTTAACCGGAGGGTCGTTGGTTCAATCCCAGGTGGAGGACATTGCTGCTGTACCCTTGAGCAAGGTACTTTACCTAAATTGCTCCAGGAAAAACCCAACTGTATAAAATGGGTAATTGTATGTAAAAATAATGTGATATCTTGTAACAATTGTAAGTTGCCCTGGATAAGGGCATCTGCTAAGAAATAAATAATAATAATATTTGTTAAAATTCCAGTACTTATCCTGTCTAAAGAAATCCTCCTGTGCATACAACACAATTCTGAGTTTAAATGATAAAAAAACAACACTTTCAGCCAGATTTTCAAAAGGCGCATTTTTAGAGAGAAAATAGAGGTCGCAATGCATTTGCACTGCAAATTTTTTTACCACCAATTTTACATCTCGATTTTCAACAGGGGCAGGTCAATTTCTCCTGCTCGCAAGGCCTTTGCGACTCCTGCTTATGACTGATTTAATTGAAACGACAATTGATTTTCAGGTTCATTAACAAGCCAATTAGTCACATTTCAATCGTCTGGACTTCCATTTAACTGGAAAACAATGAGGCAGCACACATGTAGTCGCAACAATTGGAAAAAAGAAAGGAAAAATACATTCTTAGCCAGCCAAGTTGAGATTTTAGCACATAAAACTGCTATTTTCGGCAAAAAGGTCCGGAGCCACTGCTAAATTTAAAATATGGGAGGATATAACCGAAAAAATAAACACAACCTCTTCCATAAAAAGGTCAAACAAAGAAGGCCAAAAAAGATTCTGGGACCTAAAGTTGTGACGCACCCCCTAGTAAATCGCCTTGTATAAAAGCATCTGCTAAATGACTAAATAATACTAATACTAATAATAATACAGTGTGCCTATAGAAAAAAACAATCCTTAATTTATTTCACTATTACAATATATTCTCCGATGCAATATTATTATTCATATTCTTTACATGCAATAGGCTATCTGAATGTTTATGTATGTTTGTGAAAAATCATAATAAAAATGTTAAACATTAATATGTGTTTGTTACATATGTTTTCAAATGGTTATATGTTAATTATGTATTTAATATATTCTAAAATCACTTCACTTATAAGCCCCTGTTCGAATTTTCTGAACAACGCACAGTTCTCCACGTTAAATGAGTCATGGCATGAGCCAAGGTACTTAGCAACTACATCCATGATAATACATTGACTTGCACAGTTAAAGAATGATGATGTTTGCATTCCTTGAATCTGGGGATATTGCAACATGTGTTCAATCTATTACACCAAGCACGTTTGGGAAGCTAGACAACTGATAATATTTTTGTTTGGTTCTATTTTGTTCCACATCCCTAATTGGAAATAGTATATACCCTTGCCCAACAGAAAAGTGCATCTGTGACATCAGTCAGTACCTTTGACATAGAAGACCCACAGATGCCTGATCTGTCCCCAGCTGTTGTCTGGGTGGCACCCGTTTCATGAAAATGAATGGCTACTGTAACCTTTACAGTTACAGGTACAGCGTGACTGTGGGCTGTTTGTGATTCTAAATCAAACTTAAGCAGATCACACAGCTTTGTTATAGTGCCTATATGCAATCTGTATCTACACATAACTTGTTTCATAGTTAGAACTAGAAATATTCTGCTTTTAGTGTAGGGTCGTTCCCTTTCAATTCGAAGATGACCAACAAGAATACTTTTGGGATATGCCTGCCACAGGTCAGGTATTTACTGAGCATTTTATGTCAGAGCTGCCGATAGGCCCCCCCGGGGAGTGACGTCCTCGGTCCCGCCTACCGAGGGAATAAGTAGTCATTCCGCGGAAATTACATTGTCTTTTGCTTCTCACAATCAGGTAAGTAAGACATATCTAACCTCTCCAAGTGGTTAATTGTTTCTTTATAAAAGAGCTCTCACTTCGATTTTTTCTGCTAATTTCACTGCAATTTATTGCCGAAAGTCGGCTTGCCACTTCCCTGGAATCAGAAACTCGGCTTCTGAGGACTGAGCTGAAATGCTGTGCAACTGCGCTCTGTTTAAAAAAAAACAAAAAAACAGCCTACATCGCTCGGCGACTGTAGTCTGCGTTCTAACCTACAGCATCTGCTGTCTGAGTTTTTTCCTCTCCTTTTTGCAGCTAAAAAATAATAATAATAATAATAATAATAATAATAATAATAATAATAATAATAATGACAACAACAACAACAACAAAGAGAGAAAAGAGAGAAGCTTCCTCCACTGGGACCCGGCTCTGCCACACCCGCTGTCGAGTCGATGCCTCTGGGCTGACCTTGCCTGCCCACTCTGTGTGTGCGGCCTAAAATAAATAAATAAAGAAATATATAAATAAATAAAGAAATGAATGTGTGTATGCCCTACCCTTCAGCTTCTGCTGTATGTGAGTGTGTGTGTTGTTTTTTCCAAAAACAAATAATAATAATAATACAATGTGTGCTTCCTCCTCTGGGTCTGAATAGCCCACTGTAAGAGTAGACTGCATACATTGACCACCCACCTCGGTGCGTAGGTCCAAAAAAAAAAAAGATTGCTCTCTTTCTTTTTTCTGTGTACTGTCTGAAGGCTGTGCTTCACACCACTGCAAGCTGTGTGCTGCATTGGTTGTGTGACTGCATGCAGTCCAGACTAGACACCCGGCCCAGTAACCTCGGTGTCTTCAGTGCTTCGGCGCCTCGGTGTCTCGGTACCTCAGAGCTGCTTCGGCGCCCTCTGTGCCTCAGTGCCCCTGGTGCCACAGAGCCTCGGTGCCCTCGGTGCTCCAGAGCCTCGGTACTTCGGCGTCCTCGGTGCTTGGACGCTCCCTTCATTGGTGCCCTCGGTGTATAGGTGCCTCGGAGCCTCGGTGCTTCAACACCCTAGGTGATCCAGAGCCTTGATGCCTCTGTGCCTTTGGTGCTTCTATGCCTTAGAGCCTTGGTGCTTCAGTGCCTCAGAGCCTCGGTGCTTTGGTGCTTCAACACCCTCGGTGCTCCAGAGCCTCGGCACCTTCAGTGCATAGCCGCTCCCTGCATCGATACCCTCAGTGCTTCGGTGCATCAGAGCCTCAGTACTTCGGTGCCTCAGAGCCTCGGTGCTTCGACACCCTCGGTGCTCCAGAGCCTCGGCACCTTCAGTGCATAGCCGCTCCCTGCATCGATCCCCTCAGTGGTTCGGAGCCTCAGAGCCTCAGTGCCTTCCGGCTACACCCCAAGTGCGACAAGCAGCATATGCTGACCTTGTCTCGCGTATGCTGGGAAGCCCTATGCTGGTGGAGACAAGTCTCTCACCTGCGTGAAGGTGTAAGGATGGGAGTGATCCACAGCCGTCAGAGGATGATGCCAGATGCATCCAACTTGGGTTGGGGTGCAGTCTGGGCAGGCAGAGGAGTTTGCGGGTCCTGGTTGGGTCGCTGGACAACACTGCACATAAATGCGCTGGAACTGCAAGCAGTTCATCTCACTTTCCAGCACTTCCTCCCAGTGCTCCAGAGGAGACATGTCCTTGTCCGCACCGACAACATGTCAGTAGTAGCTTATGTCAACCACCAGGGAGGACTTCGGTCCCCGGGCTTGCACCGCATAGCCTTTTGACTATTGACCTGGGCAAAGAGTCACTTGCTATCCCTCCGGGCTGTTCATTTCCCGGAAGTGGTGAATTGGGCGGTGGACCTCCTCTCCAGAGAAGGTCCTCACCCACCAGAATGGCGACTCCACCCTCAGGTGGTAGAGCGCATTTTGGAACAGTTCGAGAGGGCCTGAGTCGATCTCTTTGCCACGGCAGAGATGACTCACTGCCCCCTCTGGTTCTCCCTCCACCACTGCGGAGGTCCACTAGGCGTCAACGCCCTAACGCACGAGTGACCCAGAACGCTTTTATACGCATTCCCGCCAATACCGTTGCTCCCGGCCTTCCTAGAGAAAGTTCGGAGAGAAGAGGCGACAGTTCTCCTGGTGGCCCCCAGATGACCCAGGACAATCTGGTTTGCAAATCTTTGCCAGCTGCTGCAAGGCCAGCCCTGGGAGATCCCGCTGCGCATGGGGGAACTCTCTGGCAGCCAGAACCGGGAAGACTCCAACTGTGGGCCTGGACCCTGAACGGGACTCTCAGACGCAGTCGTTAGTACACTGCAGAATGGAGGTATTTTCAAAATGGTGTATGACCAGAGGTCACAATCTCATCTACTGCCCTATAGCAACTATTTTACAGTTTGCTGGAGGCGGGCAGGTCCCCCTCTGTGATATTCTGGCGACCTGTTTTCTAAAGGGTGCTCGGCGTCTACGTCTCCTAGGAAGGATGTCCTCCCTAAGTGAATTCTAGATGTGGTATTGGAGGTCTCACTGAGGTCCTGTTTGAGCCTATACATTCCATAGAGTTGAAATATCTCTCTATAAAGACAGCCTTTTTGTTAGCCATCACCTCCACTAAGCGGATAGTGAGCCACAGGCTGTGTCAGTGCAGTTCCTGTATGCGTGTTTGGGATGATGGAAACAGGGTGTCATTACGCACAAACCCCGCTTTCCTCCCTAAGGTGGTTACGTGTGAACAGGCTGGCTGTAGGGGTGACGTCAGGCCAGGAAGAATCACAAACAGACAGTAGTGGCAGGTGAAACTGAGACGCTGTGGCGCTCAGTGCGTTTAATGAAACAAATAAAAGATTTAAACAAAAACAGCACACGGCACTTGAGGCTAAAATAAAAAGACAAACAAAACGGATTAACATTAAACAAACATTGGACGAACAGACAAACAAACACGGCAATCCCGTGCTCACATACTATTACATACTTTAAATGCATGTGAAGTGTTTGTGCAATCCCCATGCCTAAATACAACTATATATTTTAAATAACTCATGCTACACAGACCCATTTATATCCTGTGCAGCAATATCTATACACCAACATTAACACACCACACGCAACATATAACACACAAATACACACAGGGGCGGGGCACATTGCCACATTACGGTTTTCCAATTGAATCAATCAGTGGAACTAGAGGCGTTCCATCCCCCTCTTTTTTCTTCGGAGGGGGATCGGAGATTGAATTTCCTCTGCTCAGTTCGGGCATTGAGGTGTTATGTGGATAGGACAAGAGCGCCAAGGCCAGTCTGACCAGCTCTTCATCTGTTATGGTGAAAGGACCCTGGGTCAAGCCCTCTCGAAGCAGCGACTGTCCCACTGGATTGTGGACACAGTTTCAACTGCATATACTAATACCGGCCAACCCCAACCTGGGAGGGTGGCCGCTCACTCTACCAGAGGAGTGACTATGTCACAGGCCCTCTTTAGAGGTGTCTCAGTTACTGATATCTGTACTGAGGCTGTACTGCGGCTAGTACCGCATACATTCACCAGGTTCTACCAACTCACTGTGGTAGATCCATCATGCCTTCATTAGGCACAAGGGTCCTTGAGGTTGCACGCTCACATCACAAAGATTAGTTTGGTGGTAGCGAGACGTCCCTCATCTGCAGTCAAAACAGGCTCCCTCGCGACAGCTCTGATATACTTTCCCAAAAGTATCGTCTTCGAGTTGAAAGGGAACGATAGGTTATGGATGTAACCCCGGTTCCCTGAATGAGAAGACGACCAACAAACCTTGCGAGGTCACATCACTCGCATTCGCTTGTTCGATGCAAAGAGAACATAATCTCCACAGAGTGACTATGTAATCCCTCGGGAGGCGGGACCGAGGACGTCACTCCCTGGAGGGGCCTATCGGCAGCTTTGACATAAAATGCTCAGTAAATACCTGACCTGTGGTAGGCATATCCCAAAAGTATTTTTGTTGGTTGTCTTCTCTTTTAGGGAACCAGGGTTACATCCGTAACATATAGTTTTTTCCTTCCCTCAGCCAGAATCACTCATCTTCCATTTGCATTTCTCTCTCCCAAACTGCACAAGATGACATCTCTTATACAACAAGTATGTCAGTAATAAACATCCTACGCCACTGCTGTGAATTCCAAATTAGAGCTTAAATTAGTTGGATGATATTTATCAACAGTATCTACAGAATAGTACAGAATGAGAAATAGCAATGAAATGTTTAATCAAAATATGATATGTGATTCTCCAAATATGTAATAATTATTGCAGTTCTCCAGATATATGGAAAAAAGTGTGAAGTGTGACATATGTAAGAACTATATCCCCTTAACATTTCATCCTCAGCTGCAGGAGACACCCAATACACAACTGTGAATAGGCTGGCTGTAGAGGTGACGTCAGACCAGGAAATGAATGCAAGACACACAGCAACTGCGGGCGAAACTGAGACGCTGCGGCGCTCAGTGGTTTTTTAACATAAATCAAATAAAAGGTTTTGAACAAACGAAAAACACTGGAGACAAAACAAAACGGCACTTTGGCCAAAACAGACAGACACTAACAAACGGGGTGAACACTAGACACACGTGCTGATCTGGGTCAGCACGGATAGCAATTATTATTTGGTTTATATATTATTTTCTCTCCTCTCTCCCATTCTCCACTCACGAACACATAACCCAGAGTGAGTGACTTGTGTATCTATATATATATATATACAGTTGTGCCGGGATTCAATTACTAATTCATTTTTCACTTGAACTCCAGCATGTGAACTAATTTGTGCAATCCCCGTGCTCACATACTTTTACATACATTATCTGCACGTGAAGTGATTGTGCAACCCCCATGCCTAACTACAACTATATATTTTAAATCACTCATGCTACACAGACCCATTTATATCCCGTGCACCACTATATCCACATATAACAGACAACATGAAACACAAAGATACGCACAGGGGTGGGGCACACTGCCACAACAACATAAGTTTTATAATATCAGGATACCTACATCCCAAACTGAGATTTCCATTGAATTTTAAACTTTAGAACGAACAAATAAAATTTTTTATTTCATAAACACTGGTGCTTGTCTGCTGTGATTCCTACAAATACAGAAAACTAGCTGAATACAATTGCACAGTTTTTACCTGTAAGGGACCTCCAAGTTTTCCTCATAGATAGATTCAAACTTTCTTTCTCTTGTCAATGAAACAACGGTTCGAATGTTCTCCACGGTTTCTGTGGCAATCTGTATGAAATAATTCAACAATTACGATTAAACAATAGATACATGTCTTGAATAGTTTTCATAATACTCAAATACTTTAACGTACGCTGTGAAATTCTTTAAATATATGTACATATATATGTAAATATTTGTATATATGTAGCTAAAAAGTGTAACATATGTGGGTACAGACTGGTGTCTCCACCTGAGGGATCCATTTTCAAGATTTGAGCACAGAATATAGATCCAGGACATAGCTGCACATTGTCTGTCAAGCACAGAAAGGCACAACACACCCCAAAACACGGGTCCTCTGTCATCTTTCTAGAATTGCTTACTTCACAAAAACAGTACAACAGCAAACCTACTTTTCCAGCAACTTCCAGTTCCTTTTTATCCTTTTCAGCATGCCCCGACAGAATTTTTATTTGCATCACCCCTGCCACGGACAGCACTGGTACAATCGCCAGAATGAGGAGAGCAAGCTGCCAGCCATAGAAGAGTGAAATGATCATGGCTGTCCCAAGGTTGGCAGTGTTCTGAGCAAAGGTAGCGAGCCTGGAACCGGTAGCCTGCACAGATGAATATTATTCATTATAAAAGCATTTCATTTGTTTTAAAAATGACAAAATACAGCATTGAGGCAAAAATATGTAACTTATTTTTACTCGCAAGTACTGGACAGTGCAGTTAATGCTTACATTATAAGGGTTGTTTTTACAAGATGTAACATTATTCTTATTCAGAAACAAACCTTGAGTGTTAGTGCTCACTTAAGTGTACTTTCTGAAGACACGTGCACTCAAGGACTTTCTAAATATGGCTGGTAGTAGTAACTATCCTGCCTGCACGTGGCGTTTTCATTGTCTGTCTCCAGGAATAACCTTCTAGCAAGATACAATCTATTTGTTCTATCCCGCTCAGTGATACTCAAAAAAAGAGCTACTCCAATTCCAAACTAGTTTTCAGCACCTCAATAAGAACATTGATTTCACTGGGCACTGTACATTAGTTGTCATTGGTGGTTTTGTTCCTGTTGTCATTTTGTTCAGTGGTAGGAGGCACCTCAGTTCTCGGAAAACTCTGCAGAAGATATTTTTCAACATTCCAACTGTGGTGTTTTCCTGAATGCCAAATAATGAATTATTCTACAATATAGCCATGGTGCTTATTGAGATGCAAGGACAGGAACTGGCTCTGAACCAACCATACCTCCAGTAAAGCATGAACAAACTCTCCAGTATTTCAAGTATTAACTTATTGCAATTGGTAATTAAGTAAGTGAATCAACACAGTAATAATCCAGATGGATAAAAAGTGACCCAGAAACACCCACTCCTTGCACTTGAGCTGCATCAGTTGCAAGTCTTGTTGTCAAGGCCCCGGTGCTGTTCTTAGGGTCATCAAACCAGCCAAGGTCCTATAGAATGAAGGTATGAATAATATTTTAAATATGACATTTATAAATCAGAACCCTGGCTCTTACTGAGGTGTTCCTTCATCTACTCAAGGCTGCTTCATTATTTACAAGCCTCACAGAGCACCCTTTACCTTGTACAGCATCCTCACCACTTACTGCTGTTCCCCTTTGTTTACTGTGCATAAAACTTGCTTTTACAGCTCAATTCTTTTCATATATTTTGTTTCCTCATTTCCTGGCTTATTAGTCTACTTGTGTTTGCTGCAAAGGGAATCCATTAATCAAAAAAACACTTAAATACTGAAGAGGTTAGCCTTGAGGACTATTCTAGTCCCAGTGTTTCAACCACACATCAATAAAGAACAGACCGGTTATCTGGCCGACTGAACCAGCTGTGCTCCGCTTACAATCCATTGAGCCGCAAGACACAGTATAACAGGGCTTCTTATACCCAGTCCTCGGGACCCCAACTGAGCTCTCAATTATTTAACTAAACCCTTAATAATTTGACCTTTCTAATTGTTCTAGGCTCTTAAAATGTTGCAGATTTCAAGTTAACTATATTATTTTAGAAATAACTTGAAATCTACAACTGAGGACAATTATAAAATTAAGCAAATTATTAGTTCAGGGTTTAGTTAAATTGAGAGTTCAGTTGGAATGAAAACCACAAGACACTTGGAATGGTTGATTTAAAAATGAACTCTCACCTACACCTTTCTTAGCATTAACCATCAAGATTGAACTTTGGAATTTCTAGTGATCTAGTCTGCTCTAACCATAGCAACCCACACAGAACGATAAACTTCAGTTTGTTTTACAGTATGAACTAAAATGTTAAACTAATATTTAACACACAATTTGTAATGAGCCACAATCTGCGTTTGGGTAATTTATTTTAGATTAGGCATTACTGTGCGACTTATTTTTAAGTCTCGCTGTGATTAGGCTTACTGTGCCATTAAAGAGTAAGTAGCAGGGTTCAAAAAAATATAGCGTTATACGTCCTCAGGTGTTGTTGCAACTGTTTAAATAACGTACCTGTAATTTGTCTTTTCATTGTTAACATCCTGACAACGTTTTACACTTATAACTTTACGCTCTGTTTCAAAGCTCTTTTCAAAATGGCCGCTCTAGTTCACTGGGGTTTGAGATCTGTCATCTAAATCACTGCAGGAAGAGTGATTAAAAAAAAAAATAATAATAACATAAGTGTTCTGGTTTTTCTGTTCTGTTACATTTTGAAAAGAGCTTTGAAACTAGTTTAAAGTTATAAGTGTAAAAAGCTGTCAGGATGTTAACAATGCAAAAAATATTACAAGTACGTTATTTAAACAGTTGTAGCAACACCTGGGATGTGTAACGTTATATTTTTTTTTTGAATCCCGCTACTTACTCTTTAATGTTAGGCTTTTGATCGTACTGCCTTTATGCTTAGAGCCCTTTTGAGGTTAATCTGCTTGTTAGGTTAACATTACTAGGTGAGTTTCTTGCTAGCGGTCTAGATTATTACAGGTGTGACTGATACAGACGTGATTTGCAACTGCACTCCCCATTGGCCATTCCTACCTATACTCTCTGCCTTTTCTGCCTCTGTTTACTGTCTACACTGCTCCCTGCCTCTGCTACCTTCTAACTGCAAGTTTGTTCATTCTATCCACTATGAAAAATAAAAAACATACAATTGAATCTACTCATTCATAATGCGTATTTGTGACTGATGAATAAGAGACTGGATTCTTGATCATTTCGGATTACTCTGTGCTGTCTTAGCCCCCCTCAACCTAACCTACCAATTTATCTGTCTGTTAACCACATTTTTGGAAGGTAAATCTATACAATATTCTGTGAGTCTGGATGCTTTATATTGCTATAGCAAGGCGATCAATAAGGAAGACAATATTATTGTTTCTTTATTTACATTAGTGCAGTATCGGTACAATTAAAAAATATATATATATATATATATTATAAAAATATATAACATGTGCATGGAGGCCTTTTGTTAAGTACTATATATATATATATATATATATATATATATATATATATATATATATATATATATATATATATATACTGTATATATCTGCAGCGTTGGAATAAAAAAATATATATATATGTTTGTGTTTATTCGCTTCTCAGCCACATTGTTTGTGGTCAATAAAGCAATTAGGAATAATTGTTGTTTTTGATTTTATTGTTAGACCAAGTTTTTGTATAGTAATTCAAAGTAACATTACAGTTCAAATGTATAGTTAATGCTTATCCCATAAGTTAGCATTAAAGTAAGTACAGTATTTATTAAAAGTGCTCATGACTTTAAGGTAATGTTGCATTTTTACTCACTCAAAATGCATTTTACTCACACTGTCTAAATACAATTGAACCAAAACCTTATCTGGAGTGCTACAGTATATGTATACAATATACATTGGGTATTATATCTCCAGTAATAAAAACAGCCTTACCTGTCGCAGCATAGCTTTAAATGCCCTGAATCGTAGTCTCATTGTAAGAATTTCTCCGGATTTTCCAAAGCTAAAACCCTATTTAACAGAACACAAGAGTTAGCTTAAGTTTTGGCAGCTGTCATACACTATACCTACATAAGCTATACTAAACCTATCATCTGCAACGTTGTCAGGAATCTTTGAAATTCTAATACAGCAAGCTGTAAACTCTCACAATAATATTCCAAACAACAAGACACACAGTAACAGGAAACTATTTTAGGAGTTCCATTTGATGATAATAGTTTGTATCCTCTCCCTCAATTGTAATGCTTAAAATGAAAGCTAGGGCATAGTGCTATGAGAGGCTTAGAGAAACAACCAATGTCATTAACTCCAGTCTGAAGCCTGCTTCTCAATCAGAACTACAAATGCTGTAGTAAGCTCATATACACTTGTCTTGAAACAATTCTTGTTCAAACAATTCTTCTATAAGTAATTTAACAATTTAAGAAATGTCATTAGCCAACATAATTTAACTTAGTTAATAAATGAGCCCACTCATTATACTAAAAATAATGAATCTGCTACAACAATTGGTCTTATTTATTTATTTATTTTTACCAATAATGCCATTGTATTAGTTTTAGTATTAGGAAAGATACCTAGAGTAAAACTACCTCCAAGGACTATAAGATACAGATTTTTTTTTAAATGTCCACAGTCAGGCATTCCTGTCTGACCTTTTAGGGGTTGGTTGGGTTCACCTGGATCTGATTCCTACAGTTGATGATTTGCGGTCCTGATTTTGTACATCATTTTAATGCTGTCTGTGACACACTAACTCCTCTGAAATATATCAGAATAAAGGGCTCATCTCTCCCCTGGTTTAATCCTGATATTGCAGCTCTGTGTAAACTTAGAGACTGCGCATGGGATAAAGCTAAGTTATCCTCTTATTCAACTGACTGGACTGAATATAGAAAACTTCAGTATAGAAAATACATTTTGTAAATCTAAAGCACCTAATTATCTACATCTTACTGCTGAGAATTTACAAAATTCTCAGAAAATCTTTAAGGAGATCAGAAACATTTATTATAAAATAATTTATTATAAGGACAAGGACAAAACTAAAAACATTTTTAATCAACATTTTATTCAAGTCAGTCCTTCTTTTGAACAACTGATCCCTGAAAGTACTTTACCACCTGTAGTTCGGACTCCGACAGGTAAAACAAACTGCAATAAGGAATTCTGTTTTACGTCGTTTTCTCTCAATGAAGTAAAAATGCAACTGATGTCTAGTAATAGTTCAACTGCAAGTCCTGAATATCACTGCTGTATTATTATTATGTTAAAATATGGAATTGACATTCTTAAATTCCCCTTAACAAGTATGTTTAATGCTTCTTTACCAACTTGCCAAATTCCAAATAGCTGGAAACATGCAGAATTAAATCTTTACATCTAGCTTTGCTACTGATATAAAAAATTATCGTCCAATGTATCTTCACAATACCTTTTTAAATCACTTGTAAATGTTTATTTCAAAGCTAACCAGAGTTGCAAAACCTGTAAATACAAAGACCAGAATCGTGTACACTGGAATTGTTTACTTTTTTCTGCTTTTATTTTGTATTATGTTTTTTTATGATATTTTAACAGTTTTTGTCCTGTTTGACTGATTTGTCTCTTTCTGCCATGTATTTTATTATGTTATTTTGTGCCACCTTCTCTTGACAGGACCCCCTTGAAATGAAATGTATGTCTCAAGGGTTCTATCCTGGTTAAATAAATACATTTTAATTGAATTTGCAATGTGTCCTCTAACTGGTCGTGCTGTACCTCAACAAAGTCTCCCAAGGAAAGAGAATCGAGGGCAAGAACACATTCTACTGACCCTATTCACAAAACATTTATGACAGTTTTAAATATGAAATACTGAAAATGTACCTGAAAGAATAAACTAAAAAATGAAACCCCGCCAATTGCTAAAAAGAATAAGGAGAACATTGTGGCTTTGTATCGCAACACTTCTCTGTCTGTTTCAACAAAAACCTGCAAAACAAAACAACATAAAGTTCACTCCAACATTAGGCAATTTACCCTTAAACAGATTTCATTGTTTTAGAAATGGACCCTGACAAACACGGAGTTGTTCTCATACTGTGGTTAGCGAACTCAAAACAAAGATCAACATTTGAACATATCCACTCCAGCCTACGTTATATATTTTAACTTTTCATAATTAAATTCATTTTTGTTATTAATTTTGTCTTCAGTATAATTGAAATGCTAGTTGAACTTACCCCTATGACTTTGGAAAAGATAATGGCAAAAGCAGGCTGGATACCTCCATTCACAAGGGCACAAAAGGTTCCTAAAGCCAAATAGGGCCACTCAGTCCTGTTGAGTTTGAGGACATTGAAAAAAGATACCCGCGGCACCTTTTCATCCTAGATGATAGCAGAAGATTTCATGAAATGCTCAATTCTGAACATAGTTTATCTGTTTAGACAGAACTGTGTATGATGCAGCAATTTTTCATTTTTATAATTTTTACATGTAATCCACAACCCATACTCTGGTATTTCCACACACCCAAATACTTGTTACTTTAAGTAAACTGTATCCAGATGGGGATAATAAAAAGCAAGGTACTGTAAAGTAAAAGTAAGGTACTGAATTCAACAGAAAAATGTACATTCTCAATTGTCTCATCATCAGCTTTGTTTTCCAGATCCTTCACTGTTTTTCCACTCAGCCGGCTTGAACTTCTTCTGAACAGTGTCGATTCAGTTAACGATACCAGGGAACGGCTCTTCTCATCTACCACAACCTCCTCTGCAGCATCCAGCCCTTTGTCTTTGCTTGTATATGTCTAGATATAAATGTATTCATTGCAAAGAAGATGTAACAAAGAAGCAAACAAAGATCCTCTCACGCAATTTTGCAACGTTAAGTGATTTGTTGATTTAGTGACATATCTTTGAAACATATGGTTTTAGGTGCAGTATGAGAGCTTAAGGCTTTCTAGTTACAACATTGTAGTTGTCAATGCATGCACAATATACATCTGTCTTTCCAACTACCCCCTTAACCTTCAATAATACAGGTTTAACTGCTTGGACATGGAAACATACCTGCATAGTGACAAGGGTCTGGTAAACCCCATTTCTGCTCATTAGCTCGCTGTGCGTGCCTTGGTCTGTGACCACTCCATTCTCAAAGCCAACAATAATGTCTGCATTGCGAATTGTAGACAGGCGATGGGCCACTACTATAGTGGTCCGGCCTTTTCTCACCTGCAAAACCAAACAGACAGCATAAAAAAGACAACGTTGTTGTTTGTGAACCGCTTGATGTTGAAATGTTAGGGGGCCAGAAGTTTGGAAGGCCCATGTTTTGCCACCAGTGTCTGGTTTTAAAAGCACTGTTTGGTGGCACTGAATATGAGATGAAAGCGGGCAGGGGGGGTTGGCTATGAGGAAGACAGCACAATGTTTGCCTTTTTTAATCATTTTTAAATTAGCACATACACTGAAACCAAACTTGCATACACATTATCCAAGACAATACCATTATTGAAACTTCAACTCTAAAGTCTTCCAGGAAGAGATAACAATAGTACTGGATTTCTAGCAACCAAACCTAAACCTGCAGTAAGAAATGTCTTTCGGAGAAGCCTTCTCTGCGTAGTGTGTTACCTTGTCCAGTGCCATCTGCACAATCGCCTCACTCTCAGTATCCAGTGCTGAAGTTGCTTCATCCAGCAGGAGAATCTTGGGGTTTCGGACCAGAGCTCGAGCAATGGCGATTCTTTGTTTCTGACCTCCGCTAAGTTGTGTGCCTCTGTTGCCAACCAAGGTTTCAAATTTCTTCAGAGTTAACAGTATGGAAAGAGATACAGGCATTGCTTTTGTTAATGAAATAACCAAGAACACCCCTAGTGTATATAGTTGATCAAATTAAAAATACGCTTTTCTTCATCAACTATATTTACTCTGTGTGCGGCTTCATTGTTTATTTATGTATTATGTACTTTACCTTTATCTATAAATCTAATATTAATAGTAATTCAATATAAAAAAGAACAGATTATTACAAGGGAGAGGTGTTCTATGATCTTACTTTAGGTAGTTTCATGATGAAATCGTATGCATTTGCTTCCTTTGTGGCAGCTTCAAGCTCAGCTTGGGACACGTCCTCCCTCCCATAGCGGATATTTTCTAAAATAGAGGTGGCAAAAAGAACAGGCTCCTGGCTCACCACTCCGATGTATTCCCTGAGGCATTTTACATTCAAGGATCGAATGTCATTTCCATCAATAGTAATCTGTAAACAAACAGAGCAGCTTGGATTATAAGGATGATTCACTCATGTTATGCTAAAACAGAGGTTCGCAAACTGTGACAACTGAGAATATCCCAGTAGGTTCCTTGGAAAATCCCCAAATACTTCATCTGTAAAAAAAAACCATTATAAAAATGGCTGTAACCAAGAACAGTGTGCCAATAATGCATGTGTTTACATATATAATTGACAGGAATTACTGTATGTTGGGCCAAAATGTGTCTTCTTGTTTCTGAATGGTTCATACAAGTATAAATAAAAATGTTTCTGGTAAAATGCTGTTGTTCTTACCCACTGTGTGAACCACTGTCCCAAAGGCTGGCATGGAAAAATGGGTAGAGCCTGAAAGGCTGGAGATAGTAATGAATTCAAATACTTACTGTTCCTTCATCAGGATCATAAAATCTCTGAAGCAGCTGGACTGTTGTGCTTTTCCCACATCCACTGCTACCAACCAGTGCAATCGTCTGGCCACTGCTGACCTTTAGGTTCACACCTTTTAAAATCTGCAAATTAACAAAATGACAAAAAGACGTCTGCATTAATTATAGCTTTACATACCAAATCTCTGGAACAGGATTACTGCACATTATTACTTTTACAGCCTACAGATCTATTTTAATAGCACCAAATGCTGCATTCTATAAAAGAATATAAGAATCAATAAAAAGTTACACAAACTTAATTACATAAAGTACATTTAACTTGATCACCCAATCTAAAGAACATAGACTGGGGGGAAAAATAGAGTAAACAGAAAGGGTTTAATTGCACCTACTTTCGAATCTGGTCGTGATGGGTATGTAAAGTGGACATTTTGGAATTCAATATTTCCATTGATTTGATCTGGCTTGTATCCTCTCTCTGAAAAGCTATCAATTTTCGGTTCCTGTAAGCACAGAGGAGAACTACATGCATTAACATGTTCATCTTTGAACAAATCAACACTTTTACAGAACAGTACTGTAGCTACTTGAAAAGAATATGAATGATATGACACTACAATGACACTGTAATGTATCATGGAAACGTATCCACAGTGTGTATGCACATGCATATAGTTCCATTTAGCTCTGCCAATAGATCTTCTAATAAGGTATCAGAACCATGAAAAAGAATGTCACCATCATTACAAAGTATTGGGAATGGGGGCTCCCGAGTGGCGCATCCAGTAAAGGCGCTCCACGTGGAGTGCAGGATGCGCTCTATAGTCTGGGCGTCGCGAGGTCGAGTCCAGGCTATTCCTTTGCCGACCGAGGACGGGAGCTTCCAGGGCGGCGCTCAATTGGCCCGGGGGGAGGGAGGGTTAAGTCGGCCAGGGTGTCAGCGACCAGCGACCCCTGTAGTCTGGCCAGGCGCCTGCGGGCTTGCCTGTAAGCTACCCGAGAGCTGCGTTGTCCTCCAACGCTGTAGCTCTTGGGTGGCTGCATGGTGAGACCGCAGTGTGAAAAAAAGCGGTCAGCTGACGGCACACGCTTCGGAGGACAGCGTGTGTTCGTCTTTGCCCTCCCGAGTCAGCGCAGGGGTGGTAGAGGTGAGCTGAGCCTAAAAATAATCGGCCATTTCCAAAATTGGGGTGAAAATAATAAAAATAATTGGTAACGACTAAATTTATAAAAAATAAAAAAAAAAGTATTGGGAATGGCTTTTTTTTGACAATGAAATTAAGAACTACTAGAGAATGAATACCTTTAGAAAATGCTCAACTAATATCTCCAATGGATACCAGAAATCTGAGAGGTCCCTTAATCAGATCCATTGGGAAAGCAGACATTACCTCACTGTTGTGTATGATGAAAGCTAACTCACTAATGGAAATCAAATAATGAGTTTTATCAGGTATGTAAATAGAAAAGAATGCATTGCAAGTGTACAAGGTGCCAGGAGAACCCTAAAAGGAATGGGAAGTCAAGGGCTTGAAGAGTCAGACACTACCGGGAACTGTACACAAATACCCAATCTAGAACCAATCATTTCTAGACACTTCCAAGTAACAAATGGTAGGTTTACACTGGCCGTTTTTAGGACGGCTTTGGGCCGTCTCAGGTTTTTTTTCTGCAGTGTAAACGCACACAGCCGACTCTCAGCTATCAACTAAAGATGTGGCTCAGCGCCAGCTTAGGTCCGTCTGAAAGGCAGCGTAAACTCACCCGACGGCTCACACACGACCTGAGTGCCGCTGGGCTCCTCCCCCACAGAATCTAAACAGGAAGAAGCTGCAGTGCCGTTGCAGCGTCACAAAAATAGAACAACTTGAGACACAAGCGTCCTGAAGATTTGAATTTATTAACTGTTTATATTGGGGAGTATTTGTAAATATCTACGTTTATTATTAAGTTGTCATCAAAAATGTACACACCCCAAATATCCATACATTGGGCTATGTAAACTTTTGACAATAACTTTTTTTGCTTTTTTAAACAGGTGCAGACGCCGATGGACGTCAAAGAAAAAAAGTGGAATATTTGAGTATATTGGTGAAAATTATTTTAAAACATGCCATCAAAAATAATATGAACACGACACTGTATTGTTTGTTTGTGATACCACTCTGCCTCTTCCGCCTTTGTGGTTTGGGGAGGGGAAAACGCATCATCCCTTCAGTGGTTGTTATGACGTCACCGACCACGTATTCTAATTTAGATGGTATCCGCGCGCATTCGGACCTAAGTCGGCTTAGGTCTAAGGTGGCAGTGTAAACACAGCAAAAGTGCACTGAAATATACATGTCAGTACCACAAAAAAGCAGTGAATAACTATGGTGATGTTGAAGTCTCCACCAGCACAGAAATTGCACTGCTGTACTACAAATATCAGAACAAATCAGGACAAACAATGGGTCTGCTCTTCTAACAAGTCAGTGTCAATTATAATGTAATGGAAATTTTTGTAGGAATATCAACCCCAAAACCTACATGTGTCTGGAGCACCATGCAAAACAGCTTAATGTTTAATCAAATATGGAAAATGGGAACAAGAAGGAGAAAGACAGCAAAAGTAGAACTACTGAGGGAACGAAAAAACAAGTTTCATACACTGTCAATGATGTGAAATATTTACATACACTGTCAATGATGTGAAAGATTTTAAGAGCTGCTCCTCTTGCACTGGAAAATGACTGGATATTTGGAGATGTTTGGCCAACCGCAAAAGCTCCAATGATAACTGCAAAAAAGATCTGTAAAGAAACAGATTTGCATTATATGTGATTCATTGAGTCAATGCCAAATATGTGGTATCCTTGCCTTCCAATTCTCTGTGTTATACTATATATTTAATACAAGGTTTTTAATAGGCTTACCATACCTCTTTATGCACTCTATGTGCCTATGATTTACAAGTTCAGTTTCTTGTCTTAGAAAAATTAATTTTAAAGGCCCTCCTGGCTACAACTGCATGTAGTATGTAAAATAATTTGTCCTTTTGGCACAACCTCATGATAATATTTAAAATAAGTCTGATACATTTTTTTCCATATATATATATATATATATATATATATATATATATATATATATATATATATATATATATACACACAAAATAAAACAAGAACATGAAAAAGCTATGTATTTTTTACCAGTATGTGGTACTTACCATTAGTACTTTTCCAATGGTGTACCCTTCATCTAGAATAAGTGTGCTTCCATACCAGAAAGCCAGCGCGTAGGACGCATAGATGACAAAGAAGGCAAAGCCCTTTGAGATGTTTAAAGAGACAGCCTTCTTTATTCCAATGTTCTTGGCATCTTCTAAATTTTTGTGATATCTGTCCAAAGGTTAAATATGCCATTGGGATTAAAATTGGAATTGAGCGAATTGGCAGGTAAACACTGGTCACCACTTAGCTCAGGCGACCACAAAGACAGGCTTTGCTGTTTGGTCCTGCAGTACCTCTTCAAAATATCTTACCTTTCTGTCTCTTTTTTTTGTCCCCCAAAAGCCACTACAGTCCTGATGGACGACAGAACCTCCTCAGCCACTGCTCCGGCTTTTGCATAGGCAGCTTGCTCTTTACTAGTAAAACTAGTCAAGATCTGGGAAACCAGACATTTATGTTAACCTGGCTGGAAGCATTTCTTTTTTAAATCATATATCTCCATCAATATTTTTAATCATAGGGTACTATTGATAAATACTAATTTTGAGCTTTTTCTCAGCTCTAAAAAAGGGGGTTCCATTTTATAATTCAATATTCAATTGCATTCCGGTGAATGAGACTGAAGCATCTCAGATGGTACCGAATCTAACACATAACTGCAGCCTTTGGTTTCATTTTGACACACTGGGCCCTACTTAGCAAAGGGCACAATTCCACCCATCTTATACCATGTTTTTATGCATTCTTAAAGTGGTTGACGTCAACTTGTTTCAGGAGAACGTTACGAGAGTGGCCTCATTAACAAATGAACTTGAGCAATTTTTAACTGAAAAAAACAAAAACAAACTATTGTTCAGATTTTTTGCCACATGAATGTATGTCTGATGTTAGAAGCCAATTACAATGTATCAGTAAACTGATATACAGTTGTTTGCCATGATTTTGTTTGCTGTTAAGTAAATAAATAACACAGGGTATTGTTTATGTTACCCACCTTGGAGAAGAGAGCAGCTGACACTCCCATGACTGGACTGACTGCCAGAATAACTAAAGTCAGCTTCCATCCTTCTATAAAGCCCACAATGAATCCAGCTAAGAAGGTAGCCACTGACTGGATAAGCAAGGCAATTTTATCACCAATTCCTTCATTTATCTTGGAAATGTCACTGGGAAGAAACAGATTTAAAAAGAGGGGAAGGTTGGTGTCAGTTAAAGTAGACACTGCATTATATTTATACATAATACAGCTTACTCTTAACAAAAAAACACAACACTGTGTACAGTAGGTGACAAAATCAGTTTTTAAAGTTTCCCACTATTGGTAGTGCAGCAGCCACAAGATATTGAAAGTTGTGTTTGCTATCACACAAATGTTGCTTTGTCTCAAATATATCACATTGATACATACAACTATTTCCAAATAGCTACATTAAACTTTTATCCACGACTTTAAAAAGTAAAAAACTGCAGACATAAATATTAAATAAATTAAGAAGGGCTTCCATCAAAAAATACAACCCCCCCCCCCCATTTTCCCTATGATTGCTATGAATCACCAAAGTAAGGTATTCATGGTTATTAATAAAACTGTAAAAAAAAAAGCTAAATATACAGTACTGTGCAAAAGTTTTAGGCAGGTGTGAAAAAATGCTGTAAAGTAAGAATGCTTTCAAAAATAGACATGTTAATAGTTTATATTTATCAACTAACAAAATGCAAAGTGAGTGAACAGAAGAAAAATCTACATCAAATCAATATTTGGTGTGACCACCCTTTGCCTTCAAAACAGCATCAATTCTTCTAGGTACAGTTGCACACAGTTTTTGAAGGAACTCGGCAGGTAGGTTGGCCCAAACATCTTGGAGAACTAACCACAGTTCTTCTGTGGATTTAGGCAGCCTCAGTTGCTTCTCTCTCTCATGTAATCCCAGACAGACTCGATGATGTTGAGATCAGGGCTCTGTGGGGCCATACCATCACTTCCAGGACTCCTTGTTCTTCTTTACGCTGAAAATAGTTCTTAATGACTTTCGCTGTATGTTTGGGGTCGTTGTCATGCTGCAGAATAAATTTGGGGCCAATCAGATGCCTCCCTGATGGTATTGCATGATGGATAAGTATCTGCCTGTACTTCTCAGCATTGAGGAGACCATTAATTCTGACCAAATCCCCAACTCCATTTGCAGAAATGCAGCCCCAAACTTGCAAGGAACCTCCACCATGCTTCACTGTTGCCTGCAGACACTCATTCATGTACCGCTCTCCAGCCCTTCGGCGAACAAACTGCCTTCTGCTACAGCCAAATATTTAAAATTTTGACTCATCAGTCCAGAGCACCTGCTGCCATTTTTCTGCACCCCAGTTCCTGTGTTTTCGTGCATAGTTGAGTCGCTTGGCCTTGTTTCCACATCGGAGGTATGGCTTTTTGGCCGCAAGTCTTCCATGAAGGCCACTTCTGACCAGACTTCTCCAGACAGTAGATGGGTGTACCAGGGTCCCACTGTTTTCTGCCAATTCTGAGCTGATGGCACTGCTGGACATCTTCCGATTGCAAAGGGAAGTAAACATGATGTGTCTTTCATCTGCTGCAGTAAGTTTCCTTGGCCGACCACTGCGTCTACGGTCCTCAACGTTGCCCGTTTCTTTGTGCTTCTTCAAAAGAGCTTGGACAGCACATCTGGAAACCCCTGTCTGCCTTGAAATTTCTGCCTGGGAGAGACCTTGCTGATGCAGTATAACTACCTTGTGTCTTGTTGCTGTGCTCAGTCTTGCCATGGTGTATGGCTTTTGACAGTAAACTGTCTTCAGCAACCTCACCTTGTTAGCTGAGATTGGCTGTGCCTCACCCAGTTTTATTCCTCCTACACAGCTGTTTCTGTTTCAGTTAATGATTGTGTTTCAACCTACATACTGAATTGATGATCATTAGCACCTGTTTGGTATAATTGTTTAATCATACACCTGACTATATGCCTACAAAATCCCTGACTTTGTGCAAGTGTACCTAGAAGAATTGATGCTGTTTTGAAGGCAAAGGGTGGTCACACCAAATATGGATTTGATTTAGATTTTTCTTCTGTTCACTCACTTTGCATTTAGTTAATTGATAAATATAATCTATTAACATGTCTATTTTTGAAAGCATTCTTACTTTACAGCATTTTTTCACACCTGCCTAAAACTTTTGCACAGTACTGTATATATAACTAAAAATGACTGCACTTACTCTGTCAGACGTGTGTTCAACTCTCCTACTTCATTCACATCAAACCATCCTATTTCTTGTCGCACAACTGCGTGGAAGAACTTTTTTCTCAGCTTCTTTATCTGCCTGCCTGCAGCCAGGGTCCAAAAGGAAATCTGCATGTAGGCAGCAAGGAGGACTACTGCCCCCAGTCCTGAGTAGTAATAGGCAAACCTAAAAGAGAGAACAGGGACATTACTAAAACACAATTCACACTACACTGAGTGCTGTGCCTCGCATGTAGACATGGCTGTCACTAGCTATGAGGTCACCAAGGTTGTTTTTTTTCATCATCAATGCTGATGCTCATGTAAAAATTCTGGTAAAGTACAAAAGACTCCTTAATTCTCTCTGTTGGTTTGCTGTGTAACATAGATCTGGAGGTTGAATATTAAATACCAAGCAGTCATATAAATACTCCCAGCTATAGCTTGAAACCTAAGTTTGACCTTGGTAGAATGTCAGCTCTGGTTACGACGCTGCATGTAGGCTATACAAAAGCATCATGATTAATTCCAAGACCATGGAAAAGGACTTCTGTACATCATACTTTATATTAAATCATGAAGCCACTCTCTGCAAATCAAAATGCCAGATGATCTTATTTGGCTATATGTGATGTTTCGTGCACGAACTACCAACTTACAAAAATTCAAATAACACAGATAACGGCATTAACTATGTATTGTGCTCTTTGTTTTATAAAAAAAGTTAAAATGTACAGCTGACCCTGTCACTTATGGTATATAAATGTCTTCTCATTTGAACTTTGGGATCAAATTCCTTTTGCGCTCCTCTTTCCCACCGAAAGCGTTCAAGGAAGACATCCACCAAAATTAGGTAATAGATAAAACAAAATATAATATAGTAAAGGATTGAAATATATATCTAAGAAAGTAGTTGTATAAGGTGTTTGTACCTTGTCATTTGTTGTTCCAATGTTTCATTCGATTGTGGCCTGGTAAAATTCTGCAGCCCTAGGAAACAATATTGCACAAATAGAAGCAACAATGATAAGTCAACATGCAACAGTTTGTAATGATACCACATTCTACGAATGCTTAAAAAATAAGCAATGCTAAATTTTATTTAGATAGTATATACCGAGCCGGCGAAAAATGTAGAGCTTAAGATTTAAGAACAAATGTAACAGCTACTCTTAAATGGTTGATGTTTTCTTAATATTATGCAACTAGCACATTGCTATATTTAGTTGTTGCTAGTTGCAAGCTTTAGATTTAGTTTTTGGTTATTCCTTTCAAATAAAAGTGTGTGTGTGTGTGGGGGGTGCAGGGGGGCGGGGGTTGTTGGGGGGTAAACGTCTTATTTCAAAATAGGAGCCTATGGAATTTTAAAGACATTTGCATTGATTTGAGAGTAATTAAAATACACTCTGAACTGCTCTGTAGATTTAACTGATAGCTGCATGTCTACATTTAACTGATCGCTCTAATTTTGAATTTACATACTTGTTCTCATTTTATAAGGTGGACATTTTACATTTGGTGTCAGTTTAATGTTGTTATAGAAATATTGAAAACCCTTTACTTCAGAAAACATTGCGTTTCCTTTTTCAATGACTACATACCTGGCATATCTGCGATGGAATCAGAAACAAAACTGTCTGTCATGTCTCCAAACACTATAACCATGGCGGGCATGGCAGCCCCATGAGCTACTGCCATAAGTGTGCCCATTACCATTAGCAGTATATCCAACGAGTCTGCATAGCGAAACTGCTCAAAACATAAATCATAAATGTTAAAAAGTACTGTCATTTCCATTTGTAGCAGTGTATTACATAGTAACTATTGGTGCTTAATTAATAATACAAAAAATAACAAATATGCTGATGCAACAACTGTAATATAGTTATTATTATTATTTATTTCTTAGCAGAAGCCCTTATCCAGGGCGACTTACAAGATATCACATTATTTTTTACATACAATTACCCATTTATACAGTTGGGTTTTTACTGGAGCAATCTAGATAAAGTGCCTTGCTCAAGGGTACAGCAGCAGTGTCCCCCATCTGGGATTGAACCCACAACCCTCCGGTCAAGAGTCCAGAGCCCTAACCACTACTCCACACTGCTGCCCTATGTAATGTAATTATAATATATTTTTTGCCAATTGTTCTAACATAAAATAATGTGTAATACGTCACTTTGGGTTCTGTTAATAACAGTAAGGTAATTACAATTTAATTTCAATGTAAACATTAAAGAGTAATTAGCTGCTTCTTTCATTACTGTCATGTGTGCCATCATTATAAGTGGGATTTTTTTTTTTTTGCCAAGTCTCTGATAATGCTCGTTTACTCAGGTTCAGGCAAACAGAACTCAAGAGCAGCTCCTAGAGACACACAGTCAAAGCACAGAACCACTCAAACACCATTAAAATATAAGGAAACATTAGAAAGAAATACAAATATATTGAGAGGAATGGTAGTTATCAGGTTATCAGCGTAAACTGCCAGATCTCTATACAGCAAGAATAGTTTACATGTTTTCAGGGTATTGGTGCAGCAAAAAGTAAATCAGCCTAGTTGTAGTTCCCAATACTCTTAGGTAAAATGTAGAACAAAAAAGTCAATACCTGTCATACAGTAAGAGAAATAAGTTGACAAAGAATGGTACAAATGTACTTCTTTTTCTCATGTTTTATTTGCAGATTTTTGCAGACCCCAGGCACTTTTATCCATGCATATGTATGACCAGACATCCATGTTTAATGACAATTAACTTGTTTTGTCAACATGGATATATACTAGGGAACAGATTGACGTCTGTGTCATTTATGTTAAACGATTCATTGATATTTTAAAATGGACTAGTCACACACTAGGGAGTTTTATCCACACATATGTATATGAAAGAATTGTTTCTACTAACTTGGCTTGAGTTTTTCAGACACAATCGAACTTTGTGACAGAGAAAGAATGAATCTTGGTTATAAATCTCCCTCCCAACCTGTGAGGGCACTGTGTAAATGGAACAGTGGGCCCCGGACTGGTTGGTCTGACAATTCATTCCAGGGAAAGGTGGAAGTAGGCCATCTAGAAGGAGGCGGAGCCACAGTACACCAAGTCATCGGCAAAGATATTCTGGGTGCGTTCACAGAGATCATTCTGTGCAGATTATGTGCAGAATCTGACCAATTTAGCCAATGGGTACGTTCACAGAGATCATTCTTAGAAGATCATTGGCTAAATTGGTTAGATTCTGCACAGAATCTGCGCAGAATGATCTCCGTGAACGCACCCATTATTTAAACAGAATATCTTTGTCATCGCCCCAGATGGGAAGAGATGTGGCACTAGCGGATTGCAGAAAAAACGATTGCACTCCCTAACCAAGGGAGCGTGGCTGAAGGTACAAAAGGGGATGTGGCCAAGCGAACTGCTCCTTTGTTATGATTGCGAGAGAACCGCTGAAGGATCGTAAAGTTACTGTGAGTATTTCGTATTTGTTTGTTTGCCCATCTAATTGTTTGTCATTATTAGACGGCTAACACTTTCTGGGAGCTGTCGCTAAAGGCCAGCACTAACCCGGGCAGCACTGCACTATTGTACAAATAAATTGTATTTCACCACTTGCACCAAAGCACTCACTCTGGACTTGTGATCGTGTTTGTGTTCTGTGTGTGTTTATACCGTGTTTATTATTTCGGGACTGTACCCCATAGTTTAAACTGTGCAGTACACATTGCTGTGTATTGCCAGGGATTATTATTTACGGTCGCCAAAATGACCTGGATTATAAACAAATAAAGAATTGTTTGGACCGTGAACTTTGTTGTTTGTCATCTGTTTACGCATTACATCACCTCTACACCTGCGCACTGCAAACCACTTTGCCACAAACTTGCATCAAAACACAAGCCAAGTTAGTTGAAACAACCTATGGGGCAACCTTGACCCCCACCGCTTTTACAGTTGTGCCTATTTGCTTTGTGCTGGGCAAGGTTGCCTCAATGGTTTCTTGAAACTTGGCTTGTGTTTTTGATATCTCCACTTTAAATATCTGGGCACGTTTGATAACTTGCCGTTTTTTCACATTTCCAATATGTTTTTGTTTCAGATAATGTAAAGCTTATTACTCTAAGTATTCATTTCACAATGTAACTATAGACAGAGACAGAATTACGAAGGACAGACGTTAAAGGGATACTTACCATACTTATGGGACTGACCATGGCTAGTTTAGGTGCTTTTTCCTTGTCTTTCTTTTCACTACAAAAAATAGATGATTCATAAATCTTAAGCATATCACTGAATAAATGATATTATACAACCAGCAAGGACAGCACCAAATAACTTTTTCATATTCGGCGGTCCTGAGTGATCAATAAATGTCCATGGTGTATCCTGTTTAGATGACAAATATGCAAAAAGGTTCCGAAAAGAAAATATTCGCTGAAATCAATTAAAACAGACCCCAGTATCTGTTTTTTTTTGTTTGTTTGTTTTTTTTACCTCAGAAACAAGTCTGTTGTGGTACTATTGTACATGGACACTGTACAGAATTAACCTTCCCAGCTCCTGTATCTGTTAATTATAAATTTGGGATTTTCATGTCTCAATATAGTTTGTGATTCATGGAAATGGGGGAGACATATGCTTGCTGGAAAGCTGAGAGAGGTAAGGGTTTAGTGGTTTTCTATGCCTTCATCTTTGGGGCAGACATACAATGTGTAAGGGCCCATGCTAAAAATAGGAAGCAAAAGGAATTTGCAGCTAAACATGAATGGCAAAACTGGCTTTATGTTAATGTATTTAATGTAAGTCATATTGATTGGTTTTCAAACAGCATTTCAGTGTTTTTGAAAATACGCCTGGATTAAAGCTTGTTTAAACAAAACACCCTAATTGGGTGTATTTTGCAGAGAAACACATTATTATAAAAGGTAATTGTACATTGCCTATAAAAAAAAATAAAGTTAAAAATACAGGTGGACTTTTAAACATAATGACCTCATCCATGTTTATAAAAGCAACTAAGGATTTACTGCACAACATTTCAAGATAGGGGGTGTTCAAGGGTCAAACATCTGTTATCTTTTTGTACTGTGGGAAAAGGTATTCTATTGCTTTATTTTTCGAATGATAAAACGTAGGAGGGAGGCATGTTTTTGGAATGCCGAGTTTAGGCCTACATCTCATACAGACAACTGTCCTTGGCAAGTTAAGAGCTTCTTGGGAGCATTATTTTATGATTTTAAGCTACCTAACTAGAAGATGGTAAACACTTTGACAGTAGCAGAACCTGCTTTTGAAAAGGAGGTAATTTAATCAGGTAGTAAAAAAATTGCAGCACAAATGCACGTTCTCAAAAGCAAGCTGATTGTGTCATTATCATGAAAAAGTAGAAACCAGTAGCAAGCAATCACTTAAGGTGACCGTAACATTCTGACAAGCTCTCCATTAAAAATAATAGTTTCACACATACTGAAAGAACCATCTAAAAACTTGTTGTTGTGTGTCTGCCAGTGTGAACCTGTACATCATTATCATTGTAAGGAAGTAAGGCCTATTTAAAAAAACATTGCCAATACCAGCATGAGAAAGTGAACCAACCAAAACCCACACCATAATTCTGTGATGCCTGTGGCCATTTGTAATGTCTACCAGTTTCAATTTTTTTTTCTCAAAAAATAGGAGCTGGTCTATGATGGCTCAATGAGAAGTGGAAAAAAAATAGTTATGTCGAGGCATCTCAGGTGATCTCGACATTTCAAACTGTTATGTTGAGATCACAAGATCATTTTTTCCCCATGTTCTCAATAAGCCAGGTCAGTTGGTTTCTTCGTCTTCATCTTCTTCTTTTTAATAATAATAATAATAATAATAATAATAATAATAATAATAATAATAATAATAATAATAATAATAATAACAGGGTTTGGTTTGCTTCGATTTGAAAGTGTTGTGACAATCTGTTAATAAATACATGCCTTTTTTCAGACCTGTCTCCTAGAATTCACAGCTGGTTTCACAGACCCTGAATTAGCGTATTTATTTTACCCTACAGTAGCATGTACAGGCATTGCAATTGATAGTTCATCATCAAAAACAGCTTTTAACTTGTGCATTTAAAAAAAAAAAAGATTTTACCTTATATCCACATGATTTTCATTTTCTACTTTTTCATTCACTGTGCCATTCATTTCTCCGTTCTTGCTCTTTCTGTCTCACCTGTTGAGATAGTTCAATTGAAAGCAGCTGCTCTACATTCATGTTCAAGTTTGTACTTCAACATCTCAGGCGTCTGAGGTGACTGGTGTATTTATTATTACTCTTATTATGAAAACGATTAGCTTTCCATTGTCCAGTGTCAGTGTTCGTCCTCTTACAGTCTAGTGCAGGGGTCACCAACCATTTTGTGCAAGAGAGCCAAACTAGACATTTAGAGCAAGTGGGTTGCAAAGAGCCAGTCATCAGAGCAAATCAAACCCTATACATGGTGAAACAGACTCCAGGAATAGAAACACCAATAAACAGAGAGTAGGTGGACCTAAAATAACAGTATGCTAATATGAGATGAGTATGAGTTGACACACATTTTTCAGACCAAATCAGATACCTGCTACAATTTGAAACCTATTCTGGAATCTGGCACTGCATAACATTGTAACTAAATATTAAAAGAGTTATCCATTTATCAAATACTTTTCTTCTTCATTAAGTATTTCTAGCGAGTGAGTATGCAGAGCTGTTTGCTGTTTATGAATTATCTGTATACACACTTTTATATATATATATATATATATATATACATATGATGTATGTATTTCAACAGCATACAGGCAGCGAAATATTATTTGAATATGTACCTTTTTTCTTGGAATTATGCAAGTGTGATTAGTACCACCTTACTTGCTGTCTGATGATGTTATACTGTTTGAAATGGAATCTAGTCTGGAATGAAATTGCTTCTAAAAGGGACGTTGCTTTCTTTTTACCGTGCTTGAGGTCCCCAAACAGAATCTTTTCATCTCAACCAGAGCCAGTTGCTGCTCCTCTCTGCTGCTTTAGATAAGTTCTTCACTGTGTGTCGCAACTCTTGACCACTGAATCTGATGTCTCTGAGAAACCGGGTTGTGAAGTGTGCCACAAATCCTCGACAACCCACCTCCACTGGGTAAACCCAGACTCTCCATCCTCGCTGTTCTGCTTCAGCAGCTAGCTGAGCGTACTGAAGTTTCTTCCTTTCATACGCCTCATCCACAGCATCCTCCCATGGCACTGTTAACTCTACCAGGTGAACAAGGCGTGCTGATCCAGACCACAAGACAATATCTGGACGAAGGTTAGTGGTGACAATCTCAGGTGGGAAAATAAGCCATTGACCAACATCTGCCAGCATTTTCCAGTTTCGGCATTTTCCTAGACGAGTTTTGGTTTTAATGCCTTTTCTTGGTGGTTTCTCCCCTCGATGGAGGAACATTGTTCTTCGTGTGTCATATATTGCTGGGATTGGTGGTAACCTGTTGGTCATGCTGCGCTTCTCTTCCAATGCTAAGGCCAAACATCGCAGCACCTAGTTATGATGCCAAGTAAACCGTTTTTGGCTAAGCGCACCTTACATCCTGTCAAAATGTGTCAATGCAGCTGCCGATGAATACAAAGGACACCACGGATCCTACCCATAGATTAAGGTTACATAGTGATGGGAGAACAACATATTTTGACCTGATGATAAAACTGATCCTGCTGCATTCCACTGTCCATAGATCTCGCCAGCCGATCTTGCGTTGTTCCATACTCTCCCATCTCGTCCATTCTCCCTGCTTGGCCTGGGAAACTGCCTTTACGCACCTCATCCTTTCCTTCTGCTTTTGCACCTCGTTGACTACCACCTTCCTCCATTGAGCTGGGGCTGCTTTGTGCCATGTAGGAGGAGCTGAACTGAGACCAAGGCCTCCTCTTCCATGCTGTACTTGCCCCATGATATCACTGATAGAAAGGGCAGCCTTTGCATCTTCCACAGATTCCTTTACCACCCACTTTCTTCCAGTTTTCAATACAGGTGCTGCCTCCCTCACACATTCGTCGTGTGACTACCAATGTCATTTCCAATCGAACCTTGGTGTACTTAAACTCCTCAGTTAGAGCTGAGATTGGCAGCTGCAGTATCCCTGTACCATACAGTCCCACTCTGCTGGGGCAGTGGGAACTCCTAACCATTTCCTGACGTATGAACTGATTAACGCTTCCAGCTTCTCTTCTGTTTTCAAGGAAACCTCATACACAGTGAGTGGCCACAGAAGTCTTGGCAGTAGACCAAACTGAAAGCACCAGAGTTTAAGTTTGCTCAGTAAAGCGCTGTTGTCAATGCTGTTCAACCCTTGCACTGCTTGTTGTCTCACTTCTCCCACACAAACTGTCCTTTAGGTCCCCATCATAGGAATATGTAGACTAGTGTCCGCTTGGCTTTAATACCATCATACCATTTCCCCATATACAGTGCCTTGCATAAGTATTCACCACCCTTGGACTTTTCCACATTTTGTAGTGTTACAACCTGGAATTAAAATGGATTTAATTAGGATTTTTTGTCACTGATCTACACAAAATAGTCCATGATGTCGAAGAGGGGAAAAAAATCTACATATTTTTCAAAATTATTTACAAATAAAAAACTGAAAAGTCTTGATTGCATAAGTATTCACCCCCTTTGCTGTGACACCCCTAAATAAGCTCTGGTGCAACCAATTGCCTTCAGAAGTCACATAATTAGTTGAATGGAGTCCACCTGTGTGCAATTAAAGTGTCACATGATCTCAGATTAAATACACCTGGCAACCCCAGGCGAAGCAGTTCCAGCGACCCCAGGCGATGCGGAGCGGCTGGCAACCCCAGGCGATGCGGAGCAACTGGCAACCCCAGGCGATGCGGAGCAACTGGCAACCCCAGGCGATGCGGAGCAACAGGCAGCCCCAGGTGATGCGGAGCAACAGGCAGCCCCAGGCGATGCGGAGCAACAGGCAGCCCCAGGCGATGCAAGGCAAGCATCCTTGGGTGAAGCGAGGCTGGCATCCTTGGGCGAAGCGAGGCAGGCATCCTTGGGTGAAGCGAGGCTGGCATCCTTGGGCGAAGCGAGGCAGACATCCTTGGGCGAAGCGAGGCAGGCATCCTTGGGCGAAGCGAGGCAGGCATCCTTGGGCGAAGCCGGAGTCAGGACCAGTCGTGGTGCTGTGGTTGGCCACTGTGGCAGTGGCTGCGGCGGTGCTGGCCCTCTTCGTAGCTGCTGCGGCCGGGCTGTTTTCCGCTGTGCTCCCCTCAGCAGACTATGCAGTGGTTGCTGAGGAATGCCAGCATCAAGTCCTTGTACTTTTTCTTGTGAAGGGATAGGAAGCTCCTGCACGTCTTCCCCTGGTGGTGATGGAGGCAGAGGTAACTCCTGCTCCTTTCCTCTTGGGGGTGAAGATGGCGGTCGGGGAAGTGATACCAGCAGGCATTTACCCTCTGCTGGTGGCAGTGGACCCAGCAGGCATTGACCCTCTGCTGGTGGAAGTGGACCCAGCAGGCATTGACTCTCTGCTGGTGGAAGTGGACCCAGCAGGCATTCACCCTCTGCTAGTGGAAGTTGCGGAGGTAGAGGCAGCTCCTGCTGCTCTGCTCCTGGCGGTGGAGGTGGAGGAGGTAGAGACAGCTCCGGCTGCTCTGCTCCTGCCGGTGAAGGTGGGAGCAGCGTGTAGTCTCCTGGCGACGAAGGTGGGAGCAGCGTGTAGTCTCCCGCTATTGCAGGGGACTGGTGCGGCTCTCCCCCAATTGCAGGGGACTGGTGCGGCGCTCCCCTATTGCAGGGGACTGGTGCGGCTCTCCCCCTATTGCAGGGGACTGGTGCGGCTCTGCCTCGGAAGGGGAAACCAGCAGGCATTCTTCCTCTGCTGGTTGTGATGGGGAAACCAGCAGGCATTCTTCCTCTGCTGGTTGTGATGGGGACAGCAGGCATGCTCCTTCTGCTGGTGGTGATGGTGGAGGCAGAGGCAGCTCTGGCTCCTCTCCTCGTGATGGTGTCGGTGGGGGAAGTGATACCAGCAGGCATTCACCCTCTGCTGGTGGGGGAAGTGATACCAGCAGGCATTCATCCTCTGCTGGTGGGGGAAGTGATACCAGCAGGTATTCATCCTCTGCTGGTGGGGGAAGTGATACCAGCAGGCATTCATCCTCTGCTGGTGGGGGACCCAGCAGGCCTTCACCCTCTGCTGGTGGACAGGGACCCAGCAGGCGTTCACCCTCTGCTGGTGGACAGGGACCCAGCAGGCATTCACCCTCTGCTGGTGGACAGGGACCCAGCAGGCATTCACCCTCTGCTGGTGGAGGTGGCGGAGGCAGAGGCAGCTCCTGCTGCTCTGCTCCTGGCGGTGGAGGTGGCGGAGGCAGAGGCAGCTCCTGCTGCTCTCCTCGTGATGGTGGGGGAAGTGATACCAGCAGGCATTCACCCTCTGCTGGTGGAAGTGGGGACAGCAGGTATTCTCCCTCTGCGGGTGGAAGTGGGGACAGCAGGCATTCTTGCTCTGCTGGTGAAGGTGGGAACAGCTGCCTCTCAGGCTTTGGATTCCCGCAGTCCCCCCGTCTGGGCGCTGGACGCCGCAGGTCCCCGTCTGGACGCTGGACGCTTGCGGTCCCCCCGTCTGGGCTCTAGTTCCTCCTCTTCATACTGCGTGGGGCATATGGCTAACGTGTGCCCATAAGCCCCACAGCCAGGGCATACCTCTGCCGCGAGGTTCTTTAAAAAAAACTCCCAGCCATCATCCCTGACCTCCTCCTGCTGTTGCTGCGGTTGCTGTTGTTGCTGCTGCAGCTTTCCTTTCCTCCTCTTCCTACTCCTTCTCCCTACCTTCCTCTCCTGGGCTGGTTCCACCCCTATTGCAGGGGACTGGTGCGGTGCACCCTCTATTGCCGGGGATTGGTGCGGCGCTCCCTCTAGCTCGGAAGGCGAAACCAGCAAGGGCTCCTCTCCCGGTATTGGAAGCTCGTGCTCCCCCCGTCTGGGCACAGGCGAGCTGGCATAGGGGCATCC
Organism: Acipenser oxyrinchus oxyrinchus; assembly: GCA_030684275.1. Taxonomy (NCBI): domain Eukaryota; kingdom Metazoa; phylum Chordata; class Actinopteri; order Acipenseriformes; family Acipenseridae; genus Acipenser; species Acipenser oxyrinchus. The sequence goes on from CM060250.1 coordinate 58,258,615, forward strand.
CGACCAGTTGTGTCCCCCTTCCTCACATCGCCCGCACCAGCTCGGTGGCACCTCGGAGCAGTCCCTCCAGCGGTGATCCACCTTCCCGCACCAGGTGCACCAGGGGAACAGGTTCTCTGGCTCCTCTGGCCGCTGTTGCAGTTGTTGTTGGGGCGGTGGGAGCAGCAGTCTACCTCCCCCTGCTGGTGGTGTAGACTGAGGCGACCCCTGCTCCTCCCTCTCCTGATGGACAGGGCAGCGGGCCACATAGTGCTCACCTCCGCAGATGGGGCATAGTTGGGGTAGCTGTCCGAGGGGGTACCAGGGGCAGTTGGTTCTGGAATGCCCAGGCTCAGCGCAGCAGTAACACCCGGGCTGCTGTTCCTCCGGCTGGTGTTGTGGCTGCTGCCTTCTGCCGTTCTTTCCCATCTTTTTTATTTATTTATTTTATTTATTTTAAACAAACAGTACTCCTTCTGGCCTGAGTCTTGGAGGTGCTGTTATCCCAGTTCTGACACCACGTGTCACAAAGGCGGCCGGAGTGGGTGGCGTCAGACCAGAGCCAGGAAATAAACGACAGAGAGGTGGAGTTTGGTGGAGCTGAGCGAATGGTTTCACTCAGCATTCAATAAATAAACAGCACAGAAAAATAAACAGGTTGTACAAACAAACACAAACCCAGGATACGGCACTCGTCGCCAAAACAAAAAGACAAACAAAACGGACTATACAAACAAAACACGGTGAGCAGATACTTTAACTATTCTTTTTCTCTTTACCTCCGTCTCCAATCCCGTTCTCCACTCACCGAACACACAACCCCAAGTGAGTGAAAACATGCTGCTTTTATGCAGTTGTACTGAGACTCGATTGCTAGTCAATCATTCAATTGGAATCTCAGTACAACTGCACGTGAATTAATTAAAGTGCACTTTCTCATGTTCACATACTAATACTTTAAATGCATGTGATGTGATGTGCCATCCTCGTGCCTAAATACAAATATACATTTTTAAATCACTCGTGTTACACAGACCCATTTATATCCCGTGTACCGATGACTATACACCAACACTTACACACACCACACGCAACATATAACAGAAAATACACACAGGGGCGGGCACTTCGTCACAGAGACACAGCAAACATGTGGAAAAAGGTTCTCTGGTCTGATGAGACCAAAATTGAACTTTTTGGCCTTAGCGCAAAATGTTATGTGTGGCGCAAAGCCAACACTGCTCATCACCCTGAGAACACCATCCCCACGGTGAAGCATGGTGGTGGCAGCATCATGTTATGGGGATGCTTTTCATCGGCAGGGAGTGGGAAACTGGTCAGGATTGAGGGCAAGATGGATGGAGCCAAATACAGGTAAATTCTAGAGGAAAACCTGTTTCAGTCTGCAAGAGACCTGGGACTAGGGCGGAGGTTCACCTTCCAGCAGGACAATGACCCTAAACACACAGACAAAGCTACACTAGAGTGGTTTAAAAACAAGAACCTGAATGTCTTAGAATGGCCCAGTCAAAGCCCAGACCTCAATCCGATTGAGAATCTGTGGCAAGACTTGAAAATTGCTGTTCACCAATCCAACTTGACAGAGCTTGAGCAATTTTGCCAAGAAGAATGGGCAAAAATTGCAGCATCCAGATGTGCAAAGCTGGTAGAGACTTACCCAAAAAGACTCACAGCTGTAATTGCTGCCAAAGGTGCTTATACCAAGTATTGACTCCGGGGGGTGAATACTTATGCAACCAACAAATGTCTTTTTTTTGGTTTAATTAACTTTTGTGTCACAATAAAAAATATTTTGCACCTTCAAAGTGTTAAGTATGTTGTGTAAATCAAATGGTAAAAATCTTAATTAAATCAATTTTAATTCCAGGTTGTAACACTACAAAATGTGGAAAAGTCCAATGGGGGTGAATACTTATGCAAGGCACTGTATATATATATATATATATATATATATATATATATATATATATATATATATATATATATATATATAAAAAGTGGGTCACATAATTTCAGATTAAATACACCTGTCTCTGTAAGGTCCCACAGTTGGGTAGTGCATTCAAAGCAAAAATACTACCATGAAGACCAAGGCTTTCAGTAACAACTCGGGATAAAGTTGTGGAAAGGCACAGATCAGGGAGGGGTATAAATAGATTTCAAAGGCATTGAATATCCCTTGGAGCACAGTCAAGTCGATCATTAAGAAGTGGAAGGTATACGGCACCACCCAGAATCTGCTTAGAGCAGGCCGTCCTCCCAAACTGAGCAGCCGGGTAAGAAGGGCATTGGTCAGAGAAGCCAGCAAGAGGCCAATGACAACTCTGAAAGACCTACAGCGTTCCATGGCTGAGATGGAAGAAACTGTCCATGTGTCAACAATAGCTCAGGTACTCCACAAATCTGGCCTGTATGGAAGAGTGGCAAAACGGAAGCCATTTCTGAAAAAAGCCCATGTAAAATCCTGCTTGGAATTTGCAAAAAGGCATGTGGGAGACTTTGAAAAGATGTGGCAAAAGACTCTGCGGTCCGATAAAACAAAAATTGAACTATTTGGCATAAATGCAAAACATTATGTCTGGTGCAAACCCAACACAGCACATCACCCAGGTAACACCAAGCAACAACAGAGAGCCAGAATTATTGCACTAAAATAAGTTCTGATACTAATGTAAAGGATGTTTGGAATAAAATAAAGGCAATGGCAGGAAAACGGTAATGAGTTTTTGGATTAGAGGGGTCCATTTTATATTGATAATTATTTGACATTGGAAGATGTTCAAACAAAAATAAATGTTTCTTTCTCAATTGGGGAATTGAAAACTGCAAATGAAAAAGTATTCAACGCCAGGTGAAGATATCTTATAACATGTTTAAATTGCTGTCAGATAGCAGCTATATTATTTAGGTTTTATAATAAAGTATGGGAGTTGGGTTGTTTGCTTAAAGAATGGAAGAATGCTATTGTCATTCCTGTAAGGCAGGAAAGGATCCGGTGAAGTGGGTTCTTATCAACCAATATTATTAACGGTTACTATTTGTAAAATTATGGAAAGAATGGTGTGTGGTAGATTGTTATATTTTTTTGGAAACTAAAAAATTACTGAGTGAATATTGTCAGTACAGATCTACAATAGACCAATTGATAAAATTATCTACAGAAGTGAAGGAGGCATTAAGTATGAATGAGGTGGTTGGGTCAGTATTCATTGACATAGAGAAGCCTTATGATATGGTTTGGAAAGAAGGTTTCATATATAAAATAGCATCATTGGGAATAAAGGGGAGGACTCTCTGGATCAGAGATTTTCTGAAGGAAAGAGGATTCAAAGTGAAAATTAGGGGGAAATTACCTGAAAGGTTTGAGATGCAAAATGGAACTCCTCAAGGAAGTTTTATCAGCCATTGCTATTTAACACAATGATTAATGATGTAACAGATGATATTTTATTAGGATCTAATGTAGCTGTGAGTTTGTTTGCCGATGATGGAGTTATTTATAAAAGACATAAACATATTGAAATAGTTAGGAGAGGATTGCAGATGACAATGAATATTCTGAAAAATTGGTCTAATCAATGGGGTTTTAAAATATCATAACAAAGTCAGAGGTACTCTTGTTTTCACGTAGGAGGAGAGAGCAGGGGAGTTTAAGCATATTATACCAACATAAGATACTTAAAGAAGTGGAAGAATTCAGATACTTGGGAGTGCGGTTTGATAAAAAGTTGAGTTGGGAAAAACAGATAAGTACCATAATAGATAAATGTAAAGGAAGGCTTAATATTCTGAGAAATATTTCAGGGACGAGTTGGGGAGTGGATAAATCTAGTATGATGATGCTATACAGAGGATTAATTAGGAGTGTAGTAGACTATAGAAGTCAGATACTACTGGGAACATGTAAAAGCAAGATTAAAAAGTTGGATAATATTCAAGCTGAAGCAATAAGGGTGTGTGTAGGATCTATGAAATCCCCTCAAATTAATGCTCTGCAGGTTTTCAAAGCAACACGACTTAACTACCATACGTTGCAAATCAGACATACTAAACACAGGCTATTTTGTGCCGTAGATGTCTTTTAAAAATAGTAAAATACAAATAAAATATATTCTATAATCTTCGGTACGAAATTGCTTTCATTCTATTCGACACGTTTAATAGGTCTATTCACAAACTGAACAGTTGTACAAATGCCATTGCAATCTACTGTTTGTAATTATGTACTTTTAAAAACAGAACCGGAACGAGACAGTTGTGTCATGTCAGGAATAAAACATCAACCCATCCTTAACTGTACATAAACGAGTTAACTATAGGAAGTATTCAAATCATCAAGCACATACACATTATACATTGTGCTGGTCTCTACTGTAGACAAGACTTGAAAACATGCTACAGACACCTGCGAATCGGGAACGTTCTGCTTTCTAATATACAGCAATCGCTTCAATTCGTTCTGTGGACGCATCGGGAAACAAACTTACAATTTTAAAGGCTAGTACGAAAGCAGTGCACTACTGTATGCAGAGGCATTTGGTAGCAACTGTTACTTAATATAGCGTTATTAGATTTTGACATTTATTTATGTTCTCAACCTGTCTTTAAAGCTTTAATGAGCATTGTTAAACCATGGTCTGTATTAAATCCAGCTCAAATGTTTTGTAGCTCTGCATTCTTTAATGAAAACTAGTGGCGTTCCTCTCACTGTAAGCAGTATGGAGTCACTACACACACCGCTGACTTCGTAAAATACAGATATTCTGTCTGGATACACACATATTGGCTTTTTAAGGGTTGCTTGCATGCACAGAAAGCATAGAAGATGATCGTATTCCTTCACATACCAAGACCACTTTTCAAACCAAGCTGATTTACAGCATCGAGTGAATTTTTCATTTCCAAAGCAGCGATTAGGAAATCTGCAGTCCTTTGGTTGAAATGCCTCATACAAAGGTTCGAGGTATGACACAGCCCCGGTTTTTGGTATGGAACCGCATGACAGTCTCGCGTTTTGATTGGTCCATGTCTGTCACATGAATATGTCGTCACACGAGTGGAAAAGCTTACAGGCATTTTTAACATTGTGATCAGAGAGAGAGAGAGAGAGAGAGAGAGAGAGAGAGAGAGAGTGATCTGCTTTCCACAACCTTTCCATTAAAATATAATGTGGTATTACGCTGTACTGATATAACAAACTATGGGTGATTACTTTATATGAATTATCATGTTATGCACGAATGTCAGAATTGGCTTTCTGTGGTGGTGTACTTTTTTCTTTCAAGTAGCATATATCTATAATCGTTTTTGCGATATATTTTAATATAAAATGTATACACTATTGCAGTTTTGTTAGAGGAGACATTAGTTTATCTCTAATGTAATCACAGTTTTACATATAGACTGCCCCTGTTTTCATTTACGTCGCAAATTCTGGGCCGATTTGGTTTGCAGATAACGTCCCAAATTCTGGGCCGGTTTGCATTTTCGAATTCAGATCAGTTTTGGGGACTCAGCTGACAGGCGAGTTTCTAAGTCATCCATAGAGTTTACCATAAACTGGATCGTGAATTAATTTGAGAGTAACCCTTTGTACATGAATAAAGTTAATGTATGTTTTACTCTCCCCAGAAATCTTTTTTTTTAATGAAAAAACAAATATGTAAATGTTAAAAAAAAACAACGTATTTCTTATTACATGAAGAAACTACATTGTACTGAAATAGATACATGAAAATTAATTAAAGCAGCCGTTTTCCTTTATTAAAGACTAATATTAAAACACATTTTTGGGAAGGAACATGGTATTCCGAAAAAAGGACATCTCATTTTCTTATGTAACGTCCATCAATATATTGTAGTGTTTCAGGTTCTTTTTGGACAGAAATGAGACTGCAACTGTGAGTAGATGAAGGCTGTTTATTTTGACAATAATTAAATAATCACAAAATAAAATCATAAAGTGAGGGTAAGGAGACTGGGAGTCGACAGTGAAAAATAAATGATTGTAGTAATTTTTCTTTTACCCTACCCTTCCCAGTCTTTTCCCCACCCCTCTTTTGCGCAAAACCTGCACTCCAATTCCCCTCCACACACGTGTACCACCATGCAACCCCTGCACGCACACACCACCATGCAACCCCTGCATGTATACACCCACCATGTGACCCCTGCACGCACACACCACCATGCAACCCCTACATGCACACACCAATATGCAACCCCTGCATGCACACACCACCATGCAACCCCTACATGCACACACCACCATGCAACCCCTGCATGCACACACCACCATGCAACCCCTACATGCACACACCACCATGCAACCCCTACATGCACACACCACCATGCAACCCCTACATGCACACACCACCATGCAACCCCTGCACGCACACACCACCATGCAACCCCTGCATGCACACACCACCATGCAACCCCTACATGCACACACCACCATGCAACCCCTACATGCACACACCACCATGCAACCCCTACATGCACACACCACCATGCAACCCCTGCACGCACACACCACCATGCAACCCCTACATGCACACACCACCATGCAATCCCTGCACGCAGACACCACCATGCAACCCCTGCACGCACACACCACCATGCAACCCCTGCACGCATACACCCACCGTAGTAATTCTTTGCAAAATATATTTTCGGGTATTCAGCCCCATTCATGTCTATGGCAGTGTTAAAAAAACACATTTTCAGTCATATCTCTCGAACCAGAGCACCTACAACCACCGTTCGAAGGGTTCTAGACCAGCCTGAATGTAATATGCCCAGTTTCGTAGCAATTCTTTGCAAAAAATATTTTTAGGGCGTTCAGGGTGTTCAGCCTCATTCATGTCTATGGCAGGGTTGAAAAACACATTTCAGGCATATCTCTCGAACCCGAGCATGTAGAACCACCATTCAAAGTGATATAGACTCAGGGAGCATCACAAACCACCCCTAAAACGGTGTGGTGGTTCACCCAAAACTCATGTCATGACGAAAAATTAACTTTGCCAAGCCGTCCTGACATCTGAACCATGAAAATGGTGACTCCTAGTGCAGGGCCCCATGGGGCCCCGCCGCAAAAAAAAAATCAAGTTCCTAATCCCCACAGAACCCGAGATACGCCCTGTCAAAAATGTCCAAAAACTACCCTTTTCGGGGTCATATCTCCATGACCTGGGGCCTAGAAATCGGGTTAAACTTCCTAGGGTCATGTCTGGGGGCCCTTTCACAGGGAGCCACCCGTTTTCAAATGCTACATTTTCAACATATTTACACATTTTCAGCATGATGGCATGTCAAGGTTGCATTTCCAATAGCTTTTGAGCTCCAGGTTGGCAAAAAAAAGTCTAAACTGGTGTCCTTTCTAGCTGGGGACACGTCGCTTGGAGGGATCGACAGGGGCCCCGAGGTGGACCTCCGTACCGATTTTCAAGTCTTGGGGACCCCCGGAACCCGAGATATAGCACCTTGAAAAATGTCTATGGGAAATCCCATTATAAAACCCCTTTGGGGCAACACCCACCATCTGGCGGTGGGGTGGCGTATGAACCCGTGGCCGATGTCTTTCTTTAGCTAAGACTCTTCTGCACGCAAAGAGTGCCCTTCTGAGTTCGTTGGCCCAGGGGTCGTGGAGATACGGGTACAATAAGAGACCACCCCCTTCCCTATGGCAAATCCCATTATAAAAACACCATTGGGCTAAGGCTCGGCCAATGGCGGTCGTGGGTCGTATGAACTCGAAGGAACCCATTTTCTTTAGCTAAGACTGTTGTGCATCTAAAGAGAGTACTAGCGGGTTTGTTGGCCCAGGATTTGAGGACTCATGGGGTACGACAGGAGGACCCTCCCCCCCCCGACTGCGATTTCCTATAGCAAAATACATACAAAAAATGTCCATTATATATAAGACTTGAAATGTGCACATTTTGTAGCGTATTTATGCAACAGAAGCACCAATTTAAGTCCATTCCAAGTGTTTTGTGATCACAGTATCAGCTTGAGTGTATCAGGGCATAGTTTTGCACCAAAAGCGAGCAGAGGCGAAAAAAAGCACTAAATACCCTATTCTTTAAAATATCACTTTGCAGTGCAAATTTGAGGAATGCAACCACTTAGCAACTTGCAAATTGGTACTGCAATTTAAAGGCCTGTAGTGTCAGACTGGTAGTCCCTAACTGATTCAAGTGTTTTTGGAATGATTCCTGCAAAGACTGTTTATAAGAAAAAAGAGAGATTGACAAACAGCATTTTGCTTTATATGCAGAAACGGGCAACTACAAGAGGATGTCAAACAAGCTGTGAATGTCCTAGGAGGCTACAGAGTACCTCTGGGTATGAATCCAGATGCTCGCAGTACCTGTTCTTAGATGTCCGAAACCACTGTATCGCTGTATAACTGTATACCCTATAAATATCACTTTTTATTGTGTATTTGAGGAGCACAACCAATTACAAACTTCATTTGAATTGCTGTGCTATCAGAATATCAGTGTATAACTTTGCTGGGTATCAAAAGGCCTTTACTTTTACAAAAGGCTGTCAAAATTTAATAAAGGCCGTCAATGTTACAAAAAAATAGGTGTGCTCCTAACCCAATACTTGTCTTTTTAATTCTGTGCATCCAAATACTTGTAGTTAAAAGTTTTAAGAATTAAGCCTACTCTTTGTTGTTCTGTCCTAAACCAGCAGTTTGTCACCCACATTTATTAAATAAACAGGGGGGGGGGGTCCATCAGATTATTCTCTTTTATTGTAACTGAAGTACCGTTCAGTTGAGTGAAAATTGTAAAGGGGTACTCGAGTTGAAACCTCCAGATAGAAGGGGTACAGTTTCAAAAAAAGGTTGAAAACCCCTGACCTACAGTATAAACTATCAGAAATAGATAAGGGAAATGTTGACTAATACAATACAATAGGATTTATTTGAAGTTGTTGAAGGGCACTGGTCTCTTAAACCCAGAAGTTCTGATAAACCCCTACGCCTCACTATATATTGATGGACATTACATAAGCAAATGAGATGTCCTTTTTTTTTTTTTTTGGTATACCATGTTCCTAAATGTTTTCTGGGGAGAGTAAAAAATGTTAACGTTGATTCATGTACTAAGGGTTACTCTTAAATGAATTAACGGTCCAGTTTATGGTAAACTGTGCATGCATGACTTAGAAACTCGGCTGTCAGCTAAGCAGAATATCTCAAAAACTGGCCTGAATTCGAAAATGCAGAGTTATCTAAAAACCAGAGCAGCCCAGAAATTGGGATGTTATCAGAGCGGCCCAGAATTTGGGACGTTATCTAAAAACCAAGGCGGCCCAGAATTTGGGACGTTATCTAAAAAGCAAAGGGACCCAGAATTTGCGACGTAAATGAAAACAGGGGCAGTCTATATGTAAAACTGTGATTACAAAAGAGATAAACTAATGTCTCCTCTAACAAAACTGCAATAGTGTATACATATTATATTAAAATATATCGCAAAAACGATTATAGATATATGCTACTTGAAAGAAAAAAGTACACCACCACAGAAATCCAATTCTTACATTCGTGCATAACATGATAATTCATATAAAGTAATCACCCATAGTTTGTTATATCAGTACAGCGTAATACCACATTATATTTTAAAGGAAAGGTTGTGGAAAGCAGATCTCTCTCTCTCTCTCTCTCTCTCTCTCTCTCTCTCTCTCTCTCTCTCTCTCTCTCTCTCTCTCTCTCTCTCTGATCACAATGTTAAAAATGCCTGCAAGTTTTTCCACTCGTGTGACGACATATTCATGTGACAGACATGAACCAATCAAAATCATACCTCAAAGGTTCAGTGGACACAGCTGGTGACGTACTGCGGCAGTTGCATAGGCACTCTACCGGTGGAGCTGCAACCTCGGTTAAAAGTCAAATATGCAGCGATGCATTTTCAGGCGGCTGTACAGTGTCAGAAGGTCTAATAATTTTAGAAGGGGGCGCTGCCGTACATCCGGGTCTGTTGTGTTCTGTTAGTTTTTAAATAGGCGAGATTACACTGTTAGTAGTTATGTATTACGGAAGTAAGAAAGACAAAATATGTATTGTATCATAATCATCCTCGTTTAACATTATTAAGCTTACGTGTGCGCTGTTGTAGCCATTATTTATCTCCGATTAGTGGGGTACAGTAATGTATAACAGAGGCTGAGGCTGTGTGGTCCAGTGGTTAAAGAAAAGGGCTTATAACCAGGAGGTCCCCGGTTCAAATCCCACCTCAGCCACTGATTCATTGTGTGACCCTTGTGCTCCGTCTTTTGGGTGAGATGTAGTTGAAAGTGACTCTACAGCTGATGCATAGTTCACACACCCTAGTCTCTGTAAGTCGCAATGTGTAAAGTCAATCAAAACCACGGCATTCAGTCCTGAAATAATAATAATAACACACACTTTAAAACACCTACAAGATCACCAGTCCAACAGTGAGTGCTCCGTGTGCAAGTGGTGTTGGGAATACACAAAACAATGATAACAGTGGTGCAGTGCAGTCCAGGATTGATGCACACAATTTGTTTTTATTCCTCCCGGTCGTTTTCGTAACCATAACAGAGGAACAGATTGCTTGGCCACATCCCCTGATATAGCTTTAGTCCTGCCCACTTCGGTTGCGAGTGCAATCACGTATCCTCCAATCCATGACTGACACATCGCCTACCGCAGATGACTTCTGGTATTGTAACCGCCCTCTTTCTGGCTGGCTGGCTTCCGACTGACCCTGGAATGAACTGCCAAACCATCCAGTCCGGGGCACACTGTTCCTGTTATACAGCACCCTCACAGGTCGGGAGGGAGATTGTTGACTAGGATTCATTCGCTCTCTGTCACAAGAACATTAATTTGAATGTGTTACCAGAATGGTTGGTGGACAAACCAATTTGCTGTATAGATTTGAGTGAGTGCATGAAAAAAGGAGGGGGGTAAAAATGGACTTGAAAAGAAAGTCAAGCTTTTGTAAAGGATAAGAGTAAAGAGGCATTGTGTTTATTTACAGACAGATCCAAGGATCCAAAAACAGGAAGTGTGGTAATGGCGTATAGTATACCAGAATTGGATATCTGTAAAATAGCTAGGCTATCTGATCATCTCTCAGTTTATGTAACAGAAATGGTAGCTATTTTATTTGCGATAATTAAAATAGAGGAATTAAATCCGAATCATACAGTATTTACAGAGTCATTAAGTGTGCTTAATGATTTAAAAACAGATTTTGTTAATGGGAAGGATATCCTTTTTGAGAATTCAAAGATACAAGGATTGTACAATAAACGGGATTGAAGTTAGGCTAATATAGATTCCTGGGCATTCTGGTATACTGGGCAATGAAATGGTAGATCTAGCAGCAAAAAAAAATGGGTTAAAAAAGGAGAAGATTGATGTGGTGATTCCTCTGGATCTCAGGAAATGGGAGTGTTTGTAAAAGTAAAGCAATAGTAAAAGAATGGCAGGAGAGATGGGATACAAGTGTAAAAGGAAGGTTTTATTATAATATTCAGACAGAGGATAATAATAGCTGGATAAATAAGGAATTAGACCAGTTAAGGATTGGACATACTACTTTGAAATGTCATTTATTTAGATTAGATAAACAATGGTTCAACAATATCAATGGTTTATGTGAGAAGTGTACAATTCCAGAAACGGTTGAGCATTATTATTATTTATTTCTTAGCAGACACCCTTATCCAGGGCAACTTACAATTGTTACAAGACATCACATTATTGTTTACATACAATTACATTATTTATTTATTACATACAATTACCCATTTATACAGTTGGGTTTTTACTGGAGCAATCTAGGTAAAGTACCTTGCTCAAGGGTACAGCAGTAGTGTCCCCACCAGGGATTGAACCCACGACCCTCCGGGCAAGAGTCCAGAGCCCTAACCACTACTCCACACTGCTGCCCCTATTATGTAATAAAGTGTGAAGGTTCTGGCTTTTCAATGGCGTAACATATGCGGTAGGGGGTTCCGTCGTCGAGGAGACCCGACAAACAGGAGGGGGGCCACCGTCTTTGATGTGACTCGACATACTGTGGCGGTCTTGCGTGTTGTTCCTGCACTGAAGCAGGCAGACAGGCAGGTGAGAGCCGGAATGGAGGCACGGAGACACAGGTGCAGTGAAACACGCCAGCACAGCGCTCAGTATTTATTAACACATAAAACAAATAAAAACCAAACAATAATGTCATGTGACACTACCATTACATTATTTTTTACACATTATTTTTACATACAATTACCAGAGTTGAGTTGAGTTTTTACTGGAGTAATCTAGGTAAAGTACCTTACTCAAGGGTACAGCAGCATTGTCCCACACCTGGGATTGAACCCACGACCCTCCAGTCAAGAGTCTGAAGCCCTAACCACTACTCCACACTGCTACCCTATAGAGTGGGGTGTTCCACCTCTTCAAAAGCCCAACATAATAGAAGGGGGGTACCGTCGCTGAGGAGACCCGACAAACAAGAGAGGGGTTCCACCGCTTGGGGACCCTCACATAAATAGAGGCAAAGAGAAGAAGACAAGGGATCATGCATGCTAAAGGAGGGGTTTGGCTGGGGGTCCCCTCTGTCTCATGGAGAACCCTCCTCTAAGAGTGGATTTACAAACTTTCTATAAAAAGAAATTGCAGTGTTCTAAAAACCTACTTGCAAATTAGATAATTCTAATAAACATCACACACACACATATTGTAAGGCAGCGGGATGTGTGAGACAGCAGGGAGGGGGTTAAAACCTCCCTGAAGGGAAAAAATGCACCTTTTGTATTGTTTAATTGTTTTACTTTATTGTTTAATTATTTCTGTTAATCGTTTTATTATGGATCATTCCCTGCACCTGGTGCTTATTATTAAATTAGAGCCAGGTGCAGGGTATTTAAGGGAAGCAGTCAGTCTGCTCAGGGCTGCTGAGTAGAAGGAAGCAGAAGAGAGGTGCTCTGCTTCCGAGCAGTCATAAAAGAAGTAAGTGCTGTGTAAACCTGTGGGGTTTTTTGTTTGTATGCCAGGTAAACGGCTTAGCCATCCTGCAAGTTAGTCAGGGAAATTACCTGTGTAGTAAGTGCTCCAAATCGGAGTTAGGTGTTTGTTTGTTTTGTTTTGCTGTATTTATTTTTGTGTTTATTAAAATATTAGCGCAACCGCACTTGAAAATCCATTTCTGTGTGCTGGGTCGTAGTTTTTAAAGGGGCACGAACCCGTGAGTGGTGAAATCCTTTACTCTATATATATATATATATATATATATATATATATATATATATATATATATATATATATATATCACAGTATATCTGCATAGGTGAGGTCCATTGTTCCATCCTAATATCACACAAAATCAGTCGTTGTAAAAAGGCATCCCTCACTGACTAGTCCCCCTTTAAATATTGAATTGTTATTATTTTAAACTACTTGTGATCTATTCTCATGAAAGCACTAACATAGAACATGCACCCAGTGGTATAAACCATGTGCCACAGTCTGATGTGATCTTTGATCTCAATCACAATTCGGAGGTAAAACTATAAGAAACTAAGTCAAGTAGACAAATGAAAGCTGCTATAAGTGTCAATGGCTTATATTGCACATTAAAATCTAGAGTTTGAGAAGAAAAGTGAGTATGATTCAGATAGTGAAGCAGAATAAGAATATTCTAAATATTCTTAGTGAAATGCAGTCATGGCAAGGTTATGGATGGCATCACATTGGCCTTGGATCAAAATGAAGTACAGTATGTGTGTCCAGTGCTGCCAACATAAATTTTGGAAACAAAAATGGAACAATCCAGGCCTGGAACCGGGACAAAATTCCCAGTTGTCCGTCCCGTCTCATCCCCCGTTTATCAATAACCAAAACGAAGGAACAAATTACGTTGCTTCGACCCCTATATATACCGTCACTCATGACCCCTTGGTAAACGATTGCAGCCGCTCATCCAATCCACGGCTGCCACATCATTTCCCTTCCAGGTCAATGAGTTTGTGTATCGAAGCTCTGCCCCTTTTCTAAATGACCGACTTCCTTTTAACCCTCGGAACGAAGTGTCAGGCCAAGTAGTCCAGAGTACTCTGTTCCCGTTACTTAGCACCCTCACAAGTCGGGAGGGAGATTTACCACCAAGAATCATTGTCTTTCTGTCACAGGTGTTTACAAAAAACATGCACAGCAGGAGGTTTAAATACCCCCGCCGTTTACATCATAAAATATTTCTAATCCTGTCATTTGAATTATTATTTGAATTCATTTTAATGATTTAAACAATGGTGGTATTTAGATTCACCATTGTTTGGATCAATTGTCTTTCTGGTCTAGGTCTGTATGAGAAATATTGCAAGACAATATTTGAACACCAGTGAAACATGTAATTCATAGCCTATCAAAGCGATGTGGATGGAGATTGGTCAGCATTGTTAGATGATGATCATGTGCCTTAGCTATTTCTACCCACACAATCTAATCTTTTTGTGTGTACCTTGCATGCTATTTAACAATAATAGACCAATCAATGCTGTCTGTCACAACAGGGGCTGTACATTTTAAAGATAATATGGTTGTAATCTCGCGAGATTAGCAGCAGTTGAACTTGGAAGTGTAAATTTGTGGAGTGTACACCACATGTAGCCATTAAAAAATGTTACAAAAAGAATATCCAAATTTTTTGTAAAATCCTCAGCAGAACCACCAACTAAAATCAGCTCATCACAAATTCCACTAACTGGGGTTGCTGGTTTGAGCAGCAATTCAAACAACGCAAGTCTGACGATTCCTGTGAAGGAGGCTTCCACCAGCAACTTGCCTCAACCAGACACCGCAGCCACACAGGAGCCGCTGGATCAACCTTTTCAGCCAACGGACTACAACTTTCCAGCAAGGCGCTTTGGGACAGAAAATTTTACCCGATCATGTAAGTCTGGTTGTTTTAAAAAATGGCTATGGCTACACTATGTAAAGGGAAGTGATTGTGTTCTTTGCTTTGTCTGTTTAAAAGCTACTGAGAAAAGACTTATCAGTGACAGGCACAAACTTTAGTTTTGTTAGGAACGGCTTTTTAAACTGGCTTAATGTATCCAAAAAGTTTAGGGAGCATGAAAGAGCACACTTTCACACAGAAGCTGTACAAAAGATCACCGGGCTGGGTTGTACACCCATTAATGCTCTTCTGTCAGAGAGTGTTACCAAAGAACAAAACACTGCAAGAACTGTGTTACAAACGTTGTTTGGGTCAATTAAAGTCCTTGGTCGTCAGGGATTGCCTTTTAGAAGCCACAATAATCATGATGGAGTACTCTGGCAGCTACTGCTAGAACAAACACACACTGAACCCAGGGCTAGAGAATGGCTACACATACGGGACAACTGGATGTCGGATATCCAGAATGAGATTATTGAAATTTCTGCTCATGCAGTTCAGCGGTAAATAGTATCCCTAGAAAGTCCATTCTTCAGACTGACTGCAGATGGAACGACTGATATACTGTAAGTACATGTGAGCAGTTTTCATGTAACCTGCAGATTACGGATAAAAACCTTGACATGCAAAGTCATTTTCTGGGATTTTACAATGCGCCTGACACTACAGCAGAAACTTTATTTTTGTGTATCAAAGTTAAATAAAACTAAAATACTAGCTAATTAAACTTTGTTCAGTAAGTTTAAGTTCTTATTCGAGAATTTGCAAAGTGCAAAAACATGTACGAATCTGTCTTTGGCTGCGGTGAGGCGGTGTGCAATACTTTAGGTCTGTGCCCTACTAGATGGTGCATTCGTACAGTGGCAATCTCCCGGGTTTGTTCCGCTTACAGTGTTCTCCTGGAGACCCTGCTAACCCTTAAGCATGACAGCAGTGTTAGAAGCGAAACGCGAGCAAAGATTGCTGGACTATTCAAATGAGTGAAAAATGCAGAGACATACTTCGGTTTGCTGTGCTGTGAAGCAGTTTTTAGAGCCTGTGAAATATTAGCCAAAGGCCTTCAGAGTGGGGATCCCGAGTGGCGCATCCAGTGAAAGCGCTCTGCATGGAGTACAGGATGTGCCCAATAGCCTGGAAGTCGCCGGTTCAAGTCCAGGCTATTCCACAGCTGACTGTAGACAGGAGCTCCCAGGGGGCGGCATACAATTGGCTGATTGTTGCCCGGGGGGTTTAGGTCGGCCAGAGTGTCCTCGACTCACCACGCACCAGCAACCTCTGTAGTCTGGCCGGGCGCCTGTGGGCTTGCCTGTAAGCTGCCTGAGAGCTGCGTTGTCCTCCGATGCTGTAGCTTCTTGGGTGGCTGCATGGTGAGTTCGCAGTGTGAAGAAAAAGTAGTCGGCTGACGGCACACGCTTTGGAGGACATATCAAATTGGGAGAAAGTAATAAAAAAATAATTGGCAACGACTACATTTAAAAATAAATAAATAAAAAGGCCTTCAGAGTGTTAATGCAAGTGCACTGGAATGTGTCAAATTGTTAACAGAACGGTTACGTGTCAAGAGATGATCACCAAAATGAATGAATGCGCAGCCAAGAACAACAATCTAAAGATTCCACAGCCTAAAACTAAGGTTAACACCAGCTCACTTCCGCCAAACCACTGAAGCAGAAGACGTACTGTCTCAAACAAATAAAATGCTATGGAAGCGGGAATTTTATGAAGCCCTGGATCTGGTAAAGGCCAAACTGCAGCGACATTTCAACCAGGATGGAATGGAAACTGCAGCACACAGGGAGCAAATTCCTATTGATGCAGCACAGGGAAAGATAAGCTCTGCAGATTTCAAGGCAAACTCTCAACTTCACCTTCCACAACAATTTGATAAATCCAAGCTTTACATGCAGTTAACAATGCTGGGTGATCTTGCCAAAGAAAAGTCATTCAATACTATTGCAGAGATTGCAGGATTTTTTCGGAACTCTACAAACAAGGGGACTCTTTGAAGAAGCTGAAAATTTCATTAAACGTTGTCTGTGTTTACCAGTGTCAGATGCAGTGTCAGAGCGATCTTTTTCTGCTCTCCGTCGCTGTAAAACTTGGATACGAAGCACAATAACCCAGAAGAGACTAACACACCTTGTGCTAATGTACATACACAGTGACATTCTAGACGCACTAGATGGACATTCCCTCATGAAAAGATTCATCAGCGTGACACCGGAGCGCAAGTCCACCTTTGGAACCTTCTGATTGTCTACAGTGCTGACTACAGTAAGTAAAACACTACTAGACATTTTTATGTTGCATTATTTAACTGGATAATAAAAGTATATGCTGCATATCTAAACACTTATGGTAAGCATGTTATAAACAATATAGTTAAAGCATTTTTTAAAATTTACATCGATAAGTGCATGATGATGTTGGTTTCATTTTATTAACATACTTTAACACAATAACCGAATGCATACTATAGCATCCCTCATATACATAGCCTTCAGCATCCCCACTTAAAAAATTGTTCCAGCGTCACTGGGTGTAGAGGTGGTGTGATTATGAAACAAAAGACAGACAACAAAGTTCACAATCCAATGCCGTTTATTTTTATAATCCCAGTCTGGCGACCGCAAAGAATAATCCCAGGCAATGTGTATTGCACTGTTCCAAAAGAAGGGTTTACAGTCCCAAATAATAAACACAGTTTGAAAGAATAAATACAGTGGAACACACACAAAGACACACACACGTTCAGAGTCCAGAGTGACTGCTAAAGTGCTTGTGGTGAAATACAATTTATTCGTGCACAGTTGTCAAGTGTTGTCCGGGTTTGGTGCTGGCCTTAAGCGACAGCTCCGGATCGTGTTAGCCATCTAACAAGAACAAACAGTTTAATTAGACATGACAAACAAATAAAACACAGACGGTTATTTTATAGTTCTCCTTTCTCGGTTCACTCTTAACCATAACAAAAGGAACAGATCACCTAGCCATGTCCCCTTTTGTACCATCAGTCACGCCCCCTTGGTTAATGAATGCAAACGTTTCTCCTACAATCCATTGTTGCCACGTCGCTTCCCTTCTGGGGCGATGACTTGGTGTATTGTAGCTCCACTCCCTTTCTAGATGGTCGACTTCCACCTTTCCGTGGGAATGAATTTGTCAGACCATCCAGTCTGGGGCACTCTGTTCCCTTTACACAGTACCCTCACAGGTCGGGAGGGAGGTTTATAACCAAGATTCATTTTTTCTCTGTAACACAATGTTATAAAAATATTACAATAAGTAAACATGCCAAGCCTGTTTGGACTTGGAGGAGTGCCTAACACACTCTCTAACAGATGAGTTTTATTGACCTTTTAGAATACTGTGGGTAAAACAAATGCTGCGTTGCACATGGGGCATTTTTAGACTGCAATGTAGACTTCATAAAATGTATAAATGTTAGAAAAATGTTTTGTATCTAAATGGACTAATAAAAAAGCTTTTAATAATGCCAAACATCGTGTAGATCAATACTATCTTCTGAGGTACACATGTGAAAACCATTTACACAAATTGTTCATTATTTTAAAACATTGTTATTATTATTATTAATGTTGAATGATATTTTTTCTCTAAGCTTTGGTGTTTTACAGTCTTATTATACTCCTGGTGGTGTGAGACACCTGTATAATAAGATTCCCAGTGTATAAGAAGGTTGATGATAAAACTGCTAACCTCAGTTTTTAAAAAAAATGCTCCCATCAGTACATGAACACAACACATTGTCATCCCAAAACAAACAACAATGGCCTGCATATTTAAAGTTTTCTCCGCAGAAGACAGGGAGAGTCAAGGCTAAGTAAGCAAAGGCTCTTGAGTGACGAGGAAATCATCCAGCTCCATCCTCCAAAAAAGCCATGTGAATTTTCTGATTCTTATTAATAATACTTATGTAATAAACAAGGCATTTAGTTACTAAGGTAACTGCTCTGAGAGCTCGGTTTTGGGTTAAGGGTTGGCACCTGAGGCTAATTAGAGAGGCTGCTGCACGAGAAAAAAAATATATAAAAATGGGTATGGAATGAATGCAGAGGAGAAGAGTGCAGAGTGAAACGGAGTGCAGAAAGAAGGCAGCAGACATGAACATACTAAACAAAGTGTGACAGAAATAAACAAATGAAACACAGTTAAAAGAAAGAGTACAACATGTAGAGCACATGCCAAAAAGGTTACTGGAGTGGATGAAAGCGAGTGGCCAGCGGACGCACCCGGGAGACAAGGAAGCGCAGCTGGGGCAGAAGGGAAGTGAGGACCGTGCTAGGCCTCCAGCGCAGAGTTACACTATACGGGGAGTATACTTGTTTAATAGATTTGAGAATTGAATACTGTGGATATTAGAGGTCAAAGTGGTGGAAGCCTGTTAACTATAAAATAAGACAATCATAATGATGTGGTAGTGTTATGAAGTAGTATAATAGTCCAGTGAACAGTATTATTCCTAGATTGAATGGATGGTGTGTGTATTGTTGTGGGAAGAGTGCGTTCTCCCCAATAATGCTAATTGCTGTGCTTGCAAGGCTTTCATTCTGCTTGCCAGCTCCTCCTTGATGGCGCTGCCCAGAAACAAGAGGGGAGACGTGGCGCCAAAAGACAGATTGAGCCAGAAGGAAGGAGGACTACTAGCGCCACAACTCGATGCCAGGTAGAGGGCCCTTAAGTTAAGTAGTAATAGCCAAGAACATTGGCATATTGTACAAATGGGCTCCCCCTTGGCTGTGCCACTGGTCATGCTGAACAAACCAAAGGGAGACACAGGCCTTACTGCTCAGCTCCCCACAATGGCATGGCAACTATGACTACTGCTTTATACACCCCTAGCATGAGTCGGTGTCCATTTGTAAATTATTCCACACTGTTGCACACTTGGGGGCAGGTCTGGTCTATTGAAGGTAAGGATGTTGAAGACGCTGGGCGGCTAGTATAGCCACACTTCATGATAAAAGGGCAATTGTTATATAGGGTGAACCGAGGTCATGAGGCTTGCGCATGACATGCCTTTTTCGAGACACCTCGGAGTCGATAAAACTAGGGAACCCATATTGGCTCGATTTTATTGGGTAAGACTTTATAATGATGTGTCGAGATTTATAGCCACATGCCCAGACTGCAAGCGAGTAGCGCCAGGTCGAGTTCGCCCTGCCCCTTTAGTCCCACTGACGATTATTTCCAACCCCTTTGAACGCATTGCAATGGACATTGTAGGCCCTTTGTTACCTTCTGATTCCGGGTATACGCATATATTAGTGGTGGTAGATTATGCAACACGATATCTGGAAGCAGTTCCATTGAGGTCTACAAGTGCATCTGTGATAGCCAAAGAACTATTATCGCTAGAGTAGGGATCCCCAAGGAGATTTTGACTGATCATGGAATGAACTTCTTGTGTCAAAGATTACAGCAAGTATACAAAATACTAAAAATACGTCCCATTCAAACCTCTGTTTATCATCCACAGACAGACGGTTTGGTGGAACGTTTCAATCAGACGTTAAAGCAGATGCTGAGATGTTTTGCGATTCAAGAGCAAAAACATTGTGCAACGCTTCTTCCCTACCTCCTTTTTGCTGTGAGAGATGTGCCGCAGAGTTCGACAGAGTTCTCTCCCTTTCAGCTCTTGTACGGCCGACAGCCTGGCGGCATCCTCGATCTGGTGAGGGGAGGGAGGAGCATAAATGCTTGTCCAAAAATGTAGTGTAGTATGTGCTCCTACTAAGAGATCGCCTAGATCTGGTTGGTCGATTGGCACAGGACAATCTAAAATCGGCTCAGCACCGGCAAGAGCAGCAGTACAATAAAAATGCACGTATTCAAACCTTTCGGCCAGGAGACAAAGTACTGTTGCTCCTTCCCACGTCGGAATCAAAACTGTGCTAAATGGCAGGGGCCATATGAAGTGATTCGGACTATAGGGAAGGTGAATTATGAAATTAGACAGCCTGATCGCCGTAATGAACGTGAAATTTACTTTATTAAAGCCCTGGCAGGCAAGGGAGGTCTTGTTTATAGCCCAAGGCAATATAGAGGATGATTTAGGCCCCTGTCCAGAGACTACTAGCACAAAAATCATTTCGATGGGGGAGTTCAGCTATGTTTTTTCTGACTTGCCCGGCAGAACTAACTTGGTTGAATATGACATTATCTCTCCACCAGGTGTCACCGTGCGAGAGAGACCTTACCGTATCCCAGAAAGTCGATGAAGTGGCGTTCACAAAGAGATATGGGACATGCTCGAGCTTGGGGTGATTGAACCTTCCAGGAGCGAGTGATGCAGTCCTATTAGTCATAGTGGCCAAGAAAGATGGCACCAACCGCTTCTGTGTAGATTTCTGGAAGGTAAACGCTATTGCCAAGTTCGATGCGTACCATATGCCTCGGGTTGACAAACTTTTAGATAGACTGGGAAAGGTGAGGTTTATCTCCACTCTGGACCTGACAAATGGATACTGGCAGATCCCCTTAACCTGCAGTTCTAGAGAGAAAAACACATTTTCAACACCAGAAGGGCTGTTCCACTTTAAAACCATGCCGTTTGGGCTACCCGCTGCCTTTCAGAGACTGATGGACCAGGTTTTACACCCACATCATGAATATGCAGCAGCGTATCTTGATGACTATTTACAGCTCCATATTTGGGATTTTTAATGGGGAATGGAAGGGTGACACCCGTGGTCACCAAAATCCAGGCTTTGGTCGATGCGGCGATCCCCAGAACCAAGACTCAGGTGAGATCACTACTGGGATTAGCCGGTTATTACCACCGCTTTATCGCCGAGTATGCCACAGTGGTTAACCCTTTAGTTGACCTCACCAAGAAGAGTGCTCCAAATGTAATTAAATGGTCAGCTGAGTGTCAGTGGGCGTTTGATACTATTAAGCATAAACTTTGCAGGCCCCCACTCTCATCACACCGGATTTCACCAAGAGATTCATCCTCCACACCAATGCATCGGATGTGGGTTTGGGTGCTGTCTTGTCTCAAAAGGTAGACAGAGTAGAACACCCGATACTGTATCTCAGTAAAAAGATGCTACCTCGGGAGCGTAACTACTCCGTAGTCGAAAAGGAGTGTTTGGCCATTAAATGGGCTACTCACTTTTTACGATATTACCTGCTGGGACACTCATTTGATCTGGTCACAGACCACGCCCCACTCAAGTGGGTAAGCACAGTGAAGGACAGCAATGCCCGGATAACTCGGTGGTATCTGGCGTTGCAACCCTTCATGTACCACAAGACCATCAAAATGCGAATTATTTTTCCTGGGAGGGGGGAGTAATGGGACAGATAGATTCAGCCGAGTGTTCCTTCGGCTCCACTCTGAGCAGTGGGATATGTGACAGAAATACAATGTGTTTTGGTTGTAAATCTCCCTTCCGACCTGTGAGGCCACTAAGCAACGAAAGGAGAAGTCTTTGGATGGGCTGGCCTGACAGTTCTTTCCCCGGGCTGGGAAGTCGGTCAGTCTGGAAGAAGGCGAGACTCCGTTGCAGGAACGTATTGACCCGGAAGGGAAACGACGTAGCAGCTGCAGATAGTTGAGACAGCTGCACTCGTTTACCAAGGGGTCATGCGTGATAGCATAAAGGGGACGGATAATCGCAATATTTTCCTTCGCTTGGTTTTGAGCAAGAGCGACACTGGAAGGACAGGGAGTAACCCAAAAATATAAAAGGATTCATGAGTGTTTTTTGTTTGTTTGTTTGTTGCTGTTAGTAATTGTCCTTTGTTTTGTAAATCACTAGATGGCTAACACGTCTCCGGAGCTGTCGCCTTGGGCCAGCACTATCCGGAACAACACTACACCACAGTCACTGTATAATTGTTATCACCCACCACGAGCACTACTGTACGCACCCAGGACTGGTGACCATGTTAGTATATTGTGGGACGGATATTCGTGTTTATTATTTGGGACAGGAATGCTGTGTATTTCCGGGGATTATTATTTGGTCACCAGACCTGGATAGAATTAAAAACTGTTCCGAACTGGATTATAACTCTGTGTTTCATTACTGCACTGTATCACCCCTGCACCTGCACGTACCACTTACCACTTTGCCACAACCCTTCTTTTGGAACAGTGCAATACACATTGCTGTGTATTGCCTGGGATTATTCTTTGTGGTCACCAGACGAGGATTTACAAAATAAAACCTGTTTGGATCGTGAACTTTGTTGTCTGTCTTTTGTTTCGTAATCACATCACCTCTACACCTGCGCACTGCAAACCACTTTGCCACACATTGTTAAATGGCACACAAGGTACATACAAAAAGAGTAGATTGTGTGGGTAGAAACAGCAAAGGCACATGATCACCATCTAACAATGGTGACTCATCTCCATCCACATCGCTTTGATAGGCTATGAATTTCATTTTTCACTGGTGTTTAAAGTATTCAAATATTGTCTTGCAATATTTCTCATACAGACCTAGACCAGAAAGACAATTGATCCAAACGATTGTGAATCTAAATACTACCATTGTTTAAATCATTAAAATGAATTCAAATAATTCAAATGACAGGATTAGAAATATCGGTAACGCTTTATTTTGTGTGGCATAAATTAATATTAAATAGATATGCAATTGCATATTAAATTAATGTTAAATTAATATTTAATAAATGTGCAATAGCTGGTTTCTTGCTAAATGTTAACCAAATGTTGATTGAAAATGTAATTGCAAATGTAATAAATATGTAATAATTTCCCATTGTTTAGATGTTCTTAATTGAGAATACAGTTAATCTGATTTAAATATTAATGGAAAGTAACAAGGAATAATTGAATGTAAATTGAATATCAATTTCATATCTATTAAATATTAATGTAACATTAATTTAATATGCAATTGCACATCTATTTCATATTAATTGACGGCATGCAATATAAAGTGTTACTGAAATATTTTATGATGTAAACATTGTGGGTATTTAAACCTGCCGCTGTTCAGATCAATTGAAAGACCTAGATATTTACTTGACACTTAGGTATTTTTATTAACAGTTTATTACGGTAAACATGTGAGTTTATAAACATTATTTTACTAATTTTTGTAAATCCTCTTGTTAATGTTTAGGACAGTGGGTTGATAGAGACCAGGAATATAAAGTTTAACACTCTCAGGTGATATGCAATTTATTATTACTGTAGTTCATTTTCAATGCAATGGTTCTAAAAAACGAAAAGCACCATATCAGTATTTATCCCATAAGCAATAAAGTGACATTAAAGGTTGTGTAATAAAGGGAAAGTCACACTGATGCAACAAAGTATAATAAAGAAAGTTAATCATTTACAGTGCAGTTAGTTATGTAAGTATTTGGTCATCTTGAAGTTTTCTGAATACATTATCGCTAACACAAACCAAAAACAACGTGTTACACAAAAGCCACCGTTTATTTTTTTAAGTCCTATTTTATAAGCGCTCTGTTAGCGCTGACCAATAAAGAAAAAGTAGGTGTCAGAAGCTGCTAGCAAATCAGGAGCAACTGACATTCCCTTTAAGAAAGCGATAGACCTAGGGATTGCCTAGTTCTGGTTCTTCAACAAGGATAACATTATTTGCCTGTTTAAATTTGAAGATGTGTTTTGTTTTTTGGGTTTTTTAATGCAGTGTGAATTTAGGAATACTAAATTAAACTTAATAAATTCAATGACAAACATCTCAACAAGAAGTCTATTTCGAGGTCTTTTAGATGTGTTTTTTTTCTAACAGAGATTATAACAATATCAATATCTAGATTTTCTGTTTATACAGCAAAGTTGTTTTTACTACTATGCCTCGAGATAATACTCACCAATAATAATAATTATACAATGATTTCTCATTGGAAAACCTGTTGAAGTCAATGGGCTTTTTAATACATATTTTCCCACCAAGCACCCATGCTACAGTTTATAATACTTGAGTGATACACTGCTGAATGATTCAACTGAGGCCTCAAACAGAGTTCTGAAGCTGCTCTTAGTTAATCATAGTCATAGACATGCATCAACAGTGCCCTCTATGGGCATTTTGTTTATTTAATTATTGTGTTCCCAATGGTTTGTTTTTTGCCAGTACTGAAATTCTATTTAAATGTGTACACTACAGACTTGAATGATTATTGTTTTTACTCCATAGGGTTGTAGCTACCGTATGTAACTTGTATTAGTTAACTGCAGTACCACTTTATTCATTTAAAATGAAGAAAGAACCTCAACCAGTTTTATGAAATCTCTTATATTTGTGTATTTCTTTCAATAGGTGGAGCTGCTTCTTGAAGAATGAAAGTTCAACCACTTGTTTATCTTTTTATACAGAGTCAGGGAGGGGACACCGATGCCTTGGCCCTAACATGTGTCAGTGTTTCATTTCAGGGAACTATTACATTATTATTCTTTGTTGAAAGACACAACACAGTTATAAAGGCGTATAAAAAATTCAACAACAACATAAAGTGATGTTGGAAATCCCAGCAATGACCAGCACTGGTCTACACTGGTCAGATTGCTGGATTTAAATTTGTCATGCTGGTGTAAGAGACTTTTAATGTTGGTGGAAGAGCTGGTTTAGCCAATTCAAGAACACAATGGGAAATAGTCTCTTTTAGTCTTTTTACTGTAAAATTTCATATTCAGAAATGTAAAATGTGTTTGTAAAGGATTTTGTAGATGTGTAGCAAGTGCATATAGAAGGTTAAAGTTCTGCACTGGTAAAATCTGAATCAGGAAATTCGCTTTTTACATTGTCAGGATACATTATATTTTCATCATAATTTAGGAATGCTAAAAAAACGTAATAAATTCAAGGACAAACATGTAAACTACAAGTCTATTTCAAGGTCTTCAAACATTAAGCTGCTCTTAGTGTTTTTAAATTCAGCACTATTGAGTGTTTAATACTTATGGATCTTTTTGTGCTTCCCATAAACCCATATGAAGAACAATATAACTGATACTGTAAGTATTTGATACACTAAGTGGTTTGTATCAGGCATATACTATACTAACAACCCAATGTAACCAACACTGATGGGTCATTTTAAAATCAAGTAAAAATGAATTTGACAAAAGTATAAATCTCTGCCCTGGTGGAAATCCCATCAATGACCAGTATAGACAGGTGTACACTGATCAGAAGTGCAAGAGATTTATTGCTAGTTGAGGAGCTGATAAAGCTGGTCTGACAAAACATGAAAAATAAATAGGTGCAAAAGTCCCTGTAAGTTTTAAATTCAGCTGCTTGTTGTCTAATCCATTTGCTGTAAACCTTGTCTGCATATGCTTGCTGCTGGGTGCCCAGTAATATAAGAGGCCAGTAAATATTAGTTCTAATTCCCAACTCTTAGCTGGTCACCAGTTGACCTGCAGTTGCTGGAATTTTCAACAGGGTTACGTGTCCAGCTACTAAAAATAAGCTCAACAGAGTGTTTCTGAACACCTCTCAGTACTTGACTGGTTCACGTTTATAAGAAACGACAGCAGCAGCACTGCTTTGCTTGTATTTCACTAGGTTCCTCTAGACATCCTGTTGATTGGTACTCATTTTTAATTGCTCTACGAATGTTGGCACATCTGCAGTGCCAATAATGGCAGGTGTGCAAATTCTGGTTCCTCTACCAACTGATAATTTAGCATCCCTAATTATCTGCATTATGTTTGATATTTATCCAAATAAAGTGCCCTTTATTAATTTAGATATAAGATTAACTCCATTAAATGTATAAACGGTATATGCATAACAAATGAGCTGCTTAAATGAGTGATTAAAATCTTAAAAAATGTGGAAGTTTAACAGGAATTAACAGTTTATTTATTTACTGTATTTCTTTTATTGGGGAGTTCATCTCTAAATAGATCAAAATCCCAAATCGGGGCACTTAAGTTAACTAATAGGGTGTTTCAACTTTTTATTGAGTCCTCCAGAGAACTAACTAAAAAATCCAAATAAAACCCACCATTACTTTGAAATGTGTTCCACATTATTTGTCACAATACACGCTGGCTAGACAATACAATACAGTTCACATTGCCTTGGTAGATAGGAGCACAAGCAAACTATCTATGTCAACTTCCGGTCTTGTGATGCTGAAGAAGGAAACTTAATTTACCAACAAAGCAATCTGCGATTCGACAGCAAAGCAGTGAGGTTAGAAATATAAAAATGAGTGTGTTTGAAAGAATACTAAGTCGTATATCTGAACAAACAGAAAAAGCATGCCAAACATAATTTTAATAATAGAGAACTGTAAGGAATGTGATCATTGAGGTAGACCAGAATTACATGTATCATGCATTGGGATGGCTCTCGAGCTATTATATCACACGTGATTCTTAATAGGAGATTAACATTAGACTCAAATCCTTCCTCTTTTGTGTTTGGGTTTTAAAGGCAAATCTCATGATCACGCCTCACAGTCACAAGCGACAGTGTTGATTATGTGTTTTGTGTAGTCGTAGTAACAACAGCATAGCCGTAGACTTAACTGCGCTGCATGGGAACTGCAGGGAAGCTAGTGCTAAATCCGGAGAAACCGCGTTGCCTCGCTATCTTTTATTTCTGATCAAAGACACCGAAGAGCGCAAGAGATGGCATCTTTGAATCTGGGACTGAATTTATCCCGAAGGAAGGGTGCATCTAGGAACGCAGCTGTGGAAAGAAAAAACCTCATCACTGTCTGCAGGTACTGTAACCATATTTTCAGTGTATATGTACTACTGCTGTCCAACGGCTGTAGCATGCATTATCAGCGCCCCACACCTAAACAAACTGAACAAACTGTAAAAGGTTTCCATGAAAGGATGTTGGTACCGCATACGTTTGTTGTACTCTGAAAGAAAATGCGAGACTGCAGCAAAAACTACGCATGGCTATTATCATGACACAATAAACGTGAGAAGTGTCCGCCCAGATTGTATGCAGAATTATCACGTTCTGTGAGTCAGTTATAATAAATACACAAATTAAGCAAGAACAAAGACAATTGAGGCAGCGTATTCGTATTGCTGTGATGATGACGCAAAACCACACGTTCTTTCAGTCTTTTATAGATGTTAAGAAATTACAAATCTTTTTTGAATTGTTTGAAAACTAACATAATATCTCTCCTCAATATGTGATCAGTAAATGACGATGCTGCCCGGGCACGGGTACCGCTTTTTCAATAAGAATATTTGATAATGTTTAATAATGGATAGTGTGTAATATATTGATTTGTCACCACATAATTTTTTCATTATATTTATATTATTAAAGATGCATTGCATATCATAACTGTGGATTGGATAAGTGACTTTTGAAGCACTGTGTTGCAGTATCACAGTGTTATATTAAAGAGCGACATGTGTATGAACTATATTTAACCAATTCAATGTAAAAACAATTTATAAAGAAGTTCATTGCAAAGGGCAGATGTTATCAATTCCAGTGTCTCTAGTTAAGATTGAAGTTTATTGGAGGCATTCTTAAGAATGATACAGGCAACATTTTTGCTACCTGAGCTACAATTTATAGTGGGGAAATAAAATAATTAAAAAAGGCCTTTCATGGGATGAAGTAAGATTCCCCTGCCATAGTCTGAGCAATTATAGCTTTGGGAGCTCAAGTAAGCTCACAATACTTTTTCCTCTCAATGACTAATAAAGCTCCCAGTAAAACCTGGAATGGCTCAGAATGCTATGCAATGATCTTATTCCAGTTCCTTTTTAGGTTACACACACACACACAGGGGTCTTTTCAGCTGAAGTGGACCAAATTATTCAGATATGTTACTGCAGCAAACTGTTTGTTGCAAAAAATAACACATTATTTTAATTTTCAAAATCACAGCCAAAGACTCCAGTGGTCTTTAGAAGAGCCATATTTTATAGAATTTGGTTTGGGGGGGAGCGGACTGCTACGGTTGCTTGGGGATGGTTTCTTAGATGACATACTTAGAGTGCATGTCATGTGGCAACGTTATCTACTTGTAACTGGATATAAGTTGTTTGCTTTTGCCTGCTTTTAGTCTGTAGTACTGCTATTATTACAAAACATTTTAAGTAGTTTTAAAATGGTATGATTAAAGCAAGATTGCCACCATGTTTAGCGTTTCTTATTAAATCTTACCTTAGGCAGAAAGTGTAAGTAAGTAGACTAACTAGAGGTTATACACACACACACACCAAGTCAGTTAATCAATCTCTTTTGTGGTGTCTTGTTTAAAATGTCTCCTTCGTTTTCTGTTATAGCGCAGATTCCGATTTGTATTTAACAAAGCCAATAACTTTTTTTTATCCTTTTAAGAGTTCATTAATATTTCCTTTGTTAGTGTGTGTTTTTATTTTTAATGTTGTTTTATATTTCCCAAAATAATAAAAGGTATATATATATATATATATATATATATATATATATATATATATATATATATATATATATATATATATATATATATATATATATTCATGTTGTACATGTTTCATGTAGTAAAATTTGTGGAGGTGAAAGTGTTGCTTATATTAACGCAAAGGAGCCATTAGGAAATAATTAGTCCTCCCAGGTCTAACAGTAAAGTAAAAGATGATTACATTCAGGGGGCTCCTGAGTGGCACATCCAGTAAAGGCTCCACGTGGAGTGCAGGATGCACCCTATAGTCTGGACGTGAGCGAGTTTGAGTCCAGGCTATTCCTTTGCTGACCGAGGACGGGGAGCTTCCAGGGGCGGCACAATTGGCGGCGCTGCCGGGGA
The DNA here is from genome assembly GCA_030684275.1 of Acipenser oxyrinchus oxyrinchus. Taxonomy (NCBI): domain Eukaryota; kingdom Metazoa; phylum Chordata; class Actinopteri; order Acipenseriformes; family Acipenseridae; genus Acipenser; species Acipenser oxyrinchus. The sequence continues at coordinate 58,288,332 of CM060250.1, forward strand.
GGGAGGGTTAGGTCGCCACGGTGTCCTCGGCTCACCGCGCACCAGCGACCCTGTAGTCGGGCGGGCGCCTGCGGGCTTGCCTGTAATCTGCCCGAGAGCTGCGTTGTCCTCCGACGCTGTAGCTCTTGGGTGGCTGCATGGTGAGTCCGCAGTGTGAAAAAAAGCGGTCGGCTGACGGTACACGCTTCGGAGGACAGCGTGTGTTCGTCTTCGCCCTCCCGAATCAGCGCAGGGGTGGTAGCGGTGAGCTGAGTTTAAAAATAATTGGCCATTTCCAAATTAGGGAGAAAATAATAATAAATAATTGGCAACGACTAAATTAATAAAAAAAAATAGATGATTACATGCAAATCTATTTATCCTAAACAGGTTTGCAGTCAGAATCACAGATGGAGTTGTATTCAGGATATAGCACCCAGAGACAGAGTGCATAATTTTAATGTATATTTAATGTATGGAACAGCTGCATCAGTGGGTGTTGTTACTATGTAGTCTTTATTTTTATATACTTTCATAAAGTTGCACTCAAAAGGGAATAACAGCAGTTGGATAATATTCTCCAGTTTCTATTAATACAAAAAATAACAAAATAAAAATGATTATTAGATGACATGCTGTTGGAATAGCCACCGGGTAAAAAAAACACAAAACTCTGGAGTACGGGACCAGGCAAGCGACTGTGCTTGGCCGTCCTGTGACCTGGGCACAAGGTCGAGTGGAGGGAGGTCGAGGCATTCCGGACTGGTGTCCACGTAGCTGGAGCACGGGACCGCACTTGACAGCGCCGGAGTGCCTCCCCCGGCCTGTTGCTGAGGCTCTGTTGGAGGTGGGTTGCTCACCTCCTCCCCTGGCTCTCAGGACGTCAGCTCCACCCCCTCTGGCTCTCGGGACGGCAGCTCCACCCCCTCTGGCTCTCGGGACGGCAGCTCCACCTCCCACTTCTGGAGGAGCAGGTCCAGCTCTGTAGGTTCCGGATCCGGCAGCCCTAACTCCACTCTCCACCTCTTAGTCTGCTCCTTCTGAGCAGCGGTGTTCTTGTTGATCTGCTCGATCAACGCTTTTAAATCCATGTCTATTTTCTCTGGGTCGTAGGGGCGCACACACACGCTGCCTCCAAGTGTGACAAAATTGCACCCTCGGGTTCGTTGCCCCTTTAAAAACACCGACCCAGGACACAGAAATGGATTTTCAAAGCGGTGACGCGCAATTTTTTTAATAATACCAAAAAAAACAAAACAAACACCTTGCTCCGATTCGGAGCACTAACTAAACACAGGATCTTCCCTGACTAACACAGGACAGCTAAGCTGTTTCCCCGTCCACAAACCACAACAAATTGTTTTACACAATACCTTTTTTTTCGGTTGCACACACTCACAACCGGGCTCTTCACACCGCAGCAGCCCTGAACAGACTGGCTGCTTTCCTTTTATACCCTGCACCTGGCTGTAATTTACAATAATCACCAGGTGCAGGGGATAATCACTAATAAAACAATTAAATTAGACAGTTAAATTCAACCCATGTGCATTTTCATGCAGGGAGGATATTAACCCCCTCCTTGCTATCTTACACAAACATATATACTGTGTATATACAGTACTGTGCAAAAGTTTTAGGCAGGAGTGAAAAAATGCTGTAAAGTAAGAATGCTTTCAAAAATAGACATGCTAATAGATTATATTTATCAATTAACTAAATGCAAAGTGAGTGAACAGAAGAAAAATCTAAATCAAATCCATATTTGGTGTGACCACCCTTTGCCTTCAAAACAGCATCAAGCATCAATTCTTCTAGGTACACTTGCACACAGTTTTTGAAGGAACTCGGCAGGTAGGTTAGCCCAAACATCTTGGAGAACTAACTACAGTTCTTCTGTGGATTTAGGCAGCCTCAGTTGCTTCTCTCTCTTCATATAATCCCAGACAGACTCGATGATGTTGAGATCAGGGCTCTGTGGGGGCCATACCATCACTTCCAGGACTCCTTGTTCTTCTTTACGCTGAAGATAGTTCTTAATGACTTTCGCTGTATGTTTGGGGTCGTTGTCATGCTGCAGAATAAATTTGGGGCCAATGAGATGCCTCCCTGATGGTATTGTATGATGGATAAGTATCTGCCTGTACTTCTCAGCATTGAGGAGACCATTAATTCTGACCAAATCCCCAACTCCATTTGCAGAAATGCAGCCCCAAACTTGCAAGGAACCTCCACCATGCTTCACTGTTGCCTGCAGACACTCATTTGTGTGCGCTCTCCAGCCCTTCGGCGAACAAACTGCCTTCTGCTACAGCCAAATATTTCAAATTTTGACTCATCAGTCCAGAGCACCTGCTGCCATTTTTCTGCACCCCAGTTCCTGTGTTTTCGTGCATAGTTGAGTCGCTTGGCCTTGTTTCCACGTCAGAGGTATGGCTTTTGGCGCAAGTCTTCCATGAAGGCCACTTCTGACCAGACTTCTCCGGACAGTAGATGGGTGTACCAGGGTCCCACTGTTTTCTGCCAGTTCTGAGCTGATGGCACTGCTGGACATCTTCCGATTGCGAAGGGAAGTAAGCATGATGTGTCTTTCATCTGCTGCAGTAAGTTTCCTTGGCGACCACTGCGTCTCACGGTCCTCAACGTTGCCCGTTTCTTTGTGCTTCTTCAAAAGAACTTGGACAGCACATCTGGAAACCCTGTCTGCCTTGAAATTACTGCCTGGGAGAGACCTTGCTGATGCAGTATAACTACCTTGTGTCTTGTTGCTGTGCTCAGTCTTGCCATGGTGTATGACTTTTGACAGTAAACTGTCTTCAGCAACCTCACCTTGTTAGCTGAGTTTGGCTGTTCCTCACCCAGTTTTATTCCTCCTACACAGCTGTTTCTGTTTCAGTTAATGATTGTGTTTCAACCTACATATTGAATTGATGATCATTAGCACCTGTTTGGTATAATTGTTTAATCATACACCTGACTATATGCCTACAAAATCCCTGACTTTGTGCAAGTGTACCTAGAAGAATTGATGCTGTTTTGAAGGCAAAGGGTTGTCATACCAACTATGGATTTGATTTAGATTTTTCTTCTGTTCACTCACTTTGCATTTAGTTAATTGATAAATATAATCTATTAGCATGTCTATTTTTGAAAGCATTCTTACTTTACAGCATTTTTTCATACCTGCCTAAAATTTTTGCACAGTACTGTATATATACCCTGCTTCATACATGACAGCGGTGCCATATGGAGTTGCTACATAAAACGATTTGATAGTGGATTTTAATACAACAACCTTTGTTTAAGTAATATGCATTATACAAATCAAAAGATCAAATTTTGCATGTGGGTTACATTAAATGTTTTATTGTATTCACACATTGTCAAACGATTTTTGTTAACAGAAAAAAAAAAAAAAAAGCGTGCGTGAATGGCATCTGACGAACATTTGAAGGTTTAAAACAATCTTCGAATTCCTGGCTAGGGAACAAAACTTCGAACCTTCTAATACAGCCCTAGTTTCTTCAAAGCAATTTAATGCTGTTCATTGCAGTAACAGTCAGTTTAGAAAGATGGTGGATGACCTATAATTTCAGTCTATCAGTGTGCAGTTAGAATGGCAACAGAACTTACATAACAGTGCTGCGGGCCATTACATCATCTGTAGTCATTGCGACAGCAAGGGAAATTGTTCATGGTAACTGTTGCCTTTGATTTACTTTCTGTTAATATAGTTCTACTGGTGTAATTGTCACAGGTATTTGAGCAAAAAAGATTGCTTTCAGGTGGTTTTGCACCTTTTTGGTTATTTCACCTGGAAATTGTTCCCATGCATTTCCTGTCATTAAGACATGGTAACTGAGAATTTTTAACGTAGTGTAGTACCAAATTTAATGTTTTTAAATTCAAATACATTAGAGTTGTACATATAGGGGTGATGTAAGGATATGTGCAAAGTGATTTGCGGCTTCAAAACACCCATATTGCAGCCAAAATTGGCCATCGTAAAGTGGGACTTAGTGGCCACTAAAAATGCGGTGTATGTAAAGAATGGTTTTCACCTGCCGTTCTGCACCCGCTACCAAATTAGCACTTTGCCATCATTAATCCATTTAAATGATATTGAAATGTATTTAAATGAAGAAAAGAGCATGGAATTGGGCGGGGATCTAGAATACTAAGAGCATGGAATTGGGCAGGGATCTGGAATACTAAGCGGGCGCAAACATTCTAATGAGATGTAAGGATTTTGTCTTGCACTTGGGTAATTGCTGACCCTCCAAAAACTTACAAGGTGCAAACCATTGTAGAATCGAGTAGTTAAGAGCTGTATAAAGCCACACACCTTCATAGACCTGTCGTAGGCCTTGGATGGTTGCTGTGGTACGCTTCCTGATGCAGCAACGCAGGATGACCTTCGGAGGAGAAGGACAAGACAGAGAAGACCCTGCATATTCAAACCCAGGGTCACTTTGTTTGGGATGCCAGAGGATGCAGTGGTAAGGCGTTATCGTGTCACTCTTCAGGTCATCCTAGACGTAATAGCTGAATTTCACCTTTTCATCACCTGGTTGACTGTCCTCCTGGTAACACCGACAGCATTAACTTTTTACACTATAGCAGACCATATGGCCTCTTTAGTAGTATAACTAATGTTGGCTAAGGCTTTTCCAAATAACTCAATTTCATGCTGAGTGACCTCAGCTGTAAGGACTCTCAGCTCCTGCTCAGAAAACTTTGATTTTATTTTCTGTGCGCCAAGAGGACTTTGCTGCCCTTCATCTGGCATATTTTTTAGTTTGGTTTGACTTCACAAATCTCATACTCTGTACTCCCAACTCTTCTCATCTCTGGGCTGTAAGTGCGGCCGCTAAATGCCTTGATGCACAGGCGGCACTCATTGCAACCCTCATTATTATGATTGCAGCTCATTAGTTCTGCATGTTGAGTAATTTGCATTGCTCTTAAGCTTATATAGGCCGCAGTGCAAAATAATTGCCTAGCCGCTAGGCAATTTGGATTTTGCAGCCGCAATTGTTTGCACTACACCTACCCTTACATCAGCCCTTTAGTGTCTTTCCAAACTGCACATTTGAGAGTTGCAGAGTGATTGGATATGCACGACTGTTACTGTAAGATTTATGGATTGTTATCTTTAACCACTTTAAGCTTTGTATTGGTAGGGTTAATTGATGGAAAGAATAAATAAAAACAACAGAACCTAAAGGGCTGGTGGTGTTTGCTTCTGTCTTGGAAACTGTTGATCTCGTTGTTGTGATTCATGACCAAGAGATTCCCTCAGAAATGTAACCATTACCGTATAGGTATTTACCTCTTAAAGACCTGAAACCTGAATATGCTCCGCGAGCCTGTGGTGCAGTCATGCCCCGCCCCCCCGAGGGTACACGAGGACTGCGCTCACAGATCTCAGTGTCATTTTTCCTTTCAAGACTGACCTGACTGGAGAGCCTTGTTCAGATATGTACTGTATTCCTTTGAATTTATGATTTGTTTCTGAAAAGTAGCCTGTGTCTTAAATTCGAGTACAGTATAGTGATGCGTGTATTAAAATTGGCAACAAAAGACACAAACAGCAACGTGACTGACTGCTAAAAAAAGATGAATAAAGACGTCACTGCCTAAATACACAAGCAGCAACGTGACTTACTGCCAAGAAAAGATGAACCGAAACGTTATTGCCTGATCTTGAATCATCCATGTCATACAGGCAGCCGTTTTCAAATAAGCATCATTAGCTTCCTGAGGAATTCGAAGAGAAACTTTCAATTTCAGAGTTTCTTGCAATAGACCCCCGTATTTTTCGACATGCCAAGCAATACCACAGTTAACAAATTGGGAGAAAAACAAGTGTGAGTAATCATGACTGGAAATGAGAAGCGGCACATAACTGTAATGCTCTGTGTGATAGCAAACGGCCGCAAACTGCCTCCATAGGTGTAATTGAGGTTGTATCTTTATAAATGCATATTTACTTGATGTTTTATTTTTTTCCTCAAATTGAGGGTGGGAAATTTGGGCTGTGTCTTAAATTCGAAGGAATACGGTACTTGTTACTTCTGTCTGCTATATATTCCAGATTTATTGTGTTTGTACACAAATTATATGTGATAATAATTAAATCGCTGTAATAGTTTTTACTAATTCCACATAATTTGTTCACTGCAGCCTGTTTCTTGTTAAGTCTCACTGTGGCCTTCTGTCCCGCTTGAAGCCAGCGGCTAGAATTACTCCTTCCCAGGGATCCAGCAACATAAGTCGGCTGACTTTGTGCTCTCCCCCAGGCTGCAATAGCTCCAGCTGGAGTTATTTATTTCCCATTTTGGCTTTGGCTAAAAATATGAGACGTTTTATATTATTTATGTTATTGTTTAAAATTGCTGTATTTGTTGAGAATGTTTGTTTGTTTTTTCTCTGTGTGCTTTCTGTTTTTTTACAGAGACTTTTTGCAGGCCTGTCTGCAACATGGTGCTATAGCTTCAGTTGTGATTGCTTGCAATGTCTTCCATAGTATCTTGCTGCCGTTTTGGTGACAGCTTTAGCATCACCATTACGAAGGCTGTTAGTACCATTCTAACAAGCAGGCTTCCCTCAGTCTCATGCGAGTACTGACTGAGTGGTTTTGCCAGTGGCTTGTACAGGTGGGCATCCCTGTACATTGCCACCCACAGTAAAGTACTGGTACCGAGGTCACCGACCCACTCCGTAGGCCCCAGCAGCCTCAAAGTCCAGCAGAGCTGGCTGCGCCCGCTACAAGAGGTGGAACAGGCCCGCGGCTGCTTGCCATGGAGGCTTCAACAGGTTCCGCCGCCTTGCGCAAGACAGAAGCTGCAGGCCTAGGAATTTGCTGCCACAGGCCCAGGGTCCCTTCTCTGAGAGCCATCTAGACCAGTGGTGTGTAAAGTGGGGGGAGCGACTATGACTATAGGGGTAGTTCTGTAAAAAAAAAATTTAACATTAGAACATTTAAAATAAATGCATAAATGATAGCTAATTCGTACCTTTCAAATGAGCCGTTGACTATTTTTGCATATACAGTCACATCCGACCCTATAAAATTTTGACTTCAGTGACGGTTAAACTCGTGTGACGCATATCTGATTATTTCATTTTGGCCCGTTCCAACCCTTGTCCGTTTTTCAGGGAACACAAAAAAGATACAATGTCAAAGATACATAGCTGAAAGGACTGTGTTTTAAAATAAGTAGGCTTCCATTTAGATGTATTGGTTTTGTTGGTACAGTACTATATTTTCAACAGAAGTAGTATTTTAATTAGAACGATATGATTTTGAAATATCACTTGCCAAAAGAGAGGACACGTGGACTGTAATACAGTACATGCTTTTAAATCTGGTACATATTGTAGCATTATGTAAAATTCCCTGTGAACAACCCAACAACAAAATTAAATCAAAATGTTGCTTGTACAGGTGGGCATCCCTGTACATTGCCACCCACAGTAAAGTACTGGTACCGAGGTCACCGACCCACTCCGTGAGGCCCCAGCAGCCTCAAAGTCCAGCAGAGCTGGCTGCGCCGCTACAAGAGGTGGAACAGGCCCGCGGCTGCTTGCCATGGAGGCTTCAACAGGTTCCGCCGCCTTGCGCAAGACAGAAGCTGCAGGCCTAGGAATTTGCTGCCACAGGCCCAGGGTCCCTTCTCTGAGAGCCATCTAGACCAGTGGTGTGTAAAGTGGGGGGAGCGACTATGACTATAGGGGTAGTTCTGTAAAAAAAAAATTTAACATTAGAACATTTAAAATAAATGCATAAATGATAGCTAATTGCACCTTTCAAATGAGCCGTTGACTATTTTTGCATATACAGTCACATCCGACCCTATAAAATTTTGACTTCAGTGACGGTTAAACTTCGTGTGACGATATCTGATTATTTCATTTTGGCCCGTTCCAACCCTTGTCCGTTTTCAGGGAACACAAAAAGATACAATGTCAAAGATACATAGCTGAAAGGACTGTGTTTTAAAATAAGTAGGCTTCCATTTAGATGTATTGGTTTTGTTGGTACAGTACTATATTTTCAACAGAAGTAGTATTTTAATTAGAACGATATGATTTTGAAATATCACTTGCCAAAAGAGAGGACACGTGGACTGTAATACAGTACATGCTTTTAAATCTGGTACATATTGTAGCATTATGTAAAATTCCCTGTGAACAACCCAACAACAAAATTAAATCAAAATGTTGCCCATGCACAGAACTGCGTATAACATAAAAGGTAATGCAGTTTAGCAAAAAAAAACAAAAAAAAAAAAAACCCAAATGTTTCCAGAATTAAAACAGTATCCATAAGATCGATAAGAGCCTAATGTCACAGTTCATTTGCAAATGAAAATGCACAAAAACTAAAGATCGCAGATTAAAAAATATATACATCACAGTATCTAAAACTGTTTAGTGATTAATTGTTTTACATTACCGTAGCTTATCTCGTTTGCTTTGTTTTGGCTGCATTTTCGTCAGGTGAAACTGGAGGAAGCGCTGTGTAGCTGCACAATAAAAAAACTGATTTGGCATGCAAGGCTGTGATGGATATTCAAATAAATTGTAACATTGAAGGATGGGCTTTATCAGAAAACTGGTGATGGAGTCGGACGGGCAAGTGCATTAATTTGTTACATATATATATAATGGGAATTGATTTGTTTCTTAATACAAGGATGGTAAAACGCAACTGTTGTGTATCTGAGTGTCGTATATATCCCAGTGCTGACTGTATCAGGATATTCACTTATCGAATTGTCATGAAACGTCATCATTCTTATTATAAACATATATACAGTGCTCCATATATGGTTTGGGGTCACTGAAAAATACTAAATATAAGTATTATTAGTAATGACTTTAAGTTAGGTGATACAGTGCAACGTGGTTTCATTCACAGATACAGCTGTATATTATTGCTGACTTTGGTTAAATCACTCGGCTCTTTTGAGTGTTTTTCAAGCACTGGAGGACAATAGAAATGCAAGATATTAGTGGAGTGATTTAAGTCTTATGCCACTACTTAGGAAAATGAAGTATTTTAGAGGGTAAACAGTTTCTTCTGGGTTATTAAAATATACAATCATCACCTGTACAGCAAGCAATGTTTAAGTAGCTTTGTCTTTTAAAACCAGAAATCTTAGATCGGAGTATAATGGCTAATATAATACAGTTTACATAATAGCTTTTCCTGCAGGTATGAATAGCTTTTTTAGGCGTTGCTGTGTCAGAACTTCATGTCTTTCATGTGAGTACATCATTTACATTATTTATTTGTCATGTACTATATAAATCCCCAAAAATGACTGTATACTTGCCAAGATAGATCATACTTGTTTTAGAATAGCACAGTGATACATTATTCAAGCTCACATTACATCCAGTTTGACTGGTAACATATTTATGGACAGTGTACTAAAGTTGCTGGCTTGGTCCAGTTGCAGTGAAAAGTTTTCAAAAGACAATATGGGAATGGGATTTCAAAGTAACGAATGCTGTACATTGCTATAAAATAGCTGCTCTGGCCCTCGCCTATAATAAAATTGTATGTATCAAATAAAATACAAAGTTTAAAGGTTCTTGCAGTAGCTGTTTATATTGGAATGTCAAGTTGAGTATTTGAATATGCCTCAGTGGTTGCAAAAAACTGTCAATACAATATTATACCTTTTTAAAAATTGTAATAAAATGTGCATCCTTGTTGGCTTGGTGCAGTGCAGTGCGGTTTGGGGCAGGCATGCATTATCTGATGGAAAAAGATGCATCGATGTAGAAACCAAAATAATTAAACATTTTCTTTAGAGCAGAGTACATGGTGTTGATGAGTGCAGAACCTCACTTGATGTGGGAAAGGGTAGGTCTTCTTCACTGTAGAAATAGGCATGTCATTTACAGAGCCTGGGGGCAATTTTATTCCAAAATGTAGCGCTGCCATTAGGTACAGTGTATGATTTTGACCATTATTGTTCACAATGTCATTACTACGCAACCAGCAATTTAGTTGCATGTTGGTCATTTCTTTTATGCAGTGTGCTCTAGTGAGTAAAACTGTCTCGTTATTTTGTTCAGCCTGTCAAAGTCATTACTCACATCCTTAACAGCTCCTTTACCCTTTTGAAGAATATTATAACGTTTGCATTTATTCCATTTAGGATTAACTCACGAGGTACTGGTATTAAGAAAAGTACTAAGATGGTGACTCATTTTGTTGACTTTTCATTTCGGATGGTTTTGAGATGTAGCCTAATCCCTAAATGCATCATTTGCAGGAGTGTCAAATTGCAGTCCTTGAGGGCTACAGGGTCTTCTGGTTTTCATTCCAACTTAGCTCCCAATTAACTAATTTGATCCAATTATTCGTTTAATTGGACATGTACAAAACCAATTCAATGATTTAATGATGATTTGAAAATAAATTTGATGATTTAAAAAATGCACTTCATTCAAGGTACACGACCTAGAACACATTTTGAGGCCTGGAGAGAAATCAAATAATTAGACCAATTAAGTAATTGAGAGCTCGGGTGGAACGAAAGCCAGAAGACACTGCGGCCCTCTAAGAACTGAGCTTGAACCCCTGATCTACTGATGCCTTTGTGTGCTAAAGCTGATAAATTAGAGTTTCAAAACACTAAAGCCCAATTTAGCTTAGAGGACACTTACTGTACCATAAGATATCGACAGCTCTGCACTCAATATGATCTGTCAGGTTTGCAATATGAACTTTTATAGTGGTCGGATTAATGTAAATGTATTTGTAAGTGAGAACATAGAACCTTGTAGAAGCAATCATGCACGCATTGTAACCAAATCTATTTTGGTAACACTTCAAAATGATATGTTTTAAACAACCAGTAATACTTATATAAATGTGTTATAAAGTATGTCAAACAGTTTTACAGTTACTAATCAGGGCTCTACGTTTAGATTTTTAACTACTGGCCTCTTGGGCCACTGAGCTAGTGTTTTAACTGGCCCGGATGCAATTTTATCAGGCCCAATATATTTATATATTTTTTCATGATGGTTTTTATTTTCAGTATGTTTCTAACTGTGTATGGTAACCAAAGAGAGCCCACGTCTCTAAAGAAAGTGGCTAAACGAAGCCTTTCAATATGTTACTTTAGCCATTTAACATGCACACATTTGTGTGCTTGTCAGAAAATGAAAATACTGTATTCAAGATTTGAAAATGTATGTGTATAAATGATACTAATTTTTTCACAAGCAAACCCGCAACCAAGCTGTTACCATATGGTCACAGCAACGCTAAAACTGAATTATAATAATCCTAATTAGGGATGGGTCAGAGTGGTCAAATACACAATTACACACACACACACACAAAAAAACACTATTCAAATAGCATATTACATATTCGAGTACACAAAAACCTTATGCATTAGCTACTAGTAGAAGCAAATGCGTTTTTTATTTTTTTAATGCTAATGCTTAACACGTGTTGTCCGTATTAAACCCGTTGTTATTTGCATATTAAATGTAAGGACTCTAATTAATTATGCAATGCTTGTAATAGCAACATTCTACAGTAATCGTATTCTGTTTGAAAATGTTGCCAATTGTATTGCCTTGTTTTTAGCTAATGTTAACAGATCCCTCTGTAATGACTGTACACAGCAGCTTCTGCAGCTGTTGCTAGCCAGTCGTGAAACAGCTTCTGGGAGCATGACACCAGCAAACTTTGAATGTGTGAACTGAAAGCCAGTCGTGAAACAGCTTCTGGGAGCATGACACCAGCAAACTTTGAATGTGTGAACTGAAATAAAATAATGTACATAGCAAATGCTAAAAGAAGTAATCCAAACTTGGTAGTTACTTGGTAATTTAACATTATGATGAATATAAAGACATACTAAATGTTAAGCAGAACAACGCAGTGACTAATGAGAAAAGGCAAGATACTTGGAGTTGGTTATTTTTTAACTCTGGACTGCAGTTCAATGTAAAACATTTACTGTTGACTTTCTGTGAATGGATGGAGTAACATCCACATTTGCACTGACCATTAAAAGCACAACCAGGTATCTTTGTTTTGAATTATTTACAGGTTATTGAATAAACAAAGTAACTTGACTTGGATTCATCTGATGTCAGTTCTTGATGGCTAGTTGTAATTAGTAATGTTAAACTACTGTGATGTTGGAATGTGTTTTCTATGGTTTTGGCCAGGTTACAATATTTACACTTAAGATTATTTTATAAATGTTAGAATTAAACAGATGTAGAATATTTAGGTTGCTATATGATAGGTATTATTTTATTCTGAATACACTACAGCAAAAATTATTATTTGGTGGTTTGCGCAATATTATGCTACTGTTGCTTTAATTGGAAGAGATACGTGCTGTGACGTTGCTGCACATTGAGTTCTGTATTTTAATTTAGTAAACAAAAGGAAACACTTGTGCCTAAGGAAATAGGGTATTGAAGGAAGAAATCTCATCTTGGACATTGTTTGTACACTTTGTGAACCCGGCTAAACTTTACCGGCTTACATGTTATGCTGTCTGATTCTGACTGTACAACAAATATGACGTACGGCAAGAAAGTTAGGATTAGTTCGTAGTTATGTTTTTAAAAAATGGTTTGTAAATTTAATGTTCAGCTTTTTTGCACACTGGCACATTTTCCTGGATTTGTGAAACGGAAGCCATGTGCACTTTATATATTATACTAGTTAAATGTAACCGGCCCAGTCGGAACTGTTGTGCTTCATAACTACCGGCCAAACTGCAATATCTACCGGCCCTGGGCCACTGGGCCATGGTTAATAATAATAATAATAATTATTATTATTATTTATTTCTTAGCAGATGCCCTTATCCAGGGCGACTTACAATTGTGACAAGATATCACATTATTTTTACATACAATTACCCTTTATACAGTTGGGTTTTTATTGGATCAATCTAGGTAAAGTACCTTGCTCAAGGGTACAGCAGCAGTGTCCCCCACCTGGGATTGAACCCACGATCCTCCGGTCAAGAGTCCAGAGCCCTAACCACTACTCCACACTGCTCCCCTGCTAATTAGCATTAATAATAATAGCATTCTATTGTAATTCTGTTTTATTAGATTGTGAACAGATTCCAACCAGGTTCAGTAGAAACCACTGAGCAAGTCATAAATAAGCACATTTATCAAACAGACTGACAATGAGCTAAAGTTTGAGTTCAAGTATCATTTTGTCATTTGTTGGCTGCTAGAAGTTTTATTTCTCTAAGTTCAGTCAATGGGTTCAATGTTTTTATTATTTATACTTTTATTATGCTACACCTTAAATAAATTGTTTTCCCCCCTGTCTAAATTAAAAATCTACTGGTCCCAGATCAACAAATGGTTTCTACTATTACCCTGAGGATGTTAAATTATGACTCCTGCCTGCTGTCATTTTCCACCTTGTGACAGTGAATCCCTGCTATGTCTGTTTTCTTTTATTTACACAGTAATCCAGCAAACAAGACTTGTGTTGACTGACTGCTAATCATTTACTTAACTGAGATGGGGGAGGTGGGTAGTCTCTGTCACATCCTGCTGATTTGTACAGAGATGCTACTGATTTAAGTACTTAACCTTGGCGCTATTACACTAAAAAAGGTGAAGAGACTTTCCCTGGGGAATGTTAATGGAAACAAAGGATCTCCAGGGTACCCTGCCAAAATCATTAGGCAGGGTTCTCCCCAGGCCTTTTCATGCGGGCGGGTCGCCTGGCGAAGTGGCTGTCGCCGCCCGGCTGAAAAAAACTGATCCGCCCGTCTTTGCAGATGCTACTGTGCCTTTAACAATAAGGATTGATTGCACTTCTAGCAGACTAGATCACTTGCGCGTTCCTAGGTGAAAATAAAAAACCTTGGAACCACATGACAGCTGTGTTACGTCTTGACACAACATTTACCAATAAGAGAGTTGAAGGGACAGGTTTTCTGTGTTAAGCACTTTGAGAGGCTAAAACGTTAAAATGACTGCAAAAAAAATAACCGATTATTTTCAAAATAAGCCGGTGATCGTGCAATCCACTGCCTAATACTATATTTGCATTATATTTTACTTTTATTAAAAATATTAAGATTATTTTCGGGTATTATCATTCAGTCCATTTTGTGATATTGTAAAAATATTTACCCAGGTGCTTGTGAGAGATATTGGGGGTTCATGTATAGAGGCTGTACGCCTTTAAGAAGAAAGGCGTGATGGGATATCAGCTGAACACTTTGTCAGCTGACATACAGATGCTTAAGTGCAGAGGTGCTGGATTATTACACTCCGGTTTCATGCAACAGTTATGATGGTGACCAAACGTGTGTGAGTACTGTTGTGTAAAAAAAATGGTTAAAATGAACAGTTGCATTAAAAAAATGTAGAATAGCGAAAAACAAAAATAGACGTGCATTAACAAAATGCCCTGAAAACTTAACATAAAGAAAACAATTTAAATGAAGCAATAAGCTCAATAGTTATTAAGCTAAAAATGGAGTGAAAAGGTTACCTTTTTTTTGTGTGAACTCCAGTAAACCTACGTTGTCTTTCCCCAGTCAAATCGTAGAGTGCCTAAATAAGCACGGTAATTTACCGTAATAAAAAACAGTAATGAAAAAGAAAATGTAGAACATAAAGCACAACCAGATACAGTCAACATAAGACAACACATTATTCAAATTCTTTGTCGTATTATATATTTAAGCTAAGGCAAGTTTATTTTTCCGTTAAAAGTGCACCCGGCTATAATGTTCTGCCACCCAGCTTACAGAATTCCTGGGGAGAACCCTGTTTAGGGTATTCTAAAATACTCTAATATAGTTGTCATTGTGCCTACTGTACTTGTTTTTCTTCTTTAAAACTATTTGAAAACTTAACATAGTGTATTACTTTGTAGGCCACGCCTTGGTATTATACAGCAGTCATTTTCTCTGTACATCTGTGCCACACTAACCCATTGGCTAACGACTTTTCATTGTGTCACTTTGACTGCTGTACGCACTGGAAGCAACTGAGAGAGGCTGAGGATTTATTGATCTTGACTCCTTAAATAAAATGCTGTTTATGAACAAAACCGTGCATCATCAGACTACAGTGAAAATGTCATAACCAACCAACCAGCTAGTACCCTTTGCTCTAACCAGTAGGCCAAATAACAGTGCTGCCTAAGTGGGGCTAGGTAGGAAATCCCATTAATAACCTTTTGTGAGACACTGTTCATTAAATATTTAAACTGCCTAATTACAGTGGGTAGCTGCAGAAATAAGCAGACATTAGCCTGAGATGTTGGACCTTTTATTTAATTGTAAAAATACAAGGCCTACTGTTTTCTTAATATTTCCCAGAGACACTGAGTGGTAAAGCACCAAACACGACAAACAAGTCACAGGAATTGTGTTTTATTAACATACAAGTTATACAGAGAAATTCACTACTACTAGAGTATATGAATAAGCCCTAATACAGAGTAACAGATAATAGGCTAATTTTTTATTATTATTATTTATTTCTTAGCTGACGCCCTTATCCAGGGCGACTTACAATTGTTACAAGATATCATTTTTACATACAATTACCCATTTATACAGTTGGGTTTTTACTGGAGCAATCTAGGTAAAGTACCTTGCTCAAGGGTACAGCAGCAATGTCCCCACCGGGGATTGAACCCACGACCCTTCGGTCAAGAGTCCATGGCTAATACTTTCCCATAGCTGTTGGCTAACAATAACAATATAACCTAACCCCCACCCTGTGCTTGCCACAACCCACACATTCCCCAGACAAGACGAGAGAGCCCCGCTCATTGGGGTAGATGGAAGGATACGCATAAAGTGATTTGCGGGTGCAAAACCCCCATAATGCCGTAAATCGTGTTTAGCAGCCATACAGTCAGATTTTAGCAGCTAAAAATGCGGCGTATGTAAAGAATGCTGTTCACCTGGTGTTCTGCACCTGCTATCAAATTTGCACTTTGCCATCAATCCATTAAAAGTATATTGAAATGAATTCAAATAAAGAAAAGAGCATGGAATTGGGCGGGATCTGGATACTAAGTGGGCACAAACATTATAATGTGATTTTGCCCTGCACTTAGGCAATTGCTGACCCTCCAAAAACATTACGCTTCTTATACAAGGTGCAAACCATTGTAAAAGCGAGTAACTTAACAGCTGTATAAAAGCACACACCTGCAGAGACCTGGCATTGGCTTCAGGATGGCTGTGGTACACTGCCTGATGCAGCGATGCTTGGCTCTTGTTGAGGACAGGCAGGAAAACCTTCGGAGGAGAAGGGCAAGACGAAGAAGACTCCAGATATTCAATCCCAGGGTCACTTTGTTTGGGATGCCGGAGGATGTGGTGCCAAAGCGTTATCGTCTAACTCCGCAGGTCATCCTTGACCTCATAGCTGAATTGAGGGATAAGCTAGACCTCAAAACTAGTCTAGGGACCGCTATCCCTGCACATGTGAAAATGCTGTGTTCGCTGCACTACTTTGCCTCTGGTTCCTTTCAGACCACAGTTGGAATGTCTGGAGGGATAGCCCAAACCCCCTTTTCCAGAGAGCTAGGTAAATTTCTGGATATCATGCTGAAAAGGGCAGGCCAATACATATAATTTCCTAAGGATACTAGCATAACTGATGTTGGCTGAGGATTTTCCAAACAACTCAGTTTCATGCTGAGTGACCTCAACTGTAAGGACTCAGCTCCTTCTCAGAAAACGTTTCTGTTCTTTTCCGCGCGCCATTTTTTTTTTTTTTGGTTTGTATTTTCGTGCTCCACAAATGTCATACAGTGCCTACTGTTCTTTGTACTCAGTCACCTCTAGGCTGCAAGTGCAGCCGCTATTTAGACCGATGCGCTCATTGAGACCCTCATTATCATAATTGCGGCTCATTATTTGTGTGTCTTAAGCTTACATAGGGCGCAGTGCAATTAGAATTTTGCATCCGCAATTGTTTGCACTGCGTCTATACTTACATCTACCCCATTATCTGTCTTTTCTCAAACATGGACCCCGAATGTGTCTCGGCCAATCTTGACTTGGCAGGTAGTCCTCACTTAAAGAACAGGTCACCTTTCCACAAGGTTCTCAGACATTACATGTATAGGACAAGTTCAGGGCAGAGCAAGGAAGAGTTGGTCAATTAAATGATTATTAAAAGTATATTAAAATAATAAAATGGTTAAAAGTACTAGATGTTACATAATGTTAATAGCAACCCCCTACAGCATGGATACAAAATAATACTTCTTTCATTCTTCACTCTTCAGTTAATTTTTGTTCAGGCTTACGAAGGCTTTTTTCTGAACCAGTCTTTCCACTAGCATCATAAATTAGTATTGCAATCATAGTTGTGTAAGTATGAGAGACCAATCTTAACACCAAAAAGAACAGACTCCTAGTGGGTTTATAAGTTACATGTTGATTTCAACAGCACTTTGCAGGATATATTTAATTCATATTTAGAGATTAAATAATATTTTTGAATGTAGTGATGAAACACAGTTTAACTAATTGATCTGGTTAAAATAGGTTTAGGTTTAAATAATTGATCTGAGATTTGAGAAAACACTGGATTAACAGACACACACACACACACACACATACACACACACACACACACACACACACACACACAGAACTGCAAAACAAAGTAGGGAACTTCAGTCCCAGAGGGCCGTTCCACACAAGACTTAACATGCATAATGGTATAATGAACTGCTTTAAGGCCGGCCTTGGTGGAGTTGTTAATTGATTCAATTAAACAAGTATGAACATGGATTAAACAAAGACCTGGGCTGGAAGGAACATAGTTTCCAATCCTTGCTGTATCCCATATTTGTGAAGCTTTCTTGCAGACTGAAAAGTGACAGACTTCTAAAACGTAGCTGTCAAACTTAAACAGACTGAATTGTTCATCTGCGCATACCAAGAAAAATGATGCAAAAAAAGATGTCTTAAAAATCAGTTGGTCACCAAATAAATGTGACATTCGAGTTATGTCTCCTAATTGACACAAAACTTAAAAGATTAACAATATAGATTCGCTAAGAATCATTCCATTGGTGAGCAGCTTTTGTAGGAGAAACTCATTTCAGTTCACAGCAGACTGTAATGAGTTACTGTGGCAAAGTGGTCGGTAAGGGGAACAGGTGTAGCGGTGATGCGATGCAGGAGTGACAGACAGACACGGTAATTGGGTGAATAAGTGTTTTTATTGTGCCTATTTCCAGGCTGGCGACGCCAAATAATAAAGCCCGGCAGTACACAACGATGTGTAAAGCGCGGGGCGTGAGCAATTAAACACAGTCCCGAACAGAAACAAGGCACGGTCACCAGTCCTGGGTGAATCCACACGTGAAGGTGCTCTGTGCAGTGGTGCTCGGATAGTGCTTTCCTGGCGACAGCTCGGAGGTGTTTAACTGTCTAGTGGTGCAAACAGACAGACAGTTACAGACAGGCGAAAACAACACACAACACGTAACACTATACTTTCTCTTTCTCTGAGAGCTCCTCTCTCAGTCCTTCCCTTCGTTCTAAACCCAAGCGAAGGAAAGATCAGCGTTACCCTGGCCCCTATATGTAATCCCGTATGATATCTAGGTAGCGGTTGCAGCTGCCTTATTACTTGCAGCTGCCCTCGTTTACCTTTCAAGTCAAACGGTCTTACAACAGAGTCTCGCTTCCTTCCAGGCTGACCCACTTCCCGGTCCCGGAAACGTACTGTCAGGCCAGCCCTTCCAGATACTTCTCCTCCCGTTCTTTAGCGCCCTCACAGGTCGGGAGGAAGATTTATCACCAGAACTCATTATATTTCTGTCACAGTTACACAAAAAGTTCAAATTCGAACAGTTCATATCTGACATTGCTTTTAGCCGTAGGGTCGACTCATTGCTGACTGACATCTGTACCTGCTAAGTTGCTGCTGAGCATTTGTTGTTTGCTGTGGCTTTGTAAGTCTCTTGCCAGGTCGTCATTGTAAATGAGAATGTGTTTTCAATCAACTCATCTGGATAAATTAAGATATTGATTGATAGGTCCATTTTCTAACCGGTTAACAGCACTAGAAACACTGTTGGTGCTCCTCCTCATGATCCAAAGATCTCTTGATTCCCTGAGTATTATTTCACATTATGTAGCTCTACAGATTTTAAAAGTGTAAATTGCTGTTTCCTTATGTAACTAATCATGCGCTGTACGTCAGACTCGCTTCTAATGTTAATCTATGGCTTTTTTATTGAAAAATCATGGAAAAGGATATTTAGTAGGGGGCATTGATTTGAGGTAAGAAATCCACCCCTTCAACTATTTCAACACTGCAGACCTGTATCCAGGCCCACAGAGAGGATGGGGAAATTTCCCCAGGGCCCAACTCACCAAAGGGAGCCCTGGAGAAGGGGGAACTTTATTTTTTATTTTTTTCAAATATATAAAATGTTTTAAAACAAATAGCCCCTTTGCATTCCCATCACCACATTAAAAAAAAAGAAATAACTACAGTACTGTACACCGACACGATGTGCTTCTGTTGTGTAGTGATTGTGCACGTGGCGGCAGTGCAGGTGCTGTCAAACACTTCCTTTTACGCAATGATCTTTTGCATTTCATATTTTACTACACCAAAAAGCTGAAAAAGGCATAGCAATTTTATGTATTGTTTTTAAAGACAATCAGAATTTTAAAACTGGAAAAATAACCCTAAAGTTACACAATATATACCACAGTATGAATTATTCTATTATTAAGATCTATAATTTGCTCAAAACAACGCTGTGCTGCAGTTTTTTTTTTTGTATAAAATAAATAAAGTACTTTCTTCAGCTGATGGTAAACACAATTGAAGAATGATCGGTTATATTGCTTAAAATACAGATACAGTAGATGCCAGTTATTAGCAACCCTGATAAAGATAACTTTCGGTTATTAACAACATTTTCACAGGAACCAATCCCATCCCATAGGCTTTAATGTTAATGGATTTCAGATATTACCAACTGTCTGCTGCTTAATGACAGCTTTTTTTGGTTAAGGATATTGATAGTATGTTGTTGTAGTACTATGTGTACAATACTGTGTATACTTTTTGGTTTTAAAGGGGGGAGGGGGGAGGGGGCACATACCAATCCTTCCCCGGGGCCCATGACGACTGTTGGCGGCCCTGCCTGTATCCAGGTCTTGGAAAGATAACTACACTAATTATATCTATGTCTGTTTTTATTTTTATTTTCATTATTGTGAAAAGTTACATTAAGCGTTAGCATAGTAGCTGTTTGGTCTAATAATATTCAGTTGAGTGACAGAGGATTCTCAATGTAAGTCTGTGCTCAACCATGAGTCTGTCTTGACTAAAACATGACAAGCATACAATAAAGTTAAGGGACTCATCCATTGGTAAACAAAATTGGTTACCCAAAGTCAGTTGTTTTTTTAAATGATTGATCTGGAGTTAGGTTATAGATAAAACAGCTACTTTTGCCCAAGAGCAAAACTCGTTGTAACAAATAACTTTTTTTTTTTTTTTTTTTTTAAGAAGTTGTTGTTTTAAAACCAATTTACATGAGTATATCTTAATCCTTTCTCTTTCCACTGCAGGTTTTCTGTCAAGACCCTCATTGACCGCTCCTGTTTAGATACCATTGATGACTCCTCTCCCGAATTCCTAAATTTTGTGTCTATCTTGGAGCAAATTCTGAGTCATCGGCTGAAAGGTGACAAAGGCCATTTTCTAACTCTTTGGGTTTGCCATTATTCTTTGTGCTGAGAAGCAGGTAATCTGCCTCACTGAAAGATATACAGTAAAGACGTTTATAGTTGTTACTTTGGGCCTAATTTCCTAAAAATGCTTCTTCCCAGCAAAAACTTGTATCTGGGTATTTGATGGTTTAAACAACTCTTTAAAAAGTCTGAGAATACTTGCAATTCCTAGTCTTCGAAGATAAAGTAGATTTCTCTTCAACAGTCTGGTTCCATTCCATGAATCCGGCTGCCCTGTGCTCACCTGTACTATTTCTCTAGATCACAACCACTGAACTGCTGATCTCTGTAAACCAAAATCTATTGAACATGTTTACTCACCAGCAGAATCCATCAGAAACTAAAGAGTGCATTACAGTAGAGAATACTGGTAAGACCACCAGCAGAAATGATCAAGTCTTCATCAGTGCTAATCTGAGAGAAAGGAAATCATCTAGGGCCAAATCCTGCATTACATTGTTGACTGAATAGCCGAGCAGCATGTCTGACATACCGACCCACAATGAGATTCATTTGAAGCACTGTGAATAATATTCAGTTATCTGCTGTAACTGATGTACTCTGCTACTGTAGAAGTCTTACACTTTTGCATGAATGAATATGAATAATGTGTCATTATTTGCTTGTAAGTGGCTCCTTATATCACAAAATCTTTGGAATTATATACCATTCATCATACTGACCTTGGAACATATTTATTATTTTATTTTTTAAAATAATTTCTATATAAATATAACAGAAAATGCGACTAGCTGGAGGAATGTTTTACCACTTACGCATAGCAGCAAAAGAAAACTGAACTTGCGTAGAGCTAACGAATGAGCAAGTCAGAATAATTGGCAAATGTTATGCCTTAGAATCCACGCAGTAAAATTAGCTTTTTATATTCCCATTATGCCTGTCGATCAACCTGCTCTACTGTAGAGTTTCACATAATAGTCCATCTCCCACCAGTGGCATTTAGTACTGCCTTAGTGTTTAGCAGATTGGGGTATCATTGGTGGTTGTAATGTTTGTATAAAACATGTTGGTGTGTTAGGAGCTCAGATCTAGCTATATTTGTATACTGTGAATGCATATCGAGTGAAGACATCCATACATATGCACCCTGTCATCTTACATGTCTATGTGTCACATTTATATATATATATATATATATATATATATATATATATATATATATATATATATATATATATATATATATGTGTGTGTAAGTGAGTGAGTTGTCGGCACACTTAGCAGAAGTTATATCACAATGTAGAGAAATTAGGAGTTTTCTTTACATTTGTGTGTAGTACAGCAGAGTTCTGGTTGTCTATGATAAAGTTCCTCAGTGCCTCTGCCTTACTGTTGTGCTCCTCAAAAACACACAAGTCTAGTTTTACCAGTTTTATTTAGTTTTAATGTGAAATGTGTAAAAAACAAAAAGCACAGTTTTACCTCGGCATTTGATACAGTATTTAATATGGATGTTATGCAATTGTTAGTTTTGCATTGGATTCTGCTGTGTTTGAGTGTACTTCTTGCTGGAGTGTTGTAGAATGATGCACACAGCAGCTGGAAGCTGTACACTTCATGCAGCTTCATCCAGTGATGCCTGTGCACACAGTACATAACATTTGGAAAACGCATTACAATGGAAATAAAGCAAATTACAAGATCTTGCCTGGACATTCACAATCAATTGTCACCCCCCCATGTCAATATGGATGAAAGTGGAGCAGAGAAATCCACTCCACTCCTTTTTTAAATTATTATTATTATTATTATTATTATTATTATTATTATTATTATTATTATTATTATTATTATTATTATTATTATTATATATATTTTTTATATATGGGTTATATTTTCGAAGACTCTTCACAAATAATGATTTTTTGATATGGCTTCACTACGAACTGTAGTAAATACTGTTTGATGAACTAAACGGTCTACTATACAAAACATACTACTCCAAACAATTAAAGGATTATTTCTGTAAAATTCAGTCTTACCTTGTTCCTATAAAAACTGGGGCTGCAACTGTTTCCATCTGCAGTCTACAATCCAGTTTGCAACCAGACATTATACAAAATTCTGTATGTATGTATCATAAACCTGTATTTAGCTGACTAAAATATATTCATAAACCTCATTCTGCCTCTCGCATCCTTCTCATTGGAGGCTGATTTGTTAACTTCCACCATTGGCACGAAATCAAGTTTACAGAGTTTTGTCGGACCCCTAACTGGGGCTGAGACCCAATTGAAACAGATGGAAACATAGCTTTAGAGATGTATATTTTTAAGTGTAATAAATACCCAAATGCCCAAATCTAAAAAATGTCTAACACCCCTTGAAAGTCATTTGATACATTAGTTGAAACATAGGAAGCAGAGAGTATTTGTAAGAGGGGAACACAAGATGGGGCCATGTACTCATTGGGGTGCCTCAGGGCTCCAGTTCTGGTCACCGCCACACCTAAGGGACATAGTGGCCCTGGAGAGAGTCCAACAAAGAGCAACCAGACTAATCCCAGGGCTTAATGGAATGAGCTACAAAGATAGGCTGAAGGAACTGAATCTGTTTGCACTAGAACAATATGATTGAAGTCGTTAAAATCTTAAAAGGAGATGGCATACTTAACCCTAACCAATATCTTGAGTTTAGAAATTTTGTGGAGATAGAAAGGACAGAAAGAAGACATAGAGTAGCAAGTGTATAGAATGAGTTATCTAGTCTTGTTGCTGAGGCAGAATCCTTTGGATCCTTTAAGACCAAACTTGACACAGTTTTGAGATCAATTGGTTACTAGGAGCCAGATGAGTTGGGTGAGTCAAACGTCCTCCTTCTTCACAAATGTTCTTATGTTTTTATGTTCTTAATAAAGCAAAATGGGTATCAGGAGATTGTTATAGACAAATATTCCAGTATATGCTGGGAAACAGGGTCCCAGTTATGCACTCTACATACATGCCCTATTGCGCATTCCTTCTCTTCTCAGTATGGCATGCGATCGCCGTGGACACTAACATAGACTTTGCACTGATTATGCATACTGGAAATGAGTGCTTGTCATTTGATTGTTTGTAGTAGTTTAACAAGTCTTTGTACTGTATCTGAAATGTATTCCACTGGCACATGAGTGAAGCTGGAAGAAGCCTTGTAAACAACCAGAAGTCAAAAACAAGAAACAGGTTAAATCTTGACTTTGGTATATCATCATGTCACAAAGACGGCTGCAGTGGGTGACGTCAGACCAGAAACAGGAAGTAATACACAGAGACTTGGGGTTTTGATGAAGCTGAGCGTGTGATCGCGCTCAGCATTTAATCATTAAACAGAACAGAAAATAAAAGGTTTGAACACACACAAAACACAGGACACGGCACTTGAGCCAAAACAAAAGAGACAAACAAAATGGACTATACAGACAAACGAACAAACACGGTGAGTGAAAACATATATTTAGTTTTACTTTTTAGTTTCTCCTTCTCCACACCCGTTCTCCACTCAGCGAACACCCAACCCCGAGTGAGTGAAAACATGCAGCTTTTATGCAGTTGTACCGAGACTCGATTGCTAGTCAATCATTCAATTGGAATCTCGGTACAACTGCACGTGAATTAATTAAGTGTACTCCCGTGACCACACATTACATTTTAACCAGCACGTGAAGTGATTTGTGCCATCCTTGTGCCTAAATACAAATCTACATTTTTAAATACACGTGAAACACAGACCCACTTATATCCCGTGTACCAATGCCTATACACCAACATTTACACACAACACGTAACATACAAACAAACTACGCACAAGGGCGTGGCCACATTGCCACATATACCCTCCCTTGTGCGCAGCACACATGGCCTCAACGGCCACCTCCCCCCTTAAAAACCCAGCAGTCCAGGACAAAGTCTCAGGCTGGGAAGGGAGGCTTCAGTGGGCCCATGGCTGGCAATGCTGTCAGCACCCCTGCCGGTAGTGGCACGGCTGACAGCATGCTGGTCCACTCCTGCAGCGAAATTGCTGCGGGGGATGCTGGTCTCCTGACCTCTCCCCCTTTCTTTGTAGCCGGTAGCTCCCTCCTGTGGGGCTCCGGCCACAAGAACTCCTGCAGAAACTGCTGCTGGGGAAAGTGGTCTCCTGACCTCTCCCCTGTCTTTGTAGCCGGTAGCTCCCCTTTCTGGGGCTCCGGCCCCGTACTCCTGTGGTGGAGGTGCGGGAAGCAGAGACAGCTCCTGTTGTTCTGCTCCTGGCAGTGGCGGAGGCAGAGGCAGCTCCTGCTGCTCTCCTCCTGGCGGTGGTGGAGGCAGAGGCAGCTCCTGCTCCTCTGCTCTTGGCGGTGGCGGAGGTAGAGGCAGCTCCTGCTCCTCTGCTCTGGGCAGGGGCAGAGGCAGAGGCAGCTCCTGCTGCCCTGCTCCTGGTGGTGGTGGAGGTGGTGGAGGCAGAGGCAGCTCCTGCTGCTCTGCTCCTAGTGGTGTCGGAACCAGCAGGTATTCACCCTCTGCTGGTGGAGGTGGCGGAGGTAGAGGCAGCTCCTGCTGCTCTGCTCCTGGAGGTGGCGGAGGCAGAGGCAGCTCCTGCTGCTCTGCTCCTGGTGGTGGTGGAGGCAGAGGCAGCTCCTGCTGCTCTGCTCCTGAAAGTGGCGGAGGCAGAGGCAGCTCCTGCTCCTCTGCTCCGGGTGGTGGCGGAGGCAGAGGCAGCTCCTGCTGCTCTGCTCCTAGTGGAGGAAGTGGTGGAGGTGGCGGAGGCAGAGGCAGCTCCTGCTGCTCTGCTCCTAGTGGCGGAAGCGGTGGAGGTGGGAGCAGCGTGTAGTCTCCTGGCGATGGAGGTGCGAGCAGCGTGTAGTCTCCTGACGACGGAGGTGCGAGCAGCGTGTAGTCTCCTGATGACGGAGGTGCGAGCAGCGTGTAGTCTCCTACTGTTGCAGGGGACTGGTGCGGCTCTGCCTCTCTTGCAGGGGACTGGTGCGGCTCTCCCGCTCTTGCAGGAGACTGGTGGAGGCAGAGGCAGCTCCTGTTCCTCTCCTCCGGGTGGTGACGGTGGGGGAAGTGATACCAGCAGACGTTCACACTCTGCTGGTGGATGGGAACCCAGCAGGCATTCACCCTCTGCTGGTGGACACGGGGACAGCAGGAATTCTTCCTCTGCTGGTGGACACAGGGACAGCAGGCATTCTTCCTCTGCTGGTGGACACAGGGACAGCAGGCATTCTTCCTCTGCTGGTGGACACAGGGACAGCAGGCATTCTTCCTCTGCTGGTGGACACAGGGACAGCAGGCATTCTTCCTCTGCTGGTGGACACAGGGACAGCAGGCATTCTTCCTGTGCTGGTGGAGATGGGGACAGCAGGCATTGTTCCTCTGCTGGTGGAGATGGGGACAGCAGGCATTGTTCCTCTGCTGGTGGAGATGGAACCAGCAGGCATTTTCCCTCTGCTGGCAACTTGGGTCCTAGGGCTGTGGAAGCACCGACTTCCCCTCTTGGGCTATGGAAGCACCGACTCCCCCTCTTTGGGCTGTGGGACGCACCGACTCCTCCCTTTGGGCTGTGGGACGTTCGACTCCTCCCCTCTTGGGCTGTGGACGCACCGACTCCCCCTCTTGGGCTTAGGACGTTCGGGCTCCCCCACTCAGGCGTGGGACGCTCGGGCTCCTCCCACTCAGGCGTAGGGACGCTCGGGCTCCTTCCACTCAGGCGTAGGACGTTCGGGCTCCTCCCCTTTGGGCGCTAGAGAGGACAACAGCCTTGCTAGTAGCGGTGCAGGGCACCTTTTTAACACCGCCTGCATCTGCTGCGCTGATGTTACTCTGGGCCCCCCTTGCGTCTCCTGATCCAGCAGCCAGTCGATCACCTCCTCTGTCACTGGCCTGCAGGATGGGTGCTGCTGTTGCTTCCTCTCTAGCGTCTTTCCTCCCTCCATTTCTCCAAAAAAAAATCCTTTTTTTTTCTTTCCAAAAAAACACACGGTACTCCTGCTCTGGTCTGAGTCTAGGAGGCGCTGATAATCCCACGATGACACCACGTGTCACAAAGACGGCTGCAGTGGGTGACGTCAGACCAGAAACAGGAAGTAACACACAGAGACTTGGGGTTTTGATGAAGCTGAGCGCGTGATCGCGCTCAGCATTTAATCATTAAACAGAACAGAAAATAAAAGGTTTGAACAGACACAAAACACAGGACACGGCACTTGAGCCAAAACAAGAGAGACAAACAAAACGGACTATACAGACAAACGAACAAACACGGTGAGTGAAAACATATATTTAGTTTTACTTTTTAGTTTCTCCTTCTCCACACCCGTTCTCCACTCAGCGAACACCCAACCCCGAGTGAGTGAAAACATGCAGCTTTTATGCAGTTGTACCGAGACTCGATTGCTAGTCAATCATTCAATTGGAATCTCGGTACAACTGCACGTGAATTAATTAAGTGTACTCCCGTGACCACACATTACATTTTAACCAGCACATGAAGTGATTTGTGCCATCCTCGTGCCTAAATACAAATCTACATTTTTAAATACACGTGAAACACAGACCCGCTTATATCCCGTGTACCAATGCCTATACACCAACATTTACACACAACACGTAACATACAAACATAAACTACGCACAAGGGCGTGGCCACATTGCCACACATCATCATAGTAAGTCTGTTATGTACCAGTTGTCAATAATAATAATGTGTGTTACAGTCATTTGTTGTGACTGTCCTGGCTTCTGTTACTGACGTGTGGGTTCTTGATTCCTGTTCCAGGGCAGATCACTTGGTTTGGCTATGAAAGCCTTCGCAGTTTCTGGGATTACATGCGGGTGGCCTGCAGCAAAGTGCCACACAACTGCATCAGCAGCATTGAGAGCATGGAGAATGTGGGCTCCTCCAGGGCAAAGGTGAGGAGAAACTGCTGAGCTTTCCACTGATACAATCAACTGGATCATGCTATCATGAAAACCCATATAAAACCAAGGTGTTTTATTCTAATGACAGGGCGTTGTTTAAATGTACAGCTTGTAACCATTAGAGAGTTAAGATGAATGCTGCCATGAAACCAAACCAGCTACTTCTGTCTCAATTCCAATTCAATAGTACAGTAAAAGAAAATGGGATGTTTGCCTTCATTGAAGAAAACAGTGTACCTACAGTTATAAATAGGGGTAGTTTGATCATGATATTGGGGTGTTTTAGCAGTTCAGGGACTGAACACGTTCATGTGATTGAAGATCGAATGAATGCAACCATGTATCAGAACATTGTACAAAGTACAGTGATACCATCTGCTTGTAGGCTGATTGGCAGACAGTTTATCTTCCAATACGACACTGACCCAAAGCATACAGCTAAGTCAGCTCTGGAATACTTGAAGGAAACGAAGATAAAATTTCTGGAATGGCCTTCACAATCACCAGATCTCAATCCAATAGAAATGCTTTGGACTGATCTGAAAAAAGCTGTAGCCAAGCATTGTGTATCCAATCTGTCTGAGCTGAAGGAAATATGCAAGACAGAATGGGCATAGATTTCAGCAACAAGATAAAATATACTGGTTAAGAATGATCATAAACGTCTGAAAGCCGTAATAAAAGCAAAAGGAGGACACACAAAATACTACAGCAAAGGTGCCAATCATTGTGTCATGAACGAATACTTTAAATTGAATACATTTTTTTTTTTTTTTGTTAAATTACTAGAACTTGTGTATTGTGCTTTTTGTTTTATTAAGAAGTGGTTTAAGTTTACCAAGTGCTTGTCCTTAATTGGTTACCTTTAATTATGATATAAGTGCAGGGTGCCTATACTTTTGTCTGCAACTGTGTACTCTGGTTTGACCTGAATGTGTGTAATAAACTTCCACGATTTATGGGTCCTTATTTTAGAAATGGTCTGACATAGAAATGTGTTGGTTTTGTGTGCTGAGTGTAGTGTAGGTTTTATACTGCAAATATTTGTAGATTCTGGCTACGAAATGAATTAGCTTTTTGTAGGCTTATGTTCTAGAGTGATATTAATTTACTTATTATATTGTACTCCATGTTAAATCATGACATGAGTGTTGTTTGTTAACCAAGAGCCTTGCTGCCCATGGGGACAGGGAATAAGATCATGATGTTTTGACAGGTGCAGCAGACTGGAGCAGAGTGCAGAAATTAGATTAATACCTTTAGATTTGAAAGGCATGTGGTAGCACTGCATAACTCTCTCCAGCAGAAATGAACCATAAGGCATTTACTGAAAAGGTATAAGCGAGGATCATGCAGACTCTAAACCAACTAAATTGGTTTCATTGATGGTTCAAGTGCTCAAGTCACTCTCTACAAGAGCTGGCTCTTCTGGGAAAAAAATTAGAAAAAGTTAATAGAAAAATCAAATATCTTATAGAAGATTCTCAATATATATATATATATGTGTGTAATTTTTTTTTTTTAAATCGATCCCAGATAAGACAAATCACATAGAAACTAAGAGTGCTTATAATAGGACAGGCTAAGAAAGGCTATTAGAAGTTTGAATACACTGTCTTGTTAGTACTCAATAATGTTTAGTTTGCAAATAAAGAGAGCAGGCATTGTTTCATGATGTGTAATTAACGGCAGCAGTGTGGACTCTTGACCGGAGGGTTGTGGGTTCAGTCCCAGGTGGGGGACACTGCTGCTGTACCCTTGAGCAAGGTACTTTACCTAGATTGCTCCAGTAAAAACCCAACTGTATAAATGGGTAATTGTATGTAAAAATAATGTGATATCTTGTAACAATTGTAAGTTGCCCTGGATAAAGACGTCTACTAAGAAATAAATAATAATAAACACATTTTAATAGGGTTATTTTTTAATTAAAAGCTAACCACTTTTTAAAAATAATTTAAATATCTACACATCATAGAAGAGTTGGTTACAGTGCTCATGCATTTTAACTAGAGTAATAGTTACCTACAGTATTACTGTACTTGGGATACCTGCTGGTAACCTGCCTTTCTTTGTGTTTCAGGGTCGAGCGTGGATCAGGGTTACACTAATGGAAAAACGCCTTTCGGAATACATTTTAGCAGCCCTAAGGGACTTCAAGACAACCAGGTTCCAACTTTAATTCTAATGAGTAGCAAGTCTCATGCATTCTGGTTACTGATCTAGAAGCACACAGTTCAGCATTTCCTAATACAGAAGTTTAACCCTTGCTGTGGCTCGGGTTTCCCCCATTTCTGCGATTCTTTTACTGGATGAACAAAATTACAGCTTTTGAAAATGGTTATTAAAGTGTCAGATTCTCCATTTTATTATCTTAATTCAGATGCCTGGTTATTTTTACCACCATTTTACTCCTCAATTTAGAATGCCCCATTACATTGCCTCCCCACCAATCCCACCATTCGGCCAAATAGCTCTTTACAACCCAGGAGCTTGACAGTGGATGTCGGTGAGCTACGGGCCCCTGAAGAACACGAATCCAGGCCTGCATGTGTTTGCTTGAGCTCACTGTGCCCCTGGTCATTAGGGCCTGCTGTGCTGTAGCCAAAGCCGATCCAACACAACCTGTGGAGCCCCAGGCAAAGATCCCCTGACTGTACAACTTCATCTGCCATTGTCAAGCTTACAGTCAAGTGCTAAAAACCTGACTTGCAGAATATATTTTGCCACCGCCTGCAAAAAAAATAAAATAAAAAATAAATATATATATATATATATACATATATAAACATTGAAATAGCAGGTTAGGGATTTTTTTTAATTCAATGACATTATGGACAGATGAAATCCTAATTGAGTATACATTCAGTGATGAAAAATATGAATACAGTTGTTATATGCTGTAGAACCACACATACTCATTGATATTGTTATCTTTTTCTTGTTGATGATGTTGGTTTTGTTTTATAGTAGTGTTTATCTAAAAGATACAGGCAGCTTTATTGATATGTTTTTATAACTACTGTACACAATATACCCTGACAAAATATGCAATGTCTGTGTTTACTTGAAGCTTATGGCGTCCTGCAGCCTTACTCAGTTTTGCACTAAAATAGAATTCTACAAATCAAATCAATACCTAACGGACTGTCACACGCAGGAACTGAACACGGTTTCTCTCCCCACAGGAGGTTTTATGAAGATGGAGCAATTGTGCTGGGAGAGGAAGCAAACCTGCTCGCCGACATGCTGCTCGGACTCAATGCCATCGATTTTAGGTACTCCTTCAAATACATCTGTTTGCTTTTGGCCTGTGCTTCATATCTGATCTTTGTGGTAAAGCAGACCACAGGCTGTACGATTTCCCCTTTCATGGCTGATTATGATTTCTATTACATGAGTAGATGTTAAAACTTCATGCTGATTTTAACTCGGCTCTCGCCAAGATAAGCACCAACTAAGACGTTGTGATCCATCTGCGTTTCCATCCATTTGCGTTTCCTTCCATCTGATGATGTAGATATCCTTCTGCCTGGTGTTGATGGCTAAAGTGTAATGCTGGCTCCAGGGATCAGTTTATTTTGCCTCCCTGGCGCATCAGCACACACAACGGCTGTGATGCTGGTTCCAGGGATCAACCACAGTGCGGGCTCCCCAGCGCCTCAGCATGACAACCGTCTGGATTGAGCTGAGTAGGGTACATCTCTGGGGTCTTCAAGTGGGCACCTTCCATCCTTAGTGTTTCGTCGACTAGCCCACGACACCTCAAGAGGGCTCGACGGTGACACAGGTGTTCCAGAATCACCCCCCTCCATCCCGCACTCAGCTCAGCCCAGCTGACTTACCTGTGCATCAACGTTACGTTTTCTATTGTGGTTGAGATCCGCAGACAGAATCTTTCCGCCTTAATCACAGCCAGTTGCCACGCCTCTCTGCTGATTCAGATAAGTTCTTCACTGTGCGACTCAACTCTTGTCCACTGAATACGACGTCTCTGAGGAAGATAACCATGCACTGTAATTTGAGTTAATCATCTGAGGTTGTTATAATCCTGAAGCCAATTCTACTTTTCAAAAAGCTCTACATCTATAAGACAACTGCAGTGCTCAGTTGAGAAGCACTACATTGGTAAGGAAATAATAAGGAAAGTAGGAACGTACTGATCCGAGGATCCGAGCAAGTGGGATCTCTCTGTTATTGTGTTTTTACAAGGGAACACCCAGTGGCTCCAGACTCTCAATACTGAGGAAAAGGAAAGACATCCTCGGTGTTCTTTCACTTCCACACACATTCTGAAATGTAATTTGTTCTCTGTCTAATTTCAGCTTTTATATGCATGTTGTTGTTTTTTTTCCATCTTCAGAACAGCTTCTTTTGTTTTGAAAATAAAGCTGTTTAAGAGTAGGTAGCTTCAAATGTCATTGCTTTCCAAACATTCTGAGTGTTCTGGGTTCTGTTTCTCCAGCTTTGAGTTGTTTGTTGTTATTATTGTTCTCTACATTAGCCTTTAACTGGCTTTAAACATGCTTTAAGCGTGTCTGAAGAATGCTAAAGGCCTGGACTCAGCATCCTTCCTCATTTCATTCATAATCTGTTTAGTCATGTCACAACAGGACCTTACAACTGCCAGCCGCACCTACTCTCTCTCTGTCTACTTCAGTATAGAGTGGGCGGGGCTAGCAAAGTGCACACCCTTGCCTGATTAATGGAATGAGGAAGGCTGCTCAGTGAAGGCACAAAGGATTCTCTAGAGAAGCTCAAAGCCAGATAGTTAGGGTTAATATATATATATATATATATACAGTACTGTGCAAAAGTTTTAGGCAGGTGTGAAAAAATGCTGTAAAGTAAGAATGCTTTCAAAAATAGACATGTTAATAGATTATATTTATCAATTAACAAAATGCAAAGTGAGTGAACAGAAGAAAAATCTATATTTCGTGTGACCACCCTTTGCCTTCAAAACAGCATCAAGCATCAATTCTTCTAGGTACACTTGCACACAGTTTTTGAAAGAACTCGGCAGGTAGGTTGGCCCAAACATCTTGGAGAACTAACCACAATTCTTCTGTGGATTTAGGCAGCCTCAGTTGCTTCTCTCTCTTAATGTAATCCCAGACAGACTCGATGATGTTGAGATCCGGGCTCTGTGGGGGCCATACCATCACTTCCAGGACTCCTTGTTCTTCTTTACGCTGAAGATAGTTCTTAATGACTTTCGCTGTATGATTGGGGTCGTTGTCATGCTGCAGAATAAATTTGGGGCCAATCAGATGCCTCCCTGATGGTATTGCACGATGGATAAGTATCTGCCTGTACTTCTCAGCATTGAGGAGACCATTAATTCTGACCAAATCCCCAACTCCATTTGCAGAAATGCAGCCCCAAACTTGCAAGGAACCTCCACCATGCTTCACTGTTGCCTGCATACACTCATTTGTGTATGCTCTCCAGCCCTTCGGCGAACAAACTGCCTTCTGCTACAGCCAAATATTTCAAATTTTGACTCATCAGTCCAGAGCACCTGCTGCCATTTTTCTGCACCCCAGTTCCTGTGTTTTTCGTGCATAGTTGAGTTGCTTGGCCTTGTTTCCACGTCGGAGGTATGGCTTTTGGCCGCAAGTCTTCCATGAAGGACACTTCTGACCAGACTTCTCGGACAGTAGATGGGTGTACCAGGGTCCCACTGTTTTCTGCCAGTTCTGAGCTGATGGCACTGCTGGACATCTTCCGATTGCGAAGGGAAGTAAGCATGATGTGTCTTTCATCTGCTGCAGTAAGTTTCCTTGGCTGACCACTGCGTCTACGGTCCTCAACGTTGCCCGTTTCTTTGTGCTTCTTCAAAAGAGCTTGGACAGCACATCTGGAAACCCCTGTCTGCCTTGAAATTTCTGCCTGGGAGAGACCTTGCTGATGCAGTATAACTACCTTGTGTCTTGTTGCTGTGCTCAGTCTTGCCATGGTGTATGACTTTTGACAGTAAACTGCCTTCAGCAACCTCACCTTGTTAGCTGAGTTTGGCTGTTCCTCACCCAGTTTATTCCTCCTACACAGCTGTTTCTGTTTCAGTTAATGATTGTGTTTCAACCTACATATTGAATTGATGATCATTAGCACCTGTTTGGTATAATTGTTTAATCATACACCTGACTATATGCCTACAAAATCCCTGACTTTGTGCAAGTGTACCTAGAAGAATTGATGCTGTTTTGAAGGCAAAGGGTGGTCACACCAAATATGGATTTGATTTAGATTTTTCTTCTGTTCACTCACTTTGCATTTAGTTATTTGATAAATATAATCTATTAACATGTCTATTTTTGAAAGCATTCTTACTTTACAGCATTTTTTCACACCTGCCTAAAACTTTTGCACAGTACTGTATATATATATATAGTAAGTAATTTTGCTGCTGTCTTTCAGGATAATGTCCTTGTGGTGTGTAGTAAGCAATAATAAATCCAAGGAAAACAGAACTTAGAAGGAAACACGCCAGGGCGTGGCTTTATTTGAAAACAAAACAAATGCACTGTTGGTGCATACAAAAACAAAAGAAAAAAGAAAAGCCTAAACCCTTTTTTGGGTCTAACTAAACACTTAAATCGTCCCTCTCTAAACAGGGACAGGCTGCTCCTGTTTACCCCGATTTACACTCACAAGTAACTTATTTAGTTTTTCTTACTTTAGTTTATTTCTGCACAACCAACTCCACTCATGTTCTCAGCAACTCCTCTTCACGTTCCAACACCCTCCTTCTCAACCTTACCACTCTTTTAATTCCCAGCCAATTACACAATTAAACAATTAACCTAGAATCCTGACATCAGTGTCATCCTAGAATCCTGACATCAGTGTCATCCTCAGGGTCTTAATGCCTCCATATACCCTGTCCAATATAATAACATACCTTTTCCCACCCAACATAACATTGATTCTTTTTAAACCCAAGTTTGTGTTTTAACCTGTCTTAATCAACCTGTAATATCCACTTTATGTTCCTTTATTAACTCTCTGATTTTACTTTTAAACCTTTTACATTATCGCCACCCTTTGTTTACCATCCAGTTGGTTTATGTTGTCTTTTCACACTACTACTTTTGTTTTGTTTTATTTTAAACACCTTCTCAAAGATTTATACAATCTTTTACCCAGATGGAGTGTGTATTCTTTACACCCACGGCCCCACAGCTGCCCAAGTTTGATCTGGAATGTACACTCCCTCACTATATACATATATATACAGTACTGTGCAAAAGTTTTAGGCAGGTGTGAAAAAATGCTGTAAAGTAAGAATGCTTTCAAAAATAGACATGTTAATAGATTACATTTATCAATTAACTAAATGCAAAGTGAGTGAACAGAAGAAAAATCTAAATCAAATCCATATTTGGTGTGACCACCCTTTGCCTTCAAAACAGCATCAATTCTTCTAGGTACACTTGCACAAAGTCAGGGATTTTGTAGGCATATAGTCAGGTGTATGATTAAACAATTATACCAAACAGGTGCTAATGATCATCAATTCAATATGTAGGTTGAAACACAATCATTAACTGAAACAGAAACAGCTGTGTAGGAGGAATAAAACTGGGTGAGGAACAGCCAAACTCAGCTAACAAGGTGAGGTTGCTGAAGACAGTTTACTGTCAAAAGTCATACACCATGGCAAGACTGAGCACAGCAACAAGACACAAGGTAGTTATACTGCATCAGCAAGGTCTCTCCCAGGCAGAAATTTCAAGGCAGACAGGGGTTTCCAGATGTGCTGTCCAAACTCTTTGAAGAAGCACAAAGAAACGGGCAACGTTGAGGACCGTGAGACGCAGTGGTCGGCCAAGGAAACTTACTGCAGCAGATGAAAGACACATCATGCTTACTTCCCTTCGCAATTGGAAGATGTCCAGCAGTGCCATCAGCTCAGAACTGACAGTAAACAGTGGGACCCTGGTACACCCATCTACTGTCCGGAGAAGTCTGGTCAGAAGTGGCCTTCATGGAAGACTTGCGGCCAAAAAGCCATACCTCCGACGTGGAAACAAGGCCAAGCGACTCAACTATGCACGAAAACACAGGAACTGGGGTGCAGAAAAATGGCAGCAGGTGCTCTGGACTGATGAGTCAAAATTTGAAATATTTGGCTGTAGCAGAAGGCAGTTTGTTCGCCGAAGGGCTGAGAGCGGTACACAAATGAGTGTCTGCAGGCAACAGTGAAGCATGGTGGAGGTTCCTTGCAAGTTTGGGGCTGCATTTCTGCAAATGGAGTTGGGGATTTGGTCAGAATTAATGGTCTCCTCAATGCTGAGAAGTACAGGCAGATACTTATCCATCATGCAATACCATCAGGGAGGCATCTGATTGGCCCCAAATTTATTGTGCAGCATGACAACGACCCCAAACATACAGCTGAAAGTCATTAAGAACTATCGTCAGCGTAAAGAAGAACAAGGAGTCCTGGAAGTGATGGTATGGCCCCCACAGAGCCCTGATCTCAACATCATCGAAGTCTGTCTGGGATTACATGAAGACAGAGAAGCAACTGAGGCTGCCTAAATCCACAGAAGAACTGTGGTTAGTTCTCCAAGATGTTTGGGCCAACCTACCTGCCGAAGTTCCTTCAAAACTGTGTGCAAGTGTACCTAGAAGAATTGATGCTTGATGCTGTTTTGAAGGCAAAGGGTGGTCACACCAAATATGGATTTGATTTAGATTTTTCTTCTGTTCACTCACTTTGCATTTAGTTAATTGATAAATATAATCTATTAACATGTCTATTTTGAAAGCATTCTTACTTTACAGCATTTTTTTCACACCTGCCTAAAACTTTTGCATAGTACTGTATATATATATATATATATATATATATATATATATATATATATATATATATATATATATATATATATATATATATATATATATATATTTACAGTACCAGTCAAAAGTTTGAGTACACTTGCTGGAAAATAGGTTTTTTTCATAATTGACAATGTTTTACGTCGTATACGTTTCTGTAAATACTTGAAAATGAAAACACATGTTACAATATACAAAACAAAACATAAGGAGTATCAAAGCAATGTTCAAGAAAATTGAAAATGGGCTCTAAATCTTGCATTACTCAAAATAGCCACTCTTTGCCTTAATAACAGCCTCACAAACACGAAGCATTCGGTTAACAAGTTTCAGCAGGAAATCACCCGACATGTCTTCCCAGCTCTTCTGCAGCAATTCCCAGAGATGTAGGACACTTGTGGGTAGCTTTGCTTTGACTCTTCTGTCCAGTTCGTCCCATACAAGTTCTATGGGATTGAGGTCTAGAGACTGGGCAGGCCAGGTCATTAGATTGAGTTGTCCTTCACTTTCCTTCTTCGCCAGATAGTTCTTGCACAACTTTGAGGTGTGTTTCGGGTCATTATCTTGCTAAAGAATGAAGGACTGCCCAACTAGCCGTAATCCTGATGGAATGGCATGCCTCTGGAGTATGCTATGATAGGCATGCTGGTTGAGCTTGCCATGGACTTGGTAAAGATCACCAACTCTGTCACCAGCAAAGCAACCCCAGACCA
The DNA here is from genome assembly GCA_030684275.1 of Acipenser oxyrinchus oxyrinchus. Classification (NCBI taxonomy): domain Eukaryota; kingdom Metazoa; phylum Chordata; class Actinopteri; order Acipenseriformes; family Acipenseridae; genus Acipenser; species Acipenser oxyrinchus. The sequence continues at coordinate 58,325,562 of CM060250.1, forward strand.
CGACACTGCCTCCTCCATGCTTGACAGTGGGAACCACACATGCAGAACTCATGCGCTCACCCTCTCTGCGTCTTACAAATACTCGGCGGTTGGACCCAAATATTTCAAATTTTGACTCATCGGTCCATAAGACCAACTTCCACTTCCTCAAACGTCCAGTTTCTGTGTTTTTTGGCCCAGGCAAGTCTCTTCCTCTTATTCTGCACTCTTAACAATGGTTTCTTTGCAGCAATTCTTCCAGTTAGGCCAGCTTCACGCAATCTCCTCTGAACAGTTGATGTTGAAACATCTGTACTTCTAGTAGCATTTAGCTGAGCTTGTATTTCAGGGGCAGTTAATCGCGGTTTCAGCAGACTTGTGACTCGAATGAACTTGTTCTCTGATTCTGAGGTCACCCTTGGCCTGCCTGACATTGTTCGGTCCTCATGAGTGCCAGTTTCTTCAAATCGTTTGATGGTCTTGGCCACAGCAGTTACAGACACTTGCAAAGTTCTTGCGATTTGTCTTAAAGATTGACCTTCATTTCTTAAAGTAATTACAGACTGTCTATTTTCTTTGCTTAACTGAGCATATTTTGCCATTTTCTGCTCCCTTACATTCAGGAATGACAAACTTGTGCCTATGCTACCTATATTTATAGTAATCATGGACCCTCACCTGTTAACAGCAATTGGTGACAAAAGGTTAATTAGGTAACATGCTAGTTAACTCGGAGAACATCTAACAAAGACACTTTTATACTTAGGCCAGTGTTCTAACACCGTCTTATACACATTTCAGACTTTTAACTGATTTGGGCTTCGGACTGAAATCCACTTGCTTTGGGTGACCATTTCTTTGAAATTGACAAGATTTACATTTTCATTTAAAAATAAAATTTTTGAATGCAATACATTATGATTATCATCTTATATAAGTACACGTATCATATAATGAAATATTAGGTGTTTATAGACAAGTTTATACAGTTAAAAGCATAGATAATCATGAAAAACCTGGTTTCAAGCAGGTGTACTCAAACTTTTGACTGGTGCTGTGTGTATATATATATATATATATATATATATATATATATATATATATATATATATATATATAAAACCTTGCTTTAGAGAAATTACCTGAACCACTCTGGGTAGGGGGTGGTGGGGCAGGGGCATGACATTAATTATGGATAAAGGTTCTATATGTAACAGGAATAAAGCAATGCATGACTGCAGGTGAGCTTATAGAGCTTTTCTTACAACATCAGTCAAAATCTGGAACAGCACTGCCTGCTACATATACCCATTGAATAGCAAGTCCAAATTAGGCAGAGAAAATTAACTAACAATGATATCAGTGACAGGTACTGTGTGGGATGAAGTGGGTTGAGGAACCAGCACATGTAGATATTTCTCACGTTGACCTTTTAGTTCCTGAACGACTGCCTGCTCAGACAGAGTCCAATATGAATGGGGATAATGAATCTACTCTCACCCCTGGAGAGACTCTCTGGGCAGCCAGTTTCCTGTGAGGGGAGGTTCAAATAAACTCTTTCAGATCTTAGCCATAGATTGGATTTGAGTCGTGGGTGGTGAATAAGCAATAAGGTTTTTATTTAGTCTCTGGTAAATTACTTTGCAAGACTGGATTGAAAGGTTCAGTGACATTATGATAGAGTGAGAAAGTACTGTATGACGAGGTGTAGCTCAGATTGTGTTTTCTTTAGGCAGTGCTGGTTCACACAACGCAGAAATTATAATGAATACAGCTTTTGTGATATGTTGGTGAAAATGCTTAATGTTAATTCTGTAGGATTAGGGAATTCTGTTTATTAGGGAATTACCTTTTGATTGTACAGTAATGGGTAGCTGTCAGTGTCCCATTCTATAACGGACCACATTGTTTACTGAAGCACCAGTGTAATTAGAAGTGATTTTCCTTTCCATTGGATTTTTTTAAAAATCTTGTTTCATGACATGTAGCTGGGTGATGTTACAAACGTGGGTTGTCATTGAATAATATTGAATCAGACACAAAGCAGTGGGTGTTGACACGGCGATTTAATAAATAACACAGGCCCGACACTAGGGAACCAACAATGGTAATCCTAGTGCCGGATTTAATAAAGAAAACAAAACAAAACAAAGCTAAAAGTAAAAGTTTGTCACACAAGGCGAGCGCTAGCCTCACTAAAAGAGATGTCCCACTCCAGGAAACTACTACACTACGAAACCCTCTCTATACCTAGTCTGGGATCAAATCCTCTAAACTAACCTACTGCTGTTGCTCCCGAAGTCCCGGCCTCTCAGCGACTCTGGGTCTTCCTGACGGTCTGGACAGTGCCTTAACAGGCACCATCTTGCAGTTGATGGGTTCCGTAGTAGTTATCCTGCAGAGCGGACGCTCTCCTCCTCGATGTTAACCAAGTTGTCACTCAGTGCCCGTCTGTATGGCTGTGGCCGTTCAGTAGCCTCGAACACCGGCACTGCTGTGTTCTTAAACAGACATAGGCACCCCGGCCACGCCCCCCAGCCAATCAAGACCTCCCGATCAGCTCAGCTCTGGGCAAGTCTTCCTGTTTACTAAGCAGCAGTGCAGCTGAACTAGTGATAGGGTCCTCCCTGTCACATGGCAGTTTGCAGTTTCATTTGTAAACTTGAAAGTGTTAAAGAAATGCAGTTTTATGAAATTCAATAGTATAATCCTAATAATTTACTTTTAGTAAGTACTGTATTTAATGACCTAATTTAACCTAGCAATATTATAGATAGGGCTTCTGTTTTTGTTTATATCATTTTTTGGTGCTTATTTTTAGCTATTTTTTCGAGCTCTATGTAATTTTTTTTTTTCGGGCTTTCGTTTTTATATACTGTATGAAATTAGTGTTTTCGGTTGCTTTCCAAAATGCTTGAGCAAGTGGATTGTCCAATAGAAATGTAGGAATTTGCTGCCACTCAATAGTTTGGGTGGGTTTAAAGTATTCAGATCAAATCAATGATAGATACAAGTCAGGAAGGAGGGACATTGCCCAGCTGCACTGGGAAAGGTAGTATTGTTTTTGTTTTTTTGTAGTAGGTTTTTGTTTTTTAAATGGGAAAGGAGTAAAGTCAATGTAAATTGATTAACCATTTCCAGTGTTTTTCGAGTATTTATTGGCTTTACACCGATTTTCATTTTTTTTGTATCGGGGGTGTTTATTATTCTTTTTTATTGGTAAAAAAGAAAATCATAAGCTAATTATAAAATACTTTGACTAATTAGCAGGTTGATCAAGTCATCAGCTTGTGATTAAATGAGTCACTTTTTAGTCACGCTGTTTTACATAAAGCTTCAGATATATTTAGGTTCTAATAGTACTTCTTTCTTTCTTTCTTTCTTTCTTTCTTTCTTTCTTTCTTTTTTTTAAGTTTTTGTCTGAAGGGTGAGGGCCTTAATGGTAACTGCCCTGCTGTTATAGACTATACACCCTATCTGAAGTTCATGCAAAGGTATGTACAGTTTTGTAATCTGTGTCTGTCTTAGAGGCAATTTGCCACAGTGTTGGTGACCCCTGTTTAGATCTTTTGGCTATTTCAAACAAATTTGAACAGACAAGTGTAATTAACACACACACACACACACACACACACACACACACACACACACACACACACCTGGGTATCGATTTATTCATTTGAGAGTTTAAACAAAATGTAGTAAATATGACAATGCAGTTGTACGCGCGGGTCTCTGGCCGGCATAATAAAAACAACGTTAAAACAAGCTTTACATGAAGCCTTTTCTTAACTGACAGGATAGCAGTGTTTTACAGAAATCAATAACACACAGCGAGCGGCAAGTACACCTCAATAATAATAACTGTGGTGACTAGTCTTCTCAGGAACTAAATCGGAAAGAAAACAACATAACCACATCCTGTTGGGCTTATGTCAGGGATAACTCTGTGGTCCATTATTAAAATTGTATTAATTTTTGAATACATAAAACCAAAATCCCTACAACACTATCAACTCGAGGAGACGGCAACATCTTTACAATACCGTTTAAAATAAAAAATAATATAAATGCTTGTAGCATCTTAGACTTAGTTATATAGTCGTAAATATAGACTTTTTGATTATCTGCATTGGTGTGTGCTTACTGTGTTTCTCTTGACCGATACGATAGATAATAGCTGTTGTTACTTTGGTTTGGTAAATTAATAGGAAGGCTGTGATGAAAAGTTACAGTGCCTTGTTCTTGCTGATATTTTTGAGTATTTGTGTCTCATTTACTGGCAATCACGTTTGCTAGCGATCATTGTTTAGTAGGGCGGTTTATATTAAATATGACGTCACTTATTTTATAGCCTACTCGGATAATCTCATGCATGGCAGTTTTCGGAACTTGAGATGTCAGTGTTCATTAGTTAGTTCTAATGAAGACAGTGGCTCACCGATGGACAAACGGTGAATACAAAAACGTGCCCATATCACCTTAAACCGTGTGAATTCGGTAATCATGGTATAGAAAAATGGTTGCGGTTTCAAAACCGTGGCAGTTTATACCATGGTTTACCGTAAAACCAGTATACCGTGACATCCCTAATCTACAGTTATTGCACAGATATAGTTTCTTACCAAAAAGATCAAATAAGTAAGCCTTTATTTAAATACGAAGAAAAAGCATACACACTACAAAATGTGTGAGGTGCAAAGTACACAATTAAATCAGTATGAGAAAAACATTACTCACACACTTACAAAACGTTTACCTATTTTGTTTTAATAAAAAAATATTTGTGGAACACATTAAGTAAGTGTGCTAGTGCTTCCTCCTTTTGAATGAAATATTTCCTGGGCAGAGTTTGCAAATTCCGTATTCTCCTGCTTTGGTAAAGAAATTCCACATAATGTTGCTTTGCTTGGATGCCGTGTTTCAAAACAACAACAGTGGGAATATGGCCAATAGATGTCGCAAAGAATCCCACATGGCCAGTTCATGATGAAAAATCCAAATCGGAAATGTGTTCACAACTGTCTCCTTCACAGCGCTGACAGCATCAGCAGTGACGAGGAGGAGCTGAGGACTCTGGGTAGCAGCGGGAGCGAGAGCAGCACCCCTGAGAACAAAGGGCCTCCCCTCATCATGGATGAGAGCAGCTGGTACAACAAGTGTAAGAGGGTAGAACAGAAATACAGACTGGCCTTGGAGCAAAAGGTAACTGGGATATAGATACATTCAGATTAGCTGCATGGTCCTCTGTGTGTATCCTTTTTCTTTTTTTTTTTCACCCTGTGCAGAAAAATGTATTCAATGGTTTTGTTATTGTAATTCTTGATTTTAGAAAGTAGTTCTTGTTTTTTTTTTGTTGTTTTTTTTAAACTTGAATCTGAAAGCAAAATACCTTGCTTTTGATTAAAAAACAGTTTTAATTTCTTTAGATACGGTAATAGTATATATACACTGAGTGTACAAAACATTAGGAACACCTGCTCTTTCCATGAAATAGACTGACGAGGTGAATCCAGGTGAAAGCTATGATCCCTTATTGATGTAACCTGTTAAATCCACTTCAATCAGCGTAGATGAAGGGGAGACAGGTTAAAGAAGGATTTTTAAGCCTTGACACAATTGAGACATGGATTGTGTATGTGTGCCATTCAGAGGGTAAATGGGCAAGACAAAAGATTTACAGTAAGTGCCTTTGAACGGGGTATGGTAGTAGGTGCCAGGCGCGCCGGTTTGAGTGTGTCAAGAACTGCAGCGCTGCTGGGTTTTTCACGCTCAACAGTTTCCCGTGTGTATCAAGGATGGTCCACCACCCAAAGGACATCCAGCCAACGGCAGGCCAGTGGTCGAAAACGGCTAATTGATGAAAGAGGCCAAAGGAGGCTGACACGAATTGTGCAGAGCAACAGACGGGCTACAGTTAGTCAACTGACAGTCCAGTACAACATTGGAGCCGAAAGACCCATAAAAGAATGCACAACTCATCGTACCTTGACACGAATGGGGTATGGCAGCTGACGACCTAACAGAGTTCCACTTGTTTCAGCAAAACACAAGAAACTGCGGTTGCAGTGGGCTAAGGAACGAAAACACTGGACACTGGAGGATTGGAAAAACATTGCCTGGTCTGATGAATCCTGGTTCCTGCTGTTTCACGCTGATGGGAGGACTAGGGTATGGAGAAAACCACATGAGTACATGCATCCATCATGCCGCGTGTCAACATTGCAGGCTGGTGGTGGTGGTGTGATGGTGTGGGGTGTGTTTTCATGGCACACATTGGGCCCCTTGATAAAAGTGGAGCAACGTTTGAATGCCACAGGATAGCTGAACATCATTGCCAATCAGGTGCATCCCTTCATGGCAGCAGTGTATCCATCTGCTAATGGATTTTTTCAGCAGGATAATGCCCCATGCCACAAGGCTAGGATTGTCCAGGAATGGTTCCACAAACATGACAGTGAATTCAGCTTACTGCAGTGGCCTGCCCAGTCACCAGATCTCAATCCAATTGAGCATCTGTGGGATGAGATGGAATGAGCTATTCGGAGTAGAGATCCACTACCAGCCAACTTGACACAACTGTGGGAAGCATTGGAGTCAACATGGGCCAGCATCCCTGTGGAACACTTTCGACACCTTGTAGAGTCCATGCCCCGACGAACTGAGGCTGTTCTGAGGGCAAAAGGTGGTGCAACTCAATATTAGGAAGGTGTTCCTAATGTTTTGTACACTCAGTATATATATATATATATATATATATATATATATATATATATATATATATATATATATATATATATATATATATATATATGTAGGAGGAATAAAACTGGGTGAGGAACAGCCAAACTCAGCTAACAAGGTGAGGTTGCTGAAGACAGTTTACCGTCAAAAGTCATACACCATGGCAAGACTGAGCACAGCAACAAGACACAAGGTAGTTATACTGCATCAGCAAGGTCTCTCCCAGGCAGAAATTTCAAGGCAGACAGGGGTTTCCAGTTGTGCTGTCCAAGCTCTTTGAAGAAGCACAAAGAAACGGGCAACGTTGAGGACCGTGAGACGCAGTGGTCGGCCAAGGAAACTTACTGCAGCAGATGAAAGACACATCATGCTTACTTCCATTCACAATCGGAAGATGTCCAGCAGTGCCATCAGCTCAGAACTGGCAGAAAACAGTGGGACCCTGGTACACCCATCTACTGTCTGGAGAAGTCTGGTCAGAAGTGGCCTTCGTGGAAGACTTGCGGCCAAAAAGCCATACCTCCGACGTGGAAACAAGGCCAAGCGACTCAGCTGTGCACAAAAACACAGGAACTGGGGTGCAGAAAAATGGCAGCAGGTGCTCTGGACTGATGAGTCAAAATTTGAAATATTTGGCTGTAGCAGAAGGCAGTTTGTTCGCCGAAGGGCTGGAGAGTGTACACGAATGAGTGTCTGCAGGCAACAGTGAAGCATGGTGGAGGTTCCTTGCAAGTTTGGGGCTGCATTTCTGCAAATGGAGTTGGGGATTTGGTGAGAATTAATGGTCTCCTCAATGCTGAGAAGTACAGGCAGATACTTATCCATCATGCAATACCATCAGGGAGGCATCTGATTGGCCCCAAATTTATTCTGCAGCATGACAACGACCCCAGACATACAGCGAAAGTCATTAAGGACTATCTTCAGCGTAAAGAAGAACAAGGAGTCCTGGAAGTGATGGTATGGCCCCCACAGAGCCCTGATCTCAACATCATCGAGTCTGTCTGGGATTACATGAAGAGAGAGAAGCAACTGAGGCTGCCTAAATCCACAGAAGAACTGTGGTTAGTTCTCCAAGATGTTTGGGCCAACCTACCTGCCGAGTTCCTTCAAAAACTGTGTGCAAGTGTACCTAGAAGAATTGATGCTTGATGCTGTTTTGAAGGCAAAGGGTGGTCACACCAAATATTGATTTGATGTGGATTTTTATTCTGTTCACTCACTTTGCATTTAGTTAATTGATAAATATAATCTATTAACATGTCTATTTTTTAAAGCATTCTTACTTTACAGCATTTTTTCACACCTGCCTAAAACTTTTGCACAGTACTGTATATATATATATATATATATAATGCTGGTTTCAGTGACCCTGATTAGCAGTACTATTGAAGTACCTGATGTTACTTTGGGTAGTGTAGTGCAAGATTATAGCTAATTGGTCTCTGTGAAACAAACTGTATTTACACTACCGTTCAAAAGTTTGGGGTCACTTAGAAATTTCCTTGTTTTCGAAAGAAAAGCAAATTTTTTGTCCATTAAAATTACATCAAATTGATCAGAAATACAGTGTAGACATTGTTAATGTTGTAAATGACTATTGTAGCTGGAAACGGCTGATTTGTAATGGAATATCTACATAGGCGTACAGAGGCCCATTATCAGCAACCATCAGTCCTGTGTTCCAATGGCACGTTGTGTTTGCTAATCCAAGTTTATCATTTTAAAAGGCTAATTGATCATTAGAAAACCCTTTTGCAATTATGTTAGCACAGCTGAAAACTGTTGTGCTGATTAAAGAAGCAATAAAACTGGCCTTCTTTAGACTAGTTGACCATCTGGAGCATCAGCAATTGTGGGTTCGATTACAGGCTCAAAATGGCCAGAAACAAAGAACTTTCTTCTGAAACTCGTCAGTCTATTCTTGTTCTGAGAAATGAAGGCTATTCCATGCGAGAAATTGCCAAGAAAGTGAAGATCTCGTACAACGCTGTGTACTACTCCCTTCACAGAACAGTGCAAACTGGCTCTAACCAGAATAGAAAGAGGAGTGGGAGGCCCCGGTGCACAACTGAGCAAGAGGACAAATACATTAGAGTGTCTAGTTTGAGAAACAGACGCCTAACAGGTCCTCAACTGGCAGCTTCATTAAATAGTACAAACGCAAATAGACAGCGGGGAATACAGTACAAAAACACAACTGTACAGATCGCAACAGTATCTTCATTCTGTAGATAGGCTTTTTTTTTTTTAATTCCTTCGCCTGGGTGCAAAAAAAACGTCCTTAAGACAAATAACATTTAAATAAAATACTTAAAAGTGGTTAACTTTCTTCTTTACTGTTCACATGACAACGATGCTTTAATCAGCCTATCAGTGCATCTGTACTGGCTTTTCTGTGACCTGTACTGTACAGTAGGAGGTGGGACAAAGTCAGTGTTGCATTGTTATTTTGATTTAGGTTGCTAAAATCTAGTTTTCAGCATTAGAGGTAAAATACCAAAAATGGACGACAAAGCAAAAAAAGCAAAGTATATTTCGGCTGAGGATCGTGTCAATACATTTTCCAAAGAAACTTTACATGTTTTGCACATCTTGTAATGTGACTTTGGAGAAAATACGATTGATCGCTATTTAGCTTCAGAATCACACATTAAGCTAAAGGCTACTACAGAGGCTGCTAAACAGAATTTAAGCAAATAACAGCTTTCAGAAAAAAAAAGATATTCCTGTCAGTTGTATCCAAGTTAAATCAGTACTGCAGGTACGATCCAGCACAGCCACCTCGCTTCAAACAGCCTGCTGCTTAGTTTAATGCAGTTAGAATTTTAGACCTGAATAGACACGTTTTCTTTCTTTTGACTGTAATAATAAAATAAATTCCTGGATGGGACAAACAACATGACAACAAACATGGTGCATATATAGCCTTTATTAAAGAATGCCAGATGCCCTTGAGGGTAACCGAGTTTTGGGACTGTTTTTAATATATTTCCACATCAGTATAACTTGGCAAAGCTTTGCCTTACACTTCCAACCAATTCAGTGGATGCAGAACGTGCAGTCTCAATGTATGGGCAAGTCCACACCAGACAGAGAATGTCGGCAGCAACTGCTGGGGGATGTTGAAATGACAGCACTCTGTTTTAGTAAGGAAGCACGTACCACTATTTTTAGGCTTTTATCGTGCTCTGAAATATTGTCTACTTAGGTTTATTTAATGTTTAAACAGGTCCACAAAATCTCCACGAAATCCTAATTTTATTCCATAACCTACCCAGGAAAAATATGTAAATCATCTGCGATTTAAGTAGACCCCTAATCATAAGCACTGAAAGGGTTAAGAAGAGTATTTACAGCTCAATGTATGCCAGTCCAATTTCTTACGGTTCTTAAACAGGTATTTTAGAGCAATACAACTCTGAACCATTCGGAATGATTACAAACATCTTAAAAAAGGATGAGTAAAAAAAAAAAATTTGATTTGAAATTCAAGTGTTCTAAACCGTTATTAAATGAATAAAATGTTACATGTATCCTGTGTAGTTTAGATGAAGGGGATGAGTGAATAACCTTTAAATGAATCTGCTATTATTTGAAACACCTGCAGTAGATGACAGATTCTCATTGTTGTTTTTCTCAGGGTTACCTAGAAGAGCTGGTACGTCTCCGAGAAGCCCAGCTGTCTGAGTCTGTCTCTCAAAACAAAGCCCTTCTCCAGAGGCTGGAGGATACAGATGTGAAACACAAACTAGAAAAAGAGCAACTTGAATACATTGTTCTGGAGCTGCAGGACCAGCTGTAAGTAAATGTAGAATTTGATTCCCCATCCAGCACTGCATAATAACGACATCTGCTGGATAGGCAGGGTTGTAATAAACGCACATTGTAGCTGAACTAGAACAATCGTACTACGAGATTAGGCTAACATAATGCTGGACTATATAATCCAAAGTGTAGAGTACAAATCAAGGCAGGTATGATGAGCTGTGGAGGGTGTCCAGTAAAGAGCAAATAAACTTATCCTAAGGCAAAAAGTTAGCACGATAAATTGAGGGAATTTACTATTTTTAGTGTAGAACAAATATGTGTTAGGGGCCTGTAGCAGGGCGATTGTTCCCGGCATCCTCACGGCGACTCTGGCTCTTGCTGACGGTCCCGGCTGGGCAGTGCCTTCACCAGCACGTCTGGGAGTTTCGTGTAGTAGTTCTCTTCATGGAGCGGACGCTCTCCTTTTTAAATTTTTTAATAAATTTAGTCGTCAGCCAATTTTTACACCGGATTTCTCCCCAATTTAGCATGCCCAATTATTATTTGTATCCTCGGCTCACCGCTTGCAACCCCCCCGCCGACTCGGGAAACGGCGGCTGGAACACCCGTCCTCAAAGCGTGCTCCTGCCAAGCGTAATTTTTCGCACTGCGGATCCACAGCAATGCTACCAGACCTATAGTGCCGGAGGACAACACAGATCTGGCGGCTCCACTGCAGAACCACAGACGCCCTATCGGCCACAGGGGTCTAAGCCCTCCCTACCCGGCAGCGCTCAGCTAATTGTGCGCCTGTCTCGGCACAAAAGGGCAAAGTCAATACAAATATCTGAAGTGTGTAAAAATGCTTTCATATTTTGATTTCTTCAAAATTATACCTTGAACCACTGTGATTTATTGAAAAAAATGGTTATTTTTCTTAGTACTGCATGTTCTTATTTGACATAAACCATTCTAAAGCTGTAGTGCTGAGAATTGGACTACACCTCTCTGGCTGTACCTGGATAAAGCTGGTATTCTGTAGCCGGACTGTCTGTCATAAGACACAAAGACGATACCCTACCAAAAGCTTTGTATTCCTTTGAGATGGGACATCACTTGGTACTGTGTTTCTCAGTTAATTGATTCAGAACAATATGATCACAGTCTAATTTGAAAATGAATAACACCTTTAATTAAAAAGGCATTGAACATTGCTATGAGCTTGGCAGTGGGCCAAAGCAGGTCAAATAGCTCTTGAACATAGAATATATTGTAATTGAATTTAAAAAATCAAAAAAAATCTAATCAAACTAACACAATCCTCTTTTTGTAGTAAAATATGTTTTATGGGTGAATTTATCAAAAGGGTTTATGTGTACTCACTTCAGAAACCAGACTTGCTCAAGAACAGGCAGAAATGTTTCAAATTAATTTATATTTAATTTATGTGTTTGATTTTAATTTCTTTGTTTAAGACTCTGCTAAAACATCTTTCAGTATTAGATAAAAAGTGTTTTAAGACATATCTAGATTATACATCTTCTCTTGATTTTAAAGCATTTTTTTTGTTCCATTATTGAGTGATTTCTTTTGCAATACTTGGATAAATGTAGCTAAACATTGTATCTGTTTTTTAAGCCTGTTTAGTCTACAGGAAAAACATACATTCGTAGCTGTACTGTATGACTCTTAATATTCTGATTGGTAGATGCTAATTGCTTTTACTCTCACTTTGTTCATAATAGTATCTTAGTTGAGGTTCAGCTGGGTCCTAACCTGTATTATTATTATTATTATTATTTAGCAGACGCCTTTATCCAAGGCGACTTACAGAGACTAGGGTGTGTGAACTATGCATCAGCTGCAGAGTCACTTATAATTACGTCTCACCCGAAAGACGGAGCACAAGGAGGTTAAGTGACTTGCTTAGGGTCACACAATAAGTCAGTGGTTGAGGTGGGATTTGAACTGGGGACCTTCTGGTTACAAGCCCTTTTCTTTAACCACTGGACCACACAGCCTCCTATATGTATGCAGCACAGGGAGTGAATCTACAGTGTGGTGGCAGGATATATGGGATTCACTCAATTCAAAGGGAGATATGGTGCACTGTTGCACCCGAAGAAGTTAGCTTGACCAAAATTAGAGACTTCTCATAGTTACCAAAAGATATTTAAAAAAAAAAATGAAAGGGTTCACGAATATTAGAAAGTGTTGATAGTATTAAAAGGGACTAACAAGGGCTTTAAAAACCTTAGCAAGGTTCTCCATATTCAAGGTATACAAAAGACAAATCAGTTCAGTAAGAATTCCTGTGTTCATTTACAGTATTTTCTTCTTAGGACTGTGTTAAAGAACCATGACCTGAGATCACGACAGGAGCTAACAGCCCACCTAACCAATCAGTGGCCTTCGCCTGGTGTGCTGGATACAAATGCTGTTGCCTTGGATACAATGCTCTACAGGAAGCACACTGGACAGTGGGTTGAGTATGTATTTCACTCTGCTTTTGTTCTTTATATCTGATAAATTAGTATAGAAGTTCAGGTGCATTTGGTCGATGGGAGCTTCGACATTGGAACAACGGATAACTACTATATGAATGATATCTTTTGTGTACTGTTGATTGTATTAATGGTGCACTCATGCCTAGAAATGTTGGACTTATGAAGTAAAAGTTACATTACTTAGTTTGTGAGCTGCACTGTATGCCCTATGATGTTTTGCTTGTCGGATGCAAATTGTTTTTGTATTTTTATGACAGAAAGAGTTTCCACAGTCTGGAGCAGCTCTCCGCAGATATCAGCCTGTCTCAGAGCTCTTTGGATCCTGCTCACTTACAGGACTCGGATGGTAAACTGGAAGGTTCAAACTCACAAAGTGAAGGTAGATATATTCTTTAACCCTTAGCGGTCCATTTATTCAGTGCGTGTCAGACGAGTCAGGTCCAATTTATTTCCACACGCGCAGTTTATTTTAGACGCGCTGTTTAAAATTATTTTTTTTCACAGTAAAACAGGTGTAAAAGGCACTGCATATCAACAGGACACTCAGTACTGCATCTCCAGCCCCGCCCCACCCCTTGTTCGCTATATTTTTCAAATGCCTCTTAATAATAGTACATACCGTTAAATCATCTCTTGATCACTCATTTTATCACCAAACTCCTCAATAATGCGATCCAAGTCGTTATTTTATTACTATAACATCTAAAAAAAGCTCTGCAAATGTCTGTGATATTCTTTGAGTGCTGGATGCGGAAGCAGCTATCTTGTTTGTTTATGTCCGTGTTATCTATGTGGTGCCGGGGCTATCAGTATTCATGAGATATGCCCTTTTTTTTCGGCTTCTCTCGGCTCATATCGGTCTCACTCGTCCATTGAATGGTTTTCTCGGCTTTTTCCGGAGAAAAAACGACTAGAGATCTGTTTTTTGCATCTTTTTGATGATGTCGGACAGGGTCCCACTTTGGACCGGAAAAGGAAAATTGTGATGTCGGACTTTTGTTAGCTTTCCTCTTCCTGTACTCTAACAAAGTGGTATCCTGTCGGTGCCGCTTTATCGGGATGCCACGGGAGAAGTAAAAATATCCAGAATAAGCGAATTAAACGAGCGGCATTTGAGAGGACCTTTTTTGTTTCTAAATGATTTATTTTTTATGATTACAATTTATGATTAAATGTTAAATACAGTAATCCGTAGCATATCTGACAGCGGTGGGACCAGAGTAAGGGCAGATATGTAAAAAGTCAGATGAATGAATCCTGTTTTAAATACCATTATACACAGCTGTAACAATTACTATATTCACACACTTATTGTTTTAAATTTCAGCTTTTATTAGGGAGCTACCCCCCAAATCCCTTGTTTAGAAAGATACAGGGTATCAATGCTTGTGACCTGAGTAGCCGTCTGCCATGTGGGTGTGTGCATTCACTGCTGAGTGACAGGCAGGAGATCAAGACAGAGGTTGAAGCTGATACACCCCGCAGGCAAACAGGATTTATTTACATATCAACACACTGAACAGCTCACTTGACACTACCAGCAATGGCAGCGCACGGAGCACATACAACACAGTATACGAAAACTTTAGTAGGATCTAATATCTGAACTAATTTTCTCTATTCAGTAATAAACTAACATTGCTGAAGAGGCTGATCATGGCGAATGTGACGGGTGGATACGCAACGGATTATTGTACATTATTATTATTTATTATGTGTTTATTTAGCAGACGCCTTTATCCAAGGCGACTTACAGAGACTAGGGTGTGTGAACTACGCATCAGCTGCAGAGTCACTTACAACAACGTCTCACCCAAAAGACGGAGCACAAGGAGGTTAAGTGACTTGCTCAGGTTCACACAATGAGTCAGTGAGTGAGCTGGGATTTGGACTGGGGACCTCCTGTTTACAAGCCCTTTTCTTTAACCACCAGACCACACAGCCTCCTATATACATCATTTAAAATTGTTTTTTATTTTATTCCTAAACAAAACAAATTGCTGTTTTTTATTTTTTCATGAAATGAAAAAGAATGAAATCACATCTTATAACACGGCGAGACACCAGCGATGTTGACATGCCAACTTTCTTTGCAACAGCAGCCTGAGAAACCACAGGAGACCTTCAAGAGTTCAATGTGTTTTATCAATTTACGCAACTCACAGCGTAATCACATACTCACTGCACTGTGCTACCCGACCTGTCTTGCTCTGAAAAGCGATATCCGTTCGTCATTTGAAAATACTGTATCCCAATTAAACGGAGTAATGTTCCAATTAAACGACATAAAAACCATCTCCCAGAGTTGGATCCCGTTTAAGCAGAAATCCCTATTATCAGTATCCCGATTAGGCAGCGCCGACTGTACCATGCTAAAAGCATAGGAAAGTAGTAATGTATAATGGTTTAATGTATAAAGGTTTACCCAGGTAAACTGCAAAATAATTGTGCAAATATGAGTATATTACCAGTGGAAAAAGAGAAAAGATATTATGGCCCTTCACTATTTCTTTGTTAGGGAGTTGACCCTTGTTGTTCTGTTTTTGAAAACACTAGAGCTTGAAACAGTACTGTCCGTGAACATGTATCCAAATAAAAAATAAACAAATCCTTAGTGTCCCAATAGTAAAAGCATAGTAAAGAATAGATGAGCATTGTAAAGCCCAGAAAGTTATGGTAAAGCACATGAAAACTATGATAAATGCATAGTAACCCCATGCGAAAAGTATGGGAAAACTGCAAAATTACAATGCAAATTTACAGTAGTTAACTTATAAGTGAACACACACAACTTGGTGAATTTCTCTCGCACACGGATTCACAAAATTGAGAAAGCAACTTTCTTCAAAAAGCAATCTGGCAGTTCAACAAGTGCCATTAAAAATACTCCACTACATCAAAGCTCTGCCAGGTGGCTAAATGTTCTAGAATGGGAACACTCAAATCTGAATATTGTAGTCGAGGACATAATAAAACATTCAAAAACAGATTTGAATTTCAATGGTGTGTGTCTGGTTTCTCAAACCCTGATTCACACTAATCCTGGACTATATATACAGCAGGTAAAACCCCTATTCCGAGGAGGATGCATTCATAAGACCTTTATTATTTGTTTATTTAGCAGACCTCCTGTTAATTGAATTCCAAAGGCATCTGTTTGTCAGACTAACAGAACTTTCTAGTGGATACAAAAACAAAATCAGTATATATTTTGAAAACTAGAACGTCTGCATTATATGTTCTTGATAACGGTGCTTCTAGCAGTAGATGTTTTACTTTGGTGTTGGAAATACTGTTATTAAGAACAAATTTTACTTTTTACTAAAAATGTAAAGAAAAATGTAAAGAAAAAACATTGCTTTTATAGGAATGTGAAAAACAGATGGGTTACTTTTAAGTTGGTAATTGTTACTGCAATGTTTAATGTCATGTAGCCATTTTTTGTTGTTTTGAGCTTATCTGAGTCTGTGAAACCACTTGTTAATATTTAGATATATTGAGTAATTTGAACTTCAACTATGGCAGTGGTGTTGTGGGACATTTTAAATGAAAATGCGTGTTGTGTTTTATTACCTGAGCAAATGTTCCAGGATTATTCAAGGGAGATATTGAAAATAATGAAAAAAGTAATTGTTGACTTATTGAAAACCATTTAAATAGTTGAATGTGTTGCTTGCTTTTTAAAAAGAGATGGCTTCATTGGTCTTGTCAACAAGGCACTTTCAAGTGAGGTCCTGCTTTTAAATTCACAATACCCAAACCAAGCAAACTGCAAACAAGTATGTTTACTGTTGGCTACTTAAACTTTTAACTTTTCAATGTATTGTTTGTTTTCAGTTGAAACCTTGAGTGAAATGTGCATGTACAGTACAGTGCAGTATTTAAAGTAACAATTCAAATAAACCTGGGTACCTTCTTTTCCCTAGGCAAGGAAGACACCCCTTCATTGCTGGGTTTATGTGGCTCTCTGACATCCGTTGCTAGCTACAAGTCTCTAGCCAGCCTCAAGTCAAATGAATGTCTTGCGAGCCCCACCGCAGAAATGACCAGCCCGGGCCTCACACCCTCATCAGAACACCTGCCTTCCTGAAGGAGCTTCAGACCATATACATTATGGCAACATTCCATTACTCCACTTGTCAAAAATAAACAGACAAAACCGGCTAATTAAAAGCCTGGGAGAGACTTTGCTTACTGTTTTAAACCTAGCGGTCTTTGGAGCCAAGACCAATGTCGTTTTTGCTGCTTTTATTGAACTTGACCAATCTTGGCAAAACATACATGGTGGCTATACAGCCACTGAACTGCTGCTGTGGGATGAGCATTCATCACAGAGCAAAACAAATTTGCAGTCAATGATTATATATCATTTAAATGCTATCCCAAGGATGGAAGCCCTCCTTCACTATTGTGCATTGACTAAAGCACCCTTAGACCCATTATGGTAGTCTTTTATAGGTCCAACGTCTTGTTCCTGTCAGTTCACTTGCTCTGCTTTGAATACTCTCTCAATAGTAGTAGCACAGAGTGACTTTTTAGCTACCTTGAACTTTACTTGAATGTATTTTTTTATTTATACTATATCACTTTTAATTTAAAGATAAGTTGTATCTAATTCAGATTCCAGCCCAGAATTAAAGCTTAGGCAGTGCCATATGTGTACTTTATAATGATTAAGGCACTACCATAATTTGTATTTAATAAAGGCCTTGGTCAAGCTACGAGTCAGATTCTAATTTCAATTCTTTTTTGGTCAATTCTAGCCCCTCAGTAAGTTACTTGTTCTGTCAAGAACTAGACCATGAATGACATGTCTTTCTTCAGGCACATCCATGCACCCCCTGACACTGAAGCATATATTTAGTTAATAAAACAACATGGCAAAAATAGATCAACAGTGTTACAGTTTTAAGTGGCATGTTTGCAAAGCATGCAAAAAAAAAAAGCATATGCTGATGTGTGCTATTTCTGGGGTTGATTCCTTTTTGGTCTTTTCCAACATCAGATCTCTGGCATTGGTTGGACCACCCTTAATAATGTTGAACATTTGAGCTCAAAATCTACCCAATCCTGAAAAGCAACACTTGTATCTCTGCTAAAGCTGCTAGATAAACATACTGTTACCTACAGTATTCTTTATAGTTTCATACACCAGGGGTTAAAATATATTTTATGATCACCTCACACTGGTGCAAGGATTTCTTCACTGCTACTATCTAAAATTTCCCTGCAATACATCTTGTTACCATTAATAACGTTAACACAATGATTGTCAAAAGTTGTTTTGTTTTAAGCCTTAGCCCCCTCACAATCTGTATTTATATTGTACTTATTTTGAAGTCAATTTTGTACATGTAAATGTAATATTTATTTGTTCTTTTTCAACAGCTTTATGATTTCTGTGGTTTCTTGCTTTGTTCAGCTGTCCTATGTGCTACTTGGTGCACACATTCCACTTACCCTGTTTTCAAATGTACTGAGTGGTTCTGTGTTTCAGTGCTCCAATATTAACTTCATCTCTCATTTTGTCTTACTGGCTGCAAGCTAAATCCAGTGTTTTTTCGCAGTCAGGTTCTGAGTGGAGTTCTGGAGTTAATCATTTCACAATTAAGTTTATTAGAAATTGTATTTTTTATACCATGCTTACAGCTCCAGTGTCTTAATAGATTATTCTATTTTGATCTTGCATGGTACTGTAGATGGTGTTTCTTCTTGTCTTGTCCCACATTACTGTTTAGATTGTGTTCTGGAATCTTCAGATCTCACAAATGCAATCCCAAACATGGTGTGGATTTTGTCTTGTTAACCTTATTGTTGACCTCCTGTATGTTTGTTTGAAAATAAATTGCATGCGCAATAAAAAAAACCTTTTTTGTATCTGCAAACATAAGAATCTGAACTGCTTTTAACCCCTATATTATAACATGTATTCCTATCTACAGTAGGGACAAACCAGACCAGATGAGAGTGCGGCTCCCTTAAGATATAATGGTTTCCTTTTAGTTTTTCTCTGAAAATTTCAGCCCCATTGCACTTGCTTAAAATGAAAGGGGTATATCTTCTGCAGTCAAAAACAAAAAAACAAGAACATCACGTTTAAGATCATATTATTTAAATTAAATCTGATGCAAAGTTGTCCCAACACTGTTCCCAAGATAGAGCTACACCTCAGAACAAGAGTTAATTCAAAGGTTCATGGCATCTGGGCATATGAAACGGTGCCTACATCTCTAGGAATGAAGACCTTTAGGGTCTACAAATGGCTCTATGTTGCACATCTAAAATGTCTAACCAGGGGCAATCTATCTGGTTTTGTTATGCAAAAATTGACAAAACATACGTTTGTGGATTCTGAATTCCCCTAGGAAATTGGCCCGTGTCTCATTAATAATAATCTGGATTACAAAAGCAGTATGTTTATGGACTGAGTAAAATTCAAAACACAAAAATGATGAATTTCTTTAATATTGCTTTTTATTCACCAAAAATACATTATACTGGTACATGGGGTATGGAATTACAATTAAACATGTTTGCAATCATTTTGTGTGTTTTTTTAATTACTGTATTAGTTCTGTATCATTTATAGGGACGTGCTTTTGGTACTTATGAACGTTTAAATGCTATGGAGGTGTCAGCGTTTAAAACCGTATCTACACACACTCTTTATATTACATTCTGATGTATACCGACAGCCCTGGTTAGTATTTTCTAAGCAAAGAAACCCTAAATAAGCAAATGATTAATTTATGGGCATTAGTTGATTAAAATCAGTAGATTAATCCGAGCACATTTTTAATAAAGGTAACAAATGCTTACAAAGGTACCACGAAGTGTTCCTGTCAGGACAACTGAGGAAGTCAGTACCTCCGGTCACTTTTTTTTTTAAAGTAACAAAAACTCTTATTCACTGCCAAACATGAACTACTTTAGATGTGTAATGACTGCAGTATAGGATACTGGCCTTAAGGTTAGGGTTTTGGTGTAGGGAGAGGATTATTCATTGTTTTATTAACAATAATATGATCGCCAATCAGAGTGCAGTGTCCTGACAGGAGAATGTCGTGTTACCTTTGTAGACCACTAAAAAAAAATCAATAGAATCCAAAAAAAAAGAAAAAAGTGAAAAATAAGTCTTTACTTTAAGTCAAAGAACAAAACAAAACCTATAATAAAAAACACAGCTTACATTGTTGAAGGAACTATAGTTTACAAAATGAGTTTTAAGAATCAGTTAGTATTTGGGTTTCAGTTAGTTAGACAATTTTGGGTTTAATATTAAATTACTGGAGCAGGATGACCAATGGGAAGGAGAAAGCTTTGAAGTGCAACATTTGGCAATTTAAAGGGGACCCTGTGTTTTCTTGGAGATAACATTCTGGGGCTAAAACCTTCAAAAAGAATTACAATTTCCTTCCTTCCTTACATTTTGGTTTCCTGTGGAAAACATTCACTTAAGGTAATAAAAGGAAGGTGGACCCATGTGGTCAATGATATGATTGGTTGACAAAAATATGCATCAGTATGTAAATGTCTTTTTCTGATAGGTTAAGGAATAAGGAGTGAAGTCATAAGAGAAGCTATATCAATTCAAACATTGTATTGTCTTACTGATTCTATTATAACTTGTGCTTAAGGAAAATAGAGTACCCAATTAAACACCCAATTATCTAATAAAATATCTTTGTTGAAATCTACAACAAAGTTTGGAATCACAATAATTTTCTACTCATGGAGGCACAAAGGAATTTCTTGTTAATTTCTACATACATGTGTTACAGAATCTATCAAATGCACAGATTCCAATACATTGTTATAATAACTCTACTGCTCAGGGATCAGTGCCACAAACTGGAAAATTAATTTTTTTTTGACAAATTACATAAGCCCCTTTCACACTGGCACTCCTACCCGGGTCACAATCCTGTGTAGTGTGAAACCACGTACCTGGGTCGTACCCGGGTTAACCCAGGTCCCAGTGACCCACCTCAGGATGTGCGTTGACATGCTTTGACCCGGGTTGAGCGAGACAAAATGCTTGATGGCCATTTGTGAGCTGACACAATAAGAAACAGCCACACCTGCGTGAAGGTTTCACTTCCGCAAGGAACATTTCTGTTTAGCCATATTTTTGTTGATTGAGACACAGACACCAGGAGCCAGATCAAAACAGGGATTTAGAAAATTTGCTCTAATCAACAATTGGGCCGACGGTTCAATCCAGAGAAGCTTGGATAGAAGCGTCCGTAACAAGCTGCTTCCGGGGCTTTGATATGTGCATTGTGCACTTGCGTCTGTCACCCAGGTCAACCCTGCTTTATCAAAAGCAGTGTGAAATCGCGTAGCCGACCCGCATGACACTGGGTCCTGACCCGGTTAGGTTCTTACCCGGGTAGAGCATGCCAGTGTGTAAAGGGCTATAGATATCAATGACTTAAAAAAAAACAACACCACATGATTTGCGTAAAAGTGTACTGGTAAATTAAAGCCTTTTAAAATCATGTTATACATATTCACAGGGATATAAGGGCTAAATAAATGTCAATCGCCATCTGAAGTGTTCTATTTATGGATGTTTGCTTTTTACTGCCATCAGTAACTCCATCCACAGTAATTTCTGAATGTTCAAATTTCAAATGGTGAAGCACATTTGAAAAGCACAACTTGTGTTTTTGTGGTACGGCAATTTTGTTTGGCATAATTATTTACATACCACGGTTTTCTAGTCCGGTTCCTCAAAATACTTCCAAACGTGGTTCACCTCGTTCCTTTGTTTAGAGATGCCATTTTATAAAAATATATAACAAACATAAGAATAAATGCTTGTCATTAACTTTCTTACCCTGTGTGGACTGGATACCATACCACGCCTACTACTGCATGAAAAGCAGATGTGCACTAATGAAGCGTTCGATCGACCGAGAATAAAACCCGCCCCAGTGTCAATCTTTCTGTTGCACCAATTAGAAAAACTACTTTGGAGGCAATTACCAAACCCCTTCCTTTTCATAATATCTGCCCTTACTGTGGCATGACAGCAGTCGGATACACGACGGACTGACTGTATATGATAATAAATTACTAAAATTAATACATTAAAAAATATGCGTTCAGTGAAATTTGTCATGTGACCGGTTAGATGTCTAGCATACTATTCAACATTTAACCACTTCTTTAGAGTTTACACGTTTAAAATTCCCATCACTAATAATTTAACCTGAGTTTTGAAGCTCTTAGTTCTAGTTTCCTACCACAGACATATGTAACATAGGCTTAATCAGGTGGTCTTTATGTAAGTAGGTTCCACTTCTATTTAACACCAACTGTGGAGTTCCCTTTGAATTGCTGGCAGTACAGAGTAAGTGTTCAGTTGATGGTGTTGGCGCTTACTAATATAGTGAGACATTTTGGCTGATCAAGCCTGTGTTAAATTTGTCTCTGGCTTGGCACTACAACTTCTAAAATCAGGTCAAAAGCACCAGTCAAAAAAAAGTTTGTTTGCAAATACCTCTTTTTGTACTTGCATGTTTTATTTAGGTTACTGAGATGTATGAATGTCTTTGACATTGTGTATGCTCAGTCAATGAAAATTATACTTTCATGTCCGTTAGTTATCTATTTAACATTCATGTTTCAAAAATTGCATGCGACTTTTAAATAGAGGTTTGGACAAATCTGGAGGTTGTACAGCAATATTCATCTGAAAATGTCTGGAAAATATTTGTGGCTTGCTTTTTATTTATTTATTTATTTTTTGTGGAAATTTAGTCATTGCCAATTTTTACCCCAGTTTTTCTCCCTAATTTTGTATGCCCAATTATTATCTGTATCCTCAGCTCAACGTTCGCAACCTCCCGCCGACTCGGGAAACGGCGGCTTGAACATGCGTCCTTTGAAACGTGCTCCTGCCAATCCGTCATTTTTGGCACTGTGGTTCCACAGCGAGGCCACCAGACCTATAGTGCCGGAGGACAACACATAGATCTGGCGGCTGCACTGCAGAACCACAGGCACCCTATCAGCCACAGGGGTTGCTGATGCGCAGTGAACCGTGGATTCCCCTGCCGACCTAAGCCCTCCCTACCTGGGCGGCGCTCAGCCAATTGTGCTCCGCCCCCAAGAAACCCCCGGTCACGGTCGGCTGTGACATAGCCTGGATTCAAACCTGTGATCTCCAGGATATAGGGCGCATCCTGCACTCAACAAGGAGCGCTTTTACTGGATGCGCCACTCGGAAGCCCAATGGCTTGCTGCATTTTGACAATATAGCAATTCAACAGAGGATTATATCTATGGCTGAGGATGCTTTAGAAAATTGCAGAGACAAGAAACCAACTTATTTCAACAATTTGAAATAAATATGCTACACTCTCTCTTTATAGGCCTATACCGTATATAAAAAATGCATACATATGACCCTATTTGTTTTTGTTACATAAATGTTATATGCTATTAAAAAAATAAATCTAAGAAATACGTGGCCCTTTTTTAAAACAAGAGCCATCTCCCTTGTCATCATAAAATCTGTGACTCGGATTTTACTCTATATAAAACTAGTAAAACTGCTATCTCTGCGTACACTAGATTTGCCACACAGGAAAAAGGTGACATTATCACGGGCAAATTTACATTGACAATTAGTCTGAGAATTGCAAGAATGAACAAAACATTAAAAAAGAAAAACACATCTTGTTCCTTAATGTTTTTAACTTGGAAAATGGAAAATGAAAAGTTTCTATTATTTTGTAATGAGATGGTTTCACAGTTCTCTATAAGCCAGATTGTTCAAGATTAGTGCTAATCAGGGTCTGTGCAACCAGTCAAATATCTAGAGGTATTAAGAACATAATTTATTTTAACAGTCAACATTAGGTTAATTTATGTGGAAGGTTTCTTGTTACCCTTTGCTATAATAAATTTAAATAGCATTTCAATTTAAATTAAATATCATTCCAATACCTGATTAAAATATAGTGTAGTTTATTTATATAAAGCTCTGAGGAGTAGCCTTGATTTGGCCTCCCCAGCGCATCAGCATGCACAACTTTTGATTGAATTTTGTTTATTTATTTATTTAAATGTTATACATTTATTGGAGTTAATTAGTTCATTCTTTTCTGTTGAATTCTGCTGGCATAATCGTGTTCAGTCTATTTATCCATTTACTTTCTTTAATTCTTCTATATGTCGCATTGTTTAATTTTAGCTGTTCTAATACTACAAACTTTACGTCATTTATGTCATGTCCTTGACTGGTGAAGTGCTGTACTATTGGTTCATTATTAATTTTTTTATTTCTAATTAATGAAAAGGTGGTTCTGAATTCTCTTATATAAAATTGTTCCAGTCTCTCCAACATATTTTATTTCACCTCACATTTTTCACAGGATATTCCATAAACATTGCTATTTTTACAGTAGGTATTAGTTTTTAGTGGATATATGTTGTTCTTATGTTTAATTATATTTGTACTTTTGTCCATGTATTTACACACTTTACATGTACTAGTGCAAGTATTTGTAGAACCCGTTCTTTCAATTATTCTTTTATGTTTACTGTGAACTAAAATATCACCTAAATTAGCTTCTCTTTTGAATGCTACAACTGGGGCCTTAAGAAATACTTTCTTCAATTTTTCTGAATTATGTAGAATCCGCAAGTGTTTCCAAACCATCTTAGAAATATTAGGCAAAAGTTTAGAGTAAGTCATTACAAATGGGACTCTTGATCTTGTTATCTCTATTTTTATAATTTAGTAGATCATCTCTTTTTAGTTTATCCACTTTTCTTAACTCCATCTCTATAATTCTTTATTTGTATTCTCTTTTTTAAGATTTGTTTTTAATACATTTCTTTGTTTTACATAGTCACTTCCTTTTGAGCATATTCTTCGTATTCTTATTCCTAGACCCTTTGGGATTGCCCTTTTCGTGTGTATTGGATGTGCAGAGGTGTGTAAATACTGGTGCATGTCAGTAGGTTTACAGAAGAGGTTAGTCTCAATTGAACCTTCTTCAAGTTTTACTATGGTATCTAAAAATTCGAATTATTTTCTTGTCCATCAAAGGTCCACCTTAATATTACTGTGTATTTCATTTGCCATTTCATGAAACTGGAAAAAGAGATTCTTCTCCATGTGTCCAAACCCCAAAAATATAATCTACAAACCAAGTGTATTCTATAGGTTCTCATTCCGATTTTCTAAGTAATTGTTCTTCCCATTTCCCTATGTATGTACTGGCAAAATGCATTCCTAATTTAGATCCTATTGCTGTTCCATCATTTTGTTTGTAATTCTTATCAACAAATGTAAAATAAGTGTTTACTAAAACTACGTTGATTTTACATTCATGCAAAATAAAATTGTATTCTCTGGAAGGTCGTGTGTGTGTGTGTGTGTGTATATATAATGTGGAAAAATGGGGGTGTGTACACAAAAGGTTTAATGGTTATTAAAGTTCAGGATGGTTTGGACAAAAGCCCTTCAGCTGTGTTGAAAGAAAAGTAAACACAGTATATATAGCATGAATATGTGGAATTAATGAACACTCATCTTTGAATGCTAATATTATTTCTGTTTTTTTATTTACTGTCAATATACTGTAGAACATGCCACATTGGGGAGTTTTCTATACAGTACCAGGTACAGAGATAAGAATCTTATAGCTGCATGCCGACAACGTAGCATTGTTTATCAGAAATGTTCTAAAAGTTTGTAATTGTCCTCGCATCAACATTTGAGTTCACCCCTCCATCGCATGTAATAAACTAGGTATGTTTGTGTGTAGTGCTCATTCATACAGTAATTAATATAGCTGTACATATTTGTAAGGCTTACCTTAAAAAATATTTACCATTATCTTCATCATTCTTGCCAGTAATTTATTTTTTTCCCCCGAGCTATGTATAGAAACAAACTATTTCAGATATGCCGGGATTAGAAAACAAATACCCATGTGTTGTTTTACATAAATCATTTTGTGATCTGTAATTTTCATGACATGTATCAACTAGGTGCTCCGAATCACTGTGGAATCCCGAATTACCCGGCCACGTCATCCTCCAAATGCGATACCTTATTTTGAAGTGAAGTTGTGCTCTGATGATTTTTGAAGTTCCTTATCAGCGTTAAGTTTGCGGAAAAATGACTTTCCGATTTCATATGTGCTGATCATCACAGCACAAGCTGGAGCCACTTTGATCAACCGAGGCAAGAATCCTGCAAAAGATAAAGACTGAATTATTAATTTGCTACTTTGACTCTTATTCTCATGGGTGGGGGGGGCGTTGATATTATTATTTATATAAATAATAAAATATACGGTATATATTTCCCTTGAAAATTATATATATTACAACTACGGATGGGCACCAATATCGAGATTTTGATATGATATCGATAATTTCCATATTGCAATATTGTGGGATTAAAATAATAAATGCACATACACTCGCAGAAGCATACTTTTAATTGCTAATACTGCAGTACAATCAAGTTTATTTTATATTAATATACCCAAACCCTTGCACCAAGTGACATCACACTTTAGGATACTGGTATCTCAATTGCCGGTGAATGAGCGGTTTATTTTATCCTGTTGTTTACATTTTTTCCTTTGCAGTATTGAACGGTTTTAAAATAGTTTTTTTATTTTTTTACTTGTTTGTTTAATTTCTGAGAAAAAAAGGATGAGTTGTAGTTCAGGCACAACTACAAATGCATGTAAATATCAACAAAGAGAAGGAAACTGCAGTGATCAGGGATGTGTCCCGTTATGCTCAGCTTCAGCACGGTACAATTCAACAGTAAGTTTTCATTCATTTCCCGTGCATGAAGAGATGAGAAATTTGTCTGAAAGATATTCGAAGAGATACATTCACAGTAATGAACACACTAAACTATATATCTATATACAGATATATCTATATCTATATATCTATCTAGATATATATATATATATATATATATATATATATATATATATATATATATATATATATATATATATATATATATATATATATATATATATATATATATATATATATATATATATATATATATATATATACACACAGTACTGTGCAAAAGTTTTAGGCAGGTGTGAAAAAATGCTGTAAAGTAAGAATGCTTTCAAAAATAGACATGTTAATAGATTATATTTATCAATTAACTAAATGCAAAGTGAGTGAACAGAAGAAAAATCTAAATCAAATCCATGTTTGGTGTGACAACCCTTTGCCTTCAAAACAGCATCAATTCTTCTAGGTACACTTGCACAAAGTCAGGGATTTTGTAAGCATATAGTCAGGTGTATGATTAAACAATTATACCAAACAGGTGCTAATGATCATCAATTCAATATGTAGGTTGAAACACAATCATTAACTGAAACAAAAACAGCTGTGTAGGAGGAATAAAACTGGGTGAGGAACAGTCAAACTCAGCTAACAAGGTGAGGTTGCTGAAGACAGTTTACTGTCAAAAGTCATACACCATGGCAAGACTGAGCACAGCAACAAGACACAAGGTAGTTATACTGCATCAGTAAGGTCTCTCCCAGGCAGAAATTTCAAGGCAGACAGGGGTTTCCAGATGTGCTGTCCAAGCTCTTTTGAAGAAGCACAAAGAAACGGGCAACGTTGAGGACCGTGAGACGCAGCGGTCGGCCAAGGAAACTTACTGCAGCAGATGAAAGACACATCATGCTTACTTCCCTTCGCAATCGGAAGATGTCCAGCAGTGCCATCAGCTCAGAATTGGCAGAAAACAGTGGGACCCTGGTACACCCATCTACTGTCCGGAGAAGTCTGGTCAGAAGTGGCCTTCATGGAAGACTTGCGGCCAAAAGCCATACCTCCGACGTGGAAACAAGGCCAAGCGACTCAACTATGCACGAAAACACAGGAACTGGGGTGCAGAAAAATGGCAGCAGGTGCTCTGGACTGATGAGTCAAAATTTGAAATATTTGGCTGTAGCAGAAGGCAGTTTGTTCGCTGAAGGGCTGGAGAGCGGTACACGAATGAGTGTCTGCAGGCAACAGTGAAGCGTGGTGGAGGTTCCTTGCAAGTTTGGGGCTGCATTTCTGCAAATGGAGTTGGGGATTTGGTCAGAATTAATGGTCTCCTCAATGCTGAGAAGTACAGGCAGATACTTATCCATCATGCAATACCATCAGGGAGGCATCTGATTGGCCCCAAATTTATTCTGCAGCATGACAACGACCCCAAACATACAGCGAAAGTCATTAAGAACTATCTTCAGCGTAAAGAAGAACAAGGAGTCCTGGAAGTGATGGTATGGCCCCACAGAGCCCTGATCTCAACATCATCGAGTCTGTCTGGGATTACATGAAGAGAGAGAAGCAACTGAGGCTGCCTAAATCCACAGAAGAACTGTGGTTAGTTCTCCAAGATGATTGGGCCAACCTACCTGCCGAGTTCCTTCAAAACTGTGTGCAAGTGTACCTAGAAGAATTGATGCTTGATGCTGTTTTGAAGGCAAAGGGTTGTCACACCAAATATGGATTTGATTTAGATTTTCTTCTGTTCACTCACTTTGCATTTAGTTAATTGATAAATATAATCTATTAACATGTCTATTTTTGAAAGCATTCTTACTTTACAGCATTTTTTCACACCTGCCTAAAACTTTTGCACAGTACTGTATATATATATATATATATATATATATATATATATATATATATATATATATATATATATATATATATATATAAATAAAAGTGCTGGGACGTACACAGGATTTTCATGTTCGGATAATCGCACATAATTGAAATTGTTGTTCGGATATTCATATGTTTTTCAAAAAGTCATTACATTTCTCTGAGCATGAGGCAGAGCCAGCATAGCAGCAGGGACATGGCCGTGGCCCCTGTGTGTGTCTTTATTTTACAGCAAGACCTTACAATATGTAACATGTTAAAATTTAAAATGATCCCAGGAGTAAAAAATACGTTGCATAGGACTTACTTTACCCCAGTAAATTAACTACAAAACAAAGGATGCCAAATAGCACTTTAAGTTAAACATTGTTTTGTTTATTCCCGAAATAAATAGTACATAAAGTTGACACAGCATTTTATTTTACTTTTTTCATTCCTTGCCATTGCCGTTTCTTCATAGTAAACAGTGGCCATAGACATGTTTTCATAAAGTAATAACATGAGGTTTACTTGTGCCTTTTTGTAGCTGAACAAGCAAACGAAAACTGAAATTTAACTTTAACCACTTCAAATAAAACAAACATGGAAATGGTGTTGTAAAGTGAAGGGGGAAAAACTCACCGTTTTGGTTCTCATTTATTACATTCCACATAAAGTCACAACAAAAAATACATAATATATACAATCTATATAAAAATCACTAAACAACATTTTCAGGAAGTTGGGTACTATGTACTTATGTAATTATAATGACACACAAACAGTATATGCCAACTGAGTTTCACAGAGCAAAGTTTAGTGGGTCAGCATGATGTACACGCAGAGCAGCTGAAGATTCAATTACTACTGGATTGGCTACAAAGTCTGTGCGCAGTGAAGTGTGAAATATTTCAGTTTTGAGGTGGCTGATGAGGAATGGAATAGTAAAACAATATAACAAGACCTTGTTTTTCTCCATGGATATTGTGAAGCAAAGTACCACTAAGTTAAAGTAAGTTATTGCTTTTCATATGTAAATATCAGTTATCATCTATGTATGTTTGATATTGCAATTGTGTTATATTTCTGTGTTTTAAAAGACTTCGATATTATCGATATACAATTTTCATATCGTTGCCCACTCCTAATATAATATATATATTTACAAATGGCTGTTTTTTGTATACATTATATTCTAGAACATGATGCTTCTATTTGTACACTGTATAGGGGTTAGTCACGACATATTTTAAAGCAAATCCTTTGCTGCCATCTAGTGGCTTCTAGGAAGTTAACATTGATCCCATTACAATACAGTCATTTTATAAATGACTGTTTTTAAAAAGACAAAGTTATGCAATACATGCCCACCAATAATCGTGTGGAAAGCTAAATAGGGATATGATCACTACACTACCTGCAAATAATCCAGATATGCCATTTTCAGTAATGATTCTTCCCATGATGTGAAAAGTTGAGGTTGATTTCTTTGGAGATACTGAAAAACATGGTGAAGGTTTATTAGACAGGAAACTCAAAACACAAAGACATAATCCAAGCTATGGTGGCCATTGTCACACAACACAGGTAAATGAGGTGTCACACAAGGATTGCGGAAAGCCTTTAACCTGGTACACAGTCAAGTACTTGTTTTACATTCATTGTCAAGGAAATCCATTAAATAGTTACATAAGTAGGTCACATTTTGCAAGGCACAGACTAGATGTTTCTGTAAGAAAACTGCAGCAGACCGGAAGTCCAGACCAGAACTATAAGAAACCAATACTCTGTCAGGATAAGCCACAGCTGGATTTTCTAGAGATTTTTATAGCACTAGGGAAATAACCCTGGTGACCTATCTGTGATTGTCCCTGGAATACACCTACAATTAAGTGTTTAATGCAATACAGGACAATTTCCTCTTAAAAAAATACAGCTGTGGCTTATCCTAGCAAATCAACCCCATAAATCAAGTAGGCTAATGTTTTGGTGAATACCTTCATTGTTTTGCCTCAATATTAAAACATACATGTTCAATTCTTATACTGTTTAGTTTAGTGTAGTGTAGGGATGTAGGGTGCCATAAGCAAGAATTGTCTTTAGTTTACAACAACACTTACTATTCAAAGCTTCCAGCTCCCCAAGTTCAATCTGTCTTCGAGTTTTTACCACATCAAATGGCAAAGTAGCTATAGCAGCAATCTGGAGAAAAGAAAGAATGATAACAAAAGTAAAAGTTTACACTAACAAATCAGTTCAATACAGCTCTTTTCATGTAAGTGTTGATAATCCAAGCAACAGTGTTACTGAGAAGGCCTCTAATGTTGTTCATATTTACAGTTTGTTTAAAAACAAAACAGTATGCATGTCTAAGATGTTTAAAAAAAAAAAAAAACGCTGTAAGATTTGAAAAAGTGTTTTTTTTTCAACACAACACATGCTTTAAAATTAAATTAGGTAAGGCAGTCAAAAAGATCAGTGCTAATCAGGGTATGTGAATTTATGGGATAAACACTTTCAATAAATCACATTCTTGACACTGCATTGTCTCTCAAAGGTAAAGTAGTTTGAAAATTAATTTCCATCCCTGTTTTGATTCATATGGTATAGCTGCCACCTTCTTAAAAAAAGAACAGCTGCTGTAACTCTGTAGGCTCCATTTCTGTTTTGTTACCCAAAAAGAGGGATCTCTCCCAAGGACCACATTGTTTATGTTCGTCATGATGAGTAAACACTAGTTTTGGATGAGGTTACTACAGGTGGACTTACGGAGCCTGACACTGCTCCCGATGTAAATGTGATCATGAATGTTGGCTCTCTCCTGCCATACTTCTCACACAGCCACTTCTTGCCCTGTTCATAGTTATACCAGTACATCGCTGTGGGGACAGACAGTTGAAAAAAAATCTACCATAAACCTGCCACTACCACATTGTGTTATCATGTATTAAAAAAAATCAATTAGAACACTAGCCTAACTAGTCTTATGTTTAATATACATTGCCCTGCCAAATTACATTTTAAATATAGCCATGACATATTAAAGACGGCCTTTGACAAAAATATTTTAAAACAAAAATACATAGCTAAGTGCACACTTACAAATCACTTCAATATAGCTTTAGAGAACTTTATTTTTACTCCAGCACAAATCACCAGAAAAACACTTAAAGTTTGCCTTGTTACATTTTTTTCTAAACTTCCAAGTTGATGCTGTATATTATGTGGAAATTAAATATTTGATGACATTTCTAAACATTAAGATATTAGTTGTAATTTTTCTTTAAGCATTCTCGCCAGCTTTGTTTAACATACCTGAGAAGGGCACATCTCTGAGAAGAGTCGGACCCAAGCCCTTCCAAAGGGCCAGCCAGCCATCTTTAGCCACAGAAGACTGGAGACAAACATGCAGCTCCCTGTAAGACAGCTTCTGAGACTGCATCTTGGTCCTCATTAATTCCAAAGGACTTATGACGGTTGCAGAACCCACTGAGAATTTGACAGTTATAAATTCACATTAAAGATGAATAGCAGACTAAAATCGAATGCTAACACTTCACTGCAGAGACTGGTCTACTTATAACCGCAAAATATCAATTACTGTACCTAGAATGTACAAACAAAAGTATCGGCACCCTACGCTTAATAGAAGATAATTCAAGAAAACATGTTGAATACAAGTATTTAGTGAACATTAACCACTAATAATATGACAAAGACCAAAATACACAATTTATGGTAGTTTAACAATCTTGGTGGGAAGCAATTTTAAGCAATTTAAAATATTTGCTCATGACAAAAAGTTTTGGCACCTTTGCATAAAAGTCTGTAAAAAATGTAACAGAATGAATTAAAAAATGCATTCATTGAATTCAATGAATGCAGCCATGTATCAAAACATTCTACAAAGTAGAACCTTGCTACCCGACCCGAGCACGACGGGACTCGACAGTAAGTGTCGGGTTAAGGTAGGGTCAGGTGTAGTTTGTATATTACAGTGCTGGGACAAATATCCGAACGAATATTTTTTGACATGTATTCGGATACAAAAATCAGATGTTTGTATTCTCTACAAATTACAAAAATACCTTGCACTTATTAACCGTCTCTCCAGAATTTGTGCGACAGTTTAAAAAAATGGCAAATGAAAAAGAGCTCTGTGTGATATCAAGATGAAAAATTATATATATATATATATATATATATATATATATATATATATTATATATATATATATATATATATATATATATATATATATATTAAAACTTTATATAAATTATATATAAAGTTTTAGACAGCAAAAAGTAAACAAACCAGATTAGGCGCGCGCACATGCATAGTGATCTCTATGGAAAGCCATCTGGGACAAATACATGTTGTGCTGCTTTAGAGCGAGTCAGAATCTCATGGGACAGAAAAACGTCATTTCCACGTTTGTTTTATTTAAGTGTTTAAAGTTAAATTTCAGGTTTCATTTGCTTGTTCAGCTACAAAAAGGCACAAGTAAACCTCATGTTATTACTTTATGAAAACATGTTTACGTTTACTGCGAAGAAACGGCAATGTCAAGGAATGAAACAAACAAATAAATAAATAAAATGTGATGTCAACTTTATGTACTATTTATTTCGAGAATAAATAAAGCAACGTTTAACTTGAACTGCTGTTTGGCAGCCTTTGTTCTGTAGTTAATTCACTGGGGTAAAGTAAGTCCTACACAACTTATTCTTTATTCCTGGGATATTTTTTTACTTTGTGTTATATATTGTAAGGTCTTTCTGTAAAATAAAGGCACACACACAGAAGCCATGGCCACGCCCCCTACCCCTGCTGCTATCCTGTCTCTGCCTGCGTTCAGAGCAATATAATGGCTTTTATTACTTTTTGAAAAACGAACGAACATTTGAATGACTATTTAAATTATGAGAGAATACCCAAACCTGAAAATCCCGTGTTCGTCCCAGCACTAGTATATTATAGTTTGGGCTCGGGTCGGATCGGGTAGGGTTAGTGTGTTATCAGTGGGTGGACTGGTTCAGTTACAAAGCACCAAAATCATCAAATTTTAACAGTCAGTCTTGTACAAATGCACACAAAAAAACACCAAGTATTGATAGCTCTCATCAGTCGACAATTCATGACTTTTTTAGATAATGGCACAAACTGTTTTGTTCCAGTTAATGATACAAAACGTATTTGTCCTGTAGTAAACTATATGCTTTTGTTTAAATGTAAAGAACGACTATATGTACAGAATTAAAACACTGCTTTTTTTATTCACAGTAAGTTGTGTAATATTTGTTGTTCAATGTTAATTTAGTGGTTTGATATGATATAGGCTTGTCCAAAAGGAGTATGTGAATTTGCAAAGCATCTTCTGTATGTCTATTTATGGTAACAAAGTTTTGAAGAAGCCTGTTGTTGTCTTATTTTAAATCATGCAGTGTTGGATTACTAGGAAAGGAAGTAAATGAGATATGATCAATTGAGAGTGATTTTTTCTTTAGTTACTTATGTTTTAACTGGAAACCGGGAATACTCTCCACTGAAAGTACTAGTTTCAATAGCATATGTTTGGAATATATTTGTGGATATGGTCGGGTCGGGTATGCAAATATTTCAAAGGTCTCAGGCTCGGATCGGGTTTTAAATTTAGGCCCAAGCAGACCTCTACTATAAAGTACAATGATACCATCTGCTCACAGGCTGACTGGCAGACAGTTTATCTTCCAACTCGACAACGACCCAAAGCATACGGCTATGTCAACTCTAGAATTCTTGAAGAAAGTGAAGATAAAAGTTCTGGAATGGCCTTCTTAAATTACCAGATCTCAATCCAATAGAAATGCTTTGGACTGAACTGAAAAAAAGCTGTAGCCAAGCATTGTGTATCCAATCTGTCTGAGCTGAAGGTAATATGCAAAATGAATTTCACCAACAAGATGTAACATATGGGTTAAGAATTATCCTAAACGCCTGAAAGCCATAACAAAAGCAAAAAGGACGACACATGAAATACTAAAGCAGGGCTAATGTTCAGTAAATGCTTGTATTTAACATGTTTTCTTGAATTATTTTCTATTAAGTGTAGGGTGCCAATAGTTTTGTCTGCGCCTGTGTGGGCTTTTGGCTGTTGTGGAGCTACTGCAGTGAACAGCTGTTAGCTGTTTAGTTTCCCCTTTCTTGAATTCACTGTTATTGCAGGTAGATTAATTCCCATCTGTTTTATACAACTATACTGGGATATAATCTTATTGTGATGTGAATAATGTGTTTTTATTCAAGACTCCCTTGAAAAGGATTCCTGTCTGGTGTGATAAAATACACAATTTTTTGAAGCAGCTATTTATAAGGTAGGAGAGGAGGGGTTAAAGTTAAAGAGATTCAAGTTTCCCCACAAATACATTTAAATAATGATTGTATTTGCTAGTTTGGGCTACTTTTTATTTATTAGTGGTTGACAATTCTAAATCGAATACATTAATCACTGGCAACAATGCCGAGCATTAATTTTCCTATTCGAGTTACATGAATACTTCATATTAGACATTAAAATGACTCACCTCGAGCTAAAGCTCCAGCTAAAAGTGGTGCTTTGTCAGGACTACATCCCAGACTGCGCTTCAAAAAGGCACAAAGCTGATCATAGCATGTGAAATAAATAACTGTAGCTGGCACTGCCATAACTCTGGAAAAAAATTGGATAAGTCGTTGCAATACTTTTTTTTTATATCTACAACAGGGTAATATTTATATAGCAAGACTTGCCAGCACTTAGAAAACTCAATCCCTTTTACACACAGTACAGCATTGAAATACCAACATAAAAATGTGCAAGTTATTACTTGTAATCGAACATTATGGCGATCAGGAAAACATATTTATGCTATTGTGGTAGTTGAGTTAATCAAAATAAACAACATAAACACCTGACACAAGAACATTGTTAAACAAAACACTGGAAAAAGGATGTACTTTAAAAAAAGCCCATCTATTTAATTTGGATATTGACGTAGGTTTGAGGGTGGGTTCAAAGTGCATTCAGGAGCCCAGCATCTGATCAGAGAAATATGATGTGATCAGTTATCTTTAAACCACTATAAAATTACAATGTGGACAATACATAATAATAATAATAATAATAATAATAATAATAATAATAAATAGGTTATATAATATGTGCCGTATATATGTTTTAAGAACAGAACCAGAACTGAGGTTAGAATGAAATACATAAGGTTGGTTATTTATTGAAACGTACAGAGTTGGTGGGAGCCCGCTCCACAATGACTTCAGACCTTCATTACGAATGATTTTAACAAATGCATCCTGAAACAAAAAAAACAAAAAAAGTGCTTAAAACTGAATATTTATTATAACTCTGTGTTGGGCCCTTATCAAACTCAATGTTGCTCTCTTAGTTATTGGTATTGGGTAAATTACACCCTGTTAATGGAAAGAAGGGATTTCAAATGCAGTGGTTCTGCAGGGTGAACACAAAATATCCTTCCAAAGAATCGGGTTTAAATCAAATAAAACCTGGATTAAACTAAATACGAAAAGTCTGAGAGGCTGGCTGATAGGGGACAATGGGTATCCACTGAAGCGGTGTCTGCTGACACCGCTGCTCAACCCCACGACCCCTGCTGAACAGAGGTATAAAACTGTACCTTTAAATGTGCTATTACTGTAATTGAGCGAAC
The DNA here is from genome assembly GCA_030684275.1 of Acipenser oxyrinchus oxyrinchus. Classification (NCBI taxonomy): domain Eukaryota; kingdom Metazoa; phylum Chordata; class Actinopteri; order Acipenseriformes; family Acipenseridae; genus Acipenser; species Acipenser oxyrinchus. Next base: position 58,361,914 of record CM060250.1, read on the forward strand.
ATTTGGAATCCTCAAAATGCGATTCAGACGTTTGGATGTCTCTGGGAGAACACTACAGTACACTCCTCAGAAGGTTAACAGTATCATCCTGGCTGGTTGTGTTTTACATAACATGGCTCTCCGTAATGGATGTGATGTTGAACTTAGAGGAAAGATTACAGGGTTTGAGGGAATCAGATGCTGAACTTGAAGCCCTTGTGGTTAAGGTTGCAGATGCTGCAAGTATCAAGCAGGTCAGACAAAGTAAAGATGACTTATTTCGTATTCACTCTCCACATCCAGGCTGCAAAAAAAAAAAAAAATTGTAGCCTTGCTTGAGGGGCTTGGTCGTCGTCCTAGATTGGGCTGCTGGACATTTGTAATTTTTTTGCACTTTGGTCTCCCTTCTTTTTTTGTGTTTCAAAATGCCATCCGTTCGCTATCGCAGACGCAGAGGTGCTCTTAAAAGGCATTGTTCAATCCTTATTGGTTTTAACCTTACACCCCCACCTAAACTGTACTTTGACTGGCTGTGCACATGATTCGCTATTTGATATGCATTGAGACCTATCGCAGTAGTTTGCTAACGCTGTTATGCTTGCCCTAGCAAAAGCAGCTGCGCACATATTTGCTAAATAGGGCCCATGGTGTGTTAATGTGGTAAACATACTTTCTAAATCACACAGTATGTGTGTGTGTGTGTATATATATATATATATATAGAGATATATATTTATTAACTGCTGCATCTAGATACATTTTCTGTAGGTATCATATCTTAATCATATCTTGATGTAACTATCACTGTCACTTTTATCTGCTGTATTATTGAATTCTATTTTGTCACACTTGTACTTGCTTGAACTAGTCATTGTATTTATCTTGCTCTTATTGTATTATTACTTGTACTGTAACAGTTGAAATGTATTTGCTTACGATTGTAAGTCGCCCTGGATAAGGGTGTCTGCTAAGAAATAAATAATAATAATAATAATAATAGGTCTCATGATCAGACTGCAGCTAGATCATTGGAGCATGTTAGAACTGCGATGCAAAAAATCATTAGGTACCAGGAAGCAGCAGCAACATTTCATCCAGAGTCAATGTGAATTTAATACATTAAACAATAAATATAAAAAGCTTACCAGAGTCCCTCTGAATTGCCCAGGTGCTTTGTACCAGGCTTTGGTGTTTCCATTTTCACAGACACATATATGGTCCATGAGTCCATTGCAATATACAAAACATTTTCCTGTAAGGACACGTATAAAAATACAGGTATTTAATTACACAGGAAACACAAGACAAAACAAAACAAAACTACATTTGTCAAACAAAATTACCTTTAGAAAATGGACTGTTTTGTGCCTGGAGTCTTATTTTCACAACATCTAAGGGTGTAACTGAAATAATAATTTAAAAAATAAATAAATAAAACACTTTATTAAACAGATTTCAGTAACAGTTTATTTACCATGCGAAAGTGTACCCTATTAATTACACAGGGTCATATTCACATAGCACTTACCATCATTAGCCTCTTTAATTGGTTAGTTAAAGCTTTATAGCAGCTTTATGTAATTGATTTGTGAATATAGTTCTCAGTGCTGTGTATTTCTATATACCACTGAATCAGTTTATTGATGTCCTTATTTATTAAATGCTCTTAATACCATAGCTGTGTTGGCACACCTCAAACCAGATTATAAATATATATATATATATATATATATATATATATATATATATATATAAAGTAAGGGACCAGTAAAAAAAAAAAAAGCTTCCTAAAGTTTCAGAGACCTTTATTAGCACACATCTTGTACTATATAATGTTACGTTGGGTAAGGTAGTCCAGAGTTAATGCTAATCGTGGTCTGTGAAACCACCCCTAAAATACTGTCTTCCTTACCAAACAATGAAGTAAGCAAAGCTCCTGAGCAGGAGGCCACCATTTGCTGGAAAGGTGTGATGCCATTTAGCTCATTTGCTGGTCCACTTACACTCATGTCCTTGTTTGCCCTGTTACAATACGTAAAAAAACACAAAAAACACAAGTTTATACATATATACACTAGTTACAGAACACACCAAGCTGTGGCTGATTATTTGTTTCACTCATACTTATCAGATGAACAGTTGCAAATGATCTCTTTACAAACACATTAAACAATATATATATATATATATATATATATATATATATATATATATATATATATATATATACGGAATTTACAACATTGTAGAACAATTTTGTGTTTGTTTTGTTTTTCCGTTAATTACCGATGCAACTTACCTAAAATGTCCTCAAAGCATAAGGCAAATGCAATGTAACTATTCAGGTTAAGTTTAAACGGAGCTCAAAAAAAATTCTGAAAATGGACATTCAGGCTATTATTGATACTCGTCATCAAAGCTGTAGCTCAGTTATATACATATACATAAAAAAGGAACTACATATGAATCAGCTTGATACATTCACAGAATAAAAACATCACCTTCCCTTAATTTACTTTAACCCAGGTGAGTTTACATTCTCGTACCCACACATACACAACTCAGAGCAAGCAAGCACTATATTGAAGGAAAAACATGTCACTGCTTCCTCCAGTTATCATACTTGTGTTTGCCTTTAGCACATTCTACACTGTGATGGCAAAACATGTTTTATTTAAAAACAAAACAAAACGAAACTTCCTGTTTAAAATATGTTTATTTAAAGTTCAACTGCCCGGTAAGATAAATGTCATGATTTTAAATACAAAATCGTTTTATTTTTGTAATTTAATTTCATTTCATTTAATTTAACAAAATGTTCAACTGATCTCATGAATTTAAGAAAAATAAACACGCCATCAACATTTATTTAGAACAGAAGTAATATAATAACACGTTTAACACAAACAGTATGTTTAAAAAAATAAAATAAAAATAAACATTATTTATAAAATAATTTGAATACCAAAAAAAATCACAAAACGTGAAGAATATCTATTTGCAAACAATGAGCCTGGCAGATTTAGCTTTTTAGAGAAACTGATGGAAATAAGGTTTCACAGAGGCAAACCTTCTGGCCCAAAATCTGTATTGAAACTGGAGAACCGAATGTGCAAATAGGTTTTTTCATTGTTCTGTAGGGGTTCTGGGATATTACTACAGACACTGCGCAAGGCGGGAAGAATATTACAGATTAGTTTTCAGGAGCTTCAGCATATTTATTTTACAAAAGCTGCAGGTAAGCATTTGTTTATCGAAATGTATGGGAAGGACTCTATAATGCACATTCTTTCATATTTTATTTAATTATTTAAAATCTAAAAACTGTGTATGTGCAGATTTGCTGTAACAAAAAAACAGAAAAATCGCCGGACAATGTTTTTCTACTGACTGTACAATGTAACGTACGCGCTGTGACGGTTTTTAAAAAATATCTGTGACGGTTTTTTTTTTTTTCTTTCCCCAGTGGATATTATGGTGGTT